>CM060371.1:153694190-154933705 GCA_030545235.1 Helianthus tuberosus | reverse complement strand
CACAAGTATCAAGGGTAGTTGGAGATGACAAAGTTGTCCTTTCTATGGATGAAAGCAAGGGCTGGTATATCAAATAGGGGAAAGAGTCGAGGTGAATTTAGTTGTTTCAAGTAATGTAATGTTTTGTATTTCCAGTTTCAGTTTCAAGTACCTGTACTGTACTGCCTTTAGCATCTTTTACTAAGGTTTTTTTTCTGTTTATATAAATCGCCTTATTCAAAAACAAATATATCGAGCCGGCTAGTGTAATGATTGGTCCCAGCAAACCTTCCTCTGATTGTTTTCTTCTCCCACCATCCAATTTTTTAATTCCCCCAATTTTGTTTGTGTATATATTTAACATTTAGAGTAGATATCCATCTCTTTCAAAAACAATAAAGAATTCAAATATATTTGGTTAAATAAGATGCATGCAGCAAAGTTTTCTTGGTAATACAAGCACACCTCTCCACTTTCATCATCTTTGTCTCCGTCAGTCACGGCCGAAGTCTCCGGGTCTCCTTATGGGTTTTCGGGTTCTGCTACGGGTCACCAAACTCTGCCAACAACCGAGAGCAGGGCGGCAACCACAACTACTTCATCAACGGTCGAGTAGGTTTAATTAAATACAAGTGTCGATCAAGGAAAGGAGTAGGGATTGAAGAGAAGCGATCAACTGGGAGGTCGCCGGGACGCCGGAATCACGTTGCCGACTATTGGGTACTCCGAAAGCAGAAAGAACGCGGAATACGGTTAGCCGGTCAACCCCTCATAATTTTTTTTTTAAGTAAACTGCTAAAATGGTATTTGTTCACTTTAACACTTTAGTCCAAAATTCGAAACCTTTTGAATCTGTATCCCTATGGTTTTATTTTTGTTGACATTTTCATCCAAAATCAAATATTGAAACCACAGGGACTCAGATTCAAAGGATTTAAGTTTTGGACTAATGCGGCAAAAGAGACCTAATCTCAGGGACCATTTTGGCAGTTTACTCTTTTTATTATTTATATTTCTCTTTCGGTCTATAAAATCTTCTTAAATCTCTACCTTTTTAACAGTAATTTTTTTTTTGAGAAAAGTGTCCAGATAGTCCATGTGGTTTACTTCCTTTTCACCTGTAGTCCCTACACTTCTAAAATTACAGCTATAGTCCTCAACTTTGGCACTTTCGTTCTCGGATAGTCCCTGATATGGATGGATGTTAGTTTTCTAAGTTAAGTTGGAGTGTAATGACTATAATACCCTTACTGTTAAGTTAATAACTAAAAAGTTAAAAGAATATAATTAATATTTAAATTTTATGTGGGTACCACAACCCACCCCACCCACTTCATCTTCTCCACTCTAAACCACCCACCACCATCTCCAGCTTTCACCATCATCTCCCACCCCTAACCCCTTCTTCCCTCTTCCGACAACCCACCCCCACCTTCATCGTAACCACCACTGCAATACACATGGGGCCCACCATCTACCACCTCACCCACCCCACCACCCCACCACCCTTACCCGTAGCCCCACCCCCACCCATTTTCCCTCAACCACCGCCTCCACCTATTCTTCATTTGATACTTTTGTGAGTTAAATAGAGAAACAGAGATAGAAGCGAGAGAAAGAGAGAAGCGGAGGTGGAGGGTGGCTTGCCGGCCAATGACCGAGGCACGGCGGAGCCACAAGCACCGATCTCCGCTGACGATTATCCAGTGATAACGGTGGTCACTTCGGTGACGATAGCGATTCTCCGGTGATAACAAATTGATTTTTTGTGGGGGTCGTTCATGGCGATTGGAGATGATGATGATAATGTTGGAATTCTCCGACGGCGACAGCTAGCCGTGTTCAATCGGCTACTCATATGCTTTGTGTGATGAATTGATTTGAGATTTGTTCACAACTTTAACTACTTTTGGTCTATATTCTAGTTTTGGATCTAGATGAAGTGCTCATATGGTTGTCCTAAATTTCTTCCAATTCAGTTGAGTTCACGATTTTGTGCGTCTTTGCACTTATTATTGTAGGTTATAGAAATGGGAATATGCTAAGCCAGATATGGTTATTGCTTTTTTTTTTTGTATATTTTGTTTTGGGATTGTTAGTAAATGAATTATTGGATGAAGATTAATGTGATTAGGGTTTTGATGGAGGAATTTAGTGAAGGTGGTTGTAGGTGGTGGTTATGGTGGAGGTGGGTATTAATGCAGGTTGAGGTGAAAAGATGAAGAAGGCAAAGGTGAGTTCCACTTGTATATATTTAAATAATAGAGTGGTGGGCTCCACTTATCTTTATAAATGATTAATTAATGTTATTTTTTTAATGAAAGGTATTTTCGTAATTTCATACTCACTTAACTGAGAAAATTAACCCTCATCCAAGTTAGGGACTATTCGAGAACAATTGTACAAAAGTTGGGGACTACAGCTGTAATTTTAGATGTGTAGGGGCTATAGGTGAAAATGAAGCAAACTATAGGAACTATTCGGGCGTGGTAAAATGTAACTAATTTTATAAAGTAAGGTGTAAGTCGCATATAGAGTACAGTGTAATTAAAAATTTCATTTAAATTTTCTCTCAAGCTTCCCGGTTAATAGATCATTTAGTGTGTCTTTTAAGCCTTTTAAAAGGCTCAATTAGGTTGAGTGGTGTACGTTAACGTCCACTTCCATATTAGCTTGTTAAAGACCTTAACATCACTCATGCTAGCCAGTGGGGGTACCATCACCACCTACGCCCAATTCTTTGCGAGCGCAAAGCATTTTATGTGTGGGGACCACCCTTGATTTAACAAATCCGTTTTTTTACATTTACCCAAACCACACTGGGTTAGTTAACGATGAGCTATGTAAGCCCTACTATCTATGTAGTAGGCATGTAACGATTTAACTAGCACCACACCACATGGACAACATTAATTTTTAACTAAAACTCTTTTGCCATTTAACTAGATCTATTAGGTTTACCATATAGATCTAACAAAGAGGTAAATACTAGTTCTATGTTTGATCATACTAGTTCTTTGAATGTTCTGTTGGTCAATTACAACATCATCTATGTTGTTCGAGCAACACCCGACAACAACTCCTTGATCGAGAAAATCCGGCAATATTTTATCTGTTATTTGAGCATCTTTGTTCGGTTTGCCCTTGGTCACCGATCAACCACATAGATCTAAAACTTCAAATGTACCGTTACGACATGTGTATCTTATCTACGTTTCGGTGTAAATTTCTTTCAAAGTCGACTCTTCGTGATAATGTAAAAGTTATGAAAGCACGTACACACAAGCCGTAAAAGTTGATTCAAGAATTCATTTTTTCCTTTCCTAGCCTTAAAAAAATGGTAAATAAAATTATGAATTTTTCATTTCTATGCGCTTATCTTTATCGGCATCTCAACATTAGTGTTCCCCGATTTTATGTTTTCTACTTTCGATGTGAGTCACAACACCGACCACTCAATTTTATGGTTTTGATGATCGTAAAACACGTGTTGATATCCTTCTGGGCATATTACGACTTTATTTTCTTTGGTTTTTTTTATTTCAGTTCCTCTACTAAGTGTCGATATAGTAACGAACCAATACTGAAATCCAGCGTCATCGCGTAGGTGAAATCCAATAGTATACAAACACACACTTAAAACCCAACAAAGTGTGAGAGGAATGAACAATAATTTTTCAGATTCTTTGTGTGTGTGTAGAGTAAATTACAAGTTTTGTCCTTTATGTTTGTACCAAATTGTAGACAGTGTCCTTTGCCTTTAAATTTGACGAGTTTTGTCTTTAACATTTCAAAATCCTGCATATTATGTTCATTAGCCCTAATTCAGTCAGATTTTTTTGTTAAATATGGTCATGTGACTTGCACATGAGGGCATCTTTGTTACTTTATCTTTCAGGGACTAATTGTGTAAATTAATTAAATATCTACTATTTTATTAAAAAATACTTTAATAACAAAAGATTTAAAAAAATATAAAAAAAATGCCTATAAACTCTTTCACCTCTCTCCCACTCATCACCGCCACCAACCCCACACCTTCTACCCCTATCCACCATTATTAACCCCCCAACAACCTACACACAATAATCGAATCAAACCCCAGATCACCATCTCCCTAAATTAAACCCTAAAAAAACCTGGTGTTTATGATCTTCATGATGTCGGATCTGAGAACAGACTTCATCAATGGTCGTCGTATTTGAATGGTCTTCATCAACGATTAATCTTTACCTGATTCTGTTACGTTCCCCGGTGAACATGTGATCTCCGACGATTAATCTTTTCTCTTTTCTGCCAATTTCTACTGAATCTTTTTTTTTCTGTTTTCCAGTAACTATTCCGGCAACAAGTCATCTTCTCCGGCGACTCTGTTTCTTCGTCCATCAATCAGAAACACTGAAACTCAATCTTTGAATTCAGATTACAGGAACAAATCATTCAGATTACCACCCACCACAACACCATTGCCCCAATCAGCCACTACCAACTTGAACCAACAAGAAATGAATAGACCCACCAGCCACACCATCGGACATTTACAATACCTTCAATCAAAACCTTCAACAAGCAATGAATAATTTACAATACCTTCAATCAAAACGAATAAAGTACAAAACTTTCTTATTTAATATGCAAAACTAGACAAAAAAATCAATAACTCTGCTGTTCAACATCATCAGGTCAAAATAATCACGAGATTGGCTGTCGTAAATGTGAGTACCTTCAGAATCGACCCCATTTTTACCGATCTTGAACCAACAACTGGTTCTTGAACCACAACTAGGCCCGAGTCTTAAAAGGGTTAGGGTTCCGATCTGTACATCTTGAAACCATATATGCTTCTACTTTTCGGCGGTTCAAGATGTAAAGCGGCGGAGGCGACGAGGTTGGCGTGGTTTTCTTGGACGCCTGAGGTGGGCGATGGTAGCCGGAAATTTGAGAAGGTAAAAAGTAGAGAGAGGGGTTGTGTGTGTGTTTTGTAGAGATGACATCTTTTGTCGTTTAACTATATATAAATAGGGATAAATGAAAATGGTATGGGAAAGGACTAAATTACCCTTATGTGTCCCTAACTTAATGAAAAAAACTAACTGAGTTAGGGATAAAGGACATAACGTGCAGGATTTTGAAATGTTAAGCACAAAACTCGTCAAATTTAAAGGCAAATGACACCTCCTGCAATTTGCTATAAACATAAAGGACAAAACTTGTAATTTACTCGTGTGTGTGTATATCATAGCAATCTAGTGAACAAACGAAACTTTGGCCCGGTGGTGTGACCTTTCTTACCATGAAAAGCTTGGAAGTCCGATATTGTGGCCTATACCTTCGAAAGCTTGTTGGTCTGATGGTGTGGCCTTTACCTTCGAAAGCTTGGACCTGTGTTGGCACAGGTTCGATTCCCCCTCCCGCACATGTGGTTTTTCCTAATAGTTTTCTAACTTTTTTGTTTTTTATTCTTTTATATTTATTTTAAATTAAACCAAATAACAATTACTAAATTGTTTTAATATTTTTTTCTTTTTATTATTTAGCTATAATCTCTTTCTTATTTAATTAGCTTGTTTATATCATTTCAAATGTTAATTATTAAGAATTTATTTTTTTTGAGATCCATCTTTGTATCCGAGTTTTATCTTTGTTCGAGATACTGTGACAACATTAAATTTTAACTAGAACTCTTTTACTATTTAACTTATCCTTTTTAACTTTCTTTTATTTTTAATACAATTTTTGAATTGTTTATAGCAATTGAGCTTATAATGACATTATATCTTGGTTTTCACTTTTGATTGCAATCTCATGACAAAAAAACGGGTACCGAATGATGCCCGATGCGGAGCACAAGCGATTCATTTTTGGGTTTGTTTTATTATCCTTTAACTTCAAATTTAATTAAATGATTCTTAATAATTAACTTTAAATTAAATGCAATTCCATTTTATCATCTAACTAAAACTCAATAAAGAAACAATAAAGGAAACGTGTGTGAGTGTGTCCATATCCCTTTAAGCATATTAGAACTATATATTTTGCTTTTCTTTTTCTTTCGCTATGATGACTGGACAAAATCCGACTGAATTCCCCTTTTAGCCTAAATATATTGGGACTAAAGTTAACCAATTCTAATGAGTGATTTATTAACTACTTATTCATTTATTGATTTCATAAATTACATAATTCAGTAAATATATTTTGTTATGAATGACCACCACACTCACAAAGCGAGTTTTTTCCCAAATAGGTGTTGGGGGAAAATTTATTTACCAAACTGGAGGATTTAAAAAGTATTTACTAAAATGGGTGTTTTTTTAAAAAGTTAGTTTTTTCTCACTCTTTTCTATTGGGTAAAAGAATTGCCACTAATAAATATGTTTACTCAATAAAATTTTAAGAAAAAAATGTAGTAATTCTGAAAAAAAAAAAAATGGATCATAGATTTTATGTGAAGTTTTTTAAATGTTTTTTTCTAATTCTTTTATGAACATGTTATTATTTAATAGGTATTGTTTTAGTTCCCTTTAAAAATATTTTATTGTAAACATTTTTTAAGTTACACGTATCTTTAAACTACTTTTTTTTTAATTTTGGTACTTTACATAATAATAAAATAAACAAATATATTATTTTAAGTTGAAAACACATGAATATGATATCCATTTCTGAAATGCTAATATATTTGATAAACCCTCATATATTAATTAAACACATTGGTCGTTGATTATCTAATAATGTATTTAGCATAAAAAGATATATAATTCCAAAGTTAGAAATTATTGTTTATTACAATGTTAATAAATAATTGTTTGATTCATAATTTTTTTAAACAAAATCTTCAAAAGATTTAAAAAATTGAAATTAAATTATGAAGAAATTGAAATACGGAAAAATACCAATAAAAATGGATTAGAATGACAGGAAATAGAGTAACATTAGTAACAACTATAATTGATAATTTATAAATTTAGATTTGAATTGATACGAATAGAATAAGAATAATAAACAACTAAAAAAAATAAAAAAATAGTTTACAGCATTATCATTAAATAAGTATATACAATATTTTTGTTACTCATTTGGTACATAAAATTTTTGTTACATAATGAGTAACAAAAATATTGTATATACTTATTTAATGGTAATGCTGTAAACTATTTTTTATTTTTTTAGTTGTTTGTTGTTCTTATTCCATTCGTATCAATTCAAATCTAAATTTATAAATTATCAATTATTGTTGTTATGAATGTTATTCTATTTCCAGTCATTCTAATCCATTTTTATTGGTATTTTTTTATATTTCAATTTCGTCATAATTTAATTTCAATTTTTAATCTTTTGAAGATTTTGTTTAAAAAAATTATGAATCAAACAACAATTTATTAACATTATAATAAACAATAATTTTCTAACTTTGGAATTATATATCTTTTTATGCTAAATACATTATTAGATAATCAACGAACAATTTGTTTAATTAATATATGAGGGTTTATCAAATATATTAGCTTTTCAGAAATGGATATCATATTCATGTTTTTTCAACTTAAAATAATATATATATTTTTTTTTTATTTTATTATTATGTAAAGTACTAAAATTAAAAAAGTAGTTTAAAGATACGTGTAACTTAAAAAATGTTTACAATAAAATATTTTTAAAGGGAACTAAAACAATAACTATTAAATAATAACATGTTAATAAAAGAATTAGAAAAAAAAACATTTAAAAAACTTCATATAAAATCTATGATCCATATTTTTTTTAAATTTACTACAATTTTACTTAAAATTTTACTGAGTAAACATATTTATTAGTAGCAATTCTTTTACCCAATAGAATTAAGAGTGAGAAAAAACGGACTTTTTAAAAAAAAAAAAATACCCATTTTAGTAAACATTTTTTAAATCCCCAATTTGGTAAATAAATTTCCCCTTACACCTATTTAAGAAAAAACTCTTCTTTTGTCCCCACTGACGTCACCAGTGACAGGGCACTTCCATCATAACCCTAGTTTTTCGTGCTAACATATATCCGCCCATATCCATCGTTGGGAGAAATGCGCGAAATGAAGAGACACCCAGCTTCAATGGCGATTCTCTTTCTTTTTGTTGTCTTCACCGTCTCAGCTGTTGCTATGCCTGACGCCACCACCACCACATCGTTTAGTCTACTCTCTGAAAGCGAATTATACACCATGTTCCAGTCGTGGCTCGTCAAACACGGTAAATCCTACAGCCTCCCGGTAGAGGAGGATGTTAGGTTCAAGATCTTCAAAGATAACGTCAGGTACATAGAAGAACACAACGCGGGTGATCACTCCTACAAGCTTGGAGTTAACAAGCTCGCAGATCTTTCTATCGAAGAGTACCGGTCCACATACACAGGCATAAAGAAGAGCGATTCAAAACGGAAGGGGAAGCTGGAAAATGTCGTGAGTGATCGGTATTCTGTTAATCCGGGCGAAATCCTGCCGCTTTCCGTTGATTGGAGGAGCAAAGGAGCCGTGACATCCGTGAAAGACCAAGGAAGATGCGGTGAGTGATTGTTTTGCATTTCCCCCAATCTGTAATCTCAGTTAAATAGGAATATACCATAATCAATTACAGATAGAACAACTGCCGTCAATCTGTGTTCAATATTGGAAGGCTAGATAGATTCATTGATGGGGTTCCAATGAATATCAGTATATATAAGGTAATAAAAGTCACGTCGATCTTATTAATCTCTAAACTAAACATACTGACATACAATGCACTTGTAGATTATATATAAAACCTTTATTTACAAAAAGAGTAATATTTTTTAAAACCTAAAATTGACACTATCCATCCAAAAATATGTAAACCATCAAAATGATTTATAAAGTTATGTGTTACTTATTGTTCTCAGCAACATGATCTACTTAATTAAGTACAGATAATGTTATGTTATTCATAAGATAGTTTTCCATGCGAAAGTACACATCAGGATTTCAATACATGTGTCAACTTTAACTAATGTACATTGGCGAGTTTTTGAAATAACCGTTTGGATAATTTGAGAGTCGTGTTGGACGCTTTCGGATTGAAACAATTTGATAGCTCATGACTCGAATATTTCGACTGGATAAAACTCAAGATTTCAGTTTTTCAAAAACAAGTATATTTGTGTGTAACCTATTCATGAACCAGCTCGACCCCAACCAGGGGTGTTGCCCACTTGGAAACTCCTATTACTTAGGGGTGTCGACCGTAAGAGCTAATGAGGTTACTGAATAATTAAAGCCATGGTAAACTCAAACAAGGCGTGTAGTCTGCATTCTCCTAACTCGTTTGATGTACATCACGATACACTTTGTTCAAAAAGTCGATCCAAATACACTAAAATAATCAACTAATAGAGGTGTCGTGTTGGATTAACGGGCTAAATTGTTGAACCCATATATTTATTAGTGTCATATCAAACCCTTTTAATATGTGGCATGATCTACTACACTGGACCCATTTAGTTTTTATTTGCAAATATGAGTAATACCTTTTTAGTTGTTCACTAATCTGATTCACATGAAACATTTTGTAATTGGTTATCTGTTAATCTTTTTTTGTTTGCTTATCTCTCATTCTCAAATATCAAACTTTAATTATTTAATACATTTAGTTTAAGATTAGAGCCAACTAATGATAATTAAAGCTAATGGATAAAGTTGTTGCAAATTAAGAGGTCACACAACAAAGCTAGAAGGGAAATTAAAAGTTAATATAACAAACTTTAAATGTTAACACATCTTATACAACCCCATCTAAAATCTGGATATGAACTTTTTACAAAATCTTTCAAATGGGTTAATAGATTTATTTATTTATTTATTTATTTATTAGGTTGTATTCAGGTTAACCTATTTAAATAAATAGGTCACGTTGATATTTAAAACAAAAGGTTATACCTACATATCCAAAACAATATTTTCTTCTCATATGAGAACGTACCACCCCTAGCTATAAAGTTGAGTAAGAAAAGAGTTAAAATCATAAAACATTAAGAAATCTTATGACATGCAACCATTATTCAAATCATTTTTTTGTTAGTTATTTTTTTTGAAGTCTCATGCATGTAGATTATCATATTCTCTAGCTAATCTCCACTTTGCAAATCATAAATATTCAGTTAAGTTAATCCAACCATTGTCCGACTCAGGGGCGGACCCACATGGTGTGGGTCGGGGTCCCGGGACCCAATCTTTTCTAAAAAGTTAGTAGAGACGGTATTATAAACTTTTAAAGGACCCCATAAAAATAATAAGATGGACCCCATTGTAACAAAGCTAAGTTGGTGCAATGGTAAATTCTTTGTATTTAATCTTTAAGGTCACAAGTTCGACTCCCTTTATATTGCTTTTAGCGTTTTTTTATTCCAAAAAACACAATAGCAAAATATCTCTGCCTTCGCAGCTTTGTTCCTTCCATTTGCAGAATCACATCTAATTTTTATTTGAATTGCTTTTAGCGTTTTTTTATTCCAAAAAACACACTAGCAAAACACCTCTGCCTTCACAGCTTTGTTCCTTCCATTTGCAGAATCACATCTAATTTTTATTTGAATACTTGTAACCTTTTTTTAGATTTATAACTTTGTTGAATATATAAATTTCATATTTGAATACTTGAATAGAGTTGAATATCATATTTGAATTTAGTGAGCTATAAAATATGAACGTAGAATTTTGATTTAGTTTTGTTTAAACTTGAAATTTAGGGCTAATTATCAAGGATTATGAAAATAATTTTGAATCCTAATCTTCAAAGATTATTGAAAAGAAAGTTTTAGGGCTAGTTATGCTAGCAGTATTGAATTTGGGGAATTGGCATGTAATAATCTCTTATTGGCTATTAATAATCTCACCTCAGAATATTCCCTCCACCAGTCCCACCTTTCACCTATTTTTCCTACAATGGTATCTCGTTAAAAATAACATAACGGAGTTAAGTTTTTTTCCAAATTACAAACAGATTTTTTTAGGCTTTTGATCAGAACGATGATACGAGTCCACTGATGTAAAACTTACTTCGAAATGGTGCTCCAAGTGACTTGATTTTGGTTACTTGGAAATTTAAACACCCGAATTGAAGCGTCGTTTTCATCGTTTGGAGCACCGTTTCGAGGCAAGTTTTACATCATTGGACTCGTATTGTCGTTCTAATCAAAAGTCCTAAAAAATCTGTTTGTAATTTGGAAAAAAAAGCTTAACTCCGTTAAGTTTTTTTAACGGGGGACCATTGTAGGAAAAATAGGTGAAATGTGGGACTGGTGGGAGGAATATTCTAAGGTGGGATTATTAATGGCCAATAAGGTCTAGATTGGATTATTACGGGCCAATTTCCCATTGAATTTTAGGGCTAATTATGCAAGGATTGTTGAATTTTTCTAACTATGCAAGAATTCTAGGGCCAATGGATCATTTTTTAAAAGATCTAAATTCGTAGGGAACAACTATAAAAATCTGTATTTTTTATATTGAATGACAATGTATTTTTATGGAGTGTTATACATTTTTATCATGATATTGTATTTTATTATGTTCCTCGCCCTGCACGTCTAACAACCCAAAAATCATAATGTACGGTTGTGAAAAAAATTTACACCGAAAAATTGGACCCCATTAGAAAAAAATCCTGGGTCCGCCACTGGTCCGACTCATTATTAAAGTTGATTAATTAACCAAATTAATAACCAAAATCGATATTCATATCATGTTAACCTTGCTCCTAAAATTAAATCATAAACCAGGACAGTAGATTTTTCAACTGCTTTTGACTCTCATTAATAGCGAGAATGCTAAACGATAATTGTGTTGGCAGATGTGGGTTATCTATATTTAGGATGTGTAGTGTAGAGGATCCTGTACATTAATTCAGAAGTGTAAGAAGTGTATTATAACACTATATATAATACTATATAACATCATATAAACGCCGTAAATACTATGTAACACCATATAACACTATGTAACACTTTAGTGTTATATATAGTGTTATAATACACTTCTCACACATCTGGATTAATGTACACTATCCATACCCTATATTACCAAACACTGAAGGACTATAAGTTCATGTTGCCACCCCCTCCATATCCGTATCATATTCAAGTTCAAATTCATATCTTTATTATTTAATCCTATCTCTTGCATCTTTTCCCCATTCAGACATTTAATTATTTATTTACTATAATCTTGGTGTTACATTAATAACACGAAAAAAATCCTTGCCGGCTCATTCCCTTGCATTACATACACCTACGTATTTTAGCCTATTATGTACCAACAATGCTTTCATGTTTATTGGAATCATGAAGGGAGTTGCTGGGCGTTCTCAACGATCGGATCGGTGGAAGGCATAAACCAGATTGTGACAGGTGACCTGGTCACAATATCAGAACAACAACTTTTGGATCGTGATATCTTTTACAATCAAGGATGCAATGGAGGTGACATAGAGCATGCCTTTGCTTTTGTTGTCAACTATGGTGGTATCCACACAGACAAGGACTATCCTTGCACAGGGAAGGGTGGGAAATGCGATACTTCCGAGGTTCGTATCATATATAAAGATCCATGATGTTTTTGAATTGAATGTCTCCTGATATTATATTCCTGACCATGTTCATGTTCATGTTGCAGATTGAGACAAAGGTGGTTAGAATTGATAACTATGAAGGCGTTCCTGCTAACAATGAACAATCGTTGCAGAAGGCTGTTGCAAACCAGCCTATTTCTGTTTCTATTGAAGCTGGTAGCAGGGATTTCCAGTTCTACTCATCGGTAATTTCTTTATCCTGGCGAGCATACCATAAAACAAGGGGTAGCCTCCGCTACCCCTTAAACGTTCGTCGATAGTGTAAAAAAAAATTTAGATGTTTTTTCGATTTCGCTGCCCCTTTTAGATTTTCTTTGAAATGTGGCCCTATAATTATTTTTGAGATCCGCCACTGAATTCCTGTCTATATCTTTGAATTACATAATCTTTATAAATAAATATGATGATACTCATCCTTCAATTCGCTTCTAGATTACCTAGTTTCGTCGGTGTTGCTTGAGGGTTATGTTGTGGTTCGGTGGAATATAATCTCATACTCAGCTTCAAGATTTAAGTTTTGTTTGTCTTGGATTTGACCATTTGATTTATCAAACCTGAATTACGTTATTGTATCTTTAGGGTATCTTCAATGGCAAATGTGGAACCGATTTGGACCATGGTGTGGTTGTGGTTGGCTACGGGGCCGAAGCTGGCAAGAATTATTGGCTACTGAAAAACTCTTGGGGTGGAGACTGGGGGGAACAAGGCTACCTAAGAATTGAACGCAATGTAAAAGAGACAACTGGTAAATGTGGAATTGCAATGGAGGCATCTTACCCGATTAAGAATGATCGAAGCCCACCTAAGCCAACTGCAGGTCCATCACATTCCACTCCAGTCACACCCCAACCCCAACAGGTTTGTGATCAATAGTACTGCATTAGCTAATTAATTTGCCCACAAAGTACTTGATGTTGCTCTATGTAGTTCTTAATACATACATTAACCATATAGTTCCTTAAGGAAGATACACAACCACATTTGGAACCAAATGTATCTGGTAATCTAATCGCGATTCTGAGCATCGATGGGAGTGGAGTACATGGAATCATTCCAAGTGTTATACTTGCATTTGTGGAACAGGTACTGTTTTATTAATAAATGTGTAATTAATCCTAAAAACTTTATGTACCAGACATTTATATGTTGTAAGACACTAAAACATAAAAGAAAAATGTACGCAGTAGTTAGCTTACAAACAAAAATACTGATCTGTATTGTTTATGTTAGGCTAATAATATATTTTTTTAGACTTTGGTTGTCATAAGTGAAGCAATCATGGAAATAGCTAGTGGATATCCGATAGCGTCAATTGCAGTTCTCTTTCCTTTTGTTTTGTTCATGGTCGCATCTGTTGCTACATATTACACGAAACACATGACCAAAACCCCTAAACTGATTACGATACTGAGCATCGATGGGGGTGGAGTACGAGCAATCATTCCATGTGTTTTCCTTGAATTTTTGGAAAAAAAGCTACAGGTAAAGTTTGAGTATAGTTCTTTACATTTTTTTTTTTGTGTTTAATTTGAGAACTACCATAAGAGAATTATTGTTAAGAGACCAACCCAAATTTGACAGGAATTAGCTGGGGAGAACGTCAGGCTTGCAGATTACTTTGATGTCATGGCAGGTACAAGTGCTGGTGCTTTTGTTGTAGTTATGTTAGCCGCTCCGAACAAAGACGGCCGACCAATGTTGGAGGCTACGGATGCTACAAAGTTTTTTCTTACACAAGCTCCTGAAATCTTTCAACCTCCCAGGTACTTATTATCTAGTATTGTGACAAAAACAATTTGCGACCACTTTGTTTATACTGACTTAATTTGTCAACCGTTTTTCCACAATGTGATTGCCTTATTTTCTCATGGAAATTTTGTTTGGGAGCTTGGTTTCAAAAACTCTTTTCTGGTGTGCTTTCACCTTTTTTTTAAGATAGAAAGCTTTCTGGGAATCATATTACTTGATACAAAAACTTATGTTAGAGCTTAGAGGCCAATAAAACAAAATTTTCTACCTTAGAAGAGGCATTAATGCATATTTAAAAAAAAAAAGATTTCTTTTTTTTTTAACGACAACACACACTATAATTCTACTACTAAACTGCACATGTGTATCCATCACAGGAATTGAACCCCAACTATTGAAAAGATAATACCTTATCAAACACTAAAGTACAGCTATCCCAAAGACACTTTGGTGCTTTTTTTTAATGAATATTAAGGTAAGTGTTTTAATTTTTTGTTTTCAAGTGTATCGAACCCGGGGTTTCTAACCCATGATTTGTTGTTTATTGAAATTACGAACACTCTAGACCCTGGATTCATACTTAAACCAGATGTCTTTGTCTCGTTTTCCACGTTTCATCATTTAGAAAACGACCTCGGATTCTCGAGTTGAAAAATTATTGGAAACAAATACTTTGTGTGTTGTTTTTGTGTTCAAACTCTACCTTATTAAAAATACCTTCATCAATCAAATACAAATTTAAAGGCACTAAAATCAAATCCCAAACTCTTTTTTTACTGAATGGTAAACTTACACACCCCTAAACCTACTTTAAATTTATTATCAAATGTCATAATGCGACTAAAACCAAACTCTTTAACTACAACATATTATTCTTTAGAAAATTCACACATGACTAAACCGGAAAAGACATTAAAAACAATAAATCTTGAGATTTCAACGAAACACTTTTTCATACCTAGACGGCTTTGGACGTGAAAAGGTTAGTTAGGGTGGACGGTATGGTTGGGGTGAGTTAGGGTGATTGAGTTTTCTCTACCCAATGATATAAAGCCATGTCAACCCCCCCCCCCCCCCCCCCCCTTCACTCCCCATTTTCTACTCAAACACTACATATGGTTCAAACACCCACTCAATTAAAAAATAAAAAATTTTGATTGCTTCTTCTCTCCTCTCTCCTCTCTCCTCTCTTTCTCCTCCCTTTGTTCTTCTTCACCTTCGGTGAGTATACACCGAAAAAACACCCTCTCTCCTACTCCCCACTCCCCATTCAAACACCCGGTGTGATTCACCGATCGGTGAATTCACTCCCCGAAGGAAGTCCCCGCAACCACACCGTGCTACCTTAGGTTTGACTTGCAAGAAATATTATATACATAGAGAAAGTTTAAAATACAAAAGGCTATTAATGTTCGACCAATACATGACCAAAAAAATAAAGTTCCTATTTAACGTATAACACGCATAATTAGGGGTTTAATAATGCGTGATTTGTGTTTTTGTCCATGCATGATTTATGTTTTAACCTATGTGTGTTTTTGTGTTTGACTATGCGTAACTAGGGTTTGAAATTTATAAGGTGCGTAATTTACAAATAAACATGCATAATTCAGTCGCATACTGGTCACATGTTAAGGAGTTATTGTTTGTTAATTTTTCCCTATATATATATAGGGGAAGTTTCAAATAAAAACCACTAATTATTGTGAAAACTCAAAAATTAATTAAAAAGGCCAAAAAACATACCAATTTTTTTTTTTGCATACCAATTTTCGCCACTTTTAGTATATAAAAAAAGTTTTTCAAAAAAGAAAAAAAAAAATTGTAGTGCACATGTGTAATACGAATTTTTTTTTAAAGTTTTTTTATATAAAAAACCTGCGATTTTTTATAAAAAAATTGAAAAAAAAAATTAGTATGTTTTTTAAGCTTTTTTTAGTTAGTTTTCGAGTTTTCACAATAAAAGTGGTTTTCATTTGAACCATCCCCTATATATATATATATAGGTTAACTTTAACGCGTGTTTAATGTTTTTTAGTTATTATAAAATGCTATATAATTAAGTTTAAGTTATAAAAAGGCCCAGACTATTGGCACACCAAGGCTGCCTATTTGCAAACTTAGGGTTTATATACATTGCGTATAGAGCTATACGCAGCGTGTAAGCTGCATGGAATTCACAGCCTGCCTAGCAATCATTGGCACAGACAACCAGGGTTTATATACACTGCTTGTAGAGCTATACGCAGCGTATATAACTCATCAGATTTTTTTTTGTTATTTTGATGTATTTGTGGTATAAATTATCACCCGGTTCCAACGTTAACCCGCTTAAAATATATAACCGTTAATGTTATACCATTGATATTATATACCGTTAATTTTTTTTTTCGAAAATGTATATACGGTTGAAATATATTTTATTGTTATCGTTTAAATTAAATTATTATACCATGTCTAGTGCGGTTCGAATGCTAAAAATGTTTAAATATCATACAGTTAGTTATTTTTAAATACTTGTTTACGGTTCGAATATATTATACCGTTTCCATACTATACCGTTTAAATTAAAACCGTTAAATGTTTAGATATATACGGCTACGGTTCGAATATATTATATTGTTTCAATTATATTCCTTTTAAATTAAAATTTTATACCAAGTCTCGGTGCGGTTCGGGTGTTGTATGGTATCCTATAGTATCGTATACATCGTATCGTATAATATATAGTATAAGTCTCGTATAGGTTCCATATAGGTCTTGTATATGCCTATAGGCCTATACGGGACCTAAACCACACCTATAGTACTATACGAGACCTATACTACACATATAGGCCTATACGGGTGTTATATCGTATTGTATAGTTTAGTCGTATTGTATCGTATAGTATCGTATCGTATCGTATAGTATAGTGTAGTATAGGTCTCGTATAGGTTTCCTATAGGTCTTGTATATGCCTATAGCCTTATACGAGACCTTAACCACACCTATAGGCCTATACGGGACATAAACCACACGTATAAGCCTATACGAGACCTCAACCATACCTATAGGCCTATACGGGACCTAAACCACACCTATAGGCCTATAAGGGACCTATACTACATCTATAGGCTTATACGGGTGTTGTATGGTATCCTATCGTATCGTATCGTATCGTATTGCATCGTATTGTATCGTATAGTGTATGGTATAAGTCTCGAATAGGTTCCCTATAGGTATTGTATATGCCTAGAGGCCTACGCGGGACCTAAACCACACCTATAGTACTATACGAGACCTATACTACACCTATAGGCCTATACGGGTGTTACATCATATCGTATGGTATAGTATCGTATCGTATCGTATCGTATAGTGTAGTGTAGTATAAGTCTCGTATAGCTCCCTTATAGGTCTTGTATATGCCTATAAGGGAGCTATACGAGACATATACTACGCTATATGATACGATATCACACTTATAGGCTTATACGAGGTCAATACGTGACATATACTACACTTATACGATACGATATCATACTTATAGGCTTATACGAAGTCAATACGTGACCTATACTATGCCTATACGATACGATATTTATTGTATAAAATTGATTAATGTTCTATAAAAAAACTTGTAAGAAATACTTAATTTTTTATTTATTTAAAATAGAAAACTTTTTTTATAAAACTTTACTAAAACCATCAATAATGTATAAATGTTTCTAAAAAAAACCTTTATATACGCTGCGTATAGGTCTACGCAGCGTATATAAAGGGTCAAAAATACAATTTCCCTCTGTTTTGGGCTCCGTATAGCCCCCAACCCATGGGTAAAATGGTCTTTTTTACCAAACTTGCCCCATATATACGTCACATACAGGGCTATACGCAGCGTATAGTAAAAAAAGACCATTTTAACCCTGAATTGGAGGCTATACGGATCTAAAAACAGAGTTAACATTGTGATTTTGACCCTTTATATACGCTGCGTATAGGTCTATATGCATCGTATATAAAGGGTAGTTTTTATTTTTAACCCCAAACATGTGGTAAAATAATCTTTTTGAACCTTTATATACTCCGCGTATAGGCCTATACGCAGCATATATAAAGGGTGTATTAAAAAACATTTTTAAGTACCGTATCGTATAGTATAAGTCCTCGTATAAGTCTCATATAGGGCTTGTATATGTCTATAGGCCTATACGGGTGTTCTATGGTTTCCTATAGTATCGTATCGTATTGCATCATATAGTGTAGTATAAGTCTCGTATAGGTTTCCTATAGGTCTTGTATATGCCTATTGGCTTTTACGGGACCTAAACCACACCTATAGGCCGATACGGGACGTAAACCACACTTATAGGCCTATACAGGACCTAAACCACACCTATAGGCCTATAAAGGACCTATGCTACATCAATAGGCTTATACGGGCGTTGTATGGTATCCTATAGTATCGTATCGTATTACATCGTATCGTATCATATAGTGTATAGTATAAGTCTCGTATAGGTTCCCTATAGGTCTTGTATATGCCTATAGACCTATACGGTATCTAAATCACACCTATAGTACTATACGAGACCTATACTACACCTGTAGGCCTATACGGGTGTTTTATCGTATCGTATAGTATCGTATAGTATAGTATCGTATCGTATCGTATAGTGTAGTATAAGTCTCGTATAGGTTCCCTATAGGTCTTGTATATACCTATAGGCTTATACGGGACCTAAACCACACCTATAGGCCTACACGGGACATAAAGCACACCTATAGGCCTATACGGGACCTCAACCACACCTATAGACCTATACGGGACCTAAACCACACCTATAGGCCTATAAGGGACCTATACTACATCTATAGGCTTATACGGGTGTTGTATGGTATCCTATAGTATCGACGTATCGTATTGTATTGCATCGTATCGTATCGTATCGTATAGTGTATGGTATAAGTATAGTATAGGTTCCCAATAGGTATTGTATATGCCTATAGGCCTACACGAAACCTAAACTACACCTATGATATTTAAACGTTTATAGCATTCGAACCGCACTAGACGTGGTAAAATAATTTAATTTAAACGATAACAATATAATATATTCGAAACGTATATACGTTTTTCAAAAAAATTTAGCGGTATATAATATTAATGGTATAACATTAACAGTTGTATATTTTAAGTGATTTAACGTCGGAACCGGGTGAAAATTTATACCACAAATACATCAAAATAACCAAAAAAAAAATCTGATGGGTTATATACGCTGCGTATAGCTCTATACGCAGCGTATATAAACTCGGGTTGTCTATGCCAATGATTGCTGGGCAGGCTCTGAATTCCATGCAACTTATACGTTGCGTATAGCTTTATACGCAGCATAGGTAAAGGTAGGGTTTGGTGTGCAAATATCCATGTTGGTGTGCAAATTGGTAGACCCTATTAAAAAGACAACAACGTTTGAATAACAACTTACAAACAAAGTAGTTGGCAAACATAATCTGCAATATAACTCTGAAGATTTATGTGGTTGTAAATCTCATATCTTTTGGAACAACTTGATTTCTTGTGATGCTAGAAAATTAGTTGGCAAACATAATCTGCAATAGAAGTCTGAAGACTGAATAACAACTTAAAAACACATCGAACTTTGAAGATTTGTGCATCACTAACTTGCTTTCTTGTGATGACTAGAAAATTAATGAGCAACTTTTCAAGATTGTTAATTGTGTATTATGTGGATGTAAATCTCATATCTTTTGGAACAATATGTAGCAAGAATCCATTGGCCCTTGTCGTAAAAATGATCAAACATTTCTTCCGACCAAAACACAACCGTGACAACCTAGAAAGAGTACTTGGAGAAACATTACAAGAAACACGACTCAGTGAAGCTTGTACAAAAATCATCATTGCAGCATATGACATGGAGAAATCGATGCCTATTATCTTCTCAAGCTTCCAGGTACTGAATCTACCCATCTCGATCTCTACCATTGATTGAAGATTTCAATTCATACTCCAAATTAAAATGTGAAGAGTGAAATCAAGGAAACTGAAAGTTATATCTTTAAATAAGGTTTCACTAAAACAAGATAATTATAACTTAGGGTATGGGGAGTGGGTGCGGCAAACCATCGGCAAACATGGTTGCCGCTCGGTAACCACCACCCCTCACTTGTTTGACGTGCGGCAAATTTGCCAAATCGTTGATGGATCACCGTTCGGTGAAGGGAGAGGTGTGTGTGGGGAGTGGGGTCCATGCCATCTTTAACCAATCACACATTTTTCCTTTTTTTTTTAAGTTTACCACTTCACCAAGTGTTTAACCATTGCCAACACTTTTCAACATAGTTTAAACACTTATGACTGAACCACGTGGCACACTCTCATTGGTTGATTTTGAAGTTTAACGCTTTCAAGTGTCTAACCACTCCCTACACCTTTATGAGGTGGTTTAATGGGGGATGTGACGGCAGAAACATGTTGTGGTCAAACATGTAAGTTGAAGGTAGGTTAGTAGGGTAGTATTGAAATATGTAAGTTGAAGGTAGGTTGGGTGATAGTAGGGTAGTACTGAAATATGAGGTATGGTTGTGGTGACAAAAGGAGCAAGGGGTGGGGGGGCGGTTATCAGCTTATGGAAGGGTGAAATTAGTTTCATGAAAGATGAGGTATCGAGAAGTATACACACGACCTGAGTGTCGATCATGAAACACCCCAAACTTGGGGGGTCTCAATTGTTGGACTTACTCTTCGTCTTATAGTTGTCAAAAAGTAATTTCATTTGTACGCAATGAAAATCATTATGTCATTACAAGCCTATTCAACCAGTGGCGGATCCAGAATTTTTTTTCAACGGGTTCACTTTTTTAAATGTTCCAAATTCATATAAACATAAAAAATTCGGGCCGGACGATTTGGGTCAGGTAAGGTTCATCACATAATAGGCATACGATACAATAATGAAAAAAATATCGTCATAATAAATTTAAAAACACATAATATAAATAAGAGGTCTTAAAAATATACCTACAGTTATTCCCTACGATGTTTCATCTTTTGAATACGTTGCATTACATTCCCGTTCATAACTTGTTGTAAGAACTCCCTTTCAACGTAGCAAATGCAAGAATCGCTCATGTTCATCACCCATCCTAATACGTAATTCCGTTTTATGTTGAACTTAAAACATCTTCGTTTTAAAGAGTGATCGAAAGCCTATTCAACCAGTGGCGGATCCAGAAATTTACGTAGTTCATGTTCACGAAGTTCAATTTTATGTTCTCTAACCTAAGAGCATATTGTTGAAATTAAAACAATCTTCATTCACATGCTAAAGTGACTTGTTAGTTGATACATAGTCTCAAACTCTATATCGGAGAAATGTTTGTTTTTTTATCGTTAGCTAAAATTAATGGTTAAAGTAGTATAAATGTATATAACCTAAGTGAAAATGGGTATCTTATCGTCACATATTTACCCCAAATTTCATAATGTTCTAGTAATGTTTAAATAATGAGATTTTTGTTGGAGGATTATTTACCATGATGCCACTCTTTTCCTCTTAATTCTCACCAGACAAAACCCCTAGACATGCAAGAACCCCCTTTTCATAAATTTGGTTCTCCACTTCTCCTACAAAAAAAAAAGGAAAATAAACGACACTTACTGGAATCGAACTCGAAACCTTAACCTTAGCAGCCACGCGTTTTACCAATAGACCAATACACGCATTTATATATGATTTTACACTATAAATTGCGAACCGAACGGGTTCCTAGCTAGGAACCCCCTTATTTGCTATAGATCCGCCCCTGTATTCAACTATTTAACTGGATGTGTATACTAAAACCCAGCTTTGCTGAGTGAGTTCTACTTTAAAACAGGTAACTGTAAACTTTAACAGATATTTAAACACATTATGTAGGTAGAGTGCACCACATAAGTACTAACACATGTAAAACATTGTAGGTCCGGCTAGGGGAGGATCTAGTCGCCTAATCCTTGTATACGAACCACTCCGGTTGTGCGGAATCCAACCGGAATAGCAAACCGAGACGGAACACGTAAAAAACCGGCTAAGGGAGGATCTAGTCGCCTAATCCTTGTATACGAACCACTCCGGTTGTGCGGAATCCAACCGGAATAGCAAACCGAGACGGAACACGTAAAAAACACGACACGCAGAAATCACCGTTAAACACCACTGTATTATAACGATAAAAGGGTTCGGTTACAATCCAATGTTTACAATGCTCTTTGTAAACTCTCTCAAGTGTGTGTGTGTGTGCTCTGTTCTTTCTCTCTGAAAGTCTTCTCTCGTGTCTCTTTCCGAAACAGAACAAATGAATGCTATTTATACTAACAGACACATACACATATGACGAAACAAACAATGCACGACGAATCAGCATCATGGTCGACGAAACACATCTGTTTCGTCGACTTCTGGGCTGATTCGCCGATGATGTCTTCGGCCCAAATAGATGAGGCCCAATCCTTGATTCGTCAACTTGTCTTAGCCCAAGGACTGTGATGTTGAGTCCAGTCCATGTCTTGTCTCTTGTGTCGGCTTGAAGTCTTGTATACAACGGAGGAAAGTTGTCACAAAATAAGCCGAGCAAAGTCGCGTCCACAATCTCGAATCAATTCGCGTCGAGTCGCGTCCATAAATATGTATCAACAAACTCCCCCTTGGACGCTACTCGTGAGGTTCGCTTCTCATATCTTCCATGTCGGAGGATCTTCAAAGTCTTCACGTCTGAAAGCAGAAAGTGTATCAACAAACTCCCCGTTTCATGTAGGAAGTGTGTTGACAAACTCCCCCTTAACATAAGCTCCCCCTTGAGTTATGCTCGTGAAAGTCTTGATCTTTACAACTTGAGATCCTTGTGGTGTTGATGATGGTCAGCGGCAACTCGATCATCTTTGTCTTTTGAGTGCCTTCACGTCGTGTCTTCATTCCGAAGCTTGTCATCGACCATGTTCTCCTTGCCTTTAGAATCTGCACATGCAAGAAATCTAAACGCGTAATGAGAACAACTGCCTGGAATATCATAAGCAAACGACACACATGTGACCATTGTTTAAATAAACACCGTCCGACAGTTTGAAAGTTTTAACACATTTTATCAATTTCAAATTTTAACTTTCAACACTTGCAAATTTCGACCGTTTATGAGGATTTAGTCGTTTCGGTTTTCAATCAGGTTTCAGATAACGAAGACTCGAGCTCCAACATCATACGATCGAAAATAAGATAGAAATAAAATCTTTTTGGCTTTTATAAAGTTTATATTAAAACACACTTAAAATCTTTTTGGTATTTTTGAATATTTCAAATGTAAAGACTGAAAGCAGTAAATAAATATATACAAACATTCTTTTTGCGAGTTTCGAGGGTAAGAGAATCATATCAGTTTACGGTCATGCCAAAACGCTCT
This sequence comes from Helianthus tuberosus, assembly GCA_030545235.1. NCBI lineage: Eukaryota > Viridiplantae > Streptophyta > Magnoliopsida > Asterales > Asteraceae > Helianthus > Helianthus tuberosus. The sequence continues at coordinate 154,909,919 of CM060371.1, read as the reverse complement.
TGTTGTTCAATTAGTTAACATTAAGATAAGCATCCTATAACAATTATCGGTATTGTTGTCCACATAAGCTCAACTTATCAGATGTAATCATGGCGAGGGGATACGTTAAGGTATGATTTATACTTACCGACCGGTGTTCATCCACATCACGACACATTCCCGTATCAAGGTATGCACGAGGGTTCATCTTACCGGTGAGTATACCGATTATCATCTGTTTGACCGTATATGATGTGAGATTCTCACTTATTTTGATTGAAAACAAGCCCTATGTGATATAATCACTTATTGATGAGGAACTTGATTTTCATATGCATGAGGGCACAGGAGCAAGTCCGTGAACAGGTCAGTACTTTCGTACAGCAGAGAGACGAACTTGACTCCCGGATAAATGTGATATATTATCACTTATTTTGGTTGGACATGTGATTGTTGATCACTTATTGAGGTCGAATGCAATATGTACACGTATGTATAGTATCATGGAAGATCTAGACTTGCGTCCCCGTTATTTTTCGGTAAAAGATACAACCATGATACCCAGATGATAAGCAGCATAAAGACCGAATATCTCAGAACCTCGGCAATCTATCAAACGAAATTTCGGTACTAAGACCATATGCCAATGAATGGTTCCCACCTGGTCTTCAGTCGATTTAAGTTTATATCACCCTGCACACTTTAAAATGATTGTGAGCCTACCGATACATCTTATATAGAGCTGCTTATCGCTTTTCATTTTGCATTTCAGTTTAAAAGAGGTTTGTAAAGACCACTGATGTACTATCATTTTCTCTTTTTCTCGCCAGGAAACTCATTTTTGCTTTTCTATTGTTTTTGTGTTTTCGAAATTTTTCGATGTTTTTGGATTTTCAAATTTTTGGATTTACTCCCCCTAAAATCAATAAACTAAGACAGATTTAAAAACACAAAGGTATTTACAAAAATGATTTTCCGATGTTGGTTTTACTCTTGCTTGACCTTAATGCCGTTTACCAATAAAAGATAGTCAAATCTTGATTTGTCAAAAGCTTTGGTAAAAAGGTCAGCACGTTGGTCATCGGTGTGGACCATGACAACATTGATGAGTTTCATAATGAAACAATCACGTGTGAGGTGATATTCGAGATCAAAGTGTCTGGTCAAAGAGTGCTGTATGAGATGATAATAATTCATAAAGCAGCTAAAATATCGACAAGTATAGGAGAGATTAGAAATTCAAAACCGTATCCTGCAACTGCTTCATGCATTGCAAGGAATCTGAGCGCTCTCCCAAACTGGATATCCACCCGTTGTGGACTTCAATTCGATTTTTGTAGCTACAGAGAAATCTCTTCACAGCAACAAGATCATAAACCTTTGGGTCCGGCTGGTCTTCCACATTGCACCAGCGAAGGTCTTTGTCTTTCTCTTTGAGAAGTAGTGTGCGGTTGTTCAATCCACGCCAAGGCATCCGCACACCCGGAGTAGTTTGTCAACCAACACATTTTCTTCAATCACACCGTAGAGAAAAGTACACTGCACGTTCATCTTGTTGATTTTGAACTTCAAACGTGCTGCAGGTGCGTACTTTTCATTCGAATCTTCCCTGAGGACCCGATCAAAAACCATGACAACCAAATTTTGGCACATATTTCAACTGGTCGAATTTTTCAACTTCATTTCTTTTTCCTTCATCAGACATCTTTTTGTCTTCTTTCTTCCTCTCTCCATCAAAGGCAACAACTCCTAGTATAATGATGTTTCGGAGTCTGGTGTTGCCGATCTTGTGCAAGGACGCTCCACTATCAACAATCTTAAGACTATCAATAGTTCCTCCTGGAACTTCCTGCACACTCATTCAGAGATTAGTTGGAGAGGGGGACCCAAGCCTTCACAGACTTGGGTCGTCCGTCATCATCGAGGATTGTGACATCCATTTCCCGATGATTCGGAATTGATGTAGCTCCCCCTGAAACAATTTCCAATTTTGGTTTCCAAATCTGTTTCTGTCTTTCATGTTTAACATCCGATTTAACAGATTTTGTTTGGATAACCTCCGGTTTTAACGCCTTTTCAACTTCTTTTCGTTGTTTCTTTTTCTGTTTCACTTCTCGTTGTTTAACAAGACGAGGGTCCTGTTTTGGTGAAACAGATCTTTTATGGTAATTGTTACCATGGGGGGCATCAACTTTTGCTTTCAACTTATGAAGATACGGACAGTTTCGAATTATGTGTCCAATTGTACCACATTCAAAACACATTCTCCGCTCTACAAACCTCGGAGCATCATGTGATTGCCTAGCCGATGATGAACTTTGTGATCCCGAAGTACTAGGTTTTGAACAACTTGGTTCATTCCTTTTCATCACAGTTGCTTTTTGGACAAAATCTAAATTAGATTGATTTTCAAACTTTGCAATTTTGTCCGTTCCCTTAGATTTCACAAAGTTCACATTCTTCTTTTTCTTCTGATTCGGCTTCCTTTGACTTTGAGTCGGTGTTTTACCTCTTGGTTTGGCATGATTTTGCTGTTTTTGCACTGTTGGTAATTTTTGATTGCCAAATTGTTTTCGAACTTCGGCCTTTGGGATAGGAGGGCACTGTGTCACTGTAACACGTGATCCTGTCTTTCCCAAAAACTTACTTGTAGAATTTTCAAAGACTTTACTGATTAAAGATTGATTAACATTCTTAATAGGAAAATCTTTGTCTGAATAAACTTTATCATCACCAACAAGAGTGTACAGCAAATCCACACTCTCCGACTCTTTTGCAGATGTTGACTCGGTTGGAACAGTCTTAGCGGGTTTTGCGGGAGGATCACATAAAATATGATTCTCAAGAGGTATGTCCTCTTCTTTGATTATCGCATCAGACTTTTCCGAATCAGAATCATCGGACTCATCATCAGAAGAATCAGAAGCCTCACTGTATATCACAACTGGAGGATTCTGTTTCAGTTCAGCAGATGACACACATGTATCTGCTGACACATCTGAATCTGATGATTCCTCTTTGTATCCGAGTCCAGCTGCAAATTCTGTTGCAAATTCCTTAACATCTAGAGGGACAGATGGTTCAAAATGAGTTCTATACTCCTCATCAGGCAGTGCATCATAGTTGTGTCTGACAGGTGGTGGACATTGCTTATAACCTATGCATGTGACATCCATTTTCTCTTTCTGAACGTCAATGATGTGATCCAACACATAGCTAGAACTCAAATAACTGTCTAACTTAAGTCGGATCGCCTCACTTTCGGTTTTAACACAAGCCATTTCTTTTTGCATTACCTCAAGACGAGTTATATACAAATTAATGTCAGTTTGTTTTCTGGAAACCATTTTAGTCAGCTCAGTTTTATCTTTCTTTAATGTTTCAATCATTGACTTAAATTCCTTTTCATGGTTTTCATAAAACATGTTGGCTTCAGTGCATTTAGAAAGATCCACGGTCAATTTCTGATTGTGGATAAATGTCACATCATATTTCTCCTGCAAAGCCTCGTGTTTGCTTTGCAATTCACACCACTTATCATTCACTAAAACATGTTTGTCTTGCAAGTCAAACAAACTAGCTTGTAAAGCATCGTGTTTGCCTTGCAACTCAGACAAGTTTGCTTCCAAATCAGCACATCTAACATTCAAACTATCACAATTATCACAGCTAACAGAGGTGGGTTCATCGACACATACCTGACTTGATGAACTGTCGACATTAGCCATAAAGGCTGAATGGAGAGAAGACGAAGAATAAGCAGCTTGATCCACCAAAATAGATCTTCTTTGAATTCCTGCTGTAGATTCTTCCAAAAGCTCATCAATATTTGCATCGACTGACGCACTTGATGTGTCATCTGCCCGATCATTCCCTGAAGTGGAGGATTCTTCATCTGAGCTTCCACTATAACCAGAAGAGTCTTCATCCTCAGAAGAGTCACTACCATTGGCGGAAGATTCTCCACCACTGGCGTGATTCAAATCCTTCACGATCTCAGCAAAACAAGCTGTTCCATCTGGAGCATCATTACCCAACTGGATTGACCAATCACAACCTTCATCTACTTGAACCACAAGTGCCTGGTTGGCATTTGATGGTCCTGCTTGAGTCTGGTTGTTGACAGGCACCAATGTGCGAACATTGTTCCTGTTCTGGTTCTGCTGGTTGCCTTGACCCCTGAAAGGATTCTGGTTTCCATGTTGAGATGGCCTCGTACATTCACGCTTGAAATGACCACGTTCCCCGCAATTGAAGCACTTAACAGCCTGCTTATCGAACCCATACTTGGTGTCTTTCTTGCCTTCCAAGCTGGTTCTGCCTGTTCTTTCCATGAAATCCTTTGCTCGCCTAACAGCACTGGCAAAGGCCCACTTGATGTCCATTATCTCCATCTCCTCTTTATCTATCTGCTGATAGTCTTCTTGTGTCAGATTAATGTTACCAATCTGACCTTCCACCAATCCACAGTATGCGCTCACCAAAGTGTTTAGCAGCTCCATGTGTTCTTTTGCTACTTCAACACTGACTTTAGAAAAGCTTGAGGTGTCGAGCCGTACTGTATTTTGCTTTGATTGCTGACCAGCAGATGATGTGCTTCCATAACACGCTTGCTGAGGAGGAGGAGGAGGAGGAGGAAGTGGATTTCCGAATATATCAGTTTCTCTGATAGGTTGTTGGCTTTGCTGTTGTGGCACTGGTTGAGGAACTGAATTAAGCGGATTTCCATATATGTCTGTTGTTGGAGGAGGAATGTCATACAAGCTAGTGCTAGACACAAATGCTGTTTGAAGTGGAGCGTGTGCAGAAGGTTTTGTAGAAGTGCTAGAAGCTCCATAATACATGTCAGGATTTTGTGGCACTGGAACTCTTTTAGCCTTGAGAGTTTCTTCCTGATTCTTGTTTTCCAGGAGTTGAGCAAAGTCACCGAAGTTTGTTGTATCCAAAGTGCCATTGTACTTTAGGATTTCTAAGAAATTATTCCATTGAGGTGGCAGTGCATCTGCAAACTTCTTCACTGTCTCTGCTGAAGTTGTTACAACCCCAATATTTCCCAATTCAGTCAGCAAATGAGTAAATCGACTTGTCAAATCTCCTAAAGATTCATTCTGCATACAAGTAAAACCATCAAACTCTTTCTTTAGCAGGTCTTTTCTTAATTGACGTGTCGCTTCATTTCCTATGCCCCTTGTTTTCAATGCGTCCCACAACCTCTTCGTTGTCTTGTGACTGACAAATTGATGATAAATATCTTTGCTTAACGCCTGAGTAAGGATGGCATACGCTTTCTTCTCTAAGTCATACACCTTCTTCTGATCTTCTGTAAGATCGGCAAATGTAGCAGCAGATGAAGCGGCAACCTCTATTGTTTGATCAAAATCTGTGATAAAACGCAACCATAATTCTGTATTTTGACCAAGGACGTATGTATGAAATCTACCAAACCATCCCGGATATTCACTTAAATGCATCAACTTTGGAGGCCTATTCAAACTTCCCGTTTCACTTTCACTTAGCAAAATGCTTTGAACACTTGGAGCTTGATTTGATACGAATGCCCATTGACCGGTAGATGTAGCATTAGCTTGCGATGATGCAGGTACGGGAGATTCGGCCCATGCAGGAGATGCAGGTAAGGGAACACCCCAGGCCGAATTCATTTTTGATCAAGAAAAATAATATCTGAAAATTACAACTCAAACAAACAGTTAGAACAGTTTTGTATGCCTTCTGTTAAAAACTGATAAGTGTTTCGATGAAACAGCTTCCACGAAACAGACGTGATTGACGAAACAAATAGGAGCCCAGAAGTCGACGAAACAGATTGGACGTGATGGGCTTGACGAAACAAAGGGTTCGACGAAACTGATATTGAGCAATTGGGCTAAATGTGTCGAAGAAACAAGCCCACTTGTGTTTGGGCTGCCACTCGACGAAACAGAGACCCAAGATGTACTACGAAACAGAAGCCCAAATTGTTAGCCCAATCCCACAACACAGTCCACGAAACAGAGGCCCAACAACAAGTAATATCGACGAAACAGAAGGTCTGTTTCGTCGAGGAGGGGCTTGACGAATGAGACCTGTTCCGTCTGATGTTTGATTCGTCGAAGAAGTAGCAGGGTGGGTGAGATCTGTCAGACACAACACTCTTTTTCAAACAACTGGTATGGTAAGATTACTAACCCGGTAAGGTGTCCAATTTTAATAATCTATTTCAATTTCCAATTCACAAACACTTTTTAATTTAAAAATTTTAAGATCAAAAAGTGGGTCTTGGTGAAGAACACTTTGAAGATGTTCAAGAACACAATGAATTTTCCGGTAAACTATGAGTTTTCCGGTGACCCGATAAATTTCCGAAAGCTGAATTTTGCAAAAAAAATGTTTAATAAAAACCAACAAATAATATGTGAACTTTATTTTAACAAGGTTTTTAAGCAAACATAATGCAAAACAACAAGATTACAGCCGATTTTAAGAGATTTTTCCAGAAAATTATGAACTCTAAATCCGAAAATCAGCAAGAACTCCTCGGTTTTAACAAGGATAAGAGCCAAGGCTCTGATACCACTTGTAGGTCCGGCTAGGGGAGGATCTAGTCGCCTAATCCTTGTATACGAACCACTCCGGTTGTGCGGAATCCAACCGGAATAGCAAACCGAGACGGAACACGTAAAAAACACGACACGCAGAAATCACCGTTAAACACCACTGTATTATAACGATAAAAGGGTTCGGTTACAATCCAATGTTTACAATGCTCTTTGTAAACTCTCTCAAGTGTGTGTGTGTGTGCTCTGTTCTTTCTCTCTGAAAGTCTTCTCTCGTGTCTCTTTCCGAAACAGAACAAATGAATGCTATTTATACTAACAGACACATACACATATGACGAAACAAACAATGCACGACGAATCAGCATCATGGTCGACGAAACACATCTGTTTCGTCGACTTCTGGGCTGATTCGCCGATGATGTCTTCGGCCCAAATAGATGAGGCCCAATCCTTGATTCGTCAACTTGTCTTAGCCCAAGGACTGTGATGTTGAGTCCAGTCCATGTCTTGTCTCTTGTGTCGGCTTGAAGTCTTGTATACAACGGAGGAAAGTTGTCACAAAATAAGCCGAGCAAAGTCGCGTCCACAATCTCGAATCAATTCGCGTCGAGTCGCGTCCATAAATATGTATCAACAAACATAACACTCGATGTCAAACTTTAACACATTACTATGAACTATGCATGCATTATATACTATATGTAGTTGTACAACCACCAGCAAGCAACAAATGTATTACCAGTATAATACAGTCCCGTAGGTAACTACCTAGGATTGCCATTCTAAAGAAAAAGTAGATATTAAGAAATAACTGTTATTACATTAAAAAATCATAAAGGCCAGGTTAAATGAATAGAGTCGGTTATTCTTAGATGAAGGGTCTTGAAGAGAATGCTTGTGAATATTTTGCCGATCTAACACTAATATTTGTGCTTTTTTCAATCTTCCATCAGGTAGAGAAAAACCCAATGTTGGATGCCAAGTTTTCCGACATATGCATAGGAACATCTGCAGCCCCAACTTATCTTCCTACACATGAGTTAACTATTGATGACGCTGAAGGAAAAATACTCAGAAAAGTCAATCTTGTTGACGGTGGATTATTTGCCAACAATCCGGTTGGTAGTATTTACTAATGCATGTTTAAAAATATTACATAAAAACTCTTTGTGGCGAACATCCAAAATGGATGTTTTGAAATTTGAAGCGTAGTTTATAACATAATGTTTTCATTTTTCACAAATAATATTACTAATAATATTTACTTTTTGGTAGACTGAGCTTGCGATAGGTGAAGTAACAAGGTCAGAACCAACGAATGATTACCGGCTTTTGGTTTTGTCATTGGGCACGGGGACTCAAGATTTTGAAGTGAAGTACAAGGGTGCAAGGTCGTCTCGTTGGGGGATCAAAGGGTGGCTGGGAGGTTTTCGCTCAAGTCCTATTCTAGATGCTTATAGTAGCTCTTCAGGCTATATGGATGAGTATCGTGGCTCTACCTTAATGAAGTTACATCGTTCAGAAGAAATGTATCTGCGAATACAGGTAATTTTGTATTTAATTGGTCTTGTGATCAAGTCAAGGAATGAAAACTTGAACAAATCTAATGAAACTCTACGAAAAAATATTTAAAAGAAAAGAAAATCAACCAAATTGAATTGAACCAAATAAGACGTGCTCATACTTTGTCATATTTCAGGATTACACTTTAAGTGGAGATACAGCTTCCATGGATTTGGCTACGGAGAAAAACTTGCATAATCTGGTAGAAGTCGCAAAAGATAGGTTGAAAAAGCCGGTGACCAGAAGGAATCCAGATACGGGTGAATTAATGGATGATCCTCACATCACCAACGAGATGGCTTTAGAAATGTATATTTAATTTATTTATTATTTACCTTGTCCTCTCTTCAGTTTATCTATTTTATTATTTTACATATATGTTTAATTAACAAGTGTATTTTATTTTTATGCTTCCTTGTATATGTATTTGTAGGTTTGCAAAATCACTTCACGAGGAACACAAATCGCGCAAGAAGTAGAATGGCAGAGATCAACAGACGTGAACGAAGAATCGCTAAATGTTCGAGAAGACGTCTGATTTTTTTATGATTATTTCTTTGGTGAAAAACCGAAAGCTATTTTTTAGCATGTAATAATTGTATGTCGGACTTTGTGGCGGTGTAGATACAAGTTCTACAAGTAGACACTAGGTGAATTTTAGAGAATGCTTGTTTGCTGTTAAAAAAACTATACAAGTCATTGGTATAACAATAACCATATACTTTTATTATCTATTCGGTTGATATCAGTTCGGTTCGTTATAACATATCAATAAAAATCACCGACGACAATACAAAAAAGATACTCTTTTAAGAATAAAACTCAATTCTCAATTAAATTTTCATTGGACCGCACCACTATGATTCGTCATATTATAGGAAAAATGTTTAAGAGGCACACATGTTTTTAGAGAAAAAACTAAATTGGGTAAAAGCATAAATTATTTTGTTAAGTTAAACTTACGGTATTAAAAAAAAAAAAAAGGTTATAGGATGTTAAGCTTTAGATGCTTGTAATGTGAATTGAATTTTCACCTGCCATATTTTGAGAAATTCGATCATTGAAGTGTATTTTGGGGTGCATCTCCTTAGGTTGACTTTCACAAGGATAACCAGTGCTATGACCCACAACACCGTTAGAACTCGCTATAGAAATGAGGTTATCTCTTTGACTACTCTCCAGGGTGAGAATAAGAACTCCGTTTGTGTGAGTAAAATAGTAGTGGGAGAAAGTATATTGGGAGAGTAGATGATCTTACCTTGAATTTGGTCTCGTGTATTTATAATGATCGGTGGTCTCGTGTATTTATAATGATCGGTGGTTAGGGTTCCTCTTATTTAGAAATTGTATTTGCATTGGAATTGTAATTGAAATAAGATATCATGTAGATTTTCCTAATATTTGGGAGATTCGATTGTTTAAGGATATCTATTTGCATGGAATAGAATATTATGGAACATGTGGGTAATTTATTGTTAAAAATGTTAGTACATTAATGTCTAATGCGTGCGTCTTTTGTAATTGTTACTTTGTTTATATGGTAGCACGTTCGTTAGATAGTATTATTTTTGAAGATGATTTGTAATTATCATCGATATGTGCGTAGGAGTCATGTGCAGTGCATCATTGATGCCCACGTATGAGTCATGCGCTAGGTGGTCCTGCGCTGGATCTATATATAGGTGAGTGGTTCACACGGAAGAGTAGACTTATCATTTGGAGCTTTTAGAAAAGAGATCAAATTGTAACGTAGTGCTGCCAAAATTCATAAAGAACGTTTATTTACTTATCTGAGCTTACACAACACATTTGCATGGATTCCGCATTTTCATGTGTGTAAGTAGATCCGTTGACGTCGTTCTTAACATCTAACTACGTCATGCGTAATGATTCCTGAAACTTTCAAGTGGTATCAGAGCTAAGGAAGTGATATCTACTTGTGCTATGAGTTTTAGAGCATTCTCACGGTTGAACATTATCAAATTTCTTCTCAGTAGCATTCTTTTTCATCTTTGTCCATTATCTCAGAAGAATACACTTAAAAACATCCAAAACACATCTAAAATGTCAAAATTCATCTTTATACGCTCTAAAGGATTTCTGGCATAGGAGTGGTACATGCATAGGACTCTGAGCGCAGGAGTTGTATGCTGCGTAAGAGTGGTACATTCAGATTTGTACTCAGGAATGGCACCTTTGACCAACAGGTTGTACGTGTTGACTTAATTTGAGGGTGGTATGCGCGCAGGAGTTGTACACTTGAAGTTGAAGTGTTTTGAAAAATTGTCTAAGGGTTTCAGAAAGTGTTATCTGTTGGATCTCAAAGCTTCAACAAAAATAAACTCACGAATAAGAAACTTACTTTACTGCTTCAAAACCCACTTACATTCATTCAACAAATAACTTACATTAAATAGGAAAATAAAACTACTTGCTCCTAAAGAAAAGGTAACTAAATCACCCACTAACCCATAAGGCCAGAGGGTGTGGGGGGCGCCATACCCGCCACGTCACCGCCTATAGCGCCCCGGGCGCTATACACCCACACCGCCCGAATTAAGAAGGGGCGTTATAGATGGGGCTCCATGGTGGTAACGAGAGAGAATGGGCTTTATCAGGTGGGGCCCTCTTTTTGCACCAATCAAAATTTTTTATTTTTTTATTTTTTTTTTCTCTATAGCGCCCCTAGGGGGTTATACCACACCCTCCATATTAAAGGGGGCGTTATAAAGCCCACTTGGCTGATGTGGCGCCTACGTGGCGCTGAGGTGTCATTTATAACCCCCAAGGGCTCCATCCCACACCCTCTAGCCTAAGGCTAGAGGGTGTGGGATAAACTCATTGGGGCTTTATAAGCGCCACCTCAGCTCCACGTAGGCGCCACGTCAGCCAGGGGGCTTTATAACGCCCCCCTTTAACTTACACGGTGTGGTGATGGGCGCTATAGAAAAATAAAAAATAAAAAAAACATAATGGGGCATGAAAGTTGATTGGTGAAACATGTGGGCCCAGCTGGTAACCCCTCCACTCTTGCCACTAGAAAACAAAAAAAAAACATAATTTCCATTCAAAAAGTAAAAGAATGCCTCGATCAGTGTGTTTCCTTTCGTTACCATGATGGCGAGGCCATTTATAGCGCCTCAATTGAAATGGTGGGTGTGGGTGGTAGCGCCTCACCGGCGCCATAGGTGGTGACATGGCGGGGGTAGCGCCCCCACACCCTCCGGCCTAATATCTTGACTAAATAAACTAACACGTGACTCATTAAAAATATGAAACATGCGACTAATATAATAGTTCTGCTGACCCGTATCCGACCCGTAAACAAAATCTGTAACATCAAGATTACCCAACATTCACCCCCGTAATCTTGATATCGGTTCTTGCTACTTGCTAATTCGTTCTTGCTTGCTTGTGTTCTTTCATTTTTTTTTCTTGCTTTAACCGGAAACGGTTATCTTTCTAAACTTGCAACTTTCTTGCTTGATTCGAATTTGTTCTTACTTGCTTGGTTCGAATCATCTTTCTTTCTAACTCGCTATTCGAACCATACGATTCGTTCTTTCTCTTTCTTTACGAACAAACGTGTCCGTGTCTTTCTTTCTTTCGGTTGTCGGGTTTTCTTTCTTCTCCCTCATCGACTCCCGTTCTTTCTTTCTTGTGACGGCTCTTTCTTTCTTCTTTCTTGCACCGCCAATTACTTTCTCATTCTTTCTTGCTTACTTTCTTACTCTTGCATTCTTGCTATGTTCTTCCTGTTGAACATTTAATTTCATGCTAATCACAAAATTATGATCAGACCTTGTTGCTACTTTCTGGATCGAAACATACCGATCTTGCTCATTCAACTTGCAATAGTCTTTCTTTCTATCAACGACAACAATCACTGATCTCAAATTCCCATACCAGTGATCAATTCTTTCTGCCACACAACATTTTTCTGACCGGAGAGCTTCCTTTCTTCTTTTCCGGCGACACATGCTTTCTCTCCGGCGAACTTCTTCCTTTTGGGTGAACCTTTCACTTTCTTGACCATGGTTCTCTGACACGGTCTCTTACTTCTCTTCATGCCGGTTCTTCTACTCCGGCGTCGGTCACTCGAATCCCACCGTACTCACTTCATGATGGCAATTTCACAACATATACCTTCTTTGATCAATGTCTTCTTGATCGACCACTATGCTTGTTGTGCTCCTTGCTGACTTTCCTTTTTTTCAGAAAACCACATCACCTGGTCTGGCTGGCTTGCTTCTTTTCTTTCTAAAAAAAAATCCCAGCCGTCTTTTTAGGTGTTTGCTTGCCTGCCTGCTTCTAATACGATTACTCCAAGAAAGAGAGTTGAGATGCTTGCTTTTTTTTATTACAACTCCCCACCGTCTTCCTCTTTTCCGTCCCCGGTTTTCATGACTTCTAATTGTCGACCACCTCTACCACCGGCTTGCTTACACCATCGATCTCCGCTGCGCTCTTCGTATCACTCTTTTCACAGATCTACAGTTTAAAGGGACTGCACCCCCTTCTCCGAACACGACCCTCAAACCTGCGAACTGTCTGCACTCGAGCCCTAGGCTCTGATACCAAATGTTGGATCTCAAAGCTTCAACAAAAATAAACTCACGAATAAGAAACTTACTTTACTGCTTCAAAACCCACTTACATTCATTCAACAAATAACTTACATTAAATAGGAAAATAAAACTACTTGCTCCTAAAGAAAAGGTAACTAAATCACCCACTAACCCATAATATCTTGACTAAATAAACTAACACGTGACTCATTAAAAATATGAAACATGCGACTAATATAATAGTTCTGCTGACCCGTATCCGACCCGTAAACAAAATCTGTAACATCAAGATTACCCAACATTATCAACATGGAACCTTTAGACGGTTGGAGAGCATTCATGACTTGAACTATAGGGCAACACAACATAGTTCAAACAATCAATCTTGACAACATGATGGGAACGAATAATAAAGTCCTGAAGCTGCTAAAAATGGAAGATTTTTCGAGATGGAAAGAGAGATTTTAGGGATATATTCAAGAGCAAAGTGCCATTTGGCCCCTGTGGTTTGGGAACTTTTACTAGTACAGTCCAAAGGTTTATATTTATAGCCTATATGTCCAAAAACTGTTCACCATTGCTATTTTAGTCCAATTGACTTAACCACATCTATGAACTCCATTAAGTCAGGGCAATTTCTATTTTTTCTATTATTTATAATAATTGATTTATTGAACCCTCCCCTTTTAACCCATTATATTCAACCTAGTTTGAATAAAAAGAAAGCAGGTAACTCTGTATTTCGTTCCATGCTCAAAGAAGTTATTTATGATCTACTGCATCATGATTGTAATTATTTATGATCTGCATCACCTCTGGAAAATCTATCTTGTAAATATTACTTTCTTTCAAGCATTCTAACGTATACGCCCGCGTATCTATGTAATACATATTCATATTCACATCATGCACATAAAAACAACAGTAAATGTGTGACACCAGACATTTTCAGGTTAAAACCGTTAATACAAACTCTGTTGTCCCAAACACTCATTCATGCATTTCACTTGATTAGCGTTAATTAAGTGTGTCGGTTTTTGCACAAACACTCATGTAATAGTAATTCGGAGGATTACCGGATCACACATGAGTTGTCTCGGAACGTGAGTGAATAATCGGAATAATATTATCATATTATTAAATAAACCTAAATTACGTGAATTTATATATTATGCGACTTGTATGTTTATTTTGTGAACTTTCGTGAAACCATGTATATTTACGCGCATCAATGTGTTAGCAATTTCGATTAAAATATATTTTGGTGGAAATGCGCTTCTTAAATTTATATTAGAGTAAATTGCAATTTTACCCCCTGAGGTTAGGGGGCATTGGCAGGTCTACCCCCCTAAGGAAGTAATTGCAATTTTACCCCCCACTGTTCACCCTTATGTCGCAACCTTACCCCCTGTTAACAGATTCTGTTAAGTCAACGTTTGTTTTGACTGTTATAATGTGTGAAAAGACATTTTTGCCCCTGTCTTATTAAAATTATATAAAAAATCAAGAATCAAGTTCTATCATCATATCAGTTCATTCATCTTCATCATCAAACCCTAAGTGCCCTAACAACAACAACAAATCCAGATCCACAACACAAATCACAAAATCAACGACACAAGTTCATCATCATCATCAGGTTCCCATCATCATCATCATCAGGTTCCTATCATCATCATCATCAGTTCATTCATCTTCATCATCAATAACCCAGATCTGGAATCAATCTTCATACAAAACAAACCCAGATCTAATAACCCAAACATCTGCACATGAACATGAACACAGATTCATAATCAATCTTCATACAAAACAACCTCTAAATCGAAAACAATATTCCTCACTTACACCCACATGTAAAAAAACAAGATTCAATCAACCAAATGAACAATATTTAAATTTCAAAGTGATAAAATTTCCGAATGAACTCAGCAAATGGACCTAATTCTGAACAGTGAATGAACAAATCAGATTCGTACAGACATACTTCTGTTCAGCAAATGAACTAATTTAACCAGATGAACTTGTAATTTTTGCGCAAATCAGTTCTGCAAAAACAAACCCCTGTGAATGAAGAATCTCAAATTCTTGCAAATGAACCAAATATCAGATCTATACGAATCAGAAACAAACTGATTCGTGAATGCGGATTGACTGATCAATTAATCTGATTCGTGATTATGTATGAGTGCACAGATCTGTGATAACCAAGACCCTTGATTTGTAAATGTAATCAAAACTAATTTGTGAATAATATGCGCAAACAAACATCACCGTAACACAATCAATTGCAAATCGATGTAGATCTGTCACAAACTGAAACAATGCAACCAGCAGACTTGTGGATTCGTGTGAAGAAGAAGATACATATGACGGTTTGAATGGCGACTCCATCGGTTTGAATGCAACCTGCAAATCGATGCTGGAAGCTCCTCCGGTCAAAAGGGCTACTTTGCCTTTCAAAATCTCCGGCTTGAATGGCGACTCCATCGTCTTCTCCCTCAAGAAATCAAACGAAAATCTTAATATAGAGAAAAAAGGACCAGTCAATATACAGAAAGATCTTGAATTTGAAGATGATGATGATGGATCTGTTATTTAAAGATGATGATAATTTGATTTTAGTTAAAAGAGTAGTTATCTGGATCTTCAGATCTATTTGAAGAAGATGATGATAAATAATAATAATAAAAATAATAATAATATGGGGTAAGATTACCAAAATACCCTCACATATAATGGTCAAACTACCGTTGACTGTTACAGGGGGTAAGGTTGCGACATAAGGGTGAACAGTGGGGGGTAAAATTGCAATTACTTCCTTAGGGGGGGTAGACCTGCCAATGCCCCCTAACCTCAGGGGGTAAAATTGCAATTTACTCTTTATATTATTAGTATTCTAAATGTTAATGACCTACGATGAGTAAAATGTATTATTTGACTTTTGACCTGGCCAAACGTCTTTGATTTAACATGTACATAATATTTGTGTATAATATATATATATATATATATATATATATAGGACAAAGATCCGTTAGGAACCACCTCTTATTGCGAGAACCAATGTGAACGCAACAAAAAATGCCTAAAAATAGCTAAAAATCACACAAAAAAATTTTTTTTTATATTTTTTATAAAAAAATCACTACTTTTCGAATTTAAAAAAAAAAAATTTGTTCGAAAAGTAGCGATTTTAACATAAAAATTATTAAAAAAAATTTTTAGATTTTTTGGGGTTTAGTTTTTAACATTTTTGCTTGGGGGTGGGGGGTGGGGGGGTTTAGGTTTTTGGGGGGTGGGGGAGGGGGGTTTAGGTTTTTTTTTTTTTGGGGGGGGGGGGGGGGGTTAAGGGTTTTTTAGGGTTTTTTAGGTTTTTTAAGGGTTTTAGTTTTTAGCATTTAGCTTGGGGGTAGGTTTTTTTTTTGGGGGGGGGGGGGGGTTTAGGTTTTTTTTTTTTTTGTTTTGTTTAGGTTTAGGTTCCGAAATACAAAAACTTATATATAAAATGATTGTTTATTAGGAGTTCTGAAAGTTCTGTAGTTATTTAGAGTTCTGAAATGAACTCAACCCTATATATATATATATATATATATATAGGGAGAAGATCATGCGAGAACCACCTCTTATTGCGAGAACCGCGAGAACCAATGTGAACACAACCAAAAATAGCTAAAAATCACACAAAAAAATTTTTTTTGATTTTTTTAATATTTTTTAGGTTAAAATCGCTACTTTTCGACTCAAAAAAAAAATTAAAATATTTTTAAAAAAATTTTTTTTTTTTTAGTCGAAAAGTAGCGATTTTAACCTAAAAAATATTAAAAAAATCAAAAAAAAAAAATTTAGATTTTTTAAGGTTTTTTGGGGGTTTAGTTTTTAGCATTTTAGCTTGGGGGGTGGGGGGTTAGGTTTTTTTAGGTTTTTTGGAGGTTTTAGTTTTTATAATTTAGCTTGGGGGGGGGGTTTAGGTTTTTTTTTGGGGGGGGGGGGGGGGGTGGGGGTTCGGTTTTTTTAGCTATTTTAGGTTGTGTTCACATTGGTTCTCATGGTTCTCACAATAAATGGAGTTCTCGCATGAGCCCCTCCCTATATATATATATAGGTAAAGAGTAAAATACAAATGTGCTTATCGTACGATACGTACGCGATCATCCCAGCCGTTCGATCAGGTGCAGATCTGGTGCGCATTCAATACATATCGCATGTGAAAAATGGTTAGCATGGGGTAGTGTGAGAAATGGCATGGGTGTGTAGATGGACAAAATCGCATGTGGAAGATTTGAATATCGCATGTGAAAAAATGGCATGGGTTAATGTGAAAAATGGCATGGGGTGTGTAGAATCGCATATGGAAGATTTGAATATCGCATGTGAAAAAATGGCATGGGTTAATGTGAAAAATGGCATGGGGTGTGTAGAATCGCATGTGGAAGATTCAATATCGCATGTGAAAAAATGGCTAGCATGGGGTAATGTGAAAAATGGCATGGGGTGTGTAGAATCGCATGTGAAAAATTGAATATCGCATGTGAAAAAATGGCATGGGGTAATGTGAAAAATGGCATGGGGTGTGTAGAATCGCATGTGGAAAATTGAATATCGCATGTGAAAAAATGGTTAGCATGGGGTAATGTGAAAAATGGCATGGGGTGTGTTATTTTCCACATGCTAACCATTTTTCACATGCGATATGTATTGAATTCGCACCAGATCTGCACCTGATCTAACGGCTAGGGTTATCGCGTACGTAATGTACGATAAGCCCTATTGTACGTTAACCGGCCTCTATATATATATATATATATATATATATATATGGGAATGTTCAAATGAAAACCACTAGTTATTGTGAAACTCGAAAACTAATTAAGAAAAGCCAAAAAAACATACCAAAAATATATATATATATATTTTTTTTTTCAATACCAATTTTCGCAGCTTTTTATATATAAAAAAAAATTTCAAAAAAAAAAAATTTGTATTGCACATGTGTAATACTACACATGTGTATGTGTACAACACATGTGTAGTATTACACACGTGTACTACAACAAAAATTTGTTTTCTTTTTTTTGAATTTTTTTATATATAAAAAAACCTGTGATTTTTATAAAAAAAAAATTGAAAAAAAAAATTTTGTTTGTTTTATAGGCTTTTTTTAGTTAGTTTTCGAGTTTTCACAATAAAAGTGGTTTTCATTTGAACCATCCCCTATATATATATATATATAGGGCAAAGATCCGTTAGGAACCACCCCTTATTGTGAGAACCGCGAGAACCAATGTGAACACATGGCAAATTTGTAATTAAGTGACATTTAATAAAAAAAACATGTTCTCCTCTTATTTCAGCCCCTGTTCACCATCGTCATTCACAATCTAGGGTTTCGCTGGAGATTTTGCTTAATCAGCGACGGAGATCTACGGCGGTGAGTTTCACGGCGGCGATCTTACAAGGGATTCGATTGGGATACTGATTACGGCGTTGGGATACTGATTTCGGCTACACATGGCTTCGTCTGACTCATCTCGTGTTGGAGTTGAACCTACGGCATCTGAAGGTTTTAGTTTTCGAATCCAATTCAGATGTTTATGCTTTGATTTCAATTTATGATTTACCCTTGATTCGAATCTCGTTTTGAAAGATTATTTGGTTGTTCTGGAATCGAAACAAGTTGCAATGACATGACGATGGCTGCTGTAAGTAATTCAATTTTACATATAGCATACTCCAACAGGTTTTATTCTATTGGAATCCCAAATAAATTAGGCATTATTGTTTGGTGTTTGGTGGTAGTTGCAGGTCAGAAGTGATGGTGAATTTTTAGCCAAGTGGTATCTTCCCAGGTAAAAGGTTTATATATAAATCTTTAATTTGTCAATAGATGGTATAGTTTGTAATTTATGTTTACATTTACTTTAGTTTTTACTTGTAGTTGTTATTTAAGTATGCATTAAGTTGGTATTTTGTTAAAGTTATATGTTAATTGGTCAATTTTAAGGCTTGTTAAATCTATTATTGGTATAAGTATTAAACTGAAACATAAGTTATCTTACAAGTCAATTTCAATCTCAAAATAGGACTTAAAAAAATAAAAACCTTAGAGCTGGTCACAAAAGGAGAGGTATTACAGTGATGTTGGTATTGGGAATTATCTATGATGGGTTTTCATCTTACCTATATAATGCATTATATTATCTTTATGTAATAGAAATTGATGAGCTAAATCGTTGTCTTGAAAAGCTTGTTTTAGATTGAGAGAATTGTATATGCACATGTGCATGTTGATTGTAAATGATATTGTATTAACTTATATGCACATGTGCATTATGTTGAAAATTATACCATGTCGTTGATGTATGGATTCTGTTTATGTATGGATTCTGAACAGGTGCCTTATGGATGACTATCCAATTATGTACAGAATGGCATTAAACAAAGGGTCTTGGGTGGCGGACAACTACAAAAAAATGGAAGAACAAGCCGACAACCGGGGAGGCATGGGTGGAGTTTATGCATCTTATGGCGTGCTGAGAAACACCAGAGTGAAGACGGGTCAAGATGGGTGGGGTTGGCACTGATGTTGATGCTGAATTCCCTACTCTAAATAGAACGTTTAATCACTAGGAGGACATTGTGATGATGTACAACACTTATTATACAACAACTGGATTTTCCACACGCAACTACTTATATATTGATTATCACTTGTTTTTCTTTACATTCATTGTTTATACTTATTGTTTATCTACTTAATAGTGTAATATTCATTGTTTTATTCATGTCCATTTAACATAAATTACCAATATGTCCACTGTTTCAACACATGCACATGTGCATTACCCAGCGTGTGCATTTTCAACATTGAAACCGTAGCATCTAAACTTGTCGATTCATTGTTTCTAATGTCATTATGTTTTAAGTGCATGTACTCCATTTTCAATCCACCTATTATACATTGCAACGTATACATTATGCACATGTGCATGGCCACCGTATACTATGTCAAACAACATTAAACATTACTACCTTTACGTTATGCACATGTGCATTGCCAACATAATTTATGCCACACATTATATCACATCAATATGTGCCTGGGCATTTCCAACATATATTATACCATACACCATACAACATTGTAAACTACATATCCTATACCAAACACCATCATGAATTACCACTATGCATCATAATATATAAATATGCACATGTGCATAGGCAACACAATCATTTACGTCACAATATTACACACTTGTGTATTTCTAACATATACTATATCAACCACCATATAACATTTGAAAACGTTGTAAATTGAATATAATCATTCGGTAACACATCATATATCACCACTGTTCATACTAATTTACCTTATGCACATGTGCATTTCCAACATATATTATACCATATTACATCAAATTATGTAATTAACGATCACATAGTTGTCATCGTCCAATAAACAAATATAAATTATCGTTAAAAGAAAATAACCAACATATAAACCATCATACAAAAAACAACCATGATTTTCAATATAACATCGTTCTATCCAACTTTCTTTCATTAATGTTTTCCACTGTCTTGTCGCCCTTATCATCCATCACATAAGATCCATCACATCGTGCATTCGTCTACTTGTCATATTCCTTGTATTTCTTTATCCTGCCGTAACTGCACGTGACATCAAAGAACAACGTTCAACAGAAAGTAACAATTGGCTGCACATGTGCATATATTACCAACTGCATCATCGACTGATAACCAACCTTTTTTGGCTTTTCACTTAACACTTTTGTATTCACCTTCCTTATCATCTGGCAGTTTTGTTGCTCCTTTGTCATTCGATCTCAACAAAAGTGTTATTTTCTTCGCTTTTTTTCCATTTTTTTCCTACAATAATAATTGAAACATAATATAATCAAACATGCAATTTCAATTAGTATGTGCATTAAACAACCTTTTTCATCACTGTAACGATATGAATTTGTGCATCTATATGCACATGTGCATCACATATTCTTATAATGATGCTTAAAATCAATCCATATGTAAAGTTTAATGTTATGTGCTCAAATTCAATATGCAAATATGCATTAATTTAAACAACAACATCAACAAAATCTAATTACACATAATCATATACACGTATATTAAACAAAGCTGCTCATGTTTACTATGCACATGTGAATCACATGAAACAATAACACCATCATATCCTAATTACACAAAATCACAATAACACCATCATATCCTAATTACACAAAACCACGTATCTTACACAAAACTTCTCAAGTTCACTATGCACATGTGCATTACCTAAAACAACAACACCAGCATTTTCTAATTACCCAAAATCATATACACGCATCCTAAACAAATCTGCTCAAACTCACTATGCACATGAATGATATTATTAACTTTATTTGGTTCACATATACATACTAGGTCGGCTATGGCACTGTATAAGATCTGTGCAATAACATAACAAGCACAGTTAACAGATCAACGAGTTGAATCACATTCATATAAATCATTGATGGAAATCATAATTACATCAAAATTACTGATAAAAAATAGATACCTAAATAACAATATATATATCTACTGGTAATAATCAGATCCTTACCGAGTGTTACTGATAAAAAACAGATACTTAAAGCGTTGCACTTTGCCCTATTTTTTATCCAAAGAAACCCAAGCGTGTTAACTTCCTCCTTCAGACGTGTCAGATTCGTTTGCTTCCTATTAAAAACATCATTCATGTTTCTCCATATAAACAATAGCATAATCTGAATGATTGAGAGCATAACCTGTTTCCATTTTTTAGATCCGCAGTATCGCTGATGCAGATACACAAAATCCTTCAGATCTAGCATGAATATTGATCCCAACTTGCACCATTCAGCGACAAAATCCCATAGACTTATTAACATAATCTAACATTAAATACAAATTATGGCAAATTATGCACATATGCATATTAACATATTTTGTTAAGCTATGCACATGTGCATATCTATATATCACATAACACTACCTTATTAACATAATCTAACATTAAATACAAATGTGCATAACTATACATCACACCAAAATACAACTAAATACCTTATCTAATGTCACCTGCATCAACATTAACTACCTTATTCACATGTTATTGCACACTATGCACATGTGCATATTGACTTATTATTACAATCTATGCACATGTGCATAACCACATATTACACAAGAATTACCTTAATATCCAATTCTGTTAAACCTATGATGTCAAAATATGCACATGTGCATAGCTATATATCGCACAATACAAAACGAAGCTTGAATCGACAAATAATCTATCATATAAAAGTACAAACGACAAATTGTCTATCATATAACAATATAAACGAATTGTATAAACTTGCAAACGGTGTCTCGATTAATATGACCATATCTATATTACCAATCTGTCAATTATTTCGTTGGCGGCGGCGATTTCGACGGCGATTAATTCCGGCGATACCGTCTTAGGGACACACTCATTGAATCGTCTATTCTTATAATCACTAGACGGATTTTGGGAACTAACCTCGATTATATGATGAAATATGAAATAACTGCTGGTAAAATCTCAAATCTGAGATAAAATCTCGATCCAGATGCTTCGATATGGTGAACTGATGATGGTGAAGTGATGATGTATTCGAGACGATGATGAAATCGACTGTAATCGACGAATTGTTGATAGATTCAGGTTGATAATCGTTGAGAGACCTGGATGTACTCAGAATTTTGGAAAGTGGACATGAAAGTTTGTATTAAATGTAGTTTAATTTTGGCTTGAAGTCCGATATAGTAAAGCAGGTAAGCATGTTTTTTTAAAAGTTATTTGGTATTTACAAAATTGCCACTTGTTCACATTGGTTCTCGCGGTTCTCGCAATAAGGGTGGTTCTCGCATGAACCTTACCCTATATATATATTGAATATGCGTTTTAACAAGATTTATATAACTAGCATACCCGGTATAGTTATTTATTGTTTAAACGAGCAAGTTATATAATCGAGACGCACAACGTGAATAGGGTTTGTATACGCGGTATACACCCAATTGTCAACCCATCTAACCCAACCAATACCCTAAGTATTTATACAACTTATTCTATCAACTCCTCATTTTCTCCTCCCAAAAAAAAACCCTAGCCCCCATGTCTTTTTTCTTCTCTCTACACAACACACACAACCTGCATGTTTAGAGAGAGAGAGAGAGAGAGGGGGGGGGGACTAGACATAGAGAGAGATGCATGAGAGAGGGAGGAGGAGTCGGCCATGGAGGTGCGCATATTTTGGCAATCGCATGTGGCGGCATGTAGCAGTGGACGTTGGTGGCTGTGTGGTGCCTCGACGGCACTGTGGGGGGGGAGTGATTTTGGAGCGGTGACACAATGGTGAGTTTTTGGTTAGAGGGGTCAGGTTTGGAAGGTTGTGGTGATGCGGTTGAAAGGAGGTTTGGTGTAACACCCGCTCGTAGGCGGAAGCGCTAGGTGTGATTGTGATCAGTTCTCATTGCATATAAGTAAACATGCTATATGAATAAAATAAATACGATGTCCACCATGATATTGACTAATGTATAAATTACAACCCAACGTTTTGTTCATTAAACATAATTCCAAAATATTCAAGTTTGAGATGAGACATGTTAACAAAAATATATTTTTAAAAAGTCAAGGCTTTGCATTCTATATCTCGCACGAGGGCGAGATATATGAACCAAACCCTTCAAATTGGATGACATCGACTTCCGACTCTTGTTTCTTGTCTTGTCTTCTCATGCAAAGTCCACTAATTTTCTGAAATACATGTAAGTTTGAAAAGTCAACAATAATGTCAGTGAATTCATGTGTTTGTTTGGTATCAAATGAATATTTATAAACATTTGAAAGTCTTGTATAAAAAACCGGTATGTAAAGCGTCTATAAAATCGTTGATCATTAATGTTTTACAAGGACATTAATATATGTGCCGACATAGGAAGCAATCCAACCCTTGACGATTTTTGTGTTGATTACCCTTGACTAGGACACAAAAGCACTCCAACAGATCTCACGGACTAAGATTGGGGCTCGCCAAAACCCGATAGATCTACCCCTTTCGTTCCTTAGTCTGTATGTGTGATTACTGGTGCTTAAGTTCCACCCTATGCACAAATGGTCTATGTGTGTTTCATTCCCCAGCTTGTCATACCACGGTAACATGTATTTCCCCCAAAAGTTTAAAAACTAAAAAGCATTTAAAAGAGGGGACATGAACATATTGCTTGCGTCCAAGTATAATATGCTAGCAACCGCAGGGTTCCGTATGTGAATCGCAACCTAAAAGTGTTCTAATCTCATTAGACATTTAGGTCTATACTTGACCATGTACAAGTGTCTCATCTTGAATATTCGTTAGGAATTGTAGTTATTTGTCTGTTTGTTTGGGAACCTGATCGGAGTGTCGCGCTCCGGTCAAAGATAATATTTATAAGCCCAAATTACCCTTAACAATGTGTTAGTGGTAGTAAGGGGTCGAACCACGAAGAGTATGTGGTTTGTGTGTGGATTCGAATGAATTAAAACAATTGTCACAATTTATGAAGCTTGCTAAAGTATTTTTGTATTTTCGTTTAATGGAGAGATATGATTTTTAACTAAATGAATTGATGCGAATGGTTAACAACTACTAATTAACGATTGCAAGAAAAATGGTTACTAGAACAATAATGATAAATAGGAATCACACCCGGTTTCGGTAATTGTTAACCTAGGATTTCTACAAGTTTTAGTTTCAACTCAAATGCATTCGATTAACGGATTTAGTGTACCGTGACTTAGGTGCTACTAACTATCAACGCCCCGAAGAACGGACAAAAAGACACTTTGTAATCAACACAAGTAAATCCTAACAACGACAACGTACAATTACATATCACCGTTTCGCAAAGTCATAACTTTTAACATCGCTCGACAATTCACGAATTCGTAACAAATGTAATACTATTGTCAAAAGTTTCAAAAACCAAACACAAATTGTCACTAAGTTGAAACAAGAACAAATTGAAACCCTAAAATTAACAACTACCTACGCCGGGGTGAAACCGAGATAATTAGCCGCTCATGGTTGATGCAACTTGATCACCGGAAGTTTGGAATGCGAATTGAATCATCTTGAATCTTGTGAAATGGTGGAAGGATGAGGATTGGGGTTTTGGTGGATGATGATGGTGGAAGGAAAGATGGATTGGATGAACTAGGGTTTGGATGATGATGATTGTGAAGAATGATTGTGATGATTCTTGATGATGTTTTGTTGCTAGATGGTAGATGGAATGGTAAGTGATTGATGGATGGTAATGGCTCCAAGAAAAATTTCAAAACTCAAAACAAGTGTAACCCCCGAAATTAATTGCCAAAAATTGTTTTTATTCGTCCAAACCTCAACCAAAGTCAAAATTTGCGAAAACAAGAAAATAAGTGTGGTCGCCAACGGCCTGGCCCACCGTCGGCGACGCCATGTCTGGCTCTCAATTTCAGGCGACGTGCTATCTTACTGTCTACGAAGAATCTGGGCGACGGTACTTTCCAACATCCGTCGGCGACGGCACATCTCCACGTCGGCGACGGTGCATGGATGTTAACTTTGTTATTTTCGTTGACTATGAAACTTCACATGTACAAAAAGCCAAGTTTGATGATGATGATGTTGTTGTCGCATGTGGCTCTCCAAATCATGTGACTACCAAAAGATCAGCCGCCATTTGATGATTATGAAACTGTGATTCTTAATGATGGTGGCTCCAATATTCGATGATTGTGGGTGCTGCCCAATGTCAAAAGTCCCATTCACATTCACGTGAGTATGACTCTATTTTTCCTAGATGTGCCGCCCCACAAGATGTATGGCCCAATCAGACCAGCCGCCCAAGATGTTAGCGGCCCACTTGAGTTATGATGGTTCAATGTTTTATTAAAACATGACCATTTAATTGTTGCTCCCCACATGATTTCCCTTCAAAAGTCAAGTGCCTTTGCCTTTTTAATGATGATGTTGTCGCATATATATATGTTCTTGTGATAGAAAGTCAACAATCCCCACTTGGGTGTTAGTGCTTCCTGCCAATATGCCATGTAATTTCACAAACAATCAAATTTGACTAATATATTTAATTAAATTCACAAAACTCATTTAATGATCATGTTACGTAATTCTTTGCATCCCCATTAATCATTTCCATTATACAAGTGAATTTATTTTATAAACAGTTAATTGCATTTATCAATGGCATTTAATTATAATAGAAAACTCTATTTCACATAATATAAATGATAGTTTTTCGTAGAGACTCTATTTTATTAATTCATCATCTTAGCACATTTTATCTGCAAACATACAAGCACTCGCAATAAACCAATTCTAAACATATAATCATATAAAACTGCACAAAACATGTAAGATAAGCACTTAAACATCCGTGTCTCACACTCTCCATCACATCCCCACACTTGTCGTTTGCTTGCCCTCAAGCAAATCTGTCTTTCACTTTCACGTGGGTCGAACGAGAAACACACTTCCCATTCCCGAGACAAAGGTTAAGGTCTAATGTCATACCCGGTTCAAACTTTTTACAATTTACTAAATATCTAACGGTAAAGTGAACAATCACATATAAAATGGTTATCCAAAATTAACCCGCCCTTGAAACCAATAAATCATGCACATCCCTCACAATGTTCTCTCCCCTCGGTTTAAAATTTGGCTAATTAGATAATGAATTAGCACTTTTTAAGTAATCACTCAAAACCGATTAGAACACGTACCCGCATAGACTTGCAACTCAATCATTATCCACCACCGATCATGAATACTAAGCACAAGTCATAAGGTCTTTGTAAGGGTTGTAACGGGGCTAGGCTAAGGGTAGGAAATATGATATTTTATAGTGGCTAAGGTGATGAAAACTCGATTTTTATTACAAAGCAACTACTCTAAACAAAACTAACTATAGACATCAACTATGAGGCAACGATTTTCGCCATTTATTCAACAACTACTAACACATATTTTTGTATTTTTCTCAACAATTTTTCTCTTCTTTCTCACAACTTTTCTGAATTTTTCATTTTTTTTTTTTTTTTTTTTTGCAAACACAACTATACAATCATATAATCCTATAATCGAATTTTCATCACACGGGTTTAAAAAGAAACAGGGTTTAAGGTTATGGGCTAAATGGGTTGTCAAACGAAAGGATTAGGCTCAAAGTGGGCGACTAGGGGATTTATTTGGGTAAAGGTAAGCAAATGGTGTAAAAGGAAAAGGTTTACTTAATGCCTTAATCATTCTCGTGCTTGTATTCGGTCTATGGTCTCAAACGTATCAAAAGTCGCAAGTTCTACAATACATGACTAATGGTCCACTCAAACAAAGAAACATGAATATGTAATCCTATGATTTAAAAGTGGCTCAAAACCTCACATATATAAAGGGTATGGTATGTGATATGCATGATGTGCTAGTTTCTTAGGCGAATTATTCCCAAATAACCACCCGCTAAATACCCGTCATGCTATTAATTTGAACTTGACCATGACAAAAGACCAAATGGGTTGTGCCATCCCTCGTTGACTTAGTTACTTGTGCTTTTAAGATCGCTTTTGAAACAAGAAATTTTTGAAAATTTTTGAAATTTTCCCCATCCCCACACTTGAGGTAAACATTGTCCTCAATGTGTAGTATTTAAATGAACGGGTCAAAATCGAAAACTTTTACTACTCCCCCATCCCCACACTTAAGGTAAACATTGTCCTCAATGTGTAAGAACTAGAGTTTTAAAACGCACAAGGGATGTGACACGGCTAACCTTCCCAGAATTTCACCCCGGAAAAAAAAAAATACAAAATACAATCCACTTATTACTAAACTAATAATCAAGGTAAAAAGGGAACGCATGCACCTGATTTTTATCGCTTGATGCTCATATCTTCTTCTTCTCTTCATAAAAACGGTTGTCCCGCGAACATGTTGTACCTACAAATTCTAACCCTTGTGTAGAAGCATGCTTCTTACAACCATTGAAATTTGTTAGGTGCTTAGTTCTACCATTTTTATGAAAGTGTTACCAGATCATGCGTTAAATTACCATGATTTTTTTGTGGAAAAAATAATTTACAACAATAACAATCCTAACTCACTTTCGTAGGAATCACGGCGGCATTTAGCATATGCACGCAAGCCCTTTAAACCTCCCGATAGCTCGGGAGGACGAGTAGGTCTCGTGAGGGTTATATAAGGAACACACGCACAACGTTCATTTAACTACTAAAACGAAATAACAAAATTATACAACAACAACAATACTAACTAAACTACGAATAACAACTAAAACGAAATGCAAACGAAAATATACAACAACAATTGACTTACCACCTCATGGTGGTCGAATGGCATGCTTGCCGTCCACGAGCTCCTCAAAATCACCCGCCGGTGATTCATACCATTTGTTGCCAAACGGTCCAAACTTTCTCACCTCCTCTTCCTTTTTCTTTTCCAGGGGTGACTTCTTTGCTTTCTTCTTCTTGACCGTCTTCTTCTTTGTTTCTCCAAACCTACCAACCATAGCACAAACCTTTTTGTTTGGATTCATGTCCTTTTTAGGACACTTATCCTCACCGAGTGGGTTAGTAAATTTTGGAAAAACATTTAATTTTAATTCCCGGTCCCCAAACTTCATGCTTACCGTTCCCGTTGCACAATTTATTATGGCATTAGCAGTTGCCAGGAACGGTCTACCCAGTATGACTATCGGTTGGGTGTCCCCAACACACCCAACATAGTCTACTACCAAAAAGTCAACTGGGTAGTAGCAATCATCCACCTTAACAATCACATCCTCCACCATCCCCCTTGGATGCGTGGGAGTCTGATCGGCCAATACCACGAGAGTATCAAATTTTTTTAAAGGACCAAAATCATGTTGGTCATACAAACTCCCGGGCAAGATACTCACACAAGCTCCAAGATCTAGGAGCGCCCTCTCAATTTTAAATGTTCCAATTTGAATTGGAATAAGAGGATCTCCCGGATCTTGAGATTTTGGGGGAAGGGTACTCGATAAAACGGCACTCACATGAGATATCAAATCAACCGGGTTGGGTAATTTGTTGTGCCGTTTTTCGATGCTTAACTCCTTTAAGCATTCCACATGAGCCGGAACCTTTTTAATGTCATCTAGTAACGGTAAATTAATTTTAGCTTGCTTAAAATTTTCCCACCTCTCGTCCTTCGGTGGGTACCGTTCCTCAACTTTTGATGCATTAATCGATTTAATTTGATTTAAACAATTTTCACAAAAAGAATTTTTATTCATTTTTTCAATTTTAATTTGTGAAATCGTTTCTTGTTCGTTTTTACTTTCCGACTCATCTCTAGTATTTCCCACTACACCATCAACGCATTGTGGTGGTGGAATGATTTCAACACTACTACAAACCTCATCATTTGAAAGAAGACTTACCGCGCTAATGTGTACATTCCTTACATTGCCCGTGCTTGAGCTTTGATGCTTAGGGTTCACCGTGGTGTCGCTTGGAAGTCCTCCTCCACTTCCGCGAATTTGAGCCATCTCTTGAGCAAGTTGCCCTACTTGCTTCTCCAACGCCTTATGGGATTTATCTCGTACCTCAAACTCTTTCTTCATCTCTTGATTTGAATGATTGATAGCATTCATAATAGCATCAAATTTCGAATTGATTGAGTCATCACCTTGAGAGTTTGAAGCATTACTCCCATTTCCGCCTTGGTTGTAACCTCTTTGATAGTTACCTTCACGGTTTTGATACCCTTGGTTACCCCCTTGATTGTAATTCCTTTGGTAACCCCCTTGGTTACCACCTTGACGATTGTTGTACGAAGACCCACCTTGACCTCCTTGGTTACCCGATTGAAAATTCGGGTTCATTTGGTTTGAAGCATTACCATATCGGAAATTAGGGTGATTTCTCAAGCCCGGATGGTAAGTGTTGGAGTTCATATCATATTGCTTTCGGTCCCCATACACTTGATTGACTTCCTCGGTGTAATCACCCGACCCCGTTGGACATTGTTCCGCTCTATGCCCAATATCACCACACTCTTCACACACTTCAGATTGAACAGCGTTCACTACTTTCTTCTTCATTCGAGCCATTTCCCGCTCTAAAGTAGAAATCCGATCTTTAGAATCAAGATCGGGAAGTGACCGGGAAACGGGATGCTTCTTGGCTCGGTCGGCGGATTCTTTCTCTTTCGAACGCTTGCTCATTCGTTCCAAAAACTCCCAATCATCGTCTTCATGGTTGCTTAGAAGGGTCCCATTGCTTGTGGATTCAAGTCGGTTCCATGTATTGTCATCTAGACCCCGTACAAAGCATTTAACCAACTCCCACTTCTCGATTTGATGATGAGGGCATCTTCGCATCATTTCTCTAAATCTTGTAAAGGCCTCATGTAACGGTTCGCCCGATAATTGGCGAAAAGACCTAATTTCATCACGAGCATCATCGGTCTTAGCCATTGAGTAGTATTCATCAAGGAACGCTTGTTGCATTTCTCCCCAAGTGCGAATACTATTTGCGGGAAGTGTGAGGAACTATTGCTTTGCCTTATCCTTCAGTGAAAATTGGAATAGTCGAAGTTTGACCTCCTCTAAAGCAAAGTTGTGACCCCCGATAGTGTTGCAAACCGAAGAAAATTCCGTCAAATGTGTATACGGTTCGTCGTTAGATCTTCCATTAAAATGAGGAAGTATGTTGATGTAATGTGGTTTACAATAAAACATCCTCCTCTCACAAACGATTGGTGAGTCGTTCTCGGTGATAACCGACCTAAAACGATCATTCACTCCCCGTGGAGGTCGTTGACGACGATGTGGACCATTAACTTCTTGATCAACCGGTCTTCTATTATCCCGTCTCTCACCTCTTCGATCATCTCTTCGATCCTCTCTTCCATTATCCCTTGGGTTACCACCTCCCACGAAACGAGGAATCCGGTTAGGGTTTGCATTGTTGTTGTTGTTATAAAACCCATCATTCTGGTTCCGTTGGTCATTGTTTCGTGGTTGACGGTTGTTCCCATAACCATCATTTCTTCCACCTCCGTAACCGTATTCGTCATCCCCAACGTAATTGGCATGTTGGTAGCCAAATTCCTCATCATCATACCTTCTAGCATTGTAGACGTTTCCCCTATTCATGTAGCCCCAATCTTCATCATCGTTCGCCCTATCATCATAGTATCCCCCATCATCCGAGTTTTCCGTATGAACACTCACATGTTCCGGCGATTGATAACCGGGAACACTATACGGTTCATCATCGGGGATTGCATTCCTCAAGTCATCGATGTTGAAGAATGGGTCTTCATTTGCGGGATTGCCACGATCACGATTTCCCCGACGGTCGGAATTAACATTCCGGTCATCTAGGTTGATGGGTAAAGAGGTTTGTCTATGAAGGTTTTGTTGTTGAGGTGTTCTTTGATTGTTGTTGGGATTTTGGTTTTGAAAAGGTGGTGTAGGTGGTCCGGTATTGTTGTTATTACCACCCGGTCGCTCGGGAGGTATAGGTTGCATATTTGGAGCGGGATTGAAGTTGCTTCGGTATTGGAATTGGTTCGAGTTAAGGTTTTGGTTTGAGTTTTGGTTCGCCATTGAATCGGTTTCAATGGATGGTGTATGTTGTGGTGTTTGGTTGGTTTGATTAGAAGCAAGTGTTGCTTCTAACCGGCTTGCTAGGTTTCTTCTTGCTACTCTTTCAATTTCTGGTTCGTAGACTAACGGTGAAGTCCTCCCGAAGTTTCGCGTATGCATACACTACTTGTAACCTGCACAAGTAACACACCCGCGTAACAAGGAAAAAGACAAAGTGCAAAAAGAACTAAACAATTTAAACAGATAATCACGCAAATTCAAACAATATCCAAACACAAAACGCACGCACTCCCCGGCAACGGCGCCAAAATTTGATCGGAGTGTCGCGCTCCGGTCAAAGATAATATTTATAAGCCCAAATTACCCTTAACAATGTGTTAGTGGTAGTAAGGGGTCGAACCACGAAGAGTATGTGGTTTGTGTGTGGATTCGAATGAATTAAAACAATTGTCACAATTTATGAAGCTTGCTAAAGTATTTTTGTATTTTCGTTTAATGGAGAGATATGATTTTTAACTAAATGAATTGATGCGAATGGTTAACAACTACTAATTAACGATTGCAAGAAAAATGGTTACTAGAACAATAATGATAAATAGGAATCACACCCGGTTTCGGTAATTGTTAACCTAGGATTTCTACAAGTTTTAGTTTCAACTCAAATGCATTCGATTAACGGATTTAGTGTACCGTGACTTAGGTGCTACTAACTATTAACGCCCCGAAGAACGGACAAAAAGACACTTTGTAATCAACACAAGTAAATCCTAACAACGACAACGTACAATTACATATCACCGTTTCGCAAAGTCATAACTTTTAACATCGTTTGACAATTCACGAATTCGTAACAAATGTAATACTATTGTCAAAAGTTTCAAAAACCAAACACAAATTGTCACTAAGTTGAAACAAGAACAAATTGAAACCCTAAAATTAACAACTACCTACGCCGGGGTGAAACCGAGATGATTAGCCGCTCATGGTTGATGCAACTTGATCACCGGAAGTTTGGAATGCGATTGAATCATCTTGAATCTTGTGAAATGGTGGAAGGATGAGGATTAGGGTTTTGGTGGATGATGATGGTGGAAGGAAAGATGGATTGGATGAACTAGGGTTTGGATGATGATGATTGTGAAGAATGATTGTGATGATTCTTGATGATGTTTTGTTGCTATATGGTAGATGGAATGGTAAGTGATTGATGGATGGTAATGGCTCCAAGAACAAGTTCAAAACTCAAAACAAGTGTAACCCCCAAAATTAATTGCCAAAAATTGTTTTTATTCGTCCAAACCTCAACCAAAGTCAAAATTTGCGAAAACAAGAAAATAAGTGCCGTCGCCAACGGCCTGGCCCACCGTCGGCGACACCATGTCTGGCTCTCAATTTCAGGCGACGTGCTATCTTGCTGTCTACGAAGAATCTGGGCGACGGTACTTTCCAACATCCGTCGGCGACGGCACATCTCCACGTCGGCGACGGTGCATGGATGTTAACTTTGTTATTTTCGTTGACTATGAAACTGCACATGTACAAAAAGCCAAGTTTGATGATGATGATGTTGTTGTCGCATGTGGCTCTCCAAATCATGTGACTACCAAAAGATCAGCCGCCATTTGATGATTATGAAACTGTGATTCTTAATGATGGTGGCTCCAATATTCGATGATTGTGGGTGCTGCCCAATGTCAAAAGTCCCATTCACATTCACGTGAGTATGACTCTATTTTTCCTAGATGTGCCGCCCCACAAGATGTATGGCCAAATCAGACCAGCCGCCCAAGATGTTAGCGGCCCACTTGAGTTATGATGGTTCAATGTTTTATTAAAACATGACCATTTAATTGTTGCTCCCCACATGATTTCCCTTCAAAAGTCAAGTGCCTTTGCCTTTTTAATGATGATGTTGTCGCATATATATATTTTTTTTTGAACGGCGGCGGGATAGGGCTCAGTGGCATGCCTCTTCATAGCCCGGGTATGTAATACCCCCAGACGGAATTACAACCGTCCATTGTTAGTTTGACGCTCGAGGGGTGGCGCCAAACCGTTCCATGAGGAAACCGACATAAGTCGTAAAACCCCCTGACTTGCTGTATTCCATTAATGTTTGCAGGCAGCAAGATTCGAACCCGGGTATCTCCCAAAGGGATAAACCTGGGGTGCCGCTGGACCATAAGGTCTTTGGCTGTCGCATATATATATGTTCTTGTGATAGAAAGTCAACAATCCCCACTTGGGTGTTAGTGCTTCCTGCCAATATGCCATGTAATTTCACAAACAATCAAATTTGACTAATATATTTAATTAAATTCACAAAACTCATTTAATGATCATGTTACGTAATTCTTTGCATCCCCATTAATCATTTCCATTATACAAGTGAATTTATTTTATAAACAATTAATTGCATTTATCAATGGCATTTAATTATAATAGAAAACTCTATTTCACATAATATAAATGATAGTTTTTCGTAGAGACTCTATTTTATTAATTCATCATCTTAGCACATTTTATCTGCAAACATACAAGCACTCGCAATAAACCAATTCTAAACATATAATCATATAAAACTGCACAAAACATGTAAGATAAGCACTTAAACATCCGTGTCTCACACTCTCCATCAGAACCCTCGTTTGTTTTAATATGTTCGTAGTTTGTTTATTCGTTTGTTGTTAACACTACATGAAAAAAGGGCTATGGCCACACTTTTGGCAAAACCGTCTTGCCACACATTTGAAAAAATGTGTGGCTAAAGGTCATTCATCACATTTTAAAAGACCTTTATCCATACAATTTATTATTAATGTGACCATTTATACCAGTTCAGAACTTTTAGTCACACTTTTAGAAAATTATTAGCCATAACTCGAAATGTGTGGCCAAATGCGATTTATGGCCACATATTTTTGTTTCATGTGACCAAAAACATATTTATTTGATACATTTAGCCACACTTTAAAAAAAATTGTGGCATATATTAGTCAGACTAGCAAAGTATGGCCAATTGTTATCTATGATCACAGTATTTGTATTCATGTGACCAATAATATATGAATTCAAAACCTTTAGCCACACTTTAAGAAAAAAGTTGTGACATTTATTAGCCACACTAAAAAAGTGTGTCAAATGTGAGCTACAGCCACAATACATTATTTCATGTGACTAAAAACATAAGTATTCGAAACCTTTAGCCACGCGTTAAGAAAAAAAAATAGCCACACTATAAAAGTATTGCCAAATATGATCTACGATCACATTATATATTTATTAATGTGGCCAATGTTTTAAAATCAGGATTTTTAATCATAACGGATTAGGTACAAAAATGGTTGAACCGGGATGTACCGGGCGGTTCAACTAGGTTGACTAGTTAACTGTATAACTCCATAAATTACAACATCAACTCAAAAAATAATCCAAATTGGATGATGTAATCTGGAACAAATGATGGAGTGATGGAAGTCTGGAACAAGTCACGAATGATGGAGTGGAGTGCTGAAGCAAGTTTTGAATTTTAATCGATGGAGATAAAATATTAAAAGTCATTAGGTTAAAGTTGAGAGTAAATATGGAGATGGGCTGATAAAAAGTCAAATCCTAACCCAAAAACAGACCTGAGCTGGTACCGGTATAACGGTTCAAACTGGTATACCGGATTTTTCCGGCGGTACAGAGTTGATGCCGTTTCTCCTACTTACCGGGGTGTTTCGGACCGGATTTACATCCAAAAAAGGTAATACCGGTATAACCGGCCGGTATTTACCGGTTTTTAAAACATTGAATATGGCTAAAATCTAATACATATGGTTATGTATATTATTTTCTGTGACCAAACGTTATACAATATCTACACTTAAAATTAAAAAAAATCATGGGCCTTTACATAAACATTCATCACATCATTGTCACTTTGTTTATTTTTGTGTGATGAAATATTATTAAATGTCATTAAAATGTGTGACTAAATGTTAAACTTACAATATAATAAAAAATTCCCAAAATTATTTCATTCTAAAACTTCCCATCAAAATATTTATCCTAGATTTTAAATTTTCCTTCAAAATATTTCATCCTAAAACTTCCCACCAATATATATTTCATCTTAAAACTTCCCACCAAAATATTTCATCCTAAAAGTTAAACTTACCCCGAAAATAATCCCCCCCCTGCAATATTTCATTCTAAAATTTTCCACCAAAATATTTCATTCAAAACTCCCATCTCAATTAATATTCTCATTTGAAAAATTATGTTAGTTAATATTATAAAACAAAAAAAAATCTTACATATTTAAAAATTTATCCTATTATTAATGTTATATATTCTAACCATACGTGTTTTCTTCTAAATAATATGTAAGAGTATGCATATTAGTTACATTTATATACGTTTTTCGTGTATGCAAAATTAGTACTAGTGCCAAATTTCCCGTACCGAATTATCGGTACCCATTTTTTGGAGTTTTCGGTACGGTACCAATATTATACCGAGTTTAATTTTCAAATACCGGTAACATAGAGTATCGTACTGAACATTTTCGGTACCAGTACCTGTACCCATAGTTGACGATTTTTGGTAGCTGTATTTTCGTACCGGTACTGAGCTCATCTCTAATCATATATGTATTAGTAGACCATATTGGGCCTTAATGAATCACAATGGCCAATAGTGGGTCATATATGTGTGTTAATGGACCATATTGGGCCTTAATGGATCATAATGGAGAAAGGTAGTCAAACATGTCTTAATGGACCATGTTGGGCCTAAATGAATCACAATGGCCAATAGTGGATCATACATGTCTTAATGGACCATATTGGGCCTTAGTGGATCATAAGGACCAATAGTGGATCTGATCAGTATTTTCGGTTATTGAGGTCTCATGGACCTTTGTTGTTTACTTGATCGAGTCGCCAATTTGGCCACTTAATCATGTAAATCTATTGATTTTATTTATTCCACGCTATTCTCATAATAAATAGCGTATTACCCAAATTATTAATTTGAATTTCGACCTTAACCGGTCTCACTAACTAGACTTATTAGTCCAGTTACTTTATACCCATTGCTCGGACTATAATGTGATTATACTTCACATTACTTTTCTTGACCGTGATCGCGTCACGTCATGTTTAGGTTTATTTCAACCTTTTATTTTCGAAAATATTTCTTTTTGAATATATCGTCTTGTACCTATCAGTGTCAAGACTTGTATCTTTAATATTTACAATTTCAATTCCTATCAGAATTCATATTTGTAAAAACGTTATTTCTTACTAAAACTGAAGTTTTAGTTTAACATCTTTTCTTTAACTTTTGTCAATTTTCCTTTCCAAGATATTGACAATTAAGAATTTATTTTTGCACAGTCTTTGTTTTACGAGGGGATTTTCAACTGGTTCTCTTGTTTTGTCTAATTAACCCAGAGGTCCTATCACTTAGCCTCGTGGGCTATTTCTTTAGGTTTTTACCTTGTCAAGGCAAGGCCCTTTATAGTTCATTTCTTTTTATGACCATTTATATAATCACATTCGTTGATGTGATCATTACTTTTCTCAATTGAATCTTTATTGAGAATACTTACTTGGATGATTACTTTCGTCCAAGTTTATATTTAAACTGAATTCAGTTATTGTCTTATTATTCACGACTGTGAATAATATATATCTCTACTGAATTTCTCTTGGAAATGTCATCCTGGATAGGTAACCTATCCAGATTTTCCAAGTTTTATATTCTATATGTAACTGTCATTCACTAGATGTTTGTTGCATATTTCTGTTTATACTATAAGTTTAAGACGTGTACCTTGTAGATACTTGCCCTGATAAACTTTCTTGTTGTTCGATCTCTCATTCGAGATCGTTTCTTGATTCATGTCTTTGGCGTGTATGACTTACTTGTCATACTTCAGGCCATTCTTCATCGTATCGATAATTCTTTAGGCTCTTGTCATCTTCAGATGCGAGGGTCCTTTAACTAAAACGTATACAAAGATTAGTAACGTTTATCATTAATAAGCGTTCGTACTCTACTATAAGACTTTCTACGACACGTGTTAACACACGTAATTCGTTTAACTATATCAGTATTTTATCGCTTTATTTGGGGTAACGTTTTTTACACGATAACCCTATGTGTTGTTTTCAACACTTTACATGCTAGACCGTTAATGTATTAAATAACTTACCGGATTTTGAGATCAAGTCTCGAACCGAACACTTTACTCTTTAACCTGGAGCTCTGATTACCAACTTGTAAGACCCTTGGTCCATTTATATGATTATCATATAAATTTCGACTATAATAGTGTACTTACGGTTAAACATACACTTAAAAATGCGAGTTCGTTAAAACATTTTAAGAAATAATCATTTCAACATTTTGTAAATACATTCGCCGTTTAAAACATGATGACGAAACATTTCGCGGAAGCTTGAATCTTGATAGTGTTCGGTTCTTTATCGAGCTTGATCGTCTTCCGGCACCCTATAGTAATCTACATTTCATAAAACATGAAACGAGTTAGTCGTTCGGTGTTTAAAACATGTCCGAACAAGTTGTGAGTCCAAACACTCAACAATTATCAATTATGTGCGTTTAAAACTTATTTATACAAGTTCCTAAAACCAAATTGATCAACAGCAAAAATTTGCCAGACTTTAATGTGGTCGTGTGCCGTGACACCAGCCTCCAGAACCTGTCGCTTGCCGCGACATTGTGTACCCACCTCCGTCGCGTGACGCGAGGCCTTATTTTCGACAGAAAGGTTGTTAACAGCTGCTGCATATTCCCAGCTAAACCAAGTTTTACGAAAACGAGCATAACTTGCTCATTTTTATCCGATTTACGTCACGTTTCTTCCTACGTGATCGTAAATTTATTCTCCATCACATGGAGTTAACATCCGACATCCGGATTAATAAACTTTTAAACTTTTAAGCCTTCGGCTTAAAATGTAGTTACGAACTTTTGACCCGTTCATGTATAAATCAAACAAACATGTTTGTTTGATCTCAATTTCCCATAAACTTTATAAAGTCAATGTTATCTATCATACTAGATTCAAATCCCGGGTTTATATACATTCTTAAACCCGTTTTTACTTAAATGTTTATTTTGACCTGTTAAGGGTATTTAAGCATTTTTCCGCATAATTCATGCTCATTCGCTTTTAGCATTTTATTTCCACATTATTTATCAATTGATCTTCCACCACAACTATATGTGTGGTGGATTGAATGTGGAGATCTATATATTCCGAGTTTTACCCCTCGGATTATCAATTTTACGACAAAGACTCATATAGAGTCCTTTGACCCAAAGATTTACATCTTTCGCTTTTTATACTTATTCCAAGTATTTATTTGATCACAAAACTCATTTCCAAACAACCTTTAAGGGTCGTTTGCTCTATTTAGCTTATAAGGGCATTTTGGTCACTTTTAACCCTTCTATTACGACGAAGGACTTTTAAAGCCATATTTGACCAAAATCCCACTTTTAAAACTATGATCTTGTTTGAAAGGTCATTATGTTTTCAAAACACCATGACCATCATTTAAATCATTCGGTTTACCTATTAAAGTAACCAAATGTCTATTTTGACTTCATCTAACTCTCAATGAACCTTTCGTTCTAATTGAGTAGTTAACCTATTGCACATACCTGGCTCGGATCAATATATTGACCCGTTTTAATACCTTGCTTTAATAATCACTACTTAATAGCGATGCAAGTTATCCTTCCTCTATTCATTCCTGTGAACATAAGACTCGACAATATTCATTAGTTGATATTTTCAAATGGTGATATTTTCACCATTTGACCCGTTTGGTCTAAATGACCGGGTATCTTTGCGAGACGGTATTTATTACCATCTCATCTACATGACTCGCTCCGGTTTACATCGTACAGTCAATTTACTTATAACCCATTTCTTGATTCTTCTGACCCCTTTATGTCTTACGCCATAAAGTGTTTTTCAAAAACTAACGGTTATCGTCAACGAGTGACCGAATTACCGTTTTACCCTTATTATTTGTATTGGTTTACCTTATAAGGAAATCATTCAAAACTCGTTATTTATTAGTCATTGCATGACTAAATAATCTTGTTAACTCTTTTTAACCATTCAACATGGTTTATCATTATCGTCTTTTGTTCCGAACCGCACATATCGTGTCTAAACATCATAATTCAAATATGACTTTTTATTATTCATAACCTATAAAACCAATAGGTACTAAATAAAAGATGTAAGCTTTGACTTACCTTGCATCTAGATTATGCTCTTCCTTCATAATGGATTCGTTTGGCCCGCTTCATTCCTAAGCTTCCACCTAGCTTGTAAGGCGTCAAACTATCATTGTAATTTGTAAGATGGTTAGATTAGTCATAATCATTTTCGACTATTCCATCCTATGATATTTATGTCGAAATTATCATCGATCATATAAAAGGTCATTTTGATTTTAAAAAGTCAAACTGCCTATTGACAAAAGTAATTACACGATGTAGCTTAACTACTCGTTTTATTTCTTTGCCACAATACGGTAAGCATCCTTATTATGCTACCATTTTAAATCACTTATTTAACAAGTTCTTGTAATCATAAGTTACCGAATTAATACTTGATGATATTAAACATCATTAAACATGAACATATCATCAATTTTTATCATATCATACTAAACTCATATCATAGTAAGTATGATTATATACTCAAACACCCAATTTGTTCAAGTATTTACGGATTACTATCATGTATGATGATTCTAATCATAATTATATCATCAAATTCATCTTATGATTAATACCCACTTATCCTAGTGTGGTAATTCATCAAGTCATTCAATTCATAACATCATATGTATAATTTTCACTTAGGGTTTTATTTCTAAGCAAGTATACATCACTAATTCAATCATAGCTTCAATAATTCGTTCCTAATTCACGATTATGATGATTATTCAAATTTCAAAACTTCACAAATCATCAAAATTTGACATACCTTATGATCCCCTAGCTTGGGTGATCATTAATTCACGTTCAATTGTGAATTTGGACTTCGTTTAGACCTTCAATTTGATGATTTAATTGAAATTTAGGGTTTTGGCATCATGGGGGTTCTTCTGGTCGAACCTACGTCCAGAACATACACA
Organism: Helianthus tuberosus; assembly: GCA_030545235.1. NCBI lineage: Eukaryota > Viridiplantae > Streptophyta > Magnoliopsida > Asterales > Asteraceae > Helianthus > Helianthus tuberosus. The sequence continues at coordinate 154,869,359 of CM060371.1, read as the reverse complement.
CTGAATGTTGTTTTTGTTTTAAGTTTTCTTTATATAACTTAAGTTTCCATTTATCCGAATTTGGCCCCTCTTGTTTGGTTAGTTATTAAGTAGGGCACAACCTACTTATTTCTAACAATATTCCCACTTATTAACTAGGTTAAACATTCCTAGTTAACTTAGTGGGTTTGGGGAATTTATAACTCAGTTTATTTTAAGTCCCGTTAACTCGGGCCTTTTATAAACTTTATTTCTTCAAAAGCTTTCATTTAACTTTTATTCAATATTAGGTTTATTTATTTAAAATCCTAATATTCACCGGGTTAATTTTACCACTAGCGGTACTTTACCCGTCTTTTAGTATTAACGCGGTTTGATTACCAAACCAGTTTTCGGGGTGTTACAGTGTTACCACAAGTCTGACACTACAGTTAATGTAGAAGAGAGAGACTGATGGCCACGGGGCCTTGCCAGGCGGGGCACGGGCCGTGGTGGATGTTCTGTTTTCAGCTATAAATAGGGATGCTTGGTTTCACTTCAACTCATCCCTTAGCAAACCACTTCTCTCTCACTTGCCACCACTCCACCACCACTACAACACCATCATTCACCACCATCATCCATTATCCATCTTTAGAGTGTATGTCTAGTCTCGGGATCCAAGATTTATCGTAAGAATCTTTGTCAAACAAAGACCATGCTTGGCTAAATTCTTACATCACTTGGTGAAGACATATCTTTTATGTATTTCTTTTATGATTTCCAATCTTTGGCTTCTTTTTAATTGGGTATGTATTAATGACTTTAATAAATAGTTTTTTATATTGAAGGTGAATCTATTCAACCATTCTTCATATGTCGTTTATTCACATATTCATGTCTTTACGGTCTATATAAAGCATGTTAACTACTTGGAACTTGGAAGGGCGTTAGAATGGTGGTTGGGTAATTCTATGTCCCGTTCAGTGTATAGATCCTGCGAGAACCTGGTGCAAGTTTAGTACTACTCTATGGATTAGCAGGGAATGTCTGGCCCGACTGAGAGTAAGAAATCACTTGCACCCCTTATTTACAAACTACTATTAAGACTTTAAACCAACCCCGCAAGGACTGTATCCCTGCTGACTCAGACCAACGGGTTGAGGGTGCCAGCTGCCCGTAAGGGGGCCCGCCACATTTTGCATTAATAACTTACTTAATTACCTTTCAATATTCTGACCTAGTGGGATTGAATCCTTGCTGACTTAAACCACTAGGTTGAGGGTAACGTCGCCTTCAAAAGAGTGGCTTACTACTATAACTAAGATAATCTCTTAAAATGCCCAAAGTGCGGAAATCATCAAAAGGGTACATGAAAGATAAGTCGGATCCAAGTGATTCTTTCTTGTCTATCTATTTTTTATTTCATTTGATTTTCTATTTTTATCTTTTTATTAGTTTAAAAATCTTTTCTCAAAGTTTGGTTCGATTAGACGTTGACGATAAGCCGGTACTAAAAGCCCTTGTGTCCTTGGACGACCTCGGTATCTTGCCATCACTATACTACGTCCGCGATGGGTGCACTTGCCCTAGCGTGTGTGCAAAATTTTTGAAACGTGTCATTTCAGTCCAAAAAACTAACTCAGGTAAAAAAAACTCAGTTAGCTCGGGGACGAAATTAACATTTTATTCTAGACTTTTTAGACTGAAATGTCACGTTTCGAGAATGTTAAAGAGGAAAATGGTACAATTTTGCAATTTAGTCTGAAATGACAAAAAGTGGACAAACCACAGGGACGTAAATGATAATTAACTCTTTGAAAAATAAACTTTTCATTCGAAATATATATTTTGATGACATTATTCATATTTATATTTTATATGTTAAAAAATACAAAATTATTTTTTCAGGTTAATATTATAGTATATATATTAAATATTATTATGGTGAATATGATAATATGTATGTTATTTATCATAATTTAATATATTATATAGATTTTTAAAACATAAAATTATAAAGGAAGGGTTATGATATAATAGGAAGTTTATTTGGCTAAGAAGGCTAGGAAGTAATGTTGACCATCCATTTAGTTAATCAAGTGCTAAGATTAAGTGAGGGAAATTGAAGGGAAGAAAAGAGGCACGTGAGTTTGTTTAGGGGCATTCTAGTCAACCCAAGTCAATAGTTTCTCTCTCCTCCAATCCCCCCCCCCCCATTTTTAAACGTTAATAACTCTTTCATACGACATTATTTTTTTATAAAAATTGCACCAAAAAACGAGCGTTTTTTTATCTTTAAAACGAGTATACTATTGCTATATTTTCGAAAGTTTTTTTTCTAAAACCCAGTTGCGTAAAACGCAATGAAAAAAACCTAGTTGCGTAAAACGCAATGAAAAAAAAAACCTAAAAAACGACATTTTTCTAAAACGCAATGCACCAAAAACACAAAGAAATGTCTTATTTGTAAAACGCAATGGCCAGAAAACACAAAGAAATGTCTTATTCGTAAAACGCAATAGCCAGAAAACACAAAGAAATGTCTTATTTCTAAAACGCAATAGCCTAAAAACACAAAAGAAAGTGTACTTTCTAAAACGCAATGGACTGAAAACACATAAAAATGTGTTTTACCTAAAACGCAATGCACCAAAAACACAAAGAAATGTCTTATTTCTAAAACGCAATGGCCAGAAAACACTTAAAATGTCTGTTTTCTAAAACGCAATAGACTGAAAACACATAAAAATGTGTTTTACCTAAAATGCAATTCACAAAAAACACAAAGAAATGTCTTATCTATAAAACGCAATGGCCAGAAAACACTTAAAAATGTCTCATTCCTAAAACGCAATGGCCTAAAAAAAACAAAAGAAAGTGTTCTCTCTAAAACGCAATGGACTGAAAACACCTAAAAATGTGTTTTACCTAAAACGCAATAACTAAAAACACTTCAAAAATGTGTTTTACCTAAAACGCAATGACTAAAAACAGTTAAAAATGTGTTTTTTCTAAAACGCAATGGCCAGAAAACACATAAAACTCTCTTATTTCTAAAACGCAATGGACCCATTTCTGGAAAATTATCTGAATTGTCTGAATTGTCTACGAATTACTGTCTTCGAAATGAGCCAATTTCTGAAAAATTAAATTTTCTGATGCATTTTTATTAAAGCAATTTATGGAAAATTAATTTCTGGAAAATTATCTGAATTGTCTGAATTGTCAACCCCAGCCAGGGGCTCTGCCCTTGGACCCCGCCAGGGGCTGCCGCCCCTGGGACCCTACTACCAGGGGCGCTGCCCCCGGACCCCCGCCAAGATCGTGAAACGCAATGACTAAATTAAAAACACAGATCGTAAAAATGAAATTAAAGAATTTCTTACATAGATCGAAGCCGATTTCTTCAACGATTGACAAAATTTGAATGATTGAAACACTTATCAACGATCGAATCGAACGGATCGAGTGATTATCTTCAAAATCACCAGAAAAAACGAGAATTTTGTATGAAATTTGTCACACCCCAACCAATGGCGGAAACATCGGGATGAGACGAAGTGTGAAAATTGCTAGAGACATCATAACGCTATTTGTGACAATATTTAATAAACCGATTTCATTTCATAAAGTAATTGTCAACATTACAAGAAATTCAAATACAACAAGTTCAAAGAAGTACATAACAACATAAGCAAAATTGATACAACATATTAAACCTAAACGTCTATATGTGTATCTAGGCATCAACGCTACTTCTTTTCATAGCATCGTCATCATCAACCTGTAACATGTTTAAAATACAATTCAATGCAAAAGCAAAGGCGAGTATACAAGTTTGGTACGTACATAACAAAAGATAAGTTTTAAACAATTCCTCATAGCAAGCATGTGATTCAAGATAAACAATAAATATGGCATGTGTCTAACATATCAAACCAAATGAGACGCAAGATGCTCATGACATAACCACAAGTCTACGGGCGGGTCGTCAATCCTATAGCGCTACATATGTCACGGTTAGGCTCGTACGAAGTTAATGATAAGTTCAACACATAAAGTTTCACCCAAGTTTAAAGTATCAAGCAATCACGTATACAAGCATGTTATAGGAATGTTCATGTGTTTAAGCAAAATGTTCATGTGTAAGTTTTTGATAAGTAAACATGTTACACCCCAAAAGTGGTAAAAGTAAAAAAGGGGAATACGAGTATACTCACAAATTGCTAAGTCTTCCGATTATCCAAGTGTTGACGAGTGTATAAGTTCAGGAGGTTGGAACACCAAGGTCACCCTATATGGGTAAACGATGGTGCATGAGTAACGGAATTATGACGGAGGATTTGAATTGGAATTAAAGTATCTAGTTGATATAATTGTGTATAAATATATATAAATTTATATATGTATATATTTTATATAGTTTTAGTAATATTTCTAAATTAATTCTTTCAAAAGTATTATTGAAAGGTTGTCCAAAAATAAAAATAATTATGCCTTTATATCTATTTCATAAAAATTAGCCGAATTGATAGGTTTCGTTTTACAAAATTTACACGTTTTGTTTTACGGAATTTTACGAAAAACGGGCAGAGTTTCCTCTATTTTTGGACGATCCCAACAACACATGTTGTCGATTTATTTGCCAAAATTCAACAATCAACTACAAGTTTTATAACGAAAACATATATGGGTTTACATGAGTTTTATACAAGTTTCACGTAACTAAACGAGTTCTATACTAGTTTTATACAAGTTTCAAGCAACTAAACATACATGAACAGTAATAATAAAAATATTGACGTCGTTTAAGATCATACCGAGTATTGGATCGACAGTTGACCAGCTTGACCAAATTGACTCGGTTTGACCGAGTTAAAAATGAACCGAGCTAGCCCGTTGACGGAACCAGAATGAACACGAAACTGAACCGGACAAGTATGACTGTTGACCAGCCGTGGACTTCTGTTGACCCGACGGAAGCCCGACCAAATCTGGAAACGGAACTCGAACCACAAAGAACCGAGTCGACTGATAACCAGATGGGAACCGAATCGAGACCCAAAGCTGAACCGAGACTGGTCATAATCCGAAACGAAACCATCTGCACGCAACTTGAATCGAATGAAGTCAAAACAAAGTCTGAACGGAACCGGGACTGAACCGACTGACCTGAAACGAAAACCAATCGGAGCTGAACCCACCTTGCCGTCACCGCCGCTACAGTGGTCGCGCCACCGTCACCGCCGCCGTTGCGTCTGTTACCGCCACCATCTGCTCTCTCTCTCTCTCTCTCTATCTCTCTATCTCTCTCTCTCTCTCTCTGCGCTGCTCGCCGCTGAGTGCCATCGCCGCCGCCACCAGTAGTGGTGGTGGTCGGCCGTCCAGTGGCTCGAGGGAAGAAGGGGGTGTGGTTGTCGGCTACAGGGGATCCGAGGGGGGTGTTGCAGGTGGTTTGTGGGTTTGAAGGAGCTCCAGATGAAGAAAGAGACCTGGCCCCCCTTTGTCTGTGAGTATAAGATTGTAGAAGAAGAAGTTAGGGTTTGTGTGGTGACTGCTCATATAAACGAGAGGGGTGAAGGGTTTTGTTGCATTCTAGTTTTAGGAAAATACCATTCTAGCCCCTTAACTTGGAAAGATTTAAATAAATTAGCTAAATCAACTTGGTTTAAGTTATATAACATAGTTGACCAAACTAACTAGGTTATACGTATTTTCTAAAAGAACTAATATTTACAATTAAATTAACCGGGTTAGTTTATATCCTTTCCTAACTTTAAAATTTAAAAGACTAACTAGATTATTATAAAAATAAACTTTTAAATAGTAAAATCAATTAATCTAATTAATTAAACCATGAATAAATACCCATTTTTATAACGAATTAGATTAAAGATCAAGATTTTTCGACGATTAAAACAAAACGACTAATACAAGGACACAAGGTTTCCAAAAATAGGACTATGAACAATGGTTTCTAAATATGGAAAGTTATGAAAACGCGGGGCGTTACAGTCTCCCCTCCTTTAGGAAATTTCGTCCCGAAATTTATTTAGAAGGAAGACTTGAAAGGGTTTTGACAAACAGAAGAGGATTGTTTAAAATTGAGGCCTTGGAGTTTGAGACAGCAGAGTATAATTGAGGTACAAGGGTGAACGATTGATCTAATAACGATTATGAGTATAAGAATAGCATAAGTATCAGATAGACAAAAGTAGTCTTAAGGATAAGGTCTCGTCGTGGATAATCGGATATAATGCGTTTGTGAGTTGTTTAAAGTTTGTATTAGGTCCAAAAAGGTTTGTAAAACACTGAATTTCTCGTGGCACGTTTTACGAAAGTTTGGTAACATGGTGGAAACACTTATATATAGGAAGTACCAGCGGCGTATCCACCATGTTTTGACCATGTTACGTCCGTTTCGTTATTCGTGTCATGTTACGTTCCGTGTCTTACCATACACAATAGTATACTCTATGGTTCTCATACGCCTATCACTATAATCCCGTGTGCACCCGCGATTATATTGATCGTCGCATGATCTGCATAGCTTGTACTAGTCGTGTATGAGTCAGGGTATACATAATTTAAAAATTAAGAATGTGTACGTGTAAGAATGTAGTATGTAAGCAAGTCCATGCTTAAGTATGTATGAGACCCACGTAAGCAAATCACTCGGATTACGCTCGCGTATGGGTACGAATGTATGAATCATGAGTTTAAGTACGAATATGCATGTATGTATGAGCATAAACATAAAACATGTAAGTAGTATGTGGATAAGCATAAGCATAAAACGTATGAAAAATGAGTATAAATGCGAGTACAAACATGAGTATAAGCGTAATCACAAGGCGTATGAGTATAAATACAAGTATCAGTGTGAACATAAGATGTATGAGCATAGATATGAATATGAATATGAATGTGAATATAGGTGTAAAACATGAAGGTTAAGTATGAATAAAATATATGTGTATGAATATAAGTGTAACAAAGTTGTGTAAGTGCAAATGAAAACATAAAGCGTATGAATATGAATATGAATACGAATGTAGTATAGACATGATTGTAAGGACAACGTAAGTGTATAATTGTGAGTGTATGTATTAACGTAAAACGTACGAATTTTGAATCATGAGTATAACATAAATGTGTAAGTGTGAACATAAGTGAAGGCATAAAATGTATAAGCATGGATGTAGAAAATAATGATTTTGTTTATAGTATAAATCAAACTACACGAGTTTATGCGCGTAAACGTTTAAAAGTTTTGAGTATGAAAGAAAAGGGGATGAGTGACACGCATGAGATTGTTGTGAAACATTGACTAAAACGTGTAAAATGATATGCGTGTATAGTTTGTGAATGTAAATAGATCGAGTTGTCACGAAATACAGACTCTAGTTTGTGAATGCAAAGGGAGTATTAAACGTCCATTGGTTATGTGGAAAGTACTTTGTAAAGGAATGGAAATGCTACTGCGGTTTTAAAAGAGTTTACATAAGTGGAAAATTTGTCGGTTTTTATGAAGTTCCCTTGTCCACGTGTTTTGAATTTAATTGACGTATTGAGTGAGGTTTTGAAAAAGTTCTAGAGATTAATAAGTTTGCATCATTTTAAGCAACTTTGTGTTAGAAAATTTTGAAACTTACAGCTTCTTGTGAAAAAGTTGATCCTTAGAAAAGGAATTCAGTACATGAACTTATTGATTGTTGAAAAATGTTTCATTGGTTTTGAAAAGGAATTTTAGTAAATGATTGAATAATATTGGTAATATTTTATAGGTGTGTGCAAAAAGTTGATTTGATTCTCATTTGAGAATAACAATAATGGTGTGAGAGGAGTGTGTTTCAATGTTTACGTTGATTGGTGAATTTGTGGGCAACGGATTTATTAAACCGACTAGGCTGACAATTAGTATTTCGTGAAATTTTGAAAATCGAGGAACACGCGTTTATGGTAACATTAAATTTTTTGTGTATGCGAGTGACGTGAAAATAGATTGTGGTATAAGATATACATTTGAAATAAGTAGGGATTTTAACGAATGATAAACGATTTAGGTAATAACATGATCATGTTTACATAATATAGTCTATTAAAAGGAAATATTGGTAACGATCATCTAGGTAAGGGAATCACCCCTAACTCGTTGGTGAGGTCGTTTTTAAGAAAAGGGGAGTGGAGTCAATCGTCAAGGTAAGGAAATCACTCCTATCTCGATGATATGCCCCCCCCCCCACTTGTCGTTACAAGGAATACACATCCAAATTATATGAAATTATGCATATGTATAAATGTATGAAAAGGATTTAATATATTGTGTGTGTGATGCGTAAATATCGAAAGTAAATTCGAATTTGAAAGATTGCATCGCGTAAAATAAATAGTAAAACACGTGATTGATTGAAATTTTAGGATGGTTCCAAAACGGAACTTTGACTAACCCAAGTGGTCGAAAAGTCCTTCGAATTTGAGGAGCATGCTTTGGCCTAATAGGTAAAATACTCTTGCCGACAAGTCGGTTAACGGTATTTACCCTTCCGGTTACTACATGTCCCCAATTCAATTGAAATTTCGAGACTTGGCGGGATTAATGAAAACCAAAGAGTGGAACTAGTCGTCAAGGTGCGGGTTTCACCCCTAACTTGGCGATTTAGTATCCTAAGTGTGGTTGGTACTCGTCGGGTCAAAAGTTAATTTCGACACTTTGACGAGGGTCCACTAGAATTTGAAATATGAATTTCCTCATCAAGGTGAGGATTTCACTCCTAACTTGATGGTAAATTTCGTGTAAAAGAAAAATAGATGGATTGAGGGTCATTCACCAAATTGTGGGTTTCACGCCTATTTTGATGAAGTCGTCTCGTTTGTGTATTACGAATGGTTTTGATTATAAACGAGTAAAAGACGTATTCTCAAAATAATGATAACAAGTATAAGCATCATAAGTATCTCAAGAAATGACACGTAAAAGATATTTCGAGGGTAGCACATAAAAGGTGGAACGATACCATAAGTATTTTTAAACAAAGCATGCATTAACACATAAGAATAGCATGTCAAGTGTAACACCTCGAAAATTCACGTCCAATAATGTCTTGACACGTGTCATAAGCTTTGAATATGTGAAAACATACTTTAGAGGGACTAAAGTTGTCAAACAGTGAAACTATGTGAATATAAGGGTCCAAAGTGTCAACAATTGATAAATAGGCCCTACAATAACCGTACATGATGTTTATAATCTTAAACGGATAAATCATGGATCATATGAAGCGAAAAATGAAAGAAAGTGAGGAATTACAAACTACAGGGGCTAAACGTGTCAACATGTTGAAAATATACCTCTGAGTGATCTTTTGGCAAACCCGAAGCTTTGTAATGATAAAATATACTCACTAAAATATGTGAGAAAAATTTCATGAAGTTTCGTGATCGTATGAGAAAATTATGATCAAAACCGTACACGAAAGGTTAAATACGTTAACGTTGATTTCGTGACTTTTCGGGTAAGCACAAAGTTGTTCAAGGACTCTACCATATTTATAAAAGTCCCAAGGCCCTTAAAAGTCAGGTTTAGGGTCCAATGTGCAAGAAAAATAAGCCAAAACAACGTTATAAAGATCAGGGACTGAAATGCAAAAGGTGTGAAACTTGTTAACCTGGTCGCACCTTGTACGCGGCCCGCGTAGGGCTTCTCGCGGCCCGCCTACGAGTCACCAACGCAGAATACATGCGCAGCTGCCAGTTCTTGTCTGAATTCGAGTTGTTACCAGCTGTTATCGACTCCAGGGACTCACCAATCGATTTTCATGCATTTAGGGGCACTTGTCCTCTTCTCATATCACTCCTAGACCTCTGTGGCAGCTCCAAAACAGATCAAAATCTGCATAAAAGGCACTTGAAGTAGTAAACCAAGAACACTTGCATTTTCAAAATTTACAAGATCAACTTCTGGAGCTCTCTGGACGACAAGACAACTTCCTAGTGCTCTCTAAGCTCTATTAGGACTCTTGTAAGTGTTTATAACTCTTTCAAATTCGTTCTAGCTTAGTGTATTAACCGAAAGTCAAACTATCGTAATTTAAACTTGACTTTGTGATTAAACGAGATTGGCTCTGTCATTTCTTAAATTGAAAGTACCTACATGTTGGTATTTATGTGGGTAACAAACCCCTAAAAGGGTATTCTCAGATTCCCACTCTAAGCATGCTAATTGTCGAGTCAAAGCTTTTCTTAAAAAGTCAACAGAATGTGTGTTTGCAAATTTAAGCATGATTAACAATGTAGGCTACATGCAACCTGTTTGATCATCAAAATAACTTTGTAATTAATGTTAGAACATTTTTCAACATGATCAACTCGATAATTTTCAGTTTAAACCCGAATCGGAACCGAAAGTCACATAAATTGACTTTTTCTTTGACTTTCAGTTCTGATCCGTACATTCATGTTTGAGATCTGCATTAGAGAATATTTTGGACCAACTTTCATATAAGTTTAACTCTCTGAGATTTTACAACTTGGTTCAACACTTATCCGATTCATATGCATGTTTCCGATTTATACTTAAAGTTGACTATTTTGCCCTTTTTACTATAAAACGCGATTTTTGAAAAAGTGAAAGAGTAGAAACATTTTTTACTGATTTATAAACTTGCACCGGAAATTTGATATCAGTTTGAGGTCCAGAATAAGAGTTATGCTCATTATCGTAATTTGAAAGCTTTATGTTACTTAAACGGCGTAATTAGCGTATAACCTATTTAAACCCACTTTTTGATACCAAACTTTTTACCCACTTATATAATATAATATTTTGGGATTTTTAAAGATTTTTATTTAATTTTTGGCTAATCATATCATAGGTCTCTAAGTTTAATTCGGTAAATACCGAATTTGCCCTTTTAAGCCATAAAATGAGTTTTATAAATCCTTTTGACCCCAAACCTTTTTCTACTGATTTTATTTGATTAATTAAATATTTTGAGCATTCTGGAAATATAAAAATATCAGCTTTCTTTTAAAAACCCGGAAAACGGCTCTAAATCGCCTTTTTAAGCGTTTTTATCGCATAGTATGTATTATAACCACATTAAACATATAAGGTTGATACCTACTGAAGTTTTTAGTATATTTTTATATAATAACAGTAAGTATAAGTTTATAAACTCAGATTCCCAATTTTGACATTTTTAGCCCTTGTGAAATTACCAAAATACCCCTAATGAGCATAGTTTGGTTTTAAATGATAAATTTCACATATGGGTCATACCCTACTGTTATAACATGTTAAATTATGTATATTTACTGTATAAACCAGACCTGTAACTCAGACTTCGAATTTAACTCTTTTATAATCTTTTAAATGACCAAAATGCCCTTATGAGGCATAAATTGTGTTTAAATCCATTTTGGGCAAAATAGAAGATATCTTACTGATATTATAACATATTTAGAGCATATTATCTCAGGGAACTTGCATATGACTCTTATGGTTACCCGTAACGCTCTTTTCGCGTTCGGTTCGGTTTATGTAACTAGTTTGCATAAATTGACCGAGACGGGTCAAACATTATCATTTTTGTCTCAAAATCCAGAATGTATTTAGTATACCCATATTATACAACTATTCAAACTTGTCGGGTCTAAATCACATTCTATCCGGTCTTCGCTTAATCGTGCGTTTGAACCGTATCGTCCTTAAAGCTAACCGGTCTAAGCTTAAGCTTAAATAAAGACCCGTTAGAAATCTAATAGGTTATTATAAACCTTCGTTCCAGATTAGGAGCACCGGTAAAAGATACCTTCACTTGCTTGTTGTGATTTATACTTTACTCAGGTAAATACTTTTAACTTATTTTCCCTATACGGGCTTGGGTTACGGTATATAAAATACCGCTTGATCGAGCATCAAATTCTTACATCGTTTGGGTGGTTAATTGATTAATTTGATCGGCTCGTTTAAACAGTCTTGTTCACTTAAAGCCATTGGGGGGTTAATGACCATGTCCCGGATATCCTTGGCATCATTTTACGAAATGGCCACGACCGAACGCGGGGTGTAGGCGTACACCTGTCTGTGCGTAAATAAACATGTGGTGTGTCTATTAATCTTTAACCCGATCTACGGATCGGGCTACTGAACGCACAAGTAACATGTAATTCGTTCACAAGTTTATATTAAATAATTGACCCAAGTTATAAAATGTTTTGTGCCTTGAGCATTTAAATCAATTTTCAACCATTTTCAAATGAGTCAGTTAAATTGTATTTACCAGTGTAAACTGACGTATTTTTCCCAAAAAGGTTAAGTGCAGGTACTACACGAAATAGGCTGGCTGTCTTCTAGAGCGTCCATAATAAGTCTTGCAAGCTTGGACGACAATAAACTGTTGAACAATATCTTTTTTTATTTTGATCCGCCTGTGGATCCGTTTCAACTACTCGTGATATTTAATATTACATTTTATTTAAAGTTGAAATGAATCTATCTTTGCTTCCGCTGTGCATTCATATATTGTGTTGTTTGTCTATAATGATACCAACTACGTCACTATACTCCCCACCGGGCCCACCGGTGACACGTGGAAAATAGGGGTGTGACAGGTTGGTATCAGAGCCAACTCTGAGTGAATTAAACACTAGTCTTTTGTGTTTAATCTCAGTTACACAATTGCACAATCCTCGATTCTCGAGTCTAGACAAAGAACTTAGGAAATTTCCAAATTTTTGTTTAATTTTCTAACTTTGTCTTAATTATATTTTTGTTGTATCACTTGTTGTTTTTATAGGATCACATAATGCCGCCACGTATGAGAGGCCGAGGAAGGGGAAATGGGGCACATGTAGCCTCAAATGATCACGAAGCCGGGCCGTCACACCGGCGAACACCTTCGGATCCTCGCAACACGGATGCTCAAGACCTTTGGAGGTCTTTTACCGAACCTGCTAGGTGCTCAGTCTCACTGAGTACCTCTCCATCGATCCCACACTCCTTTGGGCCTCATTCGGAGAATGAGCCCCAAAACTCTCACCAGTCCTATATTCCCTTAATAGGACACAATTCACCTTTTAACCAACCATCACCTGTCTTCCAGGGTCAGTTCAACCCTGATGACTACTTAGCAGCAGCAGTGGGTTTTAACCCACTTGGACCAGAGGACCACTTTTCTGGTGGCAACCCAATGGACATCGACGAGGATACTGATCCTGCTATGCCACCATCAGGTACACCGAACCACCCCATCGAGATTTCTGATGGGTCACCATTTGTGGGATCACCTTACAATGGTCCCGATAGCTTTGAGGAGAACTTCAAGCAATATGACTGGGCATTTACTCCCAGTTATCATAACTCTCCTTTGCACCAGCCCCATCACTCTCCCTTACACCAGTCTTACCATAACTCTCCTCTGCACCAGTCATACCATAACTCTCCCCTGCACCTGCCTCACCACTCTCCCCTGCACCAGCCACAGCAGCAGCCACAGCAGCAGCAGAATCCTTCCGAGGATTCCCGACTTGTAGCGGTCACTCCGCCAGCAGCACCACCTCTGCTTCAGCCTCCCTCGCCTCCGAGGCGAAGGAGAACTACCTTGCGGATGTCCGCACGAGAGGGAGTGCGAATTAGCACCCCTCCACTTTCGAGTGGCAGCCGGTACTCACCGGTCCACGAAGAACCAGAGATGGGTGAATCTTCACACCCCGTCTCTGAAGTAGTTTCTGCGCCTGTCGCGCCACAGCCACCATTGGGTTTTGGAGACCCAATTCCCACTTATACCGGTGCTGCAACATTCAACCCTTTCGAGCAGCAGTTCCCCACAGGCTACAACTTTACAGAAGATCCCTACTGGATAGCGGCAAACTCTCTTCAGCCGGGAGGTTCATATGGAGGTCCCTGGACTACGGGACACTCGACCTATGGGTATCCATCATATGGGTATCAGCAGTCACAGCCTCCTCAGCCTCCGCTCTATCAACCACAGCCTCCCCAACCACCGCATTATCAGCAACCACCTCAGGCGCCGGCGATGTCACCGCCACAATTTCAAGAAATTCTTCATGAGATACATGAGGTGCGAGACGAGATGCGGCATGAGTTGCGGCATGATCGGAGGCATAACCGGGGAATGTTTAAGAAGATGGTGGATCTAATCAAGGGTAAAAGCAAGAAGGGTCACTGAATCCTTTGTTTGTTTGGTTATTTTATTTCAGTACTCTACCCCTGCGTGGGTATTTCTTTCTGTTCTGCCCCTGCGTGGGCATATCTTTTATTTGACCCCTGCGTGGGTTTGTTTATTTTGTTAGTTGGCCCCTGCGTGGGCATGTTGATTATGTAAAAGACCCGTTTAGGGCAAACTCGTACTGATTTAATTTTTATTTTGAATGGTTAATTTAAGATTTTCATTTAAATTATGTGCATAAACATAGTATATGAATAAATGAAAAATAACATTTATTATTTTGATGTACCATTTTAATAAAATAATAAGGATCTTAAAAGGTAAAACCTAGCTGTTATGTTGTCATAAATCTAGCCAATATGGTAGAACCTGTTTAAAAAGATTCAAATCTCTGTTGACATCTGTAAACATGTTAACATTCTTGGCTAAGTGTGGTCCGTAAAATCACACGCCACCCTTTTAATAAATTATCCAAGTTTACTATTTCTATATATATTTGGTTGTGACAAAATGCCTACGGGTTGTAATTAATGTCATATAAAATAAAAAGGCAGCTGTGGTTTATAAACTCCCTGCCAAGAAAAGGATTGATTTGTCTTTTTATGCAAACTTTAATCCTACAAGATCTAAATTTGTAATTTAGAAATTTGTCTACGTGACTAGGCTTATTATGCCAATATTATATTTCATTCTAAAAAGATTGTTAGTAAAAATCCTGAATGAAATTATTAAATTAACTAATATGGTTTTTATTTTACCATGGTTAATAAATCGTCAAGAACGATAATACTGTTTAGACTTCTAAATAGACCTTGTCCATATTTTTATGTAGCAAATTAAGACTACATGGCTAAGTCTGAAGAATTAAACAGTCGTCCAGCAGGAAACCCTGAAAATGCTAAGATGTTAGTAACTGGTGCGGAATTGAAAGCATTAGTGAATGATGCCGTTGTCGAAGCACTAAATAGGCAATTTAGTGAAGCAAGCGGGACCCGAAGTAGGACCCGAACCGCATCACGTTCCAAGCCAAGAACACACTCGGAGGTTCATAGCAAACCGCCCTCCAAGAAAGTTGAGCCTAAGAAAGCTGAGCCCAAAAAGGATGATGACCGACACTCATCGAATCAAAATAGTGTTCCCCCAAAGAAGAAAGAGTTTGATGCTAAACCTCAAACCAAATCATGTACTTACAAGTACTTCGTTTCTTGTAAACCCAGAGACTTTACTGGGGAAAAAGGAGCGGTCGATTGCATGACCTGGTTGGACGAAATGGATACTGTAGTGGACATCAACGGTTGCGCTGAAAGAGATGTAGTGAAATACGTATCCCAATCGTTCAAAGGAGACGCTCTGGCGTGGTGGAAATCTCTCATACAAGCTGCCGGAAAGGCCACACTTTACAGTATGTCATGGGATCAATTCGTGGCCCTTATTAAAGAGAATTATTGCCCACAACACGAAGTTGAAAGGATCGAGTCAGACTTCGTATCTTTGGTGATGAAAAATTTAGACTGCCAGGCATACCTCACCACTTTCAATACTCTATCTCGGTTGGTTCCGTACCTGGTAACCCCAGAACCTAAAAGGATTGCCCGTTTCATCGGGGGTTTAGCCCCTGAGATCAAAGCAAGTGTTAAGGCATCAAGACCGGCAACCTTCAGATCAGCAGCTGATCTATCTCTCTCTCTCACCATGGACGTAGTCAGGTTGAGAGCACTCAGGAACTCAGAAGAGAATAAGAGAAAGCGTGAGGACGATACCTCACGAAGATCAGAAAAGAGACACCGAGGAAATAACGACCACAGGAAAGGGTCGGGATCTAGGAGAGATGGGCAACAATCGGGGGATAAGCCCAAATGTAAAACTTGCAAGAAGAACCATTTTGGGAAGTGTAGTTTCGAGTCGAAATCCCAGTCTCAGGTGAGACCCTGTGGGATTTGCAAATCAACGGATCATAAGACTTTGGAGTGTAAGAAACTGAAGGATGCAACATGTTACGGTTGCAACGAAAAAGGGCACATCAAGTCTAATTGCCCAAAGTACGCCAAGAAGGCCGAAGATGGGAAGAAGACCAATGCGAGGGTCTTCAAAATGGACGTTAAGGAAGCTGTTCAAGATGACAACGTGATTACAGGTACTTTTCTTGTAAATGATGTTTTTGCTAGAGTACTGTTTGATTCTGGAGCAGATAAGTCTTTTGTGGATAATAAGTTTTGTGATTTGTTGAAATTACCTGTAAAACCCTTAAGTGTGAAATATGAGGTGGAATTAGCTGATGGAACCATAGAAACCGCCTCAACTGTTTTAGATGGATGTGTTATATCCATTAGGAATCATTCTTTTCCTTTATCCTTACTTCCCTTTAAGCTAGCTGGCTTTGATATAGTTATAGGTATGGATTGGTTATCGCATAACCAAGCCCAGATTATGTGCAGCAGAAAGCAAGTAGTAGTCAAGACTCCGTCTGGTGAGTCACTCACCATCCAAGGGGATACCCAGCATGGATTGCCTGAGCAAGTGTCCATGCTCAAGGCATCCAAATGTATGCAGAAGGGCTGTGTCATTTATATGGCACAAGTTATTATTGATGAGCCAAAGCCCAAGATTGAAGACATCCCTATCATTTCGGAATATCCTGAAGTTTTTCCCGAAGAACTACCTGGTTTACCACCAGATAGGTAAGTGGAATTCCGAATTGACATCATCCCGGGTGCAACACCAGTAGCAAGAGCACCTTATAGGTTAGCACCAACGGAGATGAAGGAATTAAGGACGCAGTTAGATGATCTGTTAGCTAAAGGTTTTATTAGGCCTAGTTCGTCTCCTTGGGGAGCGCCGATTTTGTTTGTCAAAAAGAAGGATGGGTCGATGCGTCTGTGCATCGATTACCGTGAACTTAATAAGGTCACTATCAAGAATAGGTATCCTTTGCCCAGGATCGACGATCTGTTCGATCAATTACAAGGAGCAAGCTACTTCTCTAAGATCGACTTGAGGTCAGGCTATCATCAGTTAAAGGTCAAAGATGAAGATGTTCACAAGACAACGTTTAGGACTCGTTATGGTCATTACAAGTTCCTAGTGATGCCTTTCGGGCTCACTAATGCACCTGCCGCATTCATGGATCTCATGAATCGCGTTTGCAAGCCTTATCTGGATAAATTCGTCATCGTCTTTATTGACGATATCCTTATTTACTCGAAGAACCAAGCTGACCACGAGAAACACCTTCGTTGTATTCTCAAGCTTCTACATCAAGAGAAACTTTACGCCAAATTTTCGAAGTGCGAATTTTGGCTTCGAGAAGTCCAATTTCTTGGACATGTGGTAAGTGAGCGTGGTATCCAAGTGGATCCCGCTAAGGTAGAAGCAGTTATGAATTGGCAAGAGCCAAAAACGCCTACTGAGATTCGTAGTTTTCTGGGTTTAGCAGGATATTACAGGCGTTTCATCGAAAACTTTTCTAGGATTGCTGTGCCCCTAACCTCGTTGACGCGCAAGAAGGTTAAGTTTGATTGGGGCCCTAAGCAGCAGGAATCCTTTGACATTCTGAAGAAAAAGTTGAGCAACGCACCAGTGTTAACATTACCCGATGGTATAGAAGAATTTGTGGTGTACTGTGATGCATCCCACACTGGTATGGGTTGTGTACTCATGCAGAAAGGCAAGGTTATTGCCTACGCTTCACGACAGTTAAAGGTGCACGAAAAGAACTACACCACCCACGACTTGGAGCTGGGTGCTGTTGTATTTGCATTAAAACTTTGGAGACATTACTTATATGGTACCAAGTGTGTGATCTATTCAGATCACAAGAGCCTTTAACATTTGTTCAATCAGAAGGACCTAAACATGAGACAAAGACGCTGGATGGAAACTTTAAATGATTATGATTGTGAAATAAAGTACCATCCAGGCAAACCAAATGTATTTGTTGATGCCTTAAGCAGAAAAGAAAGAGTGAAGCCAATAAGAATCAATGCCAAGCGCATCGAAATCAGGAATAGTTTGAACGAAAGGGTGTTAGCTGCACAGAAAGAAGCTGTGTTGGAAGCTAACTATCCTGAAGAAAAGCTAGGAGTAACTGAGGAGCAGTTATCCTGCGACAAATACGGAATGCTTAGATTGAATGGACGAATATGGGTTCCAGTTTATGGAGGACTTCGAGATGTTATTCTCCAGGAAGCCCACAGTTCCAAATATTCCGTTCATCCTGGAGCTGATAAGATGTACCAGGATCTAAAGGCCAACTACTGGTGGATTGGTTTGAAAAAGTCTGTAGCTGCTTATGTAGCTAAATGTTTGACTTGTGCACAAGTCAAAGCTGAGCATCAGAAGCCGTCAGGTTTGCTACAACAACCTGAAATTCCTACATGGAAGTGGGAGATGGTGACGATGGATTTTATCACCAAGTTTCCAAAGACGAGAAAGGGAAACGATACTATATGGGTCATAGTGGATAGACTGACGAAGTCGGCACATTTCCTACCCATTAAGGAAACTTACAGCTCAGATATGTTAGCCCAGTTATATGTTGATAAGATTGTAGCTTTGCATGGAATACCTGTGTCTATTATCTCTGACAGAGATACTAGATACACGTCACATTTTTGGAAAAGTTTCCAACAATCTTTGGGCACACGTTTAAATTTTAGTACGGCTTATCATCCTTAGACTGACGGTCAGAGTGAGCGTACTATTCAAACGTTGGAAGACATGCTACGTGCATGTGCGATCGACTTAGGTGGTAATTGGGATAAGAACCTACCATTAATCGAATTCTCCTACAACAATAGCTACCACACCAGCATAAAAGCTGCGCCTTTTGAGGCCTTATACGGTAGAAAGTGTAGATCGCCTATTTGTTGGGCGGAAGTTGGAGATGTCCAACTATCAGGACCAGAAATAGTTTTTGAGACGACGGACAAGATTTTCCAGATTCGTGATCGTTTGAAAGCTGCCAGGGATAGGCAGAAAAGTTATGCGGATCCAAAGCGTAAGGCTTTTCACTTCGAAGTAGGTGACAAAGTATTGCTTAAAGTATCGCCCTGGAAAGGGGTAATGCGATTTGGTAAGAAAGGCAAGCTAAGCCCGAGATACATAGGACCTTTCGAGGTTATCGAACGTGTCGGGTCAGTTGCTTATAAGTTAAACTTGCCTGAAGAGCTTAGTGCTATACATAATGTTTTTCACATCTGTAATTTGAAGAAGTGTTTCGCTGATGAATCACTGGTTATACCGCATACGGATGTACATATAGATGAAAGCTTGAAATTTGTGGAAAAGCCATTGTCGATTGAGGATCGACAGGTAAAGAAGCTTCGAAGGAAACATGTACCTATTGTTAAGGTCAAATGGGATGCCCGTAGAGGTCCCGAATATACATGGGAGGTAGAATCCAGGATGAAAGAAAAATACCCTCATTTGTTTCAGTAAATCTCGAGGTCGAGATTTCTTTTAAGGGGGTGAGGATGTAACACCTCGAAAATTCACGTCCAATAATGTCTTGACACGTGTCATAAGCTTTGAATATGTGAAAACATACTTTAGAGGGACTAAAGTTGTCAAACAGTGAAACTATGTGAATATAAGGGTCCAAAGTGTCAACAATTGATAAATAGGCCCTACAATAACCCTACATGATTTTTATAATCTTAAACGGATAAATCATGGATCATACGAAGCGAAAAATGAAAGAAAGTGAGGAATTACAAACTACAGGGGCTAAACGTGTCAACATGTTGAAAATATACCTCTGAGTGATCTTTTGGCAAACCCGAAGCTTTGTAATGATAAAATATACTCACTAAAATATGTGAGAAAAATTTCATGAAGTTTCGTGATCGTATGAGAAAATTATGATCAAAACCGTACACGAAAGGTTAAATACGTTAACGTTGATTTCGTGACTTTTCGGGTAAGCACAAAGTTGTTCAAGGACTCTACCATATTTATAAAAGTCCCAAGGCCCTTAAAAGTCAGGTTTAGGGTCCAATGTGCAAGAAAAATAAGCCAAAACAACGTTATAAAGATCAGGGACTGAAATGCAAAAGGTGTGAAACTTGTTAACCTGGTCGCACCTTGTACGCGGCCCGCGTAGGGCTTCTCGCGGCCCGCCTACGAGTCACCAGCGCAGAATACATGCGCAGCTGCCAGTTCTTGTCTGAATTCGTGTTGTTACCAGCTGTTATCGACTCCAGGGACTCACCAATCGATTTTCATGCATTTAGGGGCACTTGTCCTCTTCTCATATCACTCCTAGACCTCTGTGGCAGCTCCAAAACAGATCAAAATCTGCATAAAAGGCACTTGAAGTAGTAAACCAAGAACACTTGCATTTTCAAAATTTACAAGATCAACTTTTGGAGCTCTCTGGACGACAAGACAACTTCCTAGTGCTCTCTAAGCTCTATTAGGACTCTTGTAAGTGTTTATAACTCTTTCAAATTCGTTCTAGCTTAGTGTATTAACCGAAAGTCAAACTATCGTAATTTAAACTTGACTTTGTGATTAAACGAGATTGGCTCTATCATTTCTCAAATTGAAACTACCTACATGTTGGTATTTATGTGGGTAACAAACCCCTAAAAGGGTATTCTCAGATTCCCACTCTAAGCATGCTAATTATCGAGTCAAAGCTTTTCTTAAAAAGTCAACAGAATGTGTGTTTGCAAATTTAAGCATGATTAACAATGTAGGCTACATGCAACCTGTTTGATCATCAAAATAACTTTGTAATTAATGTAAGAACATGTTTCAACATGATCAACTCGACAATTTTCAGTTTAAACCCGAATCGGAACCGAAAGTCACATAAATTGACTTTTTCTTTGACTTTCAGTTCTGATCCGTACATGCATGTTTGAGATCTGCATTAGAGCATATTTTGGACCAACTTTCATATTAGTTTAACTCTCTGAGATTTTACAACTTGGTTCAACACTTATCCGATTCATATGCATGTTTCCGATTTATACTTAAAGTTGACTATTTTGTCCTTTTTACTGTAAAACGCGATTTTTGAAAAACTGAAAGAGTAGAAACATTTGTTACTGATTTATAAACTTGCACCGAAAATTTGATATCAGTTTGAGGTCCAGAATAAGAGTTATGCTCATTATCGTAATTTGAAAGCTTTATGTTACTTAAACGGCGTAATTAGCGTATAACCTATTTAAACCCACTTTTTGATACCAAACTTTTTACCCACTGATATAATATAATATTTTTTGGATTTTTAAAGATTTTTATTTAATTTTTGGCTAATCATATCATAGGTCTCTAAGTTTAATTCGGTAAATACCGAATTTGCCATTTTAAGCCATAAAATGAGTTTTATAAATCCTTTTGACCCCAAACCTTTTTCTACTGATTTTATTTGATTAATTAAATATTTTGAGCATTCTGGAAATATAAAAATATCAGCTTTCTTTTAAAAACCCGGAAAACGGCTCTAAATCGCCTTTTTAAGCGTTTTTATCGCATAGTATGTATTATAACCACATTAAACATATAAGGTTGATACCTACTGAAGTTTTTAGTATATTTTTATATAATAACAGTAAGTATAAGTTTATAAACTCAGATTCCCAATTTTGACATTTTTAGCCCTTGTGAAATTACCAAAATACCCCTAATGAGCATAGTTTGGTTTTAAATGATAAATTTCACATATGGGTCATACCCTACTGTTATAACATGTTAAATTATGTATATTTACTGTATAAACCAGACCTGTAACTCAGACTTCGAATTTAACTCTTTTATAATCTTTTAAATGACCAAAATGCCCTTATGAGGCATAAATTGTGTTTAAATCCATTTTGGGCAAAATAGAAGATATCTTACTGATATTAAAACATATTTAGAGCATATTATCTCAGGGAACTTGCATATGACTCTTATGGTTACCCGTAACGCTCTTTTCGCGTTCGGTTTGGTTTATGTCACTAGTTTGCATAAATTGACCGAGACGGGTCAAACATTATCATTTTTGTCTCAAAATCCAGAATGTATTTAGTATACCCATATTATACAAGTATTCATACTTTTCGGGTCTAAATCACATTCTATCCGGTCTTCGCTTAATCGTGCGTTTGAACCGTATCGTCCTTAAAGCTAACCGGTCTAAGCTTAAGCTTAAATAAAGACCCGTTAGAAATCTAATAGGTTATTATAAACCTTCGTTCCAGATTAGGAGCACCGGTAAAAGCTACCTTCACTTGCTTGTTGTGATTTATACTTTACTCAGGTAAATACTTTTAACTTATTTTCCCTATACGGGCTTGGGTTACGGTATATAAAATACCGCTTGATCGAGCATCAAATTCTTACATCGTTTGGGTGGTTAATTGATTAATTTGATCGGCTCGTTTAAACAGTCTTGTTCACTTAAAGCCTTTGGGGGGTTAATGACCATGTCCCGGATATCCTTGGCATCATTTTACGAAATGGCCACGACCGAACGCGGGGTGTAGGCGTACACCTGTCTGTGCGTAAATAAACATGTGGTGTGTCTATTAATCTTTAACCCGGTCTACGGATCGGGCTACTGAACGCACAAGTAACATGTAATTCGTTCACAAGTTTATATTAAATAATTGACCCAAGTTATAAAATGTTTTGTGCCTTGAGCATTTAAATCAATTTTCAACCATTTTCAAATGAGTCAGTTAAATTGTATTTACCAGTGTAAACTGACGTATTTTTCCCAAAAAGGTTAAGTGCAGGTACTACACGAAATAGGCTGGCTGTCTTCTAGAGCGTCCACAATAAGTCTCGCAAGCTTGGACGACAATAAACTGTTGAACAATATCTTATTTTATTTTGATCCGCCTGTGGATCCGTTTCAACTACTCGTGATATTTAATATTACATTTTATTTAAAGTTGAAATGAATCTATCTTTGCTTCCGCTGTGCATTCATATATTGTGTTGTTTGTCTATGATGATACCAACTACGTTACTATACTCCCCACCGGGTCCACCGGTGACACGTGGAAAATAGGGGTGTGACATCAAGTATGATACATAAGGATAGAAATGACACATACGTTACAAGGCTCAAAATAGAATAAATAAGAAACACATAAAGTGGCATGCGTGTAGTTTCAAGTAAGGCATAAGAATAAGGCCCTAAACTATAGACTAGGTAAAAGCATGGCAATTCTACCTAATTCTCTATAGTTATGGCTCTGATACCAATCTGTCACACCCCAACCAATGGCGGAAACATCGGGATGAGACGAAGTGTGAAGATTGCTAGAGACATCATAACGCTATTTGTGACAATATTTAATAAACCGATTTCATTTCATAAAGTAATTGTCAACATTACAAGATATTCAAATACAACAAGTTCAAAGAAGTACATAACAACATAAGCAAAATTGATACAACATATTAAACCTAAACGTCTATATGTGTATCTAGGCATCAACGCTACTTCTTTTCATAGCATCGTCATCATCAACCTGTAACATGTTTAAAATACAATTCAATGCAAAAGCAAAGGCGAGTATACAAGTTTGGTACGTACATAACAAAAGATAAGTTTTAAACAATTCCTCATAGCAAGCATGTGATTCAAGATAAACAATAAATATGGCATGTGTCTAACATATCAAACCAAATGAGACACAAGATGCTCATGACATAACCACAAGTCTACGGGCGGGTCGTCAATCCTATAGCGCTACATATGTCACGGTTAGGCTCGTACGAAGTTAATGATAAGTTCAACACATAAAGTTTCACCCAAGTTTAAAGTATCAAGCAATCACGTATACAAGCTTGTTATAGGAATGTTCATGTGTTTAAGCAAAATGTTCATGTGTAAGTTTTTGATAAGTAAACATGTTACACCCCAAAAGTGGTAAAAGTAAAAAGGGGAATACGAGTATACTCACAAATTGCTAAGTCTTCCGATTATCCAAGTGTTGACGAGTGTATAAGTTCAGGAGGATGGAACACCAAGGTCACCCTATATGGGTAAACGATGGTGCATGAGTAACGGAATTATGACGGAGGATTTGAATTGGAATTAAAGTATCTAGTTGATATAAATGTGTATATATATATATATAAATTTATATATGTATATATTTTATATAGTTTTAGTAATATTTCTAAATTAATTATTTCAAAAGTATTATTGAAAGGTTGTCCAAAAATAAAAATAATTATGCCTTTATATCTATTTCATAAAAATTAGCCGAATTGATAGGTTTCGTTTTACAAAATTTACACGTTTTGTTTTACGGAATTTTACGAAAAACAGGCAGAGTTTCCTCTATTTTTGGACGATCCCAACAACACATGTTGTCGATTTATTTGTCAAAATTCAACAATCAACTACAAGTTTTATAACGAAAACATATATGGGTTTACATGAGTTTTATCCAAGTATCACGTAACTAAACGAGTTCTATACTAGTTTTATACAAGTTTCAAGCAACTAAACATACATGAACAGTAATAATAAAAATATTGACGTCGTTTAAGATCATACCGAGTATTGGATCGACAGTTGACCAGCTTGACCAAATTGACTCGGTTTGACCGAGTCAAAACTGAACCGAGCTAGCCCGTTGACGGAACCAGAATGAACACGAAACTGAACCGGACAAGTATGACTGTTGACCAGCCGTGGACTTCTGTTGACCCGACGGAAGCCCGACCAAATCTGGAAACGGAACTCGAACCACAAAGAACCGAGTCGACTGATAACCAGATGGGAACCGAATCGAGACCCAAAGCTGAACCGAGACTGGTCATAATCCGAAACGAAACCATCTGCACGCAACTTGAATCGAATGAAGTCAAAACAAAGTCTGAACGGAACCGGGACTGA
The DNA here is from genome assembly GCA_030545235.1 of Helianthus tuberosus. Lineage (NCBI taxonomy): Eukaryota > Viridiplantae > Streptophyta > Magnoliopsida > Asterales > Asteraceae > Helianthus > Helianthus tuberosus. The sequence goes on along the minus strand of CM060371.1, from coordinate 154,844,354 downwards.
ACCGACTGGCCTGAAACGAAAACCAATCGGAGCTGAACCCACCTTGCCGTCGCTGCCGCTACAGTGGTCGCGCCACCGTCACCGCCGCCGTTGCGTCTGTCACCGCCGCCGTCTGCTCTCTCTCTCTATCTATCTCTCTCTCTCTCTGCGCTGCTCGCCTCTGAGTGCCATCGCCGCCGCCACCAGTAGTGGTGGTGGTCGGCCGTCCAGTGGCTCGAGGGAAGAAGGGGGTGTGGTTGTCGGCTACAGGGGATCCGATGGGGAGTGTTGCAGGTGGTTTGTGGGTTTGAAGGAGCTCCAGATGAAGAAAGAGACCTGGCCCCCCTTTGTCTGTGAGTATAAGATTGTAGAATAAGAAGTTAGGGTTTGGGAGTGTGTGGTGACTGCTCATATAAACGAGGAGGGTGAAGGGTTTTGTTGCATTCTAGTTTTAGGAAAATACCATTCTAGCCCCTTAACTTGGAAAGATTTAAATAAATTAGCTAAATCAACTTGGTTTAAGTTATATAACATAGTTGACCAAACTAACTAGGTTATACGTATTTTCTAAAAGAACTAATATTTACAATTAAATTAACCGGGTTAGTTTATATCCTTTCCTAACTTTAAAATTTAATAAGACTAACTAGATTATTATAAAAATAAACTTTTAAATAGTAAAATCAATTAATCTAATTAATTAAACCATGAATAAATACCCATTTTTATAACGAATTAGATTAAAGATCAAGATTTTTCGACGATTAAAACAAAACGACTAATACAAGGACACAAGGTTTCCAAAAATAGGAATATGAACAATGGTTTCTAAATATGGAAAGTTATGAAAACGGGGGGCGTTACAAAATTAAACTGGATTTTCTTCAAAAAAAAGCTGAAGAACACGTTGATCGGGTGTTTGAATCATTGATTGGTGACGAAAATCGCACTATAATGTAGTGATTATTGAGATAGAAAGTGAAGAAATGGTTGAAGATGGTGGGTTTTGAAAATGGTGGGTTTTGATGTTACTGGGAAGAAGAAGGAAGAAAAAAAGGATAAGATTGACTAAAATACCCTTTCTCTTTATTTTAAATTTTGTCACATGTCCTAATCCTATTGCTTCCTATCCTTCCTAACCAAAATAAACTTCATATTTGATCCTCACCCTATAAAGGAAAGTAAAAAATATATACATGAAAATGACAACGGGTACACCCGATACCCGTGGGTATGCCCAATACCCGACGGGTAATTAACTGGGTATGAGACAAGATTTTACAATTGAGTATGAATGAGTATATGATCAGCCAATAGCCATACCCGACCCATACCTAGCCCATTATCGTCCCTAGTGAAGTCGCATAACTTATAAATAACTACCTTCGCATAATTAATTTTTCCCACTAGTAAAAAAGAATTGAGTTACTCTTATCTCTCAATATGATTGTGGATTTCCCACACATAAAAAGAAAGACTAAACTGCCATTTTGGTCCTTAAGGTTTGGTTAATTTGCCACTTTAGTCTAAAACTCAAACCTTTTAAATCCGGGTCCTTGTGGTTTCTCTTTTATTGTCATTTTGGTCCAAAACTGAAATAACCTAATATTTGGCTAATAAAATCCTGCTATTTTGTCCTTTTCCTTAGGGGCAAAATGATCATTTTAAGCATTAATATATATAAATAAAATAAAAAAAAACTCAAAACACTGCACACACACTCTCTCTCTCTAAACACTCCTATGTCTCTCTCTTCTCTCTATCCCTCTATCTAAACACCCCTATGTCTCTCTCTTCTCTCTCTCTCTAAACACCTCTCTGTCTCCCTCATCTCTCTCTCTCTAAACACCTCTCTGTCTCCCTCATCTCTCTCTAACACCACCGCCACCTCCTTTCCTCTTAGGAAAAGGACAAAATAATAGGATTTTATTAGCCAAATATTATGTGATTTCATTTTTGGACTAAAATGGTAATAAAAGTGAAACCACAGAAACCCAGATTTAAAATGTTTGAATTTTAGATTAAAGTGTCAAAAGTAACCAAAATTAGGGAACAAAGTGACAGTTTACTATAAAATGAAATGAGTTACTTTCTCTTACACTATGTTCCCGAGTCTCGTTTAACAGGGGGAGGGGAAGGAAAATTTTCTCTCCTAATCTCTCCAATTTGGGAGGATGAATATATGGTCATATTTTCTTCCATTTTCCCTCCTTTTCCCTCCCCTCCCCCTGTTAAATGAAACTCGGAAACATGATTTTTCATATTTTCATCTCTTTTACCTCCCCCCCCCCTGTTAAATGAGACTCGGGAACAGAGTGTTAAGTTTTTTAGGGTCATGGTATCTAGACACCCCTAAAAATTAGTGTACATCCCTTAATATGAAGTGTATACCCCAATACACTTCTTATAGGGTTCAAAAGCAATAAATGCCACACCAATAGGAACCGTATAGGCCAATACGCTTCCCATTCGTACACTAAACCCGACACTCTCTGTCATGCAGGCATTTCAGACATAGAAAAGTACTGAAAAGTGAAAAGGACTAAAAAGTGAGGCCAACAGGAAGCGTATTGGACAATACGATTCCTTACAGTTACCAGGAAGTGTATTCAGCAATACGCTTCCTATAAAGCTTTGGTTGGTGAACGAAGTAAATCAATGGGAAGTGTATTGGGCAATACGCTTCCCATAGGATTTTGGTTGGTGGATGAATTAAATCAATAGGAAGCGTATTGGGCAATACACTTCCCATAGGGACCCAGTAGGAAGCGTATAGGGCAATACACTTAATATTGATACGATGAACCAATATGCTCTAACATGCAGGTAGTTCAGAACTGAAAATGTCTGAAAAGCGACCTCAATAGGAAGCGTATAGAGCAATACGATTCCCATAGGGACCCATCAGGAAGTGTATAGGGCATTACACTTCCCATAGGGTTTCGTTGGTGGACGAATTAATTCCATACGAAGTGTATTGGGTAATACGATTCCTATCGGACCAGAAATCTGTTATATATCCGAACTTTCAGGGATGAGTGTATTCTCTCAAAAACTAGGAAGCGTACAGGATGCGTATTGGTCTATATAGCCGTAATTCAATTGATTCAACAACATTCAAAACATTTTCAGAATCAAAACACAACAAATATCTCAAGGGATGTACAATAGTTTTTGGGGCAATACGAGATATACAAAACCTACAGAGCGTGTGCATTCTACGAGATATACACAACTTAATAAGAAAGTTTAAAATCAGAATGAATGCGGGTCGAACTCCAATGCAGAGGAGCTGTATTGCCTATCGATCCACGAGTATATCGATCCACATGTATCAATCAACACGCTTTCGTATTGAGGGATGTACAATAGTTTTTGGGGCAATATCGATCCCCTGTCACCACCCACCGCTGTCATATCCACCCATCGTCACTGTCGCCGCCACCACCCACCACTACCGCCACAACCTGCCGCTGTCGCCACCACCCACCGCTGCCGCCACCCACCAGTCGCCGCAACCCGCCACCGACTCCGTCGCCACCCCCGACGATCACCACTTTCGCCACCACTCCGCTACCAACCACCGCCGACATCCACCACCGCCTCCATTGCCACTCGTCGCCGCTACCACACACCACCACCGCCGCCATTGCCACTCGCCGCTGCCACCACCCACCGCCGCCGCCCCACCACCTAGCTACCGCCCCACCACCAACCACCACCGTCACCGCCACCCACCACCACCGTCGTTGCCACCCACTATTGCCTTAGGCGCCACCAAGAACCACTGACGGCCACCGCTGCCTCGCCCACCACCGCTACTCGTCGCCGCCACCACCGCCACCTCTCACCAGCCACAATCACCGCCACCGACCACCACCACCACTCACCGCAAATTTTATTCCCTTGTTTTTCTTGCCTACCAAACAATACACGGTAATAATTTATTTCATTCTCATATGATAACCAAACACGAAATGGATTGGTAATGTTCCATTGCATTCCCTCGTTCATTCCATTACCTCATACATTCTATTACCCATACCAAACACACCCTAAATGCGACACCAATAGGAATCGTATAAGGCAACACGATTCCTATTGGTACGATGTACCACCTCGCTATGACATACACGCAGTTCCTAACTTAAAAGATCTGAAAAGTGCCCCCAACAGGAAGTGTACAAGGCAATATGGTTCCGTTGTCAGTAAAGTATATGAAGCGTATAGGGCAATACGTTTCCCATGTCAGTAAAGTAAGTAAAGTATAGGAAGCGTATAGGGCAATATGGTTCGTCTTGGATGGTACCCGAGGTTCGAATCTTGGTTGGTCAAATATCGCAAAACGGAAAGCAGTAATCGATACTCTTTTACACCCACCAATGTTTTACCAGAGAGAAGGAAGCGCTGTGGCTCCGGTTAAAGATCAAGGAGCAGTAAAATATATATAGAAAACAAGAGTACGTTTCGGATTGGAAAAGCATCTTCATTCCGAAACTCGAAACCAGGGTAGGGTTTGTTCGCTAGTTAGGTTTCCACCGATCCGATCGTTGAGAACGCCCATAAACTCCAATCGAGCCGATGACGGTGTTTACTTCGTCGCTGCTTACCAGGTCTCCCTTGATTTGATTTCTTTTTTATTTTTGGTTTCTCAAATCTGGTGTTTGGATGTTTTTTTGGGTATTTAGTTCGTTTTAGGGTCTTTGGTCAGTGAAAATCTGTGAGGTTTGATAGTTTGAGTTTCTTAGAGTTTTTTTATAAGAAAAATATATTATGACTTATGAAAGTTAATAAGTTGTTTTTTGAGTGTTTGGGTTAGCTTATTTTAGAAAGTTTTGTGTGTATGAAGAAGTCATTTTTGAGAAGTCAGAAAATTCTGACTTCTCACTTATGACTTATATAAGTTAATAAGTCATTTTGAGAAGGAATCCCAAACACCCATTATAAATGGATAATGACTTATTAATAAGTTTTTGTATTTAAGAACCAGTATTTGTTTATTCGATGGATTATAGGGGGTTCTTGGGCGTTCCCAACAATCGGATCAGTGGAAGCTGTACACCATACTACTACAGGGTAGCTGACAAAGAACATGCCTTTGCTTTCATTGTGGAGAATGGTGGTATGGACACAGACGATGATTATCCTCACACAGGGAAGGATGAAAGATGCTATGGTTTCACAGTTCTTATCATCAATATGATATTTTTGAATTACTTGTGTTCTTTACATTGTTGTGTCTTGTATTGTCCAGAAGAAAAGAAAGGCTGTTTGGATTGATGGCTATGAACACGTTCCGCTTAACGATAGTTACAAACAGCTGTTGCAAACCAGCCGTTTTCTGTTTCTATTGATGCTGGTAGCATGGATTTTCAGTTCTACTTGGGGGTAGTTTATTTTTTCATCTTGTTGGTCGAAGGTTGTGTCATAGAATACAGTCTCACATCGATTATATGGTTGTATCTTCAGGGTATCTTCATAGGCAAATGTGGAACCGATTTGGACTATGATGTAGTTGAAGTTGGCTACGGGAACCAAGCTGACAGGGATTACTGGCTGGTGAGAAACTCTTGGGGTGCAGACTGGGGGGGAACATGGCTATGTAAGAATTTAACGCAATGTAATAGAGAACACAGGTAAACGCGGAACTGCAATGGAGGCATTATACCCCGTCAAGAACGGCCAGATTGTGGATGTAGGTGTTTGTGTATGTGTTCTTTGGGGTTTTTTTTCATAGCTGAGAGGATTGTGCACACTCGAACTACTTGTGTATATTGTAATCAGGTGGATGTAGGTGTTCGCGTATGTGTGTATATCAAATATAAGAAATTTGTTGACGATTATATTGCGTATTTCTTAAAATTAGGCTTTTGTAATATACCCGAGTTCCAACAGTTGCTTGTTTTTTTCTGATACACCTGCATCTGGTTTTCTTACGATAAAATGTCTAATGCCTGAAGCTCATAGTGAGCTAATTTGGGTAATTTTCCTTTTGTGCTTCAAAATTGACATATCTTAATCTGCAAAATGTGCGTCTTAAATTTTTAAATTTGAAGCAATGTTTATGAAGTGAACTGATTTTTTGTTCCACATTTTTATTGATAAGCAATGGTTACTTGTAATAACGAAATAAGGCAACTATTAGAAATCTGAAAATCAAAACAGCGTAAGTCTTACTTGTTTGTGATATGCAGAAGGTTGTAGGCCTCGAACTGTGAAGGTTATAAGTCACACTTCGATAACAACCAGTGTGCGACCTTGGTTAAAGAAATTTGATTTATGATTTAAACTGTTTTGTAGTCAAATATGGACTCTGTTCCAGACCGAATGATGTGTTCAATTGATTGTTTATTGTTGGTGTTTTCCTTGTCTTATAAATATTAGACCTGGCAAATGGGTCGGGTTGGGTCGGGTCATGGGTCAAAACGGGTTCGGGTCAAAATGGGTCAATTGAAAAGGGGTTGTTTTGATTCGGGTCGAAACGGGTTTCGGGTCAGGTTGGTTAAAAATATTTTTTAAAGAGATTGTACATCAAAGGGCAATTTTGTTCGGTTCGAAACGGTACGGGTCGAAACATTTCGCGTCGAAACGGCTCGATTCGAAACGGTTCGGTTCGAAACGGTACGGGTCGAAACGGTTCGCGTCGGTTCGATTCGAAACGGTACTGGCTGAGACAGTACGGGTCGAAACAGTTCGATTCGAAACAGTACGGATCGAAACGGTACGGGTTGAAACAGTATATATGTTTATTCTTACACATGATGGCTTTTGCCTTGACATGCATTCATTCTTCTTGAATTTACTCTGCAGTGTCATATCGTTTCGCCTTCACTGTAACCACAGAGGCATAACTCAATGTACCCTGCAGCCATCAAACACATATTACAAACAAAAAACTAAAATAACCCAAGTTGGCCCTTTTGTAAAAGGTTAAAAACACATGTTATAACCTTTTAAACATCCCCAAAACCTCCTTCCCCGATTTTGTTTGAATCCTTGAAGTTGTTTGTATCAATTTTTAGTTGTTTCAAAGAAAACGAAAACGAAATCGTTTTAAGCTCCATCCCTTCAAAAACTGTCCAGAAACCATTTTGCATCAGTAACAAGTTGAAGAAATGGAGCAAAAAGGTTAAAAGCATTTTGCCCCGTTTCTTTAAGACACTAACCCACATCGACCCATTTCTTTAATGTTGTCGACCCGCTTTGACCAGAAAATAACAAGATGGAATTTTAAGTGACCCATTTAGTTAAAATATTTTACCCAAACCAACCCATATAATTTTAAAAGCAACCCAAACTGACCCACTTGGAAAGCTTTGGGTCAAGATTGTCCCCTCTACTTGTAGATCATTTGAAACGGGAGGATATGCTGGAGAGTTTGTCAACTTTGCTTTTGGAACATTCTGTCCCAAACATAGGTGATTTTGGTTCAGTTGGCATATTCTGCCATTCAACTAGTTCATTCAGTGGGTTGTATCATGTCGCAAACCCGGGTCGAAGGTTTGTTTGTAGTGTAAATGTTCGTTTATAGAGTAATGTCGAAAATTATCCATCTCTAACTATGATCTCACATAGGGCTGTAAACGAACCGAACGAACACGAACAAGGCCATGTTCGTGTTCGTTCGTTAAGAAAATTAACATGTTCGCAAACTGTTCACGAACGCATACCGAACATAAGTTTTTGTTCGTGTTCGTTCGTTAAGAAAATTCATTTGTTCATGAACAGTTCGCGAACACTGGTCTCGTACACAAACGAACACAAGCAAATAAAAACGAACGCAAACGAACATTTAACTTGAAAATAAAAAAATAAAAACATTGTTATCCTTAAACATTGGATATAACTAGATAAATACCACCATCAAATGATAAATCAAAACACAAGAAGTCTACTACACCACCATATGATGAATCAAGTTTAATTAACTTACACATAATTATCCCCAAAAATGTTTTAGAATGTCCAAATTTTAGCTAACTAAGAAACAAATAGGTTTTCAAGTTTTCAATATGTTTATATAAATGGTTTAATATTTATTATTTTTTGATATAATCAAACGAACACGAACGAACGTAACCGAACATATTACCGAACGTTCACGAACGTAGTCGAACGAACGAGACCTGTGTTCATGTTCGTTCGCTAAGCTAATCGAACGAAATTTTTTGTTCGTGTTCGTTCGTTAAGCTAATCGAACGAACATAAACGAACTTCCCGCCGAACGGTTCACGAACTGTTCGCTGAACGTTCGGTTCGTTTACAGCCCTAATCTCACACCATGACTTTTATCAATAAAAGGGCAAATATGGATGGATATGTTGGGTTGATACTCCGAAATGTGATGAGTGTGAAAAGGTAATCCCTGGCCTGTCATGCTCAATAAATCAAAAATAGGAATTAGCAAAGGGTTAGAGCTTCTCTCGACCATAGTTGTTAAAGGAAGTTGAAAATATTTTCCGAGACCAGCAATTCCAACATTTAAAACTCTTCGTGTCATGAAAATAAGGAGGTCTTGGGTTGGACTTTTGAAACTACCAACACATAGTTTGCAGTTTACAGCGCGGGTGAGTGTATGAAGGAAAGGTAAGGAACTACAACTAGTTTTCAGTGTGGGTTGTAGTTTGCAGTGTGGGTGAGTGAATCAAGGAAGATCTTTCCAGAATGTTTTGATTTTGGTAGGTATACAAAGTAAAAATATTAATGAATTACAAAAATTGTAATTTCTTTTAACAAATTATAAAAAAAGTTAAATACTAATGAATTATTATAAATTAATAATTAATGAATTATAAAATGTAAGAATATTACTGAAGTACAAAAAGTAAATGAGGAATGAAACGTGTCGTGAGAGTAAACCGTTAGGCTACTTGGTGTGGTATAAAACCTCTAGGGGCTTTATCACGTCACTCTACCGTTACGTCACATAGGGGGCTTTAAAGCCCTTTCCTTTAACTTGCAGGGTGTGGTATAGAGCTCTCATTATCATTACCTAATTATTATTTTTTATTTATATATTTTATCTTTTTAAATTATATGCCAATTTTAATAACTACAAAATTAAAAAAAAAAAAACATAATTTCATTAAAATAAAATAAAACATTACAAAGTCCTAAAACGGATGGTTCGGATCCCACACGTTTTGGTTGTTGTGAAACATTATGTGATTATGAAAAAAAAGTGTAGAGATTTGGTATAAAGAGTAAAGGTAGAAGGGTTGAAAATTATGGGAAAAATTTGGTTATTTATAGGTAAATTATAAAGTTTAAAATTGATATTACATATCGTAGCGCTATTTAAATCATTTCAACAAAGACATGATATATATTTTATTCAAACGACATACTATCACAAGATATTGTTTTACAAACGACATAACTTATACAAATTCATTATTACTTGGTTATTTATTTAACCAAGCAGTATTCTTTTATATATCATCTGATTCTCTTATCGTTTTTTGTATGATTTATAAAAGAAAACATTATCCTAAGATGACTAACTTTTTGTTAAACATTTCTTTCAACTACAAGTCATGAATCCTAAATTAATAAACCTGTGTATCTCACAGGAATTTTTATGCTGACGTACCTATTTTCACATGTGTTTTCAGGAGCTGATGCATAGGGTCGATCAAGATACACTTAGGCGGACTTAGGCCTTAGTGACAATAAAAGATGCAAGACTAGTTTAATTTATGTTATGTTTTCCCTTGTTTTAAGACAATGTAATCAATGTTAATAAATCTACTACGCGGGCCGCGTAGCCCGTGGTCTCATCTTACGCGGGCCGCGAGGAACACGAATTCAGGCACTATAAATAGAAACCGTTGGCCTTCAGTCCTAAATCGCTCACGAACTCTTTCTCTCTCAATTTTCTGACGAATTAATATAATTCTCGGGTATAATACCCCCCCAATTAACGAAGTTCTGCTCCGTTGTAAGTATTATAACCCCGGTTACGTATTAGATACGCTGCCCGATTGATCCAAGTTTCTGTAACGGCTGTGGAGGTTCTGCCCGACGTAGTCGTTGTAATGGCGTCTCGAGGAGGGTATTACTAATGTAAATAATGGGTTATTTTACTAACATATGTGTATTTGTGTAAATTATAGATAATCACCAGGAAACCCTTACAGAAAACCTAAGACAGCAATGTGAGTAATCTCCTTTTTGTAAACTGTTTTTACAAAATCTTAAATAATTTACAATGTGATTAGCTGTGATTGAGTCTTTGTAGTTCTTCAATTACTGCTGGTATGTTGGGGTTTTGTATACAAAATGTGGAATACGTTACCATTGGACAAAGAGTTAGCCAATGTGTAATATGACCCACAAGTCAGGATTGATAGTACTAAATGAGTAATTGTGTAGACATAAACATTGTAATCGCTCTCAATACTGTTTAAAACTCTTCTTAAACTGGGATTCACTCACCAATATTTCCCACTGACAAAATGTTTTTAAACGCGTTTCAGGTAACAAAATGTGAAACCCAACTAAAAGCCAGCTGGACAACACTGAAGGCTTGGAGAAAAAGTGGCTATAAAAGTTACCTAAATAAAAGAAGATGTTTTATTCAATAAAATGGGGATTTTCCCTATGAAAATGTTTGTAATGAAAACTTGGGTTTTATCCCAATATGTTTAATATTATAAAAGTGTGGTAATTACTCTGATAAATATATCCTAACTACGGTCCTGATGAAATTTCTGCTGCCAAAATAATAAATACCGATACCACCAAAACTGGTCTCGCGGCCGCCCGTTCCCGGGACAGATAGGGGACGGGGGTTGCGACAGAAGGTGGTATCAGAGCTAAGCCACTGATTCAGTCACAAAAGTGTTCTGCTGACACCAATATATTATTTAAATTGTTAGGAAATTAATTATGGAAATACGTGCATATTTGTATTTTATTGTTGTGTGTTATTTGACTATTTGTTAGTTTTCAGTATGAGTGATCAAGGACCCTCAGACGCATATCGTCAGTTGTCTGATTCACCTAAGAGTGAAGGTACCTCTTCACAACCTGCCCTCTCTGGGTATGTAGCTGACCAGGAAGAAGGGATGTTTGTCTTTAAGGCTCAGTCTGAAGAGCCATTCCCTCAGAAAAAGAGAGGATGGTTCAGTAAGGGAGCACATGAGCGTAGGAAAAGAATGTGAAAATTGCAACAGCAGAGAGCCTAGCTGCCGCTAAGCGAGAGTCAGATGCCCATACACAGGATATGCTTAATAGGAGTTTAGCGAATTTTCATATCCTAGCAACCATAGCTGCCGACCCAAACCTGGAGCAACTAGTAGCCCCACAACCCCTACCTTTGTTCCCCACTCAGCCGATGGAGATAGAAAACAACCCCGAAAACCAAGTCCAAATGCATGATTTCAACCTGGAGGAGATACCTAGGATACCAGCCCCTAATCCCTTAGACCCAGATTATGATCCATGGTTCGATGATCATAGGGATTATGTGCCACGCTACCACCTAAACGACGAACCCATGCCGAATCTAGCAGCCTATCCAGGTCTGGACCCTCTAGATCCCTACTATGATAACGGTGAATACATTAGGGAGATCTTAGAGAATCCGTACCCTCAGGAGGAGCCCATGCCCCAGTACCCGGACCCAGTACCAGCACCTGCACCCCCAATGAGTGCAGAAAATGTGCAAGAGCTCCGAACTTTCGGAGAAGAGATTTTAGAGAGTAGTGAGAGGATGAGGCAGGTAGGAGAGCGACTCGTCTGGAAGTACGATGAGTGCAATATGGATTACTGGATGAATCCATATCAGTGAAGGTGATGGTGGAGATGGTAATAATAATAATACAATAATATATATAATATGTTTGTATGAATATATATATATATATATATGTGTGTGTGTGTGTGTGTGTAATAATAATAATAATAATAATAATATATGTTGTAGTATAGACCACTTCATGGTTAGTGATGCATAGTAGTATTGTATTGTAATTTTTAATTTCTAGTGTCAGTTTGTATTAGAAGCATACTATATAAGAAAAAGTAAAGTCGCAATGCTCGACGTTTTTGACCAATATGTGTGTGGTGTGATTGTTGCCTAAATTATTAATTATTTGGTGATATTAATAATTGGCAAATGTTTAAAATTCAGATGGACGACGAAGTAAACCAGGAAAACCAGAATAACGATAACCAGAGTAACAATAACTTGGATAATGAGAACCCGAACAACAACAATAATGGAAACCAAGTGGATAACAGTGCCATGCAACATATAGTGGCACAAGGGATAATAGATGCGATGCCATATATTATCAAAACAGTTAAGGAAGCCGAAAATAAAAGTAAACATGATAGCAAACGACCTTCTGAACCTGAACACAGCATGAACAATGGACCCGTACTTCAAGTGCCCATTCCCAAAAGAAGAAGAATCGTGTCTTATGGTTGTTCTTATAAAGAATTCTGGTCTTGTAAACCAATGGAATTCTCGGGCAATGAAGGGGCCGTTGCATCTCTACGCTGGATGGAAAAGACTGAGGCAGTCTTAAGAATAAGTAAATGCACGGAAGAGGATAAGATAATGTTTGCTTCCAATCTGTTTAAAAATTCAGCGCTAGATGATGGAACACTATCCTCCAATCTAGGGGAAGTGATAGAACTTATAATATGGAATGGGAAGAGTTTAAAAACATGGTAGAAAGGAAATTCTGCCCTCCGAATGAAAAAGAACAGATAGCCAACAAATTCCTAAACCTTAGAATGACTGAAGTAGATAGTAAGGGTTATACTACATTATTCTTTGAATATGCTAGAATAGTACCAACCCTTCCATCACCAGAACCAGTATTAATCTCCTGTTGCATCTGGAGATTAATTGGGGAAATAAGGCATGTAGTCAAGGCAGCTAGAACTCAAACCATAGAAGAAGCTGTAGAGCTAGCAAACACCTTGACAGATGAGTTAGTTCGTACACGAGAAGAGGATCAGAGGAGAAACCTAACCCAGAAGCTTACCCAGGAATTCCGTTCTGGAAATTCTAACCGTGGGAAAAATATAGGCTCTACCTCTGCACCCTACTGTAAGTATTGCAAAAGGAAGCATTCAGGAAGATGGTCTGTATACTTTAATTTCTGCAAAATGTCGGGACACAAGGAGGAAGATTGCAGGAAGAAGCCTAACAACAGGATATGCTTCAACTGTGGAGAACAAGGTCATATCAAGCCTAACTGTCCAAAACTAGCTCCAGCCACGAACACAAAGAATACTAAAAATGCTAGAGCATTTGTTCTGACTGCAGAAGAAGCAAAGATAATCCCGGATGTGATCGCCGGTACGTTTTTAGTTAATGATGTTTTTGCTAAAGTATTATTTGACTCTGGTGCGAACCAAAGTTTTATTAATACTTCATTTTGCAAACTTCCCAATCAACCATTAACTAAACTTCCACAAGAATGTCTAGTAGAGACAGAAAATGGAGAAACCATTAAGATTTCTGAAATCTTGCAGGGAGCAAGAATAGAAATTTTAAATCAGAAATTTATTGCAAATCTTTACCCAATGAATCTGGAAGGATTTGATGTTGTGTTAGGAATGGATTGGTTAATAGCTAATAAAGCCAGTATTTTATGTGATCAAAAGTCAATTCAAGTAAATTCACCAAGGGGTGAAAAGATTACAATTAAAGGAAATAAAACCTTTAGATCCACAAAATTCATCTCTGTGATGAAAACCGCAAGTTATATAAGAAAAGGATCATTAGTGTATTTGATTTCCGTAATCACTAACACTAAAGGAAAAGAATGAAAGGATATTCCAGTAGTATCCCAGTTTTCAGATGTATTTCCATAAGAATTACTAGGGCAACCTCCAGATAGAGAAGTGGAATTCAGAATCCATTTGATACTGGGAACCGCACCAATTGCAAAAGCACCTTACGTTTGGCACCTGCAGAAATGCAGGAACTAAAGAAACAATTAGATGAATTATTGAAGAAGGGATTCATACAGCCAAGCTCATCACCATGAGGAGCACCGATTTTATTCGTTAAAAAAAGGACGGATCAATGCGTATGTGTATTGACTATCGTGAATTGAACAAGGTCACGATTAAGAATCGGTATCCATTACCAAGAATCGATGATCTGTTCGATCAATTGCAAGGAGCACGATTTTTCTCTAAAATCGATTTAAGGTCAGGATATCATCAATTAAAGGTACAGGAAAAGAACATTCCTAAGACCGCTTTCAGAACAAGGTATGGCCATTATGAATTTGTTGTCATGCCATTTGGTTTAACCAATGCCCCAACTGCATTTATGGACATGATGAACCGAATATGTAAGCCATATTTGGATAAATTCATAATTGTCTTTATAGATGATATTCTTATTTATTCCAAGAGCAAAGAGGAACATGCAGCGCATCTGCACGCACTTCTAAGTTTATTAAGAAAAGAAAAGCTTTATGCTAAGTTTTTGAAGTGTGAGTTTTGGTTAGAACATGTACAATTTCTTGGACATCTAGTTAATCATGAAGGAATTCATGTAGATCCCACCAAGATCGAGGCAATTACCAAATGGAAAACCCCTGAGTCACCAACCGAGGTCAGAAGTTTCTTAGGATTGGCCGGTTATTATAGAAGATTTATTCGAGATTTTTCTAGAATAGCCATTCCCTTAACTAAGCTAACCTGTAAATCCGTTAAGTTTGAATGGGGACCAAAACAAGAAGAAGCCTTTAGAATTCTTAAGCAAAGACTAACCAACGCACCCATACTAGCGTTACCAGAAGGAACTAAAGATTTTGTAATCTATTGTGACACTTCTAAGTTAGGTTATGGATGTGTATTAATGCAACGTCAAAAGGTTATAGCTTACGCCTCTAGACAACTTAAGAATCATGAAGAGAATTATTCAACCCATGATCTAGAATTAGGAGCTATAAATTTTGCCCTTAAAATTTGGAGACATTACCTATACGGTAGTAAGTTTACCATATTCACCGACCATAAGAGTTTAAGGTATGTTTTTGGGCAAAAAGAATTGAATATGAGACAAAGACGTTGGATGGAGATACTTAGTGATTATGATTGTGATATCCAGTATCATGCAGGAAAGGCAAGTGTAGTAGCTGATGCTTTAAGTCGAAAGTATCATGAAAAGCCAAAAAGAGTACGTTCTCTTAAGTTAAATCTGCAAGTAGATTTAAATGAACAGATTAGAAAAGCATAAGAATCAGTAATTAAGGATGATACTGAAAAGTTAAAAGGAATGATTAAGGAATTAGAACAAGGAACATATGGAATTTGGAGATTCCATAAGAAAAGGATGTGGATACCTAAATCAGGGAACCTACGTCACTGTATATTAGAAGAAGCCCATAAATCTAAGTATATGATGCATCCTGGAAGTGATAAGATGTATCAGGATTTAAGAAAGAATTTTTGGTGGATAGGAATGAAAAAGGATATCGTAACATATGTTGCAAAGTGTTTAACATGTTCACAAGTTAAAGCTGAACATCAGAAACCCTCAGGTTTATTGCAACAGTTAGAAATGCCTGTTTGGAAATGGGAATTAATAACAATGGATTTTGTTACCAAATTACCCAAAACAAGAAAAAGGTAATGATACAATCTGGGTGATTGTAGACAGGCTAACTAAGTCAGCTCATTTCCTACCAATGAAAGAAACTTTCAGTATGGAACAATTAGCTAAATTATATGTAAATGAAATAGTTTCATTACATGGAATTCCTCTATCAGTTGTTTCTGACAGAGATAGTCGTTTTTCCTCACATTTTTGGACAAGTTTCCAAAAAGCAATGGGAACCAAGTTGAATCTAAGCAGCGCTTATCATCCACAAACGTACGGACAAAGCGAAAGGATAATTTAGACAATGGAGGACGTACTTAGAGCTTGTGTAATTGATTTTGGAGGTAATTGGGACGATCACTTACCACTGATAGAATTTTCTTATAATAACAGTTATCACACCAGTATCAATGCTGCACCATTCGAAGCACTTTATGGACGAAAGTGCCGAACGCCAGTCTGTTGGGCAGAAATTGGAGAAAAGTAACTATCTGGACCTGAGATAGTACAAGAAACAACAGACAAAATCATTCAAGTTAAAGAACGACTGAAAGCAGCACGTGGACGACAAAAGAGTTATGCTGATAACAGACGAAAGCCATTGGAATTTCAAGTAGGAGATAAGGTGTTATTAAAAGTCTCTCCTTGGAAAGGAGTGGTAAGATTCATCAAAAGGGGAAAGCTAAGTCCCAGGTATGTTGGAACTTTTGAGATTATTAAAAGAATAGGACCTGTAGCCTATCAGCTACAACTGCCAGAGGAAATGGAAGGAATACATGATGTATTTCATGTATCTAATCTCAAGAAGTGTTTAGCTGATGAATCACTTGTAGTACCTCTTAAGGACATAGAGGTAAATGAACAGTTAAAGTTTGTAGAGAAGGCTCTACAGATTGAAGACAGGAAAGTTAAAAACCTCAAGCACAAGAGATTAGTTCTGGTCAAAGTGAAATGGGACTCCAAAAGAGGAACATAATACACATGGGAGCTTGAATCAGAAATGCAAAGGAAATATCCACACCTGTTCTAGTAGATCTCGAGGACGAGCTATAAGACAAGGTGGGGAGGATATAACAACCCTCCTAAATATTTTTCGACACCCTAATATATTTTAAAAAATCCCTATATGTCCAAAAATATACCCCGTATGTGAAAACCCAGCCCAAAATACGATATATCATTAAAAATAAAATAAAAATCAAGTTTTTATGTCGCTCGTGGGCCGCGTAGACCCCTTAAGGATCTTACGCGGGGAGCGAGAGATCGGAGTCAGGGCCGCACCCGGTGCCGCCACGTGTCATCATCGTGTCGAAGCTAGCCGATGACTGGGCCAGGCTAGGGCCTACGCAGGCCGCGTAGCCCATGGTCTCATCTTACGCATGCCGCAAGGAACCCGAATTCAGGCACTATAAATAAAAACCATTGGCCTTCAGTCCCAAATCGCTCACGAACTCTTTCTCTCTCAATTTTCTGAAGAATTAATATAATTCTCTGGTATAATACCCCCTAATTAACGAAGTGCTTCTCCGTTGTAAGTACTATAACCCCTGTTACGTATTAGATACGCTGCCCGATTGATCCAGGTTTCCGTAACGGCTGTCAAGGTTCTGCCCGACGTAGTCGTTGGAATGCCGTCTCGGGGAGGGTATTACTAATGTAAATAATGGGTTATTTTACTAACATATGTGCATTTGTGTAAATTATAGATAATCACCAGGAAACCCTTACAGAAAACCTAAGACAGCAATGTGAGTAATCTCCTTTTTTGTAAACTGTTTTTACAAAACCTTAAATAATTTACAATGTGATTAGCATTGATTGAGTGTTTGTAGTTCTTCAATTATTGCCGGTATGTTGGGGTTTTGTATACAAAATGTGGAATACGTTACCATTGGACAAAGAGTTAGCCAATGTGTAATATGACCCACAAGTCAGGATTGACAGTACTGAATGAGTAATTGTGTAGACATAAACATTATAATCGCTCTCAGTACTGTTTAAAACTCTTCTTAAACTGGGATTCACTCACCAGTATTTCCCACTGACAAAATGTTTTTAAACGTGTTTCAGGTTACAAAATGTGAAAGCCAACTAGAAGCCAGCTGGACAGCACTGAAGGCTTGGAAAAAAGTGGCTATAAAAATTACCTAAATAAAAGAAGATGTTTTATTCAATAAAATGGGGATTTTCCTATGAAAATGTTTGTAATGAAAACTTGGGTTTTATCCCAATATGTTTAATATTATAAAAGTGTGGTAATTACTCTGATAAATATTTCCTAACTACGGTCCTGATGAAATTTTCGCTGCCAAAATAATAAATACCGATACCACCAAAACTGGTCTAGCGACCGCCCGTTCCCGGGATAGATAGGGGACGGGGGTTGCGACAGCAATGATGATTTTGTCGTATACTGTGATGCTTCCAAATTAGGTCTTGGTTGTGTTCTCATGCAAAGGAACAAAGTCATAGCTTATGCATCGAGACAGTTGAAGGTTCACGAGAAGAACTACACGACTCATGATCTTGAGTTAGGTGCAGTTGTTTTCGCTCTCAAAATCTGGAGACATTATTTGCATGGTACAAAATGTGTGGTTTTCACTTACCACAAAAGCCTCCAACATATTTTCAATCAGAAAGAACTTAATATGAGGCAACGACGTTGGGTAGAACTTCTAAACGACTACGACTGCGAAATTCGCTACCATCCTGGTAAGGCAAACGTCGTGGCTGATGCATTGAGTCGTAAAGAGCATGTCAAGCTTCATTGTCTTCATGTTCGATCTGATATTCAAACTCGCATTTCTCAGGCTCAACATACTTGTGTTTCACAAGATTTGATGGGTAAGGAATTACCATTTCATATTAAGCCTGATCTCGAGCTAAAAGATAATGGATTGTATTATTTCATGGATCGTTTATGGGTCCCAAGTCAATACAATCTTTGCACCTTACTTATGGATGAAGCTCATAAGTCTTGTTATTCTATTCATCATAGTGCAGACAAAATGTATAAGGATCTTCGCACCCAGTTTTGGTGGCCCGGTATGAAGAAAGACATTGCCTTATACGTGTCCAAATGCCTTACTTGTCTTAAGGTTAAGGCTGAACATCAACATCCTTCTGGATTATTGGAGCAACCAGAGATTCCAGTTTGGAAATGGGAAAAAATTGCTATGGATCTTATTACCAAACTTCCGAACACTAAGAGAGGTCATGACGCTATCTGGGTAGTTGTTGATCGTCTAACAAAGTCAGCTCATTTCTTGCCAATCCGTGAGGATCTTTCTGCCGACAAGCTGGCTAAAATCTATGTGGATGAGATTGTATCCCGTCATGGCATTCCTTTGAACATTATTTCTGACAGAGATGCTAGATTCTCGTCTCGCTTTTTGAGGACCATGCAATCTGCTATGGGAACCCAACTTAATTTAAGCACAGCTTATCATCTGCAAACGGATGGTCAATATGAAAGAACAATCCAGACACTGGAGGATATGCTTAGAGCTTGTGTGATCGATTTTGGTGGTAGTTGGGATTCGTATCTTCCGTTGATTGAATTCTCCTACAACAATAGTTATAACTCCAGCATCAACATGGCTCCTTTCGAAGCTCTCTATGGTCAAAAATGTCGTTCACCAATCTGCTGAAATGAGATCGGTGAAGCTCAGCTTACTGGACCTGACCTCATTCTAGAGACTACAGATAAGGTTAAGAAAGTTCACGATAACCTTCAGATAGCTCGAAGCCGTCAAAAGAGTTACGTGGATAGACGACGCAAGCCTTTGGAATTTCAATTCGGTGATCACGTCTTACTTAAGGTTTCACCTTGGAAAGGTGTGATTAGATTTGGAAAGACAGGAAAACTTGCACCTAGATGTGTCGGACCATTCAAGATCGTCGAAAGAATCGGAAAGGTAGCCTACAGACTTGAGTTACCTCCTGAACTTAGAAATGTTCATCCAACCTTTCACGTGTCCAATCTCAAGAAGTGTTTGGCTGATGAGAACCTCCACATACCGCTTGATGAAATTTGTGTTGATAACACGATGCATTTTGTTGAGAAACCTGTGGAAATCATGGAGCATGAAGTCAAGTGGCTCAAACGCAAGCGCATTCCACTTGTCAAAGTTTGTTGGGAATCTAAACGTGGTCCAGAATTTACTTGGGAACGTGAAGATCAAATGAAGGCGAAATATCCACATCTATTCTCACAAGTTTCCTCTAAATAAATTTCGGGACAAAATTTCCACTAGTAGGGGAGACTGTGACATCGTGCTTGTAATCATTGTATAAACTCTAATCAGTTCAATTATCAATAAAATAATGTGATTTGGCCCCAATGTTTGTTTATTTATGTTTGACATTTTGCTCGTTTCGATTTTTGTTCAATTTCAAACTCTATATCGCTTTCTGGAAAGTTATATGCAAACTGATGCGTAAACGTAATCAGTTTAACGCGAAAAGCACTCCGAAACATCAACATATGCTTAACATACCTTAAATAACCTTTACATAACTTAGAAATAAGTTTTGAAGGCTTTAGTATGGCAAAATCAAGTTTATTCGATTACAGGGACTAATTACGTCAAACTGCGAAACTATGCCGATTCGTGTGGTAACTGTCACACCCCAACCGATGGCGGAAACATCGGGGTGCGAGCACTAAGCATTCAGATTGCTCATGAGATTCCATAACACTAGATATTTCAATAGTAATTAAGTAGATTTCATGATATAGATTGTCAAATGTCAAACAAGTATCATCAAAATTACATCACATAACAAAATTGTTCAAAAGTCTAAATTATTTAAGTGACGTTTCTAGGCATCTCCTAGCTTGATTTCCATGTGTTCCATAGCAACCTATCAGCCTGCAACATGTATTAAAATATCAATACAAAGTATTGGCGAGTAAACAAGTTTGAATAATAGCATAGTAGAATAAAAACAACTCATATCCACGATGTAAGTATAAAAATAGTTTCAGCCGTGCTAGTGTCGCAGTCCATGCAGTGATAGCCCAAGTATCCCGATGCTTTAGTGTTTACCCAAGACTCAAGGTAAACTAGAATCCTCCTAACAATACCCCCTGAGAATAAATAGCGCTACTATTGTTAAGGCGGAACTACACACCCTGGATTAAACGTCACATAGCACAAAATAGAATACTAGAATGCACAAGTTTTCACATACACGTAGGATAGAGTTTAGCTTTCAAAAGTATCAAGTATCATAGTTTAATAGAATACATGTTACATCCTAAAGTTTAAAACAAAAAGGGATCGAGTATACTCACAGTGATTGCTTAACGGTATAGACCGTTATTGGATCAAAGGGAGCTCTTTTAGAATTTGCCTGATTAGATTACAATAGATAAGAGTCGGCAGAATAATGAGATTACGCAAAGTGTCGAAACAGTCAGTGGATCGGATGGCTGTCCGATCGGATGGCTATCCGATCGGATTGGCAGTCGATCGAGTGCCAAGTGTGTGAGGGACGGATGACTGCCCGATCGGATGGCTGTTCGAACATGTTGCCACTCGATTCAAATTCCATAAATCGATGAGGGATCGGATGGCTGTCCGATCGGAGGGCCATCCGATCGGATCGCCACTCGATCCAAGTATTGAGTTTAGTG
Source organism: Helianthus tuberosus (assembly GCA_030545235.1). NCBI lineage: Eukaryota > Viridiplantae > Streptophyta > Magnoliopsida > Asterales > Asteraceae > Helianthus > Helianthus tuberosus. The sequence continues at coordinate 154,823,154 of CM060371.1, read as the reverse complement.
TTGGTCACCTCTATCGGATGGCTGCCCGATCGGATGGCTATCCGATCAGGTTGCCACTCGATTGAGATTCCCAAGTTCCAAGTTTTCTGGAAAAGTTCTAAGTGTTGAAAGGTTTTAAGGCTAAAGGACAAGTGTCTCCTGATCGAGTGGTTGTCCGATCGAGTGGCTACCCGATCGGGTTGCCGTTCAATCGGGCGGTCCTTGTTCTGTTCACCTTTTTGTAAAACTTCTAAGTTTCTAGACTGATGACGACGGTACGGGACACATTGAGACAATGGTAAACTCATCGTCTTCCAGTCGTTCTGATTGGATGGGAATCACCCCTGTCCGGCCAGTCATCTGTCTACAATCAGTTCGTGTCAGAGTCCGTTCCATGGTCATCTCTTCCGGCATCAATCCATTTCCAAACTTACTCTAAACTATCCATCAAGTGATTCGTTTATGCCCGGATTCCACCGATTAAAGTGAAAGGTCGAAGAGGAGATGAAGAGAACCTTCAGTTTTATTATAAAAATCCTTGATCTAGCTTAGATTTGGTATAAGACACCTGAAATTCCTTAGATCTAAGCCAGATCTTGTTAGGAGTGACATCATATGACAGTTTGTACAAACCACCATGATGACATCATCCTCAAGAGCTTAGATCCGAGAGATTTCATGGTGAAAAGTGTGATTTCAAAGGTGAATCACGTAGAGGATGAAGTGTAGATCAAGAAAGTACAAGAATCTAGCGTAAAACGTACCGAAATTGCCAAGAAAATGAAGGAATAGGGTGTTTGTGCATCTGAGTCGAGTAGGGCTGTCACATCAGTGAAGGACTGATGTGACAGCTCCTATTTATAGTGTGGAAGAGGGTGAGAGGGGCTGTGCGTATGGATCGGGTGGTAGTCTGATCAGGTGGCCATCCGATCGGGTGGTCATCCGATCGGGTGGTTATCCGATTGGGTGGCTATCCGATCGGGTGGTCATCCGATCGAGTTGCCACTCGGTCAATCCCATCCTTTCTATTTCACGTCTTTGATTCGATTTACGAGTTAGATTAAGTGTTGCGTATTATTTGGCAAAAGAAATAACTAGATTACATCAAAAAGTCTTTCAAAGATTAATAGATTCCACCAGTGACAAGTCTCCAGTCTCTCGTTCTACCAAGAATCAAGTTTCACGAGTCTCAAGAGTCAAGCACCAAATAGATTTAGGCATTCCATTAGGCATTCCAAACATATATTTAGACATTTCAAGCACATAGATTTAGGCATTCCAAACATAGATTTAGACATTCCAAGCATATAGATTTACCAAGATATCAAAATATCACACATTAATTAGTTCAGGGGCTAGACTTGCCACACGATTCATGAGGTCCATGAACACAGCGGGTGCGTTGGTCAGCCCAAAAGGCATAACCACGAACTCGTAGTGTCCATATCGAGTACGAAAAGCGGTTTTTGGAATATCATCTTCAAGGACACGCAACTGATGATATCCAGATCGGAGATCGATCTTAGAGAAATAGGATGCGCCTTGTAGTTGGTCAAACAAATCATCAATACGAGGTAAAGGGTAACGATTATTCATGGTAAGCTTATTTAGTTCCCGATAGTCGATACACATACAAAATGAACCGTCTTTCTTCTTGAAAAAAAAACAGGAGCACCCCACGGAGAGGCACCTGGACGAATAAAACCTTTGTCGAGCAGTTCCTGTAGTTGACTGGATAATTCTTGCATCTCGGAAGGTGCAAGACGGTAAGGAGCCTTGGTGACAGGAGTTGCGCAAGGTACGAGATCAATACGGAAGTCAACGGACCTAGGAGGAGGAAGACCAGGAAGATCTTCAGGAAAGACATCAGTGAAGTCACACACCACTGGAACGTTTCTTATGTTCTTCCCCTTGCTCTTTTGTTCCACCACGTGGGCCAAGAAAGCAAGGTTCTGTTCACGTAAGCACCTGCTCACTTGTGTGCATGACATCAGCCTCAATCCCTTTGAAGGTCGGTCTCCATAGACGTTCAAAGTATCACCCGAAGGAAGAGGAAGATGAACAAGCTTATCATGACAAACGATCTCGGCATGGTTCTTACGTAACCAATCCGTACCCATAATGACATCAAAACTACCCAAACGCATGGGTATGAGATCAATAGATAATACGTGATCATTAAGAGTCAGGGAACAATTACGCACAATAGAATTAACAAGAATCGACTTACCATTGGCGACCTCAACAGAGAACGACTCAGGTAACTTAGAGCGTGTACAGCTTATCAAGGACTCAAATTCCACGGACACAAAGCTTTTATCGGCACCAGTATAAAATAGGATCGAAGTGTAAAGGTTATTAACAAGAAACATACCATTCACGACATCTTTGTTGTTGCGAGCCTGATTAGCATTGAGATTGAATGCTCATCCATGAGCGGCTGCTTGTTGATCTTGGTTCAGCTGGGGGCAACGATTATGAAGATGAGTAGTATCTCCACACTGGAAACATGCACGAATAGCATTGACCGGCTTAGGATTCTGTAGAGGAACTGGAAGAGCTGCTTGAACTGCCTGAGCTGGGGCTTGCTGAGCTGGCTGTGCAGGGTTAGTTTGACGACAGTAGGGGGTCGTGTGACCATAGCGGTTACAGTTGGTGCACAGACGACATGCAGAAGCAGTAGGATGATGAAAGTTGCAAGTCTCACACTTGGGGTAAGATCTAGTGTACTGCTTCTTAGCTTCTGGAACAGCAGGGTTAGAAGCAGCAGAAGAAGGAGCAGGTTTAGCAGCAGGGTTAACAGCAGGAATAATAGCATTGCATCCTGAACCCTGAGATTTCCTTTCTTGTTCTTGCTGCCACTTGACTGCTGGGTGACTTGATTTGCCGACTTGGAGGTAGCAGGAGTAGCAAACTGCTTATCACGCACGCGGTTGTTATTCAAACTTGCTGCCAAACGATAGACTTCTTCAATAGTGCCAAGTTGAGCTGCTTCGATTGAATCTCGCATAGCAGGAGGTAGACCAGTTATGTACTTGGTTATCATCCGCTTGGGAGTAGAAACCAAGTGTGGAACGATCAAACTCAGCTGCTTGAATCGGGTAGTATAAGCCAGGTTATCGTTACCAACCTGCTTCAGATGCCAAAACTCTTCTTCAAGCTTCAATTGTTCATGAGGAGGGCAAAACTCGAGCATCATGAGTTCTCGTACCTCAGCCCATGGAAGAGCATAGGCTTCTTCATTAGAACGGATGTTTCTCTCATTCAACCACCACTCCAACACTCTGCCTTGGAACATTCCAGTTGCACTCCTAGTCTTTAGATGATCTGGGCACTCGCTGTTAATGAAGGTAACTTCGATGCTGTCGAACCACTCGAGCATAGCAGTCACCCCATCACTGCCCGTGAAAGGCTTAGGGTTGCAAGAGATGAAATGTTTGTAGCTAAACTTAGTAGACTTTTGCTTTTCGGTCTTTGAATCCACATAGGATGGAGGGGTGTTTGATCCCTGGAGCTCAGAGACGATCTTTGGCACGACTCGAGCAATCTGGTCGGCCATGAAAGACATCATCTTTTTCTGAGACTTCTCCCTAGATCTCTTGAGAGTGTCGGATAACTTTCGAGAAGACATCTAAAAGATCCAACAAAAGGATCGTATATGTCTAGATTAACATAGACTAACATAGATTCACGTAGGATAGGCTAACACTCAAGACTTCACAAGGTTATTATAGATACCGCAATCCCACGACCTTCACATGGTGCGTTGTACGGAGCTTGGCAACAAGTCAGAAACGCTTATATATAGGAAGTACCAGTGGCGTATCCACCACGTTTCAGGTATATCGCTTCTACCCCGCACTCGACGTCATGTTATGTGTCGCAATTGCCAATTAACACACTCATCATTATCACAATACACAGGTAGTCTGAGAGATTTCATTAGATTTAACATCTCAACCCATGAGCTTCGCATGACATGTTGAAAGATGCTTGGCAGTATGTCAGAAGGGCTTATATATAGGAAGTACCAGTGGCGTATCCACCATGCTTCGGACACAATGCTTCTACCTCGTACTCGATGTCATGCTACGTGTCGTAATACACATTCCTCTTTATGATCATAGATTTACATAGATTTCAATAGATTACAATAGATTTCAAATAGATTTACAACAAACTCAATAGACTTTAATAGACTTCAATAGACTTCAATAGATTTCAATAGATTAAATAGACTTTAATAGACTTGCCATAGATTTCAATAGACTTCCCATAGACTTCAATAGATTCACATAGATTAGTGCTAACAATCAACAACCCACAAAATCTCGCATGGCACGTGCTACAAAAGTTCGGCGACATGACAGTAGCACTTATATATAGGAAGTACCAGCGACGTATCCACCATGCTTCGATCATGCCACGTCCGTCTCGTCATCGGTGCTGTGACACCTGTGTCACTTCAACCCACAAAAAAATTCCAAACCAATGAAATATTGTATTTCATACTTTGGACTTGTATAAATATGTGTATCTTTTGCACATATCAACTCTTGTTCGATTTCAAGCTCTAAATCGCTTTCTGGAAGGTTATACGCGCACTGATGCGTAAATATAACCAGTTTAATGCAACGAACACTCCGGAATAGTGAAATAGGCTTAACAAACCTTAAATAACCTTTACATAACTTAGAAATAAGTTTTGAAGGCTTTGGTATGGCAAAATCAAGTTAAATCGTCTACAGGGACTAAATTTGACAAACTGCGAAAGTATGCCAATTTGAACTGTAACAGACATTCCGGAACATGACCATAATTTAAACATACCATAAATATCCTTTACATAGCTTAGAAATAGGCTTAGAGGTGTTCGGTATGCTAAAATAAACTTTTGTGTCATTCAGGGACTAAAAGTGTCAAAAAGTGCACAAGTTTGCATTTTCGCGCATAACTTACTTTCTGAATACATCCGGACATCCAAAAATTTATGTAAGCATGACTATATTATATTTTAGTGTTCGCCATAAGAAAAATCCATTCGTCACGTCATTTGGATCGTTTTTCGCGCTTGTGCGCATTCCGTCGTAATTAAGCGAACATCGCGTTCGTACGACCAAACGAACCAACATCCGACATATTTCTGAGCATGTTTCATGTCCACAATGTTTAGGAAACATTTTAGGGCCTTAAAGTTGGCTTTACGGGCCTTAGAAGTGTCGGAAATGGCCTTAAACACGTACAGGGACTGAAACTGTCATTCTGCAAACTTATTTCTGATCTGTGCAGGCCAGGCGGCCCGCCTTAGTTTCTGTAAATCCTCACGCGGCCCGCGTGGCACCTTCTGACCAGGTTAACTGCATTTAACAGCAGATTGCAGCTGTTTGATCCACAACCACATGTTCTTACTTGTCTAGTCAGCTGATAAGAACCCATTTTTATCCACCATAACCTTCCAACACTTGTACGGATGTGATTAAGGCACGGTTTCCATGAAACGATCTCAACGGTTACCCGAATCCTATATATACCCATCCACCCCAATGCATAAACCACTAGAATTTTGATCTTAGAAACTCTAAATTGAAACCATTGTTTCATACCTGAGATTCTCGGATCGAAATTAGCATTCGGGGACCCTGGGTAAGTATTCTTTCGTTCTTTTATTGCTTTTCGAGTCTTTCGAGTCTGAAAGTCAAACTTTGTTTGACTTTCTACATTGACCAGTTTATGGTCAATGCGAAGTTCGTTTGAACTTCGCAACGTGAGTGTAATCACGTTGGTTATAGTCCCTTGGGACTATGCCTACTGATTACCACGTTGTCTAGGGTCGTAGGGTAAGCGATCTGATAAATCGCTTATACCTTCGAACCCGACCCATTTGGTCGATCATTAGGATCCGACCAAATACATTAGGTGACCATAGTAGGTAGGGAATAACCTTCCGAGGTTATACCTTATGGTCACATCGTTTAAGTAGTTGTATGATAGGTAGTTTATATGCCTTAGGTAAATTACGAGAATACCCTTTTCATGTATAATTGGTAATTAAGCATATGTAACCTAAACTTTTGTCACATAACTGATTATGTAACATGTTTAGGCATATAACACTTGTCATAGGGCTAGTTAGACGGTCCGAACGCGTTTCACGCGCACGACGCGTTAAAGTAGCATAAGCTACCTTAATGGGTCGCGATGGGTCGAAAACACTTAGGTTAAGTTTCATTTAGTATGTAGGCTTTGTTAAACCATATCACATGAGTTCCTACACTCATTTGGTTTACAAACCCTCATGCTACCCAGTCTTCCGATTTAGGTCCGGTTTATTAACATAGTTACCTATATTAGGTGCCGTTTGATATCCGTGATCTCTAGCATTGTTTGGTTGTTATTCAAGGACTTCTGAGCAATCTCAAGTGAGTACATAGACCCCTCTTTTACTGTTTTCCAAACTGTTTTAGGGTGAAACACATGTGCCTACTTGTTACTTTCATGCTTTCCTGTTTTCACATCATATACCTGCTATGTTCATTAGTACATTATAGTACATGATTTCATTGTGTTTATGCTAGGTGTGCCCATTGTGTGCATTACTTAGTACATCGTTTTACATTACATTTCATGCTACGTGTGCCCATTTGTGTGCATTACTTAGTACAGTTCACATGCTATGTATGTCTGTTGTTGCATACTTAGTACAGATATTTCAGTTCACATGCTATGTATGTCTGTTGTTGCATACTTAGTACAGATATTTCAGTTCACATGCTATGTATGTCCGTTGTAGCATACTTAGTACATTTCTTATTCATCATATGCTTACATTTTGGTAGGACAATTGGTTTAAACATAGACATCTTACATTGTTGGTTTGGTTTGTGTAAGTGGTTTAAGTAACGAGGCGTGTATAATATGATACAAGCATGGTGGATACGCCGCTAGTACTTCCTATATATAAGTGTTTGTATGGTATTACATATTGTAGCGTTATCTGAATCATTTCAACTTGAGACATAGAACATTTTATACAAATAACATATTTTTCACAAGACATTGATTTACAAACAACTTATCTAATACAAACTCATTTTACATGGTTATTCATTTAACCATACATTATTTATACATATCATCTGATCTTATCGATTTTCAAATGATTTACAAAACAAAGCAAATAACAAGGTTCATGACTAAACATTTTCTCAAACATAAGTCATGAAACCTATTTTCACAAAACCTATGTATCTCACCGGCATTTTTATGCTGACGTACCTATTTTCACATGTGTTTTTCATGAGCTGTTGCATAAGATGATCAAGATACACATAGGCAGACTTGGGCTTTAGTGACAATAAAAGATGCAAGACTAGTTAATTATGTTGTATTTCTTTGTTTGTTAAGACATTGTAACACTTTTAATCAATAAAACGAAACTTCAATTGCCATGGATTTGAAACGATTAATTCTGTTACAACACTCCCCGATGTTTCCGCCACGTTTTGTATGTTCTACATGGTCGGGGTGTGACAGAAAAGATGGTATCAGAGCCAATGGTTATAGGGAATTAGGTTATTAGTAATGCTTTGACCTTGTCTATAACCTTCTTAGGACCCTAACGCGAGTTTACTTGCGTTTAGTCATAAAAAAATACCGTCACCTATCCTTAGGCGACGACCACAACAAGAACATAAATTTCAAAACCGCTTTGAAAACTAATCATCTGTTCTAGGATGATTGATTACTAGGTTTTGAACCCTCTATTGTAAGGTTTTGAACCCCTTTGAGTTTTCAAAATCTCGTCAAGGTTTTGGGTTTTAAATAATGTGAACACGTGCAAACTGGAAGGGTGAATGCCTGTATTCTGGGTTTTCTGTCTAGGCAAGCACTTCGTATATATCTCATCAGACGCGAGACCAGTTGTGCTTACCTGGGAATTCTTGGGATGAGTGTTCACTTATAGGCGAGCATGTCTTCGCGATACATTATTTTTGATCCATTTACTTTAATTCAGTCACTGTGTGTCGTTTGTTGCTTTGTAGTAACAAACAAATGACCACTATCCTGGCTTTCATCAGATTTGTTCATCTCATTCTTTTCGTCTAATTCTCTCACTCGTTTCATTTCATGTTTCCCTTTTTAGAATGCCTCCACGACGCGAAAATCCAGTATCTGTTGACGAGCTGGCAGCTGTCATTACACAGCAAATGACTGCTGCAATCCCGAACATCGTTGCTCAATGTCACCAAGCTATCAACAACAATAATGCCCTCTGCAACTTCAAGACGTTCAACTCGGCTAATCCATCAAAGTTTTCCGGGTCTCAAGGAGCGACTGCACTTCTGCAATGGTTCGAGAGTCTAGAGAGCACCTTCAGGCATGTACAATGTCCAAACGAGCGAAAGGTAGATTTCGCATCTAGTGTCTTTGAGAAACGAGCTTTGACATGGTGGAACGGTGTGGTGAGAGATAGGGGTGCCGAAGTGGCACTGGCCCAAACTTGGGAAGAACTTCGAGCACTGATGATGAAGGAATTCTGTCCTCGTCACGAGATCAGGGCATTGGAAAGGGAATTTGACGATCTTAAGCAAGACAGCGGTGAACATCGAGCATACACTGATCGATATGAGGAGCTGAGCCTGTTGTTCCCTACCATGGTTACGCCTTTAGATAAGGCGATCAAGAAATACATTGATGGTCTCCCTGACTCAGTTCAAGACATTGTTACCGGTAGTAACCCCACTACGGTTAGGCAGGCCATTGAGCTATCTGCAACTTTGACTGAATCTCAGATCAGGAAGCGTAAGCTTTTCCGAAAGGGTGACAAGAAACCGGTCGAGGAATCGAAACCAATCGAGGAATCAAAGACCATGGATGAACAGACTGGATCCCTTGAGCAGTTAAAGAAGCAAAAGGCTTCTCAGAACTTCGCCATGGTCGCTCACAATGGTCAAGCCGTCCCCAAACAACCAGCTCAACCCCGTGCTAGGAAGCCATACAATGGAACTTCACCCTTATGCAACCGATGTGGCCTACATCATCATGCTAATGTGAAGTGCCGCGAATGCCAAATTTGTGGACTTAAAGGTCATATGGCAAAAGTTTGCGTTGCAGCAGTTGCACCGAATCAAGCTGACAACAAACCTGCCCGAGCTCGCTTTCCACCAGGTTCGTGCAACAAGTGTGGTGAGATGGGACATTTCCGAAGAAATTGCCCAAAGCTTGCTAATGCTAATCCACCACAGAGATGAGCATCTGATCGACTAGAAGACAACACTCTTTAGAAATAATCATATCTTATGTATTATTTTCTTTTGTTGTCAAGGTCCATGAAACAGTTGTTAGCATTGTTAATAAATAAATCTTTTTATTTACATTACAATGTATTTATGTGGTTGTATGCATAAACAACATATTCCCTATAATACTGACAATCAAGGAATCGTATTACTTGAAAAGCAAACTACCCCCAAAATTCTAACATTTTATAATCTCTTGCGTTTTCCACAAAGATCCTAAGTACCCGTCTCTTGCAAAGAAACAAAGTACAAGGTGCAAGTTATAATTCTGTACGAATACCCCAAGTACCACTATAAATTCTTAATAGGGTACCCAAGGGTATTTCCGTATGTCCTAAATTATTGTGTACCTTAATTCGAATATTGCGGTTTCCTGAAAAACGAAAATCGAATTTTTGGTAGATCATCCTATCTTCATGGATGGATTCTTGAAATGATTAAAGTGCCAAATGAAATCCACGAATTGGATTCCTGGTGTACTTTAAGTATCCGCGTCCAAAGATAACAAATTAATAAACAAATTAAACAACTATGTGATTATGTGTTTATGTGTTCTCTTTATGTTTTTGTGTGATCCAAATTCTTGTCATCCAAATCCTCGTAGAATCTTCCATATCTTTGGGTGCTATATTAAATCCTCAATGGGCTTGTACGTAATAGTAAAGACCCTTGGATTATATTGTACCATTCCATAATTAGACCCCTGAGTGGTCTAGGTAAACAGATTGATCCAAAAATCTGGTTAGGAATATCATGTGATGATATAGCTGAAAGGACTCCTTGGTGGCCTAATTTAAAAGGATCCTTTGTCGATCTAATTAAAAGGACCCTATGGTAGTTTAGTCACACTCCTCACAGGTTTGATTTTTCCTCCCCTTCACATTACAAACAAATTGTGCGGACTATGCAAGGAATTGCGTAATTATGGATGCATACATAATTATGAAATTCAGTGCACGGAAACCACAGCGAGTTTTGTCATGTGTCTAGAGTTCGTTCCGTTCATTTTTGTTTCTGAAGATGTTGTGGAAAATGACTTATTCTGTTCATTTTTGTTTCTGAAGATGTTGTGGAAAATGACTTATTCTGTTCATTTTTGTTTCTGAAGATGTTGTGGAAAATGACTTATTCTGTTCATTTTTGTTTCTGAATAATGCCTGTTGAAAATAACTCCGTTCATTTTTCATTTCTGAAAAATGTTCGTTAAAGAGAAATTACAGGATTATGCCTTGTTCATCTTTGATGGTTATTTAACACAAAGTCACAAATAGACTCCTACGAATAAATTTCGGGACGAAATTTCCTAAAGTAGGGGAGACTGTGACACCTGTGTCACTTCAACCCTCAAAAAAATGCCAAACCAATGAAATATTGTATTTCATACTTTGGACTTGTATAAATATGTGTATCTTTTGCACATATCAACTCTTGTTCGATTTCAAGCTCTAAATCGCTTTCTGGAAGGTTATACGCGCACTGATGCGTAAATATAACCAGTTTAATGCAACGAACACTCCGGAATAGTGAAATAGTCTTAACATACCTTAAATAACCTTTACATAACTTAGAAATAAGTTTTGAAGGCTTTGGTATGGCAAAATCAAGTTAAATCGTCTACAGGGACTAAATTTGACAAACTGCGAAAGTATGCCAATTTGAACTGTAACAGACATTCCGGAACATGACCATAAGTTAAACATACCATAAATATCCTTTACATAGCTTAGAAATAGGCTTAGAGGTGTTCGGTATGCTAAAATAAACTTTTGTGTCATTCAGGGACTAAAAGTGTCAAAAAGTGCACAAGTTTGCATTTTCGCGCATAACTTACGTTCTGAATACATCCGGACATCCAAAAATTTATGTAAGCATGAATATATTATATTTTAGTGTTCGCCATAAGAAAAATCCATTCGTCACGTCATTTGGATCGTTTTTCGCGCTTGTGCGCATTCCGTCGTAATTAAGCGAACATCGCGTTCGTACGACCAAACGAACCAACATCCGACATATTTCTGAGCATGTTTCATGTCCACAATGTTTAGGCAACATTTTAGGGCCTTAAATTTGGCTTTACGGGCCTTAGAAGTGTCGGAAATGGCCTTAAACACGTACAGGGACTGAAACTGTCATTCTGCAAACTTATTTCTGATCTGTGCAGGCCAGGCGGCCCGCCTCAGTTTCTGTAAATCCTCACGCGGCCCGCGTGGCACCTTCTGACCAGGTTAACTGCATTTAACAGCAGATTGTAGCTGTTTGATCCACAACCACATGTTCTTACTTGTCTAGTCAGCTGATAAGAACCCATTTTTATCCACCATAACCTTCCAACACTTGTACGGATGTGATTAAGGCACGGTTTCCATGAAACGATCTCAACGGTTACCCGAATCCTATATATACCCATCCACCCCAATGCATAAACCACTAGAATTTTGATCTTAGAAACTCTAAATTGAAACCATTGTTTCATACCTGAGATTCTCGGATCGAAATTAGCATTCGGGGACCCTGGGTAAGTATTCTTTCGTTCTTTTATTGCTTTTCGAGTCTTTCGAGTCTGAAAGTCAAACTTTGTTTGACTTTCTACATTGACCAGTTTATGGTCAATGCGAAGTTCGTTTGAACTTCGCAACGTGAGTGTAATCACGTTGGTTATAGTCCCTTGGGACTATGCCTACTGATTACCACGTTGTCTAGGGTCGTAGGGTAAGCGATCTGATAAATCGCTTATACCTTCGAACCCGACCCATTTGGTCGATCATTAGGATCCGACCAAATACATTAGGTGACCATAGTAGGTAGGGAATAACCTTCCGAGGTTATACCTTATGGTCACATCGTTTAAGTAGTTGTATGATAGGTAGTTTATATGCCTTAGGTAAATTACGAGAATACCCTTTTCATGTATAATTGGTAATTAAGCATATGTAACCTAAACTTTTGTCACATAACTGATTATGTAACATGTTTAGGCATATAACACTTGTCATAGGGCTAGTTAGACGGTCCGAACGCGTTTCACGCGCACGACGCGTTAAAGTAGCATAAGCTACCTTAATGGGTCGCGATGGGTCGAAAACACTTAGGTTAAGTTTCATTTAGTATGTAGGCTTTGTTAAACCATATCACATGAGTTCCTACACTCATTTGGTTTACAAACCCTCATGCTACCCAGTCTTCCGATTTAGGTCCGGTTTATTAACATAGTTACCTATATTAGGTGCCGTTTGATATCCGTGATCTCTAGCATTGTTAGGTTGTTATTCAAGGACTTCTGAGCAATCTCAAGTGAGTACATAGACCCCTCTTTTACTGTTTTCCAAACTGTTTTAGGGTGAAACACATGTGCCTACTTATTACTTTCATGCTTTCCTGTTTTCACATCATATACCTGCTATGTTCATTAGTACATTATAGTACATGATTTCATTGTGTTTATGCTAGGTGTGCCCATTGTGTGCATTACTTAGTACATCGTTTTACATTACATTTCATGCTACGTGTGCCCATTTGTGTGCATTACTTAGTACAGTTCACATGCTATGTATGTCTGTTGTTGCATACTTAGTACAGATATTTCAGTTCACATGCTATGTATGTCTGTTGTTGCATACTTAGTACAGATATTTCAGTTCACATGCTATGTATGTCTGTTGTAGCATACTTAGTACATTTCTTATTCATCATATGCTTACATTTTGGTAGGACAATTGGTTTAAACATAGACATCTTACATTGTTGGTTTGGTTTGTGTAAGTGGTTTAAGTAACGAGGCGTGTGTAATATGATACAAGCATGGTGGATACGCCGCTGGTACTTCCTATATATAAGTGTTTGTATGGTATTACATATTGTAACGTTATCTGAATCATTTCAACTTGAGACATAGAACATTTTATACAAATAACATATTTTTCACAAGACATTGATTTACAAACAACTTATCTAATACAAACTCATTTTACATGGTTATTCATTTAACCATACATTATTTATACATATCATCTGATCTTATCGATTTTCAAATGATTTACAAAACAAAGCAAATAACAAGGTTCATGACTAAACATTTTCTCAAACATAAGTCATGAAACCTATTTTCACAAAACCTATGTATCTCACCGGCATTTTTATGCTGACGTACCTATTTTCACATGTGTTTTTCAGGAGCTGTTGCATAAGATGATCAAGATACACATAGGCAGACTTGGGCTTTAGTGACAATAAAAGATGCAAGACTAGTTAATTATGTTGTATTTCTTTGTTTGTTAAGACATTGTAACACTTTTAATCAATAAAACGAAACTTCAATTGCCATGGATTTGAAATGATTAATTCTGTTACAACACTCCCCGATGTTTCCGCCACGTTTTGTATGTTCTACGTGGTCGGGGTGTGACAGGTGTCATGCCTCGTCAACCACAACATTAGAACTTATCACGAGATTTCCACATAGATTGACTGGATAGATCCAGCGACATAGATTTAAACCAAATAGATTTCACAGCTTCAACCCGAGCCTACAAAACTATGAATTTCACTTAGCGCGTGGTACGAAGGCTCGGTAACATGTCAGAAACACTTATATATAGGAAGTACCAGCGGCGTATCCACCATGTTTCGGACATGCCACTTTCCTCCTCGTCTTTGGCGCTAGGCTACATTTCATATTTTGTCTCTCAATCCACTCATACATAGTTTTTACTTAGATTTCATGATAGATTTCATATAGCCTTCACATAGAGTGCACAAATAATCATTCCATAGTTTTAGAATTCAACAACATCATTACAAATCCCCAGACACTAGGTTTCACATGGCACTTTGTACGAAGGTTGGCAACATGTCAGAAGCACTTATATATAGGAAGTACCAGCGGCGTTTCCACCATGCTTCAGACACGTCACTTTTCCCTCATATTCCGTGCCGTGTTACATCTAGTGCCTTACGATCACAATATTACATAGATTGATCAGATAGATTAACATCGTAGATAAACCTTGTAAATTTAGTTTGGTCCTGAAGGATAAATCATTTTAGATTGCGGACACACGTGCGATTCGTGTAAAAGTATACCAAAATGAACAACGAATCGAGTTTAAAACCACATACATAAAATCGGAATAACATAAAAGATAGGTTTTATAAAACATAGGATTGTTCCGGGTAGAGGAACGGCGACTAACCAAAGTGATTCGAACCCCTTTCGAATTGAGGTAACGTGTCCTGACTTACTTAGACAAATACGTCATCGATGTTAGGCCTATGATATTCGTCCTTTTGGTCTTTCCACGTTCCTAATTGATCGGAAGTCACGAGACTTTGGCGAGACATAAAAATATCAAGGAGTGGGACTAGTTATCAAGGTCTGAGTTTCACCTCTATCTTGACAACATCGTACCTTAAATAGCGTTGGCACTTATCTGCAGACAAGTCCTACTAGAATAACATGGAGGTCTTCTCATCAAGGTTCGGATGTCACTCCTGACTTGTGAGCAAACCTCGTGCAGAATGCAAACACCGATTAACAGTGTTTTTCAAAGTATAAAGTGTATATTATGTTAGCCTTAGGAAAGGCATGTAAGTTTAACAGATATATGCTGCTAGGGAGCAGATACGGTAGAATGCATAAGTCTTAAACAACAAATAAGAGTCGAGATTTCCTAGAACTATAGACTAGGGCAAGTATTCCTACTTATCCTAATTCCCTATAGTTATGGCTCTGATACCAATCTGTCACACCCCAACCGATGGCGGAAACATCGGGGTACGAGCACTAAGCGTTCAGATTGCTCATGAGATTCATAACACTAGATATTCCAATAGTAATTAAGTAGATTTCATGATATAGATTGTCAAATGTCAAACAAGTATCATCAAAATTACATCACATAACAAAATTGTTCAAAAGTCTAAATTATTTAAGTGATGTTTCTAGGCATCTCCTAGCTTGATTTCCATGTGTTCCATAGCAACCTATCAGCCTGCAACATGTATTAAAATATCAATACAAAGTATTGGCGAGTATACAAGTTTGAATAATAGCATAGTAGATTAAAAACAACTCATATCCACGATGTAAGTATAAAAATAGTTTCAGCCGTGCTAGTGTCGCAGTCCATGCAGTGATAGCCCAAGTATCCCGATGCTTTAGTGTTTACCCAAGACTCAAGGTAAACTAGAATCCTCCTAACAATACCCCCTGAGAATAATGGGAGAGGTGCACCTCCTATAGCGCTACTATTGTTAAGGCAGAACTACACACCCTGGATTAAACGTCACATAGCACAAAATAGAATACTAGAATGCACAAGTTTTCACATACACATAGGATAGAGTTTAGCTTGCAAAAGTATCAAGTATCGTAGTTTAATAGAATACATGTTACATCCCAAAGTTTAAAACAAAAAGGGATCGAGTATACTCACAGTGATTGCTTAACGGTATAGACCGTTATTGGATCAAAGGGAGCTCTTTTAGAATTAGCCTGATTAGATTACAATAGATAAGAGTCGGGCAGAATAACGAGATTACACAAAGTGTCGAAACAGTCACTGGATCGGATGGCTGTCCGATCGAATGGTTATCCGATCGGATTGCCAATCGATCGAGTGCCAAGTGTGTGAGGGACGGATGGCTGCCCGATCGGATGGCTGTCCGATCGGGATGCCACTCGATTCAAATTCCATAAAGCGAGGAGGGATCAGATGGCTGTCCGATCAGATGGCTATCCGATCGGATCGCCACTCGATCCAAGTATTGAGTTTAGTGTTGGTCACCTCTATCGGATGGCTGCCCGATTGGATGGCTATCCGATCGGGTTGCCACTCGATTGAGATTCCCAAGTTCCAAGTTTTCTGGAAAAGTTCTAAGTGTTGAAAGGTTTCAAGGCTAAAGGACAAGTGTCACCTGATCGAGTGGTTGTCCGATCGGGTTGCCGTTCGATCGGGCGGTCCTTGTTCTGTTCACCTTTTTGTAAAACTTATAAGTTTCTTGACTGATGACGACGGTACGGGACACATTGAGACAACGGTAAACTCATCGTCTTCCAGTCGTTCTGATTGGATGGGAATCACCCCTGTCCGGCCAGTCGTCTGTTTACAATCAGTTCATGTCGGAATCCGTTCCATGGTCGTCTCTTCCGGCATCAATCCATTTCCAAACTTACTCTAGACTATCCATCAAGTCTACAGTCCGTTTATGCCCGGATTCCACCGATTAAAGTGAAAGGTCGAAGAGGAGATGAAGAGAACCTTAAGTTTTATTATAAAAATCCTAGATCTAGCTTAGATTTGGTGTAAGACACCTGAAATTCCTTAGATCTGAGCCAGATCTTGTTAGGAGTGACATCATATGACAGTTTGTACAAACCACCATGATGACATCATCCTCAAGAGCTTAGATCCGAGAGATTTCATGGTGAAAAGTGTGATTTCAAAGGTGAATCACGTAGAGGATGAAGTGTAGATCAAGAAAGTACAAGAATCTAGCGTAAAACGTACCGAAATTGCCCAGAAAATGAAGGAATAGGGTGTTTGTGCGTCTGAGTCGAGCAGGGTTGTCACATCAGTGAAGGACTGATGCGACAACTTCTATTTATAGTATGGAAGAGGGTGAGAGGGGCTGTGCGCATGGATCGGGTGGTAGTCTGATCGGGTGGCCATCCGATCGGGTGGTTATCCGATCGGGTGGCTATCCGATCGGGTGGTCATCTGATCGAGTTACCACTCAGTCAATCCCATCCTTTTCGTTTCACGTCTTTGATTCGATTTACGAGTTAGATTTAGCGTTGCGTATTATTTGGCAAAAGAAATAACTAGATTACATCAAAAAGTCTTTCAAAGATTAATAGATTCCGCCAGTGATAAGTCTCCAGTCTCTCGTTTTACCAAGAATCAAGTTTCACGAGTCTCAAGAGTCAAGCACCAAATAGATTTAGGCATTCCATTAGGCATTCTAAACATAGATTTAGACATTTCAAGCACATAGATTTAGGCATTCCAAACATAGATTTAGACATTCCAAGCATATAGATTTACCAAGATATCAAAATATCACATATTAATTAGTTCAGGGGTTAGACTTGCCAATGGCTAAAGTTC
The DNA here is from genome assembly GCA_030545235.1 of Helianthus tuberosus. NCBI lineage: Eukaryota > Viridiplantae > Streptophyta > Magnoliopsida > Asterales > Asteraceae > Helianthus > Helianthus tuberosus. The sequence goes on along the minus strand of CM060371.1, from coordinate 154,805,771 downwards.
AGGGACTAAATCTGACAAAAGTCTAAAGTTTAGGGACGCTGGGCGTTACAGTAACGAACATTCTGGAACTTGATCATAAGCTAAACATACCTTAAATATCCTTTACATAGCTTAGAAATAGGCTTTGAGGGGTTCAGTATGCTAAAATAAACTTATTGGTCAATCAGGGACTAAAAACGTCAAAAAGTGCATAAGTTTGCATTTTCGCGCATATCTTACGTTCTGATGATATCCGGACATCCAAAAATTTTTGTAATCATTAAATTATTTTATTTTAGTGATTGGCATGCTAAAATTTCATTCGTCGCGCAATTTGGATCGTTTTTCTCGTCCGTTCGTGTTTCGTCGTAATTAACCGAATAACGTGACCGTACGACCAAACGAACCGACATTCGTCATATTTTCAAGCATATTTCATGTCCCTATACACTTTGGCATCATTGTAGAGCCTTGAAAATGTCTTAACGGGGATTAAACAAGTCGAAAATGGCCTTAAACACTTGTAGGGACCTAAACTGTCAATCTGCCAAACATAGCTGTCGCGCCACGCGACAGCTTATGCTGTTGCTGTCGTGCCACTCGACAGAGGCATCTGGGCAGAATTCTGTTTTTAGCAACTGGGTCGATTTTCAGGGGCTTTTATGTAAATTTCTCAATACCATATGCTGGTTTTGGACACCCCTAGTATCCCAAATCAGTGGGTAATACTTGTAAGGCCTAGATTAAAGCACATTAACCGAGAAACGATCCTAACGGTTGTCCGAAATCTATAAATACCCACCTTGATTCATTTCATTCCTCACATTTGTTCTCATTTCTGCTCTAAGTTGAAGCTTTCAAGCTTCATACCTGAGCAATTTGAGTTCAAATCTTCAAGGCTTGGACCTTTTGTAAGTTTCTTTCATACTTTTATGCGTTTTAAGCGTGAAAGTCAAATAATGTTTGACTTTCTGCTTTGACCAGTCAATTGTCAACACGAAGTTCGTTTGAACTTCACAACGTGAGCATAATCACGATGGTCATAGTCCTTTGTGACTATACATACTGATTACCACGTTGATTAGGCGTAGTGATGAGTCATATTTTCGGTCAAAATGCGTATTTATGCGTATTTTGCAACCAAACTATTCTTGGGTATCAAAACCCTTTGTTTTGATATTAAACTTGTTTTCTAATTTAGTTAAACATGTTTAACTCATCACTTTTAGTTTGGCGCTTATATAGGGTCGTAAGATAAGCGGTCTAAACAACCGCTTAGACTTTCGAACCCGACCCGTTTGGTCGATCATTAGGATCCAACCAAACACATTTTGTGACCATAGTTGTATAGGGAATAACCTTCCGAGGTTATACCTTATGGTCACTACGTTTAGTTAGTTGTATGATAGGTAGTTTATATGCCTTAGGAAAATGACCAAAATGCCCTTTTTGCGCATAATTTCATTTTAAGCATATGTAACCTAAATTTTGACATCTAAACTGATTAGGAAACATTATTAGACATGTTAAGGCATATAATACTTGTCACCGGACTAGTTAGGCAGTTCGAACTCGTTTTACGCAAACGACATGTTAAATTAGCGTAGACTAACTTAACGAGTCGTAATGGGTCGTAAGCACTTAGGATAAGTTCCGATTTAGAATGAAGGCTTTGTTAAACCATATTATATGAGTTCCAAGACTCATTTGGTTTACAAAACCTCATTTTGTCTGATCTTCCGAATTAGGTCCAGTTTATTAACGTAGTTATCTATATTTGGTGTCGATTGATTCTGTGATCATTCTAGCTTGGTTTGGTTGTTATTCAAAGACTTCTAAGCTATCTCAAGTGAGTACATAGACCCTTATTTTACTGTTTTCAAACATTTCGGAGTGAAACACATGTGCCTACTTGTTACTTTCGTGCTTTTCATGCTTTTATAACATATGCTTGCTATGTTCATGTAGTACACGTATAGTACATGATTTCATCCATGTTTTTGCTATGTATGTTATAATTAACATGCTAGTACATTGATTTCATAAACACATTTGTTTCATATGTTTATTTTAGCATATGTACACGTTGATTTACATCACATTTTTGCTACGTATGTTCATTTAGCATACTTAGTACATTGTTTTCAAATAAAATGCTTACATTTGGTATGAAATTTGGTCTGTATAACGAAACTGAAATACGTTCATTAACATTGATCACGCCGCTCGGTAGTAAGTAGTGGTACCATAGGACTTGACAACTCCCATTGCTGAAATCCTAGGTTTGTTTGGACGTAAGGAATGACTGAATCCAAAAACATTTTTGATAAACCTTTGACTTGTTCTAGGGTTATCCTTCAGTCTCAAGGCTTGAATGTATACGTTTAACATTACCACATAAGTGTTTGTATCAGTAAAGCATGGATTTTGCAAAACATATCTTTTGACTTAAACTATGATTTATATCAAATACATTGTTTTGTACATTTTTTTTACTTATGGGGTTGAGTAATATTATTATTCACCATACTTTTCATTTGGTTACCCATAAACATTATACATATGGTTTGAGTAGCTACTTTTTACTTGCCGTACATAACATTTGATTTTACAAGGCATGGTTTACATTTAACATTAAACATTGCTTACACATAAACAATTTAACATTGATTTAAACAAGACATTTTGGTGGTTAATTGGTAAGTGATTTACATAACGAGGCGATGTGTAATATGATAAAAACATGGTGGATACGCCGCTGGTACTTCCTATATATAAGTGCTTTTATGATATTACATATCGTAGCGTTATTTAAATCATTTCGACAGGAACATATTTTCATTTTACAACAAACGACATGTTTTCACAAGACATTGATTTACAAACAACATAACTTTTACAATTATCGATTTTCATATGATTTACAAAGGAAAACATTTTACAAGATTCATGACTAACTTTTTTTAAACATTTGTTTCAACTACAAGTCATGAAACCTAAATCAATAAACCTATGTATCTCACAAGTATTTTTATGCTGACGTACCTATTTTCACATGTATTTTCAGGAGCTGATGCATAGGGTTGTTCAAGATACACTTAGGCGGACTTGGGCCTTAGTAACAATAAAAGATGCAAGACTAGTTTAAATTACGTTATGTACTCTTTGTCTTCTTTGTTTTAAGACAATGTAACCACTTTGTTTATAAATAAAATGAAACTTTAAATACCATGGTTGTGAAACAATAATTCTGCCACTCCACTCCCCGACGTTTCTGCCGCGGTTTGTTGTTTTACGCGGTCGGGGTGTGACACATTGCCCGAGAATTCCATTGGTTTACAAGACCATAATTCTTTATAAGAACAACCATAAGACATCGTTCTTCTTCTTTTGGGAATGGGCGCTTGAAGTATGGGTCCATTGTTTACGTTGTTTTCAGGTTCAGTTGGTCGTTTACTGCCATTGTTACTTTTATTATTGGCTTCCCTAACTATTTTGATAATATATGGCATTGCATCTATTATCCCTTGTGCCACTATGTTTTTGGATGGCACTGTTATCCACTTGGTTTCCATTATTGTTGTTGTTCGGGTTATCGTTATCCGGGTTATTGTTACTCTGGTTATCGTTATTCTGGTTTTCCTGGTTCACTTCGTTGTCCATCTGAATTTTAAACATTTGCCACTTATTAATATCACAAGATAGTATTTAAGGAAAACAATCACACAACACACATATTGATAAAAAAACGTCGAACATTGCGACTTACTCTTTCTTATATTATGCATCTAATACAAACTAGAAGTGGAATTAAAATTTACAACACTATTATGCATCACTAACCACAAAGTGGTCTATACTACGATAGATATATTATTATTATTATTATTATTATTATTTTCATACACACATATTATATATATATTATTATTATATTATTATTACTATCACCATCATTGATATGGGTTCATCCAGAACTCCATATTACGCTCGTCGTACTTCCAGACGAGTCGTTCTCCAACTTGCCTCATTCTCTCGCTACTTTCTAAAATCTCTTCTCCGAAAGTTCGGAGTTCTTGCACATTTTCTGCACTCATTGGGGGTGCAGGTGCTGGTACTGGATCTGGGTACTGTGGCATGGGTTCTTCCTGAGGATATGGATTCTCTAGGATTTCCCTAGTGTATTCATCATTATCATAATAGGGATCTAGAGGCTCCAGACCTGGGTAAGCTGCTAGGTTTGGCATGGGTTCTTCTGATAGGTGGTAACGTTGCTGATAATCCCTATGATCATCAAACCACGGGTCGTAGTCTGGGTCTAAGGGATTAGGTACTGGTATCCTAGGTATCTCTTCTGGGTTAAAATCATGCATTTGGATTTGGTTTTTCGGGTTGTTTTCAATATCCATTGGCTGTGTGGGAAACAAGGGTAATGGTTGAGGGGCTATGAGTCGCTCCAGGTTTGGGTCGGCAGCTATGGTTGCTAAAATATGGAAGTTTGCTAAGCTCCTATTAAGCATGTCTTGGGTGTGGGCATCTGTTTCTCTCTTAGCGGCTGCTAGAACTCGTTGTTGTTGTAACTTTTCATTCTCTTCCTACGCTCATGTGCTCCCTACTGAACCATCCTCTCTTTTTAGGAGGGAATGGCTCTTTAGGCTGAGCCTTAAACACGAATATCCCATCTTCATTGTCAGCTGAATACCCTGAGAGGGCAGGCTGTGAAGTGGTGCCTTTGCTCCAAGGTGAGCCGGACAACTGACGATAAGCGTTGGAGGGTCCTTGATCGCTCATACTGTAAACTAACAAATAGTCAAATAACACACAACAATAAAATACTGATATGCACGTATTTCCGTAATTAATTTCCTAATATATAATATCTTGGTGTCAGCAGAACACTTCTGTGGCTGAATCAGTGGCTTAGCTCTAATACCACCTTCTGTCGCAACCCCCGTCCCCTAACAACCCGGGAATGGGCGATCGCGGCCAGTTTCGGTGGTATCCAGGTGTATATCATTTTGGTAGCGGAAATTACATCAGGATCATAGTTAGGAAATATTTTATCAGAGTAAAATACCACGCTTTTAATATATTAAACACATGGGAAATTCCCAAGTTTCAAGTACACACATTTTTATAGGGATAAACCCTATTTTATTTAAATAAAACATCTCTTTATTTTAGGTAACTTTATTGCCACTTTTCCAAGCCTTCAGTGCTGTCCAGCTGGCTTCTATTTGGCTTTCACATTTTTACCTGAAACACGTTAAAAACATTTTGTCAATGGGAAATATTGGTGAGTGAATCCCAGTTTAATCAAGTTAAGTAAAAACCATTGTACAGTATTGAGGGCGGTCGCACAATTACATTTGTTTCCATCTACTTAATTGCCACCCACGGTACTGTCAACCCGACTTATGGTCATGTTACTCCTCGCAAGGTAGTAACAAATTTTGTATACAAAACCCCAACATACCGACGATAATTGTAGAATACAAATACTTAATCATTGTTTAATATAGTGTTAATTAAGTGAGGTTTCGTAAAAACAATTTGCAAAAAGGATATTACTCACATTGCTGTCTTAGGGTTTCCTTTAAGGATTTCCTGGTGATTATCTATAAATTACACAAATGCACACGCGTTAGTATAATAACCCAATATTTACATTAGTAATACCCTCCCCGAGAAGACATTCCAACGACTACGTCAGGCAGAACCTCGACAGCCGTTACTGAACCCTGGATCAATCGGGCAGCGTATCTAATACGTAACCGGGGTTATGATACTTACAATGAGGCAGAACTTCGTTATTTAGGGGGGTATTATGCCCGAGAATAGCTTTATCTATATAGAAATTCGAGAGAGAAAGTGAGAGATGAGCGAGTTCGACTGAAGACTGAAGGCCTCTATTTATAGTCTGGATTTCGGACTTCCTCGTGGCCCGCGTAAGCCGAAGGTGAGTCCTTCGCGGCCCACGACGTAGGTTGTAGGCCCTAGGGTTGCTGATTCATTGGTTTTAGCTTCGACACGATCATGACACGTGGCGGCCTGGGGACTCGCCCTGGTGACTTACTGTCGCGCCCCCCGTAGGCCGAAGGCAAAGCCTGCGCAGCCCGCGCAGCCCGCGAGCGCATTTAAAAATTGATTTTTATTTTATTTTTAGTTATGTATAGTATTTTGGGTTCGGTTTTCATATACGGGGCATATTTTAAGACATATAGGGATATTTTAAAATATATTAGAGTGTCGGAATATTAATTAGAAGGGTTGTTATACGCAGTTTTCATGGATCTGATGAATCGCGTGTGTAAACCCATTCTCGACCACTTCATCATCATGTTCATCGATGATATACTGATCTATTCAAAGTCGAAAGCCGAACACGTGCAACATCTACGTTTGCTTCTCGAGCTACTCTAGGGGAATCGACTCTACGCCAAGTTCTCCAAGTGTGAATTTTGGCTAGAGGAGGTTCAATTCCTCGGTCACATTGCTAATAGCCAAGGTATTCACGTCGACCCCGCGAAGATCGAAGCTGTTAAGAGTTGGGTTACACCCAAGAACCCGTCTGAAGTCCGTTCTTTTCTCGGACTAGCGGGCTATTATCGCCGATTTATCGAAGGATTCTCAAAAATCGTTGTTCCGCTCACTTCTCTCACGCATATAGATAAGCCTTTTGTTTAGGGAACTGAACAAGAGACTGCCTTTCGAACTCTCAAGCATATGCTCTGCAATGCCCCTGTACTCGCTTTACCCGACGGAAACGATAACTTCATTGTCTACTGCGATGCCTCGAACCTTGGTCTCGGTTGTGTTCTCATGCAACGGGACAAGGTTATCACTTACGCATCTCGTCAGCTCAAGATCCACAAGAAGAACTATACGACCCACGATCTTGAGCTTGGTGCAGTTGTTTTTGCGTTAAAGATTTGGCGACACTACCTTTACAGTACCAAGTGTATGGTCTTCACAGATCGTAAGAGCCTACAACATATCTTGAGTTAAAAGGAACTGAATATGCGCCAACGCCGATGGGTTGAACTTCTCAATGATTACGACTGTGAGATTCGTTATCATCCTGGCAAAGCAAATGGCATTGCCGACGCTCTCAGCAGACGAACTATTTACATAGCATTCGTAATATCCAAGCCCAACACAATCTCGAAGCTCTTATCCTTGACGCCCAACATGCTTGTTTTACCGAAAGCACTTTGAAGAAGGAAATGATTACCAATAACGGCGAGCAACTGGTCAATAAATCAAATGGTATATTCCATTTCCTAGACCGAATTTGGATCCCCAAGCATACCAACTTACGACAAATTCTGCTAGATGAAGCCCACAAATCTCGATATTCTATTAATCTCGGTGCCGATAAGATGTACCTGTGACACCCGGCTTTTCAGGCCGTACCGTACAATTATAACACGTGTTGTGAATAGATAAAAGGCTATATTTGACTGATTATTATGTTTATATGTAAAATTTAATGAGTTGGTAAAATTAAACTTTGATGAAAATTATGTTGGCAACGGTAAGATAAACGTTTATCGCGTAACGGTTAAAATGCGAAACGAACGTCGGTGACCACCCGATCAGTGTTAAAATCCTAAAAATAGTATGTTATGATTAGAATAATAATTTTAGTCATATTCGTGAGGAAAAATAAATTAAAACGCTAAGAAACTCTATTTTTCGAGTTTAAGCGCGTATCTCGCGATGCAGCGCGTATACCGACAAAATACTGTCAACACAGCCTGTCAAGGCAACTGATAATCATTTTAGTAATAATTTGATGAGTTTATCACTTTATAATGATAAAAATAAATAAAAACGCATAAATCCCTATTTTTGCGATTTTAAGCGCGTACCGCGCAGTACAGCGCGCATACTGCCAAATACTGGCATCATAGCCGGACCAGACAAACAAAATATTGTTCAATAATATTTTGGTGAGTTTATTTTCATAGAGTGTTAGAAATAATTTAAAACGCACTAAAACGGGATTAAAACTCTAGATAAAATACCCGGTATCCAGTAAAATACCAGTTTTTAATCTATATTGTATATATATATATGTGCGTGTATCAAATATATGAGAGAGAAGAGAGTTGTTGGCAGCCAAAGATCACACTCTCTCTCTTCTCTCTTCCATGCATTGGACAATTTGGAGGTGCATGCATATGTGTGTTCTTTATGTTCCCCCATGACTTCACAATTAAGAATCAAAAACCATTTTCAAAACTTCATCTCTCTCTCTCCTAAATTCAGCCGAAAATCCCCATATCACCTCCATAATTTTGAAATTCTTCACTTGTTCATGAAGATTAAAGTTCAATCCAAGAAAGTTTCAAGGTGTTTTGAGTATCCAAAAGTGTTTTCTTGGTGAAACAAGCTTCTAACCATCAAGAATCTTGTTAAAACCCACTAAAAACTTAAAAAGGTATAAACTTGTTTTTAAAACCATGTTCTTGGTTTTTAGAGATGATAATGTTGGAAGTTTCTCTTGAGTCTTGTAAAATTTATCACAAACTTGAAACTAAAAACAAATGGGTTTTTGAAAGAAATAAAAATGAGTGTATACATATGTACGTATGGCCGAAAGTTTGTGTATATGTGGGTGAATATTTATGTTTTTATTTTGTTGATTCTTGATTGATGTGATTATTGGAAGATTAATGCATACATGATCAAAGGGATCTTTATGAAAGTCTTATGATTAGAGATAAATGTGTGAAAAGTTGATTTTAAAAAGTATGTATATGTACACATGTGACCGTAAGTATGTATGAGTGTGTGTTAGAACTTATGTTTTGTTAATAAGTCATGTTTTGAAAGAAATGATACTTAAAAGGTTCATGTGTGTGTGATTGAAGGTGATCTACATGAAAATGATTTGTGATTTAAGTACATTGATGAAAATTCATAGTTGGATATATGTATATAGCCGTGTATATACATGCATGTATGGGTATATATGGATTTTTGTTCTTTAGTTCTTGAATGTGTAAGAACATGTTACATGCATTTGATGATATGATGATGTGATGATGATTTGAACAAGATTTGATAAAAATAAATTATGATCATAATATAAACACTAAAATAAGATTATTTTGAAGTGTTTAAATGATATGTAAACTTGTGATAATGTTTACTAACCTTGCATGTTGTACTTGGTGCATTAGGAGTTGTAAAATACGTGAAATCGTATGTTTTATGTGACTTATACAAAAACTGCACTAATCTGATTATAACCACTATTTTAATCAGAAAATAACATGTATTGTGTTAAAATATCAAGTCGTTTCGAGTTGGGATGGTTCAGGTAACGTTTAACGCAAAACTATGCGTTAAAACGGTCAAAAATCGGCTTTTCGAGTGATTTTTATAAAACTGATTTAAATCAGTAAGTAAACTGATATTTTTAGTTTAAAAATAATTATTTTAACTAATTTTAAGTTTACTTGGTGCTTGGTTGGTCATACGTGACTTCCGACGCCCGAAAACGTTACCGAATCGCTAAAATACGCACTTTTCAATATACACTAGTATAGGTAAACTTTGGGTGAACCTTATGTGATAAAATGTGTTAAGTGATTTAAACATGTAAATGTGATAATATGTTAAGTGTTAATTTGATAATGGGAAATTTGGACTATGCATGTATGCATGTACGTTTTGTGCGGTAGAAACGGTAAAATTGCGTTAAATGTGTAACTTGTTTGTCAAGCATGAAATTTGGTACATATGAGATGTTTTATGTATATTTGCTTTAAAAATGACAAAATAGATAAGTTAACAAGGTTTTGTGTTTCGGTGTTAAATTATGTGAACATTTATGTATATATGTTACGACGCGCAAATCATAGATATATTGCGTATAAACGGGAGAGTTAACGGATTTACACAATAATGGTCACCAATAAAATCGTTCAAATCGCAAGAATCATAAAAAAATATATATATGTATATGGACTCATATAAATATATATATATTAACGTGCCAACATAATAAAAAATGACAACTTTTCGAGAAAATCTCAAAGTTATGTGATAATTCTAAGAAACGGAGAAACTTAGGATTTTTGTGTTAAATATATATTGATTTAGAATTTTTCCTATATCAGGACGTATATAAAAATCAATCACTAGGATTGCGGTATTAAAATACGCACCCAAAGGTGAGTGTCACTAAACCCCTCTTTTTACTGTTTTGTATATATTTTGGGGGTGGAACACGTTGTTAAAAGGGTTTAATAATGTTTTTGAAATAAAACATACCTTTTAATATAAAATATATATTTTCGCTGAAAATATATGAATTTGATAAGTTATACGTTTCGAAGTAAAACGTTTTTTTTATGAATGAATATTATATGTGCGGTATTTCTTAAGTGAAACGAGACCGTACGAATTGGGGATGAATTCCGGGCTGAGTCTCAACATTTGAGTGGCAGGGGAATTCGTAAATCGTAGTATATTAAATTGTCATATTAGTAAGATATATATATTGTACGTGAGGCAGACATCATATTGTTCTTCGAGAAAGAACCCTGCGCCCATGATGTCGTTTAATCAGTTAAGTAATGTACGCGTGGAATTGTTGGTAGATCTATCGGGTTGACAACCCGGTCGTGACCGGTCGACCCGTGTCAATGTCAAACGACGAATTATTATTCTGTTTATTGTCTAGCTTTGATTATCCCTGCATGGTTAATATATAGTTCGTATCGTCTAGCTAACATACGAGTCCGAAAATTGACGCAATAATTTAATATACAAAACCTGGGTAGTATTACTGTTGTCGGAGTAATGAACCGACGGAAGGCCCATGGATTTTATGAAGAAAGTAAAATGGACTTTCTAAGAATTAAATGGATGTTTTTAAATAAACACCTAAACAGAAAGTTTTCTTTGGAATAAAATCTATTAGTAAACGAATAAGTGAACTCACCTTCCTTTGTGTTGACACTTGATTTTTAACGTGTTCTACAGGTACATGAGTTCGGCTTCGGGAATTATGGCGTATCTTGTGGTTGGACTTAAAATGTTGTTGATGCATGTTTTGTTACTTAAAATGTTGAACTGACTTTTAAAACTTTCTGGGACGAATGTAATAATATCCGTAAGGATCAAAACAACTTAACTATGTCTTAGTTGTGTCGTGTCTTAAAACGTAATGTTTAAACAACTTACATTTAAAACATACTAAAATGCCCAACAATTAAATGCATCGATCGAAAAGATATGAATGGGCACCAACTTCCGTCACCACTACGTTTTATATTCCGCTGCGACGTATTTTGGGGTGTGATAGAAGTTGGTATCAGAGCCATTGGTTGTTAGCGAACTAGATGTTTTCGTGGAAAACACTAGACTTCAACCGAAGAATTTTGAGATTTAAAGTCCAAGATTCTCGAAGCCAAGATTTTTAAATAAATATGGAAATTTTAACATGTATGAAAACCCTTATGTGTTTATGTGCATACGTGATTTTTTTTTGTTTATTTAGGCCTTATGTGTTACTATTCACGTTGATCACACACTTACTTTGTACGGTTACGATATGTCACGTCTCGGCCTATAGAGCCATTAGTAGACTTGCTCATTGATACTGTCGAGCCTACACTTGAGATTCCTCCGCCCGTCATTACAAAATCGTTTGTTCTGATATTCGAGTCACGTGTTTTGCTATACCTCTTTTAGTCTACACTCGTCGTACGGAGAGGACTTGACCTATTAGAGAGATCGCATCGACATCGAGAGTTGAGACAGTGTCCACTATGAAGAGGCAGAAAGGGGTTTGGTACAATCGCTCTCTCTGTGATCGTTAGTTCACCACGTTACGCGGAGGCATGAAAACGATGAAGGACTCAGAAGGATACATGGACTAGTATGATGAGTTAGAAGAGCTTGTTAGGAAGATGTTGGACTTCCATGGATTGAAGCGTTAGTTGTTGGTTGTTTCTGTTGTTTGTTTTGCATGTCTCATTTGATGAACCCTATTTATGGCTTGCATGCCAAATTTTTAGATATTTAGGAGGAAATTTCATATAGGCTTGTTGAGGGTGTTGATGTAGACATGCCGAATTTTGATTAGTCTTAGTACTAAAAACAAGTTTTGTAAATTTCTGGTATAAATATCGAATGGGTTCCTTTTGGTGTAAGAATTGTTCTCATTAATAAGTGGATACTATACATGCGCAATGTTGGACCACTAGCACATAATGATTGAATTATTCTGGATATCGTCTTATATTGATATTATGTTGTAATAATAGAAACGACGAAATGCCGCCAAAAGTAAGAGTCTGAGAGTTCGAGGGAAGACACCGATGAGAAGCGTGGTGAGGAACGCAGATTGGAAAAAACGTGTGTAGCTAACCCTAGGAAGTCGGGAAAGGATAATGCCAGGGATGGCAGGAGTAGTTTTGAGAAGAAGACTGTCACACCCCGACCGCGTAAAACAACCAATCGCGGCGGAATCGTCGGGGAGTGTTGTAACAGAATCATTGTTTCAAAACACACGGAAATTGAAGTTTCGTTTTATTAAACATTAAATATTTACATCGTCTGGAAATATAAATAAACAATTTAAACATAGTCTATCATTGTTATTAAGTCACTAAGGCCTCGTCCAGTCCTATGTGAGCATGCATCCTAGCAATCAACATCATTCAACAACACCTGAAACATATGTGAAAACAAAGTCAGCAAAGAAATGCTGGCGAGTACATAGGTTTTTGAGAGTGTCGGATTCATGGCTAGTTTACATGTTGCAATACTTAATTAAAAACCTTGTTTTGAAAAGTGTAGTATTGCGACATAATTAACCAACTCAAATCAAGTTGGTTATAATTTATAAAATCTCGTAGCCATGATTCTTAACTCGAAAACATTTTGTTTTAGAAAACCAATTTGTAAAGCATCTCGTATTAAATCGTTAATAAAACTCGTTAATAAAACTCGTTAATAAATCTCGTTAATAAAACTCGTATGGTTTATATCATTTCGAAAACCTCATTTGTGTGACATCGTTTCAAAATCGTTTACCCAAGTGAACTAAATAACGCCACGGTATGTAATACGATGAAAACACTTATATATAGGAAGTACCAGCGGCGTATCCACCATGCTTTCATCACGTTACGCCCATCCCGTTATCTAAACACTAACCGAAAACCAATCGTTTACCCAAATCGTTTAATTCGTTAAAAATCGCTTTAGTCGTTTAAACCATTCTCGTCTTAAATCGTTAAAACTACTTTTGATTGTCTCGCTAATAACATCCAAACCTTCATGACTCGACTATCTCGCCTATCGCTTCTCGCATTAATAAACCACCAAAGGGTAAATTAACAATCACAGATTCAGTCATTACCCACCTAACCCACACATAACCATGGGTGCAGTCTGATAACGGGATTTGTCAGATCCTTTGGTACCATAACCTAATACTGGTTGGTTCGGCCAAAACTAATGGATATTATTCGTTATATAAATACAACCAACAAGTTTGTTTACTATATCGAAATCGTTATTAATTTAAAATAAACCATTTTAATCGTTCTTGAAACCATTGTTATAATATCGAAAATCGTTTTGAAAACCATCGTTAAAACCTTGAAAACATTTAGCACATATGAATCACCCCAAAACAATTGAAAACAGTAAAATAGGGGAACTATGTACTCACTTGAGAATGCTTAGAGGTCTTGAACAACAACCAAGCAAAGCTAGAGGGAGCACGGAATCAATCGGCAAGCTAATAACTATATAATTAAACCGGACCTAAGTCAGAAGATCGGATAGGATGAGGTTTTGTAAACCAAATGAGTATTGGGACTCATATGACATGGTTTAACAAAGTCTACATCCTAAATCGAAACCTAACCTAAGTGCTTTCGACCCATTGTGACCCATTAAGGTAGCTTAAGCTACTTTAACGTGTCGTTCGTGCAAAAGCGCATTCGAGATGTCTAACTAGTCCTATGACAAGTATTATATGCCTAAACATGATTAAATATGTTGCATAATCAATTAAGTGACAAAAGTTTATGTTACATATGCTTAATTACCAATTATGCATGAAAAGGGCATTTTGGTCATTTACCTAAGGCATATAAACTACCTATCATACAACTAATTAAACCTAAGTGACATTAAGGTATAACCTCGGAAGGTTATTCCCTATGCAACTATGGTCACTAAACATGTTTGGTCGGATCCTAATGATCGACCAAACGGGTCGTGTTCGAAAGTCTAAGCTGGTGTTTAGTCCGCTTGACTTACGACTCTACACAAGCACTAATCTAAACAGTGACGAGTTAAACATGTTAAAACATGTTTAACGAATTTAGAAAATAGATTTGGTATCAAAACAAATGGTTTTGATACCTATAAGTAGTTTGGTTACAAAATACGCAAGAATGTGCATTTTGGCCGAAACTACGACTCGTCACAACACATAGATAACGTGGTAATCAGTAGGTATAGTCACTAGGGACTATAACCATCGTGATTACGCTCACGTTATGAAGTTCAAATGAACTTCTCGTTGACCAACTCGTGGTCAAAGCTGAAAGTCAAACAGAGTTTGACTTTTAAGCTAGAAAGCGATAAAAGAATGAAAGAGGACTTACAAAGGGTCCAAATAGATTTGGTTCCAAGTATTCTCAGGTAGGTAGTGAATAATCACAACCACTTAGAGAAATCTCAGACCAAATGTGCAGAAAATGAATGAGGGACATGGCCTTATATAGTTTTTCGTAAACCGTTAGGATCATTTCTTGGAGAAGAGGGAATGATCTTGGCCTTACACTTGGGCACAAGGTTTTGAATACAATGGGGACATCAAATACCAGCCCATAGTGTGTAATTCAAGGGGTAAAAACCATTTGAGCAAGTGGAATAGGCCAGATTCATTGTTTCTGCAATTCTGTGGTGCTGGCACAAGCTTACGGACCGTAAGCTTATGGTCCATACGGTCCGTAAGGACCCTGCAGACCTGCCAGTTTCACATTTTGGCAGCTTTAGTCCCTGAAGTCCCAAACTTGGTTTTCGATGCATTTTTGACACATTTAAGCCCCGTTAACCCCATTTCAAAGCTCTAAAATGAAGTTAAAGTATAGGGAACTTAAAATGTGCTCAAAAATATCTCGGATGTCTGCTCGTTTGGTCGTACGGTTGCGTTGTTCGGTTAGTTACGACGGGAGTCGTAACGAACGCAAAAACGATCCAAATTAAGCGACGAATGGAATTTTCTTATGCCAAACACTAAAATAAAATATTTTAATGCTTACATAAATTTTTGGATATCCGGATATATTCAGAACGTAAGATATGCGCGAAAATGCAAACTTGTGCACTTTTTGACGCTTTTAGTCCCTATTGATCAATAAAGTTTATTTTAGCATACTGAACCCCTCAATGCCTATTTCTGTCACACCCCGACCACGTGGAACATACAAAACGTGGCGGAAACATCGGGGAGTGTTGTAACAGAATTAATGTTTCAAATCCATGGCAATTGAAATTTCGTTTTATTCATTAGAAGTGTTACAATGTCTTAACAAACAAGGAAATACAACATAATTAACTAGTCTGCATCTTTTATTGTCACTAAGGCCCATGTCCGCCTAAGTGTATCTTGATCAATCCTATGCTTCATTTCCTGAAAAACACATGTGAAAATATGGTACGTCAGCATAAAAATGCCGGTGAGATACATAGGTTTTGTGAAAATAGGTTTCATGACTTATGTTTGAGAAAATGTTTAGTCATGAACCTTGTTATTTGCTTTGTCTTTAAATCATTTGAAAAACGATAAGATCAGATGATAAGTATAAATAAATGTAAGGTTAAATGGATAACCAAGTAAAATGTGTTTGTATAAGATAAGTTGTTTATAAATCAATGTCTTGTGAAAAGTATGTTATTTGTATGAAATGTTCTATGTCTCAAACTGAAATGATTCAAATAACGTGACGACATGTAATACCATACAAACACTTATATATAGGAAGTACCAGCGGCGTATCCACCATGCTTGTATCATATTACGCACGCATCGTTACTTAATCACTTAATCAACCCAAACCAAACAATGTAAAATGTTCATGTCAAGATGTAAATCATGTCAAAATGTCTATGTCAAATATCCAAGTCAAATGTCTATGTCAAATATCCATGTCAAATGTCTATGTTTAAACCAATAGTCAAAAGTCCTTGTATAAACCATGTCAAATGTTGATAGTCCAAAAGTAGTCAAGTAATGTATAACCAAAATGATATGTATGGTAAGTAAAATTTAGACTACTTAAACCATAAGTAAAAATGAACAAAACAAAGTATTGAAGTAAAACTTGGTTTAAATCAAAGTTATGTTTTGTAGAATAATGCATGCTTTACTGATACAAACACTTATACAGTATGTTAAACGCAAACATTCAAGCCTTGAGACAGTCGGATAACCCTTTCAGTCAAGGTTATCAAAAGAATTGTATTCGGATTCAGTCATTCCTTACATCCAAACAAACCCGGGATGTCAGGAATGGGATTTGTCAAGTCCTATGGTACCACTACTTACTACCGAGCGGCATAGCAAATGTTAATGAACGTTATATAGACCCGTTAAACAAACCAAATGTCATACCAAAATGTAAGCATGAGATGAAGATAATGTACCTAGTATGCTAGAGTAAACATACAAGGTAGAGTTGTAAAACAATGTGTCCATATGTTACTGGAACATATGCAACAGAGATGCAATGTAAAATGATGTACTAAGTATGCTAAGTTAACATACAAAGCAGAAAAGTCATGTAAATCAATGTGCTTAGCATGTTATCAGTCAACATACATAGCAGAAAAGTCATGTAAATCAATGTGCTTAGCATGTTATCAGTCAACATACATAGCAGAAAAGTCATGAAATCATGTACTATAATGTACTAACAAACATAGTCGGTATATGATGTGAAAACAGGAAAGCAGGAAAGTAACAAGTAGGCACATGTGTTCCACCCCAAAACAGTTTGGAAAACAGTAAAAGAGGGGTCTATGTACTCACTTGAGATTGCTCAGTAGTCCTTGAGTAACAACCAAACAATGCTAGAGATCGCGGATATCAAACGGCACCTAATATAGGTAACTACATTAATAAACCGGACCTAGATCGGAAGATTGGGTAGCATTAGGGTTTGTAAACCAAACGAGTGTAGAGACTCGTGTCATTTGGTTTAACAAAGCCTACATACTAAATGAAACTTAACCTAAAAGCTTACGACCCATTACGACCCGTTTAGGTAGCTTATGCTACTTTAACGCGTCGTTCGCGTGAAACACTTTCGGACCGCCTAACTAGTCCTATGACAAGTGTTATATGCCTAAACATGTTACATTATCAGTTATGTGACAAAAGTTTAGGTTACATATGCTTAATTACCAATTATACATGAAAAGGGTATTCTGGTAATTTACCTAAGGCATATAAACTACCTATCATACAACTACTTAAACGAAGCGACCATAGGGTATAACCTCGGAAGGTTATTCCCTATATACTATGGTCACCTAATGTATTTGGTCGGATCCTAATGATCGACCAAATGGGTCGAGTTCGAAGGTATAGGCGATTTATTAGGATCGTTTCATGGAAAACGTGCCATGATCCAACCCGTACACTTGTCGGAACCTTATGGAAGCTTAAAATGGTTCTTATCATCATGACTAGGCAATTGGGAACATGTGGTGGAGGATCAAACAGCTGCAGCCTGCTGTTTAAAAACTCTGAATCTGGTCAGCAGACCCCTAGCGCACCGCTACACTATAAGTGTAGCGCACCGCTAGGCCCAAGTTTGGCAGATTTACACTTTTGGTCCCTGTTGTGTATTCAGCCCATTTTCGACACGTTTAAGGCCCGTTAACCCCATTTCAAAGCTCTAAAATGAAGTTAAAGTATAGGGAACTTAAAACATGCTCAAAAATATCTCGGATGTCGGTTCGTTTAGCCGTACGAACGCGATGTTCGCTTAATTACGACGGAATGCGCATAAGCGCGAAAAACGATCCAAATGACGCGACGAATGGATTTTTCTTATGGCGAACACTAAAATAAAATATTTTAGTGCTTACATAAATTTTTGGATGTCCGGATGTATTCAGAACGTAAGTTATGCGCGAAAATGCAAACTTGTGCACTTTTTGACACTTTTAGTCCCTGAATGACCCAAAAGTTTATTTTAGCACACCGAACCCCTCAAAGCCTATTTCTAAGCTATATAAAGGATATTTATGGTATTTTTAACTTATGGTCATGTTCCGGAATGTTCGTTACAGTTCAAATTGACATACTTTCGCAGTTTGTCATATTTAGTCCCTGTAAGCGAATTAGCTTGTTTTTGCCATACCAAAGCCTTCAAAACTTATTTCTAAGTTATGTAAAGGTTAATTAAGGTATGTTAAGACTATGTCACTATTCCGGAGTGTTTGTTGCATTAAACTGGTTATATTTACGCATCGGTGCGCGTATAACCTTCCAGAAAGCGATTTAGAGTTTGGAATTGAACAAAAATTGATATGTGCAAATGATACACATATTTTTACAAATCCCAAGTATGAAATATAATATTTCATTGGTTTGGTATTTGTTTGATGGCCGTGAAGGCACAGTTGTTACAGTCTCCCCTACTTTAGGAAATTTCGTCCCGAAATTTATTTAGAGGAAACTTGTGAGAGTTTAAAACATGAAGTTGAAAAGATCGAACAACATTGGTTAGGTTTCTGAACTTCTAGTAACTTTAATAATCATCATGATTGCAACGTAAGAGGGATACTTATATACTAGTATATAAAGCATCATTGGTGCGTCCACCATGCCTCCATTACATCGTCCTCATTTTGTTATTGTTGTCGCTATCGGTTCTTTCACATAATAAATCTTACTGGATTTCTGTGCACTAAATTTCATAATTATGTGCGCATCCATAATTAGAGAATTCCTTGCATAGTTCACACAGTCTATTTTATAATGTGTAGGGTAAAACCAAATGAACAATCCTGTGATGAGCGTGACTTAGACCGCCATAGAGTCCTTTAGACTAAACCAATAAATGATTTAAATAGACTATCAAGGAGTCTGTTCAGCTACATCACTAGATGTCATTTTTTTTAACCAAATTGTGAATCAATCTTTTTGACTAGACCACTAAAGGGTCCTTTATGAATCATGGAGTGGTACTATATAATCCAAGGGTCTTAACTATTACATAGAAGCCCATTTAAGGATTAAAGGTAGTACCTTTTGAATATCCTGCTACGAATCCCTCATATGAAGATATGAAAGATCCTGCAAGGATTTGGATAAAGAATATCCAGAGTAGTAAAAACACCAAAAATGCATAAAAGAAAACATAAGATGAGTAAACACATAGTCACATAACCACAAAATTGTTTGTTAATTTGTCTTGTAAATTGCGTACATGCATTTAAAGCACACTAGGAATCCATTCCGTGGATTTCATTTGGTACTTTAAACGTTTATCAAGAATCCAACTATAAAGATAGAAAGATCAAAAAAAGAAAATTCGATTTCGATTTTTTTAGGAACCGAAATGTTCGAATTAAGGTACATAAGGAATCCAATTAAGGACTCTGATTTGAATAATAATCATCCACAAGGATCTAATTGTGAGGATAAAAAGATCCCATATGGATTTAAAAGTTGGAGATGTTTTGAAACCTTGCACTGGACGTGCTTAGGTCAAAACATGATGTAAAATGCTTATGAAGTTGAGATGCTTGATATGTCAAGGCGACATATGAAGCAGAATTTTGAAGGTTAAGTCAATGTATGAGGAAAATGTTTTTTTTAAAAACTATGCATGGGGTTCTTTTAAGAAAAATGTGTTTAACGTTTTTGAAACCTTATATATAATACTTTTTGAAATCATAAAGTAGGTGTATTAGGTAGATATATTTACAAAAATGTTTTAAAATCATGCGAGATGAATTTTGAAATTATGTATAAGGTTTTTGAAAGACATGAATGATGCTTTTCGAAATCATGCACTTGATAAGAAAATGTATTGTGTTAATATTGTCTTCAGACTATATGAAATATTTTGAATTTAGAAAGGTTGGTTTTGATAACATGGCCAATGTTTTTGAAATAACATAGACAATGCATCTAGAAAAATTGTTTTCAAACTATATGAAATGTTTTGAGATCATGAAGATTGTTTTGAAATACTTGTACTGTGTATGTTGAAAAATCAAAACGTAATGGGTATGAGATTCGAAAATACCCTTAGTTATTTAACCAAGGATTTTAAAGGAACAGATGTGCAGAAGCATGATTACTCATAATGTCACTTTATTTTCTGTACTTCGTATCTTAGAATGAAACGAGTACTTAAAGTTTTCGAAGGAATCATGAGCGATCATTTGAAAGAGAGAATCACAAGAGTAGTTTGTAAGGAACATAGTTCCTTGATGTAGGTATCATAGGAAAATCATACACACATGTAACTATACTTGTATATCAGCATTTGTGAACAACGATTTATTTATAAACAAAACAGATTGTTTCACATTACAAGGAAACAAAAGAACAAAAGCGTAAGACAGCAACATCCTTTGTTCAGCTGAATGCTCATCCGTGGGTCGGATTTGCATTAGCAAGCTTTGGGCATCGGTTTCTGTAGTGGGTCAGATCCCCACAATTGTAACAGGCACCAGGTGGGTAGTGTGGTCGTGCAGCTTGACCCTGTTGCTGAGCAAGAGGCTGAGCAACTTGTTGAGCCGGGTTCTGAACTGGGCGATTCGGATTAGCAGGGATGCGGCAGGTGTTAGCAAGATGACCGGATCTTCCGCAGTTGGTGCACTGACGAAACTGGAGGTGTGGTTGATGATGGCCATTACACCTGTTGCACAAAGGTGCATTGCCAAAATAAGGCTTCTTGGCTAGTGGTTGCGCAGGCTGATTTGATGCAGCTTGGGCCTGTGCAGTAATGGCATTGTTTTGGGAAACCTTACGCTTCCTTGCCCTCTTGGATGAACTAGAATCCTTCCCATTCTTGTTCTGACCTTTCTTGCTATCCTCCTTGTCAGACGGCTGTTTCTCGCCCTTGTCACCCTTCCTGTGTAATTTATTCTTCCGAATCTGCGACTCAGTCAATGTCGCTGATAACTCGATCGCCTGACGGAGTGTGGCAGGGTTACTACCAGTAAGGATGTCTTGTACCGAGTCAGGTAGGCCGTCGATGTACCTTTCGATAGCTATGTCAAGTGGGGTAACCATTGTCGGGCAAAGCAGACTCAACTCCTCAAACCTATCAGTATACGCCCTGTGCTCACCACTATCTTGCTTCAACTCATCAAATTCCTTCTCCAAAGCTCGCTGCTCATGACGAGGACAGAATTCCCTCATCATAAGAGCCCTAAGTTCAGCCCAGGTTTGCGCAAGAGCAATTTCTGCACCTCGGTCCCTCATAACCCCGTTCCACCATGTGAGAGCCCTCTTCTGGAACACACTTGAAGAAAACTCGACCTTGCGATTATCCGGACACTGAACGTGGCGGAAAGTATTCTCAATGCTCTCGAACCACTGAAGAAGCCTAGTTGCTCCCTCAGAGCCACTAAACTTGAGTGGTTTAGCCTGATTAAAGTCCTTGTATTTGCATAGGGCATTGTTGTTGTTGTTGGCTTGTTGCCATTGAGCAAAGAGATTTGGAAATTGGGCAGCCATCTGCTTCGCAATAATTTCTGCCAGTTCGGCAGTCTCTATCTGGTTCTCGCGTCGAGGAGGCATTCTAAAAGAGGAAACATGAAAGGAAACGAGTGAGAGAATTACACGAAAAGAATGAGATGAACAAATCTGATGAAAGCAAGGATAGTGGTCATTTGTTTGTTACTATAAAGCAACAAACGACCTCGGTGATTAATCAAAGTAATTAGGTCAAAAATAATGTATCACGAAGACATGCTCGCCTATAAGTGAACACTCATCCCAAGAATTCCCAGGTAAGCACAACTGGTCTCGCGTCTGATGAGATGTATACGAAGTGCTTGCCTAGCCAGAAAACCCAGAATACAGGCATTCACCCTTCCAGTTTGCACGTGTTCACATTATTTAAAACCCAAAACCTTGACGAAGTTTTGAAAACTCAAGGGGGTTCAAAACCATATAACAGAGAGTTCGAAACCTAGTAATCAATCATCCTAGAACAGATGATTAGTTTTCAAAGCGGTTTTGAAATTTATGTTCTTGTTGTGGTCGTCGCCTAAGGATAGGTGACAGTATTGTTTTATGACTAAACGCAAGTAAACTCGCGTTAGGGTCCTAAGAAGGTTATAGACTAGGTCAAAGCATTACTAATTACTAATAACCTAATTCCCTATAACCTTTGGCTCTGATAGCATCTTTTCTGTCACACCCCGACCACGTGGAACATACAAAACGTGGCGGAAACATCGGGGAGTGTTGTAACAGAATTAATGTTTCAAATCCATGGCAATTGAAATTTCGTTTTATTCATTAGAAGTGTTACAATGTCTTAACAAACAAGGAAATACAACATAATTAACTAGTCTGCATCTTTTATTGTCACTAAGGCCCATGTCCGCCTAAGTGTATCTTGATCAATCCTATGCTTCATTTCCTGAAAAACACATGTGAAAATATGGTACGTCAGCATAAAAATGCCGGTGAGATACATAGGTTTTGTGAAAATAGGTTTCATGACTTATGTTTGAGAAAATGTTTAGTCATGAACCTTGTTATTTGCTTTGTCTTTAAATCATTTGAAAAACGATAAGATCAGATGATAAGTATAAATAAATGTAAGGTTAAATGGATAACCAAGTAAAATGTGTTTGTATAAGATAAGTTGTTTATAAATCAATGTCTTGTGAAAAGTATGTTATTTGTATGAAATGTTCTATGTCTCAAACTGAAATGATTCAAATAACGTGACGACATGTAATACCATACAAACACTTATATATAGGAAGTACCAGCGGCGTATCCACCATGCTTGTATCATATTACACACGCATCGTTACTTAATCACTTAATCAACCCAAACCAAACAATGTAAAATGTTCATGTCAAGATGTAAATCATGTCAAAATGTCTATGTCAAATATCCAAGTCAAATGTCTATGTCAAATATCCATGTCAAATGTCTATGTTTAAACCAATAGTCAAAAGTCCTTGTATAAACCATGTCAAATGTTGATAGTCCAAAAGTAGTCAAGTAATGTATAACCAAAATGATATGTATGGTAAGTAAAATTTAGACTACTTAAACCATAAGTAAAAATGAACAAAACAAAGTATTGAAGTAAAACTTGGTTTAAATCAAAGTTATGTTTTGTAGAATAATGCATGCTTTACTGATACAAACACTTATACAGTATGTTAAACGCAAACATTCAAGCCTTGAGACAGTCGGATAACCCTTTCAGTCAAGGTTATCAAAAGAATTGTATTCGGATTCAGTCATTCCTTACATCCAAACAAACCCGGGATGTCAGGAATGGGATTTGTCAAGTCCTATGGTACCACTACTTACTACCGAGCGGCGTAGCAAATGTTAATGAACGTTATATAGACCCGTTAAACAAACCAAATGTCATACCAAAATGTAAGCATGAGATGAAGATAATGTACCTAGTATGCTAGAGTAAACATACAAGGTAGAGTTGTAAAACAATGTGTCCATATGTTACTGGAACATATGCAACAGAGATGCAATGTAAAATGATGTACTAAGTATGCTAAGTTAACATACAAAGCAGAAAAGTCATGTAAATCAATGTGCTTAGCATGTTATCAGTCAACATACATAGCAGAAAAGTCATGTAAATCAATGTGCTTAGCATGTTATCAGTCAACATACATAGCAGAAAAGTCATGTAAATCAATGTGCTTAGCATGTTATCAGTCAACATACATAGCAGAAAAGTCATGAAATCATGTACTATAATGTACTAACAAACATAGTCGGTATATGATGTGAAAACAGGAAAGCAGGAAAGTAACAAGTAGGCACATGTGTTCCACCCCAAAACAGTTTGGAAAACAGTAAAAGAGGGGTCTATGTACTCACTTGAGATTGCTCAGTAGTCCTTGAGTAACAACCAAACAATGCTAGAGATCGCGGATATCAAACGGCACCTAATATAGGTAACTACATTAATAAACCGGACCTAGATCGGAAGATTGGGTAGCATTAGGGTTTGTAAACCAAACGAGTGTAGAGACTCGTGTCATTTGGTTTAACAAAGCCTACATACTAAATGAAACTTAACCTAAAAGCTTACGACCCATTACGACCCGTTTAGGTAGCTTATGCTACTTTAACGCGTCGTTCGCGTGAAACGCTTTCGGACCGCCTAACTAGTCCTATGACAAGTGTTATATGCCTAAACATGTTACATTATCAGTTATGTGACAAAATTTTAGGTTACATATGCTTAATTACCAATTATACATGAAAAGGGTGTTCTGGTAATTTACCTAAGGCATATAAACTACCTATCATACAACTACTTAAACGAAGCGACCATAGGGTATAACCTCGGAAGGTTATTCCCTATATACTATGGTCACCTAATGTATTTAGTCGGATCCTAATGATCGACCAAATGGGTCGAGTTCGAAGGTATAGGCGATTTATTAGATCGCCTACCCTACGACTCTAGACAACGTGGTAATCAGTGGGCATAGTCCCAAGGGACTATGACCAACGTGATTACACTCACGTTGCGAAGTTCAAACGAACTTCGCATTGACCATTACTGGTCAACGCTGAAAGTCAAACAAAGTTTGACTTTCTGACTCGAAAAGCAGTAAAAATAAGGAAAAGAACGAAAGAATACTTACGAAGGGTCCCCGAATGCTAATCCCGATCCAAGAACTCAGGTATGAAACAATGGTTTCAACTTAGAGCTCTCAAATCAGAATTCTTGTGCAAAATGAGGTTGTGTGGGTTGGGTATTTATAGGAATACCCGAACCGTTAGGATCGTTTCATGGAAAACGTGCCATGATCCAACCCGTACACTTGTCGGAACCTTATGGAAGCTTAAAATGGTTCTTATCATCATGACTAGGCAATTGGGAACATGTGGTGGAGGATCAAACAGCTGCAGCCTGCTGTTTAAAAACTCTGAATCTGGTCAGCAGACCCTTAGCACACCGCTACACTATAAGTGTAGCGCACCGCTAGGCCCAAGTTTGGCAGATTTACACTTTTGGTCCCTGTTGTGTATTCAGCCCATTTTCGACACGTTTAAGGCCCGTTAACCCCATTTCAAAGCTCTAAAATGAAGTTAAAGTATAGGGAACTTAAAACATGCTCAAAAACATCTCGAATGTCGGTTCGTTTAGCCGTACGAATGCGATGTTCACTTAATTACGACGGAATGCGCATAAGCGTGAAAAACGATCCAAATGACGCGACGAATGGATTTTTCTTATGGCGAACACTAAAATAAAATATTTTAGTGCTTACATAAATTTTTGGATGTCCGGATGTATTCAGAACGTAAGTTATGCGCGAAAATGCAAACTTGTGCACTTTTTGACACTTTTAGTCCCTGAGTGACCCAAAAGTTTATTTTAGCACACCGAACCCCTCAAAGCCTATTTCTAAGCTATATAAAGGATATTTATGGTATGTTTAACTTATGGTCATGTTCCGGAATGTTCGTTACAGTTCAAATTGACATACTTTCGCAGTTTGTCATATTTAGTCCCTGTAAGCGAATTAGCTTGTTTTTGCCATACCAAAGCCTTCAAAACTTATTTCTAAGTTATGTAAAGGTTAATTAAGGTATGTTAAGACTATGTCACTATTCCGGAGTGTTTGTTGCATTAAACTGGTTATATTTACGCATCGGTGCGCGTATAACCTTCCAGAAAGCGATTTAGAGTTTGGAATTGAACAAAAATTGATATGTGCAAATGATACACATATTTTTACAAATCCCAAGTATGAAATATAATATTTCATTGGTTTGGTATTTGTTTGATGGCCGTGAAGGCACAGGTGTTACAATTTCTAAGCTATGTAAAGGATATTTAGGGTATGTTTAACTTATGAACAAGTTCCGGAATGTTCGTTTCTATACAAATCGGTATAGTTTCGCAGTTTGACACAACTAGTCCCTGTGATCGAACAAACTTGATTTCAACACACCAAACCATCCAAAACTTATTTCTAAGTTATGTGGAGGTTATTTAAGGTATGTTAAGCCTATTTCACTATTCCGGAGTGTTTGTTGCATTAAACTAGTTATATTTACGCATCAGTGTGCGTATAACCTTCCAGAAAGCGATTTAAAGCTCGAAATCGAACAAGAGTTGATATGTGCAAATGATACACATATTTATACAAATCCCAAGTATGAAACACAACATTTCATTGATTTGGTATTTGTTCAATGGCCGTGGAGGCACAGATGTCACATTCTCCCCTACTTCAGGAAATTTCGTCCCGAAATTTAATTAGAGGAAACTTGTGAGAGCTCAAAACATGAAGTCAAAAAGATAAAACAACACTGGTTAGGGTTCTGAACTTCTAGTAACTTTAAATAACATTATGCTTGCAATGTAAGAGGGACACTTATATACAAGTATATGAAGCGCCATTGGTGCGTCCACCGTACCTCCATTACATTGTTCACGTTTCGTTATTGTTGTCACTATTGGTTCTTACACATGATAAATCTTACTGTGGTTTCCGTGCACTGAATTTTTATAATTATGTACGCGTCCATAATTACGAAATTCCTTGCATAGTCCACACAGTGCATTTGACAATGTGTAGGGGAAAACCAAATGAATGAACCTGTGATGAGTGTGACTGGACCACCATAGGGTCCTTTCAGCTGTATCATCACATGCCACTCTTAACCAGATTCTGAATCAATCTTTAACTAGACCACTCAAGGGTCTCTTTTCGAATCATGGAATGGTGCTATATAACCCAAGGGTCTTAACTACCACGTAGAAGCCCATTAAGGATTTAAGGTAGTACCTTTTGAATATCCTACTATGAATCCCTCATATGAAGATATGGAAGATTCTATGAGGATTTGGATAACGAAAATCGGATCACACAAAAACATAGAGGAGAACACATAAACACATAATCACATAATCTCATAATTGTTTAATTTGACATTTAATTTGTTATCTTTGGACACGGGTATTTAAAGCATACCAGGAATCCAATCCGTGGATTTCATTTGGCACTTTAAATATTTTCAAGAATCTAACTATGAAGATAGGAAGATCTTAATAAGAATTTGGTTTGTCCTTATTGAGTTGTAATGTACATATTAAGGTGTACAAGGAATCCAATCAGGGCTCCAATTTGGGCGATAATCATTCACAAGGATTCTTAAAATAGAGCAACCCATCACTTTTCGTTTCGAGTTTAAGCTCGAGTTGAAGTGGTAGCTCATATTTTAATAAGCCTTCGTTTACACAAGATCGTTGTGCTTGAAGGACACGAGATTGAATATCAGATAGGGTTTGAACAGAATGAAGCTTGGCTCGCTCCTTTCGACTAAGCGCATCGGCTACGATATTCGCCTTACCAGGAAGGTAGCGAATCACGCAATCGTAATCGTTCAAGAGTTCAACCCATTGTCGTTGCCTCATGTTCAGCTCCTTTTGAATAAGAATGAGCTGGAGACTTTTGTGGTTTTGTGAAAACCACACACTTCGTTCCATAGAGGTAGTGTCTCCAGATTTTGAAAGCAAATACCACAACACCTAACTCAAGATCATGAGTTGTGTAGTTCTTTTCGTGAATTTTCAACTGTCTTGACGTATATGCTATGACTTTACCTCATTGCATAAGAACATAACCAAGGCCTAGATTTGACGCGTCATAAAAGACAACGAAATCATCGTTCCATTGGGCAAGGACAAAACAGGAGCATCACATAGCTTCCGTTTCAGCGTTTGGAACACTTCTTCTTGCTTATATCCCCACTCAAGAGGCTTATTCTTCTGAGTCAAAGCAGTGAGTGGCACTGCGATCTTCGAGAAGTTTGAAATAAAACAACGATAATAACCAGCGAGACCAAGAAAAGAACGAATTTATGTAGGTGTCGTTGGTGTATTCTAATCCTTAATTGCAGCAATTTGGATGGATCCACATGAATACCCTGCTTGTTGACTACATGACCCAAAAACTGAACTTCTTTAAGCCAAAATTCACACTTGGAGAATTTAGCGAAAAGTTTGTTCCTTCTTTAGGAGTTCCAATGTCAAACGAAGGTGTTGCTCGTGATCGGCTCGAGACTTTGAATAAATGAGAATATCGTCGATGAACACAATGATGAACTTGTCTAAATAAGGTTTACAGAACCTATTCATTAGGTCCATGAAGATAGCTGGGCATTCGTCAAACCAAAAAGGCATGACAGTGAACTCGTAATGCCCATATCTTGTGCGGATGGCAGTTTTGGGAATATCTTCTTCGAGAACACGAAGTTGATGATACCCAGATCGCAGATCGATCTTAGAGAAACATGAAGCACCTTGCAGCTGATCAAAGAGATCATTGATTCGAGGTAGGGGATATCGATTCTTGATGGTAAGCTTGTTAAGCTCACGATAATCGATACACATACGAAAAGATCCATCTTTCTTCTTCACAAAGGGGACAGGAGCTCCCCTAAGGTGAATAATTTGATCGGATGAATCCTTTATCAGATAACTCTTGAAGTTGTTTCGATAATTCTTGCATCTCAGACGGTGCAAGACGATAAGGTGCTTTCGCAATTGGGTTGGCATTGGGTACAAGGTCAAAATGAAACTTGACTTAACGAACTGGAGGCAAACCAGGCAGTTCATCAGGAAACACCTCTGGATAATCCCTAACAACTGGAATATCCTGAATACTCTTGTTCTTGCCTTTCTCCTCGGTGACATGTGCCAGAAAAGCAACATATCCTTTTCGTAGATAACTTTGGGCCTTCGTACACGACATGAGCTTCAATCCACCAGAAGGTTTCTCGCCACGAACTTTCAGAACATCGCCAGACAAAAGGGGAATGCGAACAATCTTATCGAAACAAACCACCTCAGCATGATGTTTGGTTAACTAATCCATCCCTATGTTAATGTCGAAACTCCCAAGTTGCATCGGTGTGAGGTCAAAAGGAAAAAGATGATTACTCAAATTGCCACTTCGTTTCTTAGAATGAAACGAGCACTTAGAATTTTCGAGGAAATCATGAGCGATCATATGAACAAGAGAACTACAAATACGGTTCTTTGGTGTAGGTATCGTAGGGGTATGCCATACACACATGCAACTATATTTGTACATTAGAATTGCAAATAAAGATTTGTTTATAAACAAAATCGATTGTTTCTGAGTTCAAAGGAAAACACTAGAAACATAAACATAAGATTCGGATTATTCAAAGCAGCAGCTTCTTCTAATCAGCCAAATGCTCATCCGTGGGTCGGATTTGCATTGAAAATCTTTGGGTATCTGTCCCTGACATAACCCATCTCGCCATAGGTGTAGCAAATACCAGGAGGAAAACAAGCCTGTGCTGGATCTGCTTGAAATTGAACGGGGTTCTGAAAAGCTTGGTTTAGTATAGTGACTGAATGACAGTCTCGTGCCAAATGACCAATGAGTCCACAGTTGAAACATTTCCGACATTTGACACTGGCATAGTGGTGGAGGTTACACTGATTGCACAGAGGAGCAGTTCCTAAGTACGGCTTCTTGGCTGGTGGTGCTGCCACTGGCTAGGTTTTGCTTGATTTGGTGTAACGGCTACGGGACCCTTTGGAGCTTTACGCTTCTTTGACTTTTTCGAAAGCCCGGCTTCTGCTTCTTTCGATGCTTCTTGGGTGGCTTCATTATTGAGACGAGACATGGCGATACCTAAATCCACAGTCTTCAGGATTACTTCGCCTATTCGCTGGGCAAATTTGGCAGTTTGCTCGGACATTTGAGTGTCGTTGCGATGAAGAGACATTCTAGAGGAAATGAAAGACATAGGAGAACACAAATGAAATGTTATCGGATAATTAAAACAGAATGACAACGCATAGAAATTGCGATCATTTGTTTATTACCTAAGGCAAACAAATGAGACGGTGTTTAATCAAAGTAAACGGGTCATATTAATGTATTGCTTAAGACATGTTCGCCTACAAGTGAACACTCACCCCAAGAGTTCCAAAGTAAGAATGACTGGTCCGATACTGCGGATTTGTACGAACACTCTAGCCTTAGACAGAAAACTCAGGGTACAGGCATTCACCCTTCCAGTTTGCACGTGTTCACATTATAAGACCCAAACTTTGACGATATTTCGAAAACTTAGAGGGTTCAAAACCTAGTAATCAATCATCCTAGAACAGATGATTAGTTTTCGAAGCGGATTCGGAATTTGTGTTCTTGTTGTGGTTGTCACCTAAGGATAAGTGACGGTATTGTTTTAAGATCTAAACACAAGAATCTTGTGTTAGGGTCCTAGGAAGGTTATAGACTAGGTCAAAGCATTACTAATAACCTAATTC
The DNA here is from genome assembly GCA_030545235.1 of Helianthus tuberosus. Lineage (NCBI taxonomy): Eukaryota > Viridiplantae > Streptophyta > Magnoliopsida > Asterales > Asteraceae > Helianthus > Helianthus tuberosus. Next base: position 154,775,216 of record CM060371.1, on the reverse strand, counting down.
CCTATAACCATGAGCTCTGATACCAACTTTTCTGTCACACCCCGACCGCGTAAAACAACCAATCGCGGCGGAATCGTCGGGGAGTGTTGTAACAGAATCATTGTTTCAAAACACACAGAAATTGAAGTTTCGTTTTATTAAACATTAAATATTTACATCGTCTGGAAATATAAATAAACAATTTAAACATAGTCTATCATTGTTATTAAGTCACTAAGGCCTCGTCCAGTCCTATGTGAGCATGCATCCTAGCAATCAACATCATTCAACAACACCTGAAACATATGTGAAAACAAAGTCAGCAAAGAAATGCTGGCGAGTAGATAGGTTTTTGAGAGTGTCAGATTCATGGCTAGTTTACATGTTGAAATACTTAATTAAAAACCTTGTTTTGAAAAGTGTAGTATTGCGACATAATTAACCAACTCAAATCAAGTTGGTTATAATTTATAAAATCTCGTAGCCATGATTCTTAACCCGAAAACATTTTGTTTTAGAAAACCAATTTGTAAAACATCTCGTATTAAATCGTTAATAAAACTCGTTAATAAATCTCGTTAATAAAACTCGTATGGTTTATATCATTTCGAAAACCTCATTTGTGTGACATCGTTTCAAAATCGTTTACCCAAGTGAACTAAATAACGCCACGGTATGTAATACGATGAAAACACTTATATATAGGAAGTACCAGCGGCGTATCCACCATGCTTTCATAATGTTACACTCGTCCCGTTATCTAAACACTAACCGAAAACCAATCGTTTACCCAAATCGTTTAATTCGTTAAAAATCGCTTTAGTCGTTTAAATCATTCTCGTCTTAAATCGTGAAAACTACTTTTGATTGTCTCGCTAATAACATCCAAACCTTCGTGACTCGACTATATCGCCTATCGCTTCTCGCATTAATAAACCACCAAAGGGTAAATTAACAATCACATATTCAGCCATTACCCACCTAACCCACACATAACCATGGGTGCAGTCTGATAACGGGATTTGTCAGATCCTATGGTACCATAACCTAATACTGGTCGGTTCGGCCAAAACTAATGGATATTATTCGTTATGTAAATACAACCAACAAGTTTGTTTACTATATAGAAATCATTATTAATTTAATATAAACCATTTTAATCGTTCTTGAAACCATTGTTATAATATCGAAAATCGTTTTGAAAACCATCGTTAAAACCTTGAAAACATTTAGCACATATGAATCACCCCAAAACCATTGAAAACAGTAAAATAGGGGAACTATGTACTCACCTGAGAATGCTTAGAGGTCTTAAACAACAACCAAGCAAAGCTAGAGGGAGCACGGAATCAATCGGCAACCTAATAACTATATAATTAAACCGGACCTAAGTCGGAAGATCGGATAGGATGAGGTTTTGTAAACCAAATGAGTATTGGGACTCATATGACATGGTTTAACAAAGTCTACATCCTAAATCGAAACCTAACCTAAGTGCTTTCGACCCATTGTGACTCATTAAGGTAGCTTAAGCTACTTTAACGTGTCGTTCGCGCAAAAGCGCATTCGAGACGTCTAACTAGTCCTATGACATGTATTATATGCCTAAACATGATTAAATATGTTGCATAATCAATTAAGTGACAAAAGTTTATGTTACATATGCTTAATTACCAATTATGCATGAAAAGGGCATTTTGGTCATTTACCTAAGGCATATAAACTACCTATCATACAACTAATTAAACCTAAGTGACCATAAGGTATAACCTCGGAAGGTTATTCCCTATGCAACTATGGTCACTAAACATGTTTGGTCGGATCCTAATGATCGACCAAACGGGTCGTGTTCGAAAGTCTAAGCGGGTGTTTAGTCCGCTTGACTTACGACTCTACACAAGCACTAATCTAAAAAGTGATGAGTTAAACATGTTAAAACATGTTTAACGAATTTAGAAAATAGATTTGGTATCAAAACAAACGGTTTTGATACCTATAAGTAGTTTGGTTACAAAATACGCAAGAATGTGCATTTTGGCCGAAACTACGACTCGTCACTACACCTAGATAACGTGGTAATCAGTAGGTATAGTCACTAGGGACTATAACCATCGTGATTACACTCACGTTATAAAGTTCAAACGAACTTCTCGTTGACCAACTCGTGGTCAAAGCTGAAAGTCAAACAGAGTTTGACTTTTAAGCTAGAAAGCGATAAAAGAATGAAAGAGGACTTACAAAGGGTCCAAATAGATTTGGTTCCAAGTATTCTCAGGTAGGTAGTGAATAATCACAACCACTTAGAGAAATCTCAGACCAAATGTGCAGAAAATGAATGAGGAACATGGCCTTATATAGTTTTTCGCAAACCGTTAGGATCATTTCTTGGAGAAGAGGGAATGATCTTGGCCTTACACTTGGGCACAAGGTTTTGAATACAATGGGGACATCAAATACCATCCCATAGTGTGTAATTCAAGGGGTAAAAACCCTTTGAGCAAGTGGAATAGGCCAGATTCATTGTTTCTGCAATTCTGTGGTGCTGGCACAAGATTACGGACCGTAAGCTTATGGTCCATACGGTCCGTAAGGACCCTGCAGACCAGCCAGTTCACATTTTGGCAGCTTTAGTCCCTGAAGTCCCAAACTTGGTTTTCGATGCATTTTTGACACGTTTAAGCCCCGTTAACCCCATTTCAAAGCTCTAAAAATATCTCGGATGTCGGCTCGTTTGGTCGTACGGTTGCGTTGTTCGGTTAATTACGACGTGAGTCGTAACGAACGCAAAAACGATCCAAATTAAGCGACGAATGGAATTTTCTTATGCCAAAAACTAAAATAAAATATTTTAATGCTTACATAAATTTTTGGATGTCTGGATATATTCAGAATGTAAGATATGCGCGAAAATGCAAACTTGTGCACTTTTTGACGCTTTTAGTCCCTATTGATCAATAAAGTTTATTTTAGCATACCGAACCCCTCAAAGCCTATTTCTAAGCTATGTAAAGGATATTTAGGGTATGTTTAACTTATGATCAAGTTCCGGAATGTTCGTTTCTATACAAATCGGTATAGTTTCACAGTTTGACACAACTAGTCCCTGTGATCGAACAAACTTGATTTCAACACACCAAACCATCCAAAACTTATTTCTAAGTTATGTGGAGGTTATTTAAGGTATGTTAAGTCTATTTCACTATTCCAGAGTGTTCGTTGCATTAAACTGGTTATATTTACGCATCAGTGTGCGTATAACCTTCCAGAAAGCGATTTAGAGCCCGAAATCGAACAAGAGTTGATATGTGCAAATGATACACATATTTATACAAATCCCAAGTATGAAACACAACATTTCATTGATTTGGTATTTGTTCGATGACCGTGGAGGTACAGATGTCACAATGACTCTCAGGGATGAGCAGAGAAAGTGCGTCAGATGTGGTCGGACTATACATATAACTCGCGAGTGCTATGCCAAGAGTACATTGGATGGAGTTACACTCAAGGGATGCTATGAGTGTAGTGAATAAGGACATTTCGAGAGAGATTGTCTGAAAATGAAGGGTCAGGATGCCAGGGGTAGAGCATTCGAGCTAAACGCTGGGAAGGCACAAAACGATCTTGCTGTTGTTACCGGTATGTTTCGAATAAAAAACCAATCTATGTTCATACTTCTAATACCAACGCTGACTTGAGTTTTGTTCGAGAAACTTTGAACCATTTTTGTGTTCACCTACAAGTAAGCTGAGTATAAAGTGCCCGATAGAACTAGCAATTGGTAAGTTGATGGAAACTAATGAGGTCACTTGCGGTTGTAGTATTTAGTTAGGTGATCGTAGTTCTAGTGTTGGTTTGTTTCCAGTAGAGCTGGGGAGCCTTGACGCGGTTGTGAGAATGGATTGATTTTCCAAGAGCGAAGTGAAGACTATCGCTGGAAGAAGCTAGCTAGGATATCTCGTTCTGATGACGGTAGAAAGGTGGTAGTTGTTCACGAAGACCGACCGAGTCAAGTGTCGAGTGTGATGGTTGAGAGTTGTCAGTAGTAAGGATGCTCAGGTGGTTGCAAAAGGGGTTATCCTGCGTTCTTAGTTAACGTGGTGGATATGAAAGCTAAATGTAGGAATATCGGAGAGATTCCTATTGTTCGCAATTATTCAGAAGTTTTCCTAAAAAAGACTTATCTGGATTGCTCCCTGCAAGATAAATCAAATTCCGAGTCGATCTGACATCCGGTGCTGCACCCAATTGTACAATCTCCTCGTAGATTTAGCACCGTTTGGAATGAAGAAATTGTCAAGTTAGTTTCAAGAGCTACTGGACAAGGGTTTCATTCGATCAAGCTTTTCGCTTTGAGGCACATCTGTTTTATTGAGAAAAAGAAGGATGGATCCTTCAGGATACGTGATGATTTCAGAAAACCGAACAAGTTGACTATCAAGAATCGGTACCCTTTTACCGAGGATTGACGATTTGTTCAATCAAGTTACTGGGATCCAGCTGCTACATGAAGATCGATCTACGATCAGGATATTATCAGTTGAATGTTGCTGAAGAAGATGTGCTGAGGACTGCTTTTCAAACGTGATATGGCCATTACGAGTTATTAGTCATGCCTTTTTTACTAAATTAATGCACCATTTATAATCATCAATCTTATGAACAGGGTATGGAAACCCTAATCGGGTAGATTCGTGGTAATACTCATTGACGACATACTTCCCTATGTGTGAACTAAGGGGAAATCATGAGTAACGTTTGAAGTTAACTATGGAGTTGGTGAATGATGAGGAGCGCCAAAGACCCCGCCGGGAGTATGATGATCCATATAACTAGCTAGATGCTACCGGAGATTTATTAAGAATTTCTCTAAATTAGTGCAGCCTTTGACACTAATAACCCCGAAAGGAAAAGGGGAAATTTATTGGACAGCAAGATAGTAGGAAGCTTTTCTGACCCTCGAAAGAAAAGTTGGAAGCATATATGATGGACTTAGAAGGAAGTTAAGATACTCACATACCCTTGGTAGAATTATCTTACAATAATAATTAAACACGCTAGTATTTATGTAACACCTCGAAAATTTACGTCCAATAATGTATTGACACGTGTCATAAGCTTTGAATATGTGAAAAAGTACTTTAGAGGGACTAAAGTTGACAAACAGTGAAACTATGTGAATATAAGGGTCCAAAGTGTCAACAATGGATAAATAGGCTCTACAATAACCCTACATGGTGTTTATAATCTTAAACGGATAAATCATGGATCATACGAAGAAGAAAATGAAAGAAAGTGAGGAATTACAAACTACAGGGGCTAAATGTGTCAACATGTTGAAAGTATACCTCTGAGTGACCTTTTGGCAAACCAAAAGCTTTGTAATGATAAAATATACTCACTATAATATGTGATAAAAATTTCATAAGGTTTCGTTATCGTATGAGAAAGTTATGATCAAAACCGTGCACGAAGGGTTAAATGCGTTAACGTTGAAATTCGTGACTTTTCGGGTAAGCACAAAGTTAACCAAGGACCTAACCAAGTTTGTAGATGTCCTAAGGCCCTTAAAAATCAGGTTTGAGGGTCAAGAGTGCAAGAAAAATAGCAAAACCACGTAACAAAGGACCAAGGACTGAATTGCAATTCATGAAAACTTGTTTGGCTGGTTGCCAACTTGTACGCGGCCCGCGTAAGGCCCTTCGCGGCCCGCCTACGACCTGCCAGCGACAAACACGTGCAGATGTCAGTTTTTCAGGTCTGTTTCGATTGTTTACAGCTGTTAACTGATACCTGAGGCTCTCCAATGGTTTTGCATGCATAGGGGGGCACTTGGACACATCTTATAACATCTGTAGACTCTTCTAGCATCATCTAATGAGATCAAAGATGATATAAAAGGGACTTGAAGTAGCAACATTCATCACTTGCATGTTCAAAACTCACAAGACCCACTTCTGGAGCTTCTCTGATCAACCTCAGGCTTTCTAGTGATCTCAAATCGTAATTTGGACTCTTGTAAGTGTTCATAACCCTTTCTATTTCGTTTTAGCTTAGTTAATTAGCTATTAGTCAAACCGTCGTAATTTAAATTTGACTTTGCGATTAAATGAAATCCGCTCAGTCATTTCTCGAATTGAAAGTACCTATGGGTAGGTATTTATGTGGGTAACAAACCCTTAAAAGGGTACTTTCAGATTCCCACTCTAACTATGTTAATTGTCGAGTCAAAGCTTACTTTAAAAAGTCAACAGAATGCGTATTTTCAAATTTAAGCATAATTAGCAATGTAGGCTACATGCAACCTGTTTGATCATCAAAATAACTTTGTAACTAATGTAAGAACATGTTCCAACATGATCAACTCGACAATTTTCAGTTGAAACCTGGATCGGACCCGAAAGTTGCATAAATTGACTTTTGCTTTGACTGTCAGTTCTGATCCGTTTATGCATGTTTAAGATCTGCCTTAGAGCTTATTTTGGACCAGGTTTCATATAAGTATAACTCTCTGAGATTATACAACTTGGTTCAATACTTATCTGATTCATATGCATGTTTCCGATTAATGCTTAAATGTTGACTATTATGCCCTTTTGACTATAAAACGTGATTTTTGAAAAAGTGAAAGAGTAGAAACCTTAATTACTGATTTATAAACTTGCATCTAAAATTTGACATCAGTTTGAGGTCTAGATTAGGAGTTAAGCTCATTAGCGTAATTTGAAAGCTTTATGTTACTTAAACGGCGTAATTAGCGTATAACCTATTTAAACCCACTTTTTGATATCAAAATTTTTACCCACTGATATAATATAATATTTTGGGATTTTTTAAGATTTTTATTTAATTTTTGGCTGAGCATAACATAGGTCTCTAAGCTTAATTCGGTTAATACCGATTTTGCCCTTTTTAGCCATAAAATGAGTTTTACAAATCCTTTTGACTCCAAACCTTTTTCTACTGATTTTATTTGTTAAATAAAATATTTTGAGCCTTCTGGAATTATAAAAATATCATCTTTCCTTTAAAAACCCGGAAATGGCTCCAAATCGCCTTTTTTAAGCATTTTTAACGCATAGTATGTACTAACACTATAATAAACATATAAGGTTGATACTACTGATATTTTTAGTATATTTTTGTATAATAACAGTAAGTAAAAGTTTTTGAACTCAGATTTTCAGTTTTGACCTTTTTAGCCCTTGTGAAATTACCAAAATACCCCTAAGGTGCATAGTTTGGTTTTAAATGATAAATTTCACATATAGGTCATACCCTACTGTTATAACTTATTAAATTAAGTGTATTTACTGTATAAATCAGACCTGTAACTCAGATTACTAATTAAACTCTTTTATAATCTTTTAAATGACCAAAATGCCCTTATGAGGCATAATTTGTGTTTAAATCCGTTTTGGGCATAATAGAAGACATCTTATTGATGTCACAACATATTTAAAGTATATTAACTCAGGGAACTTGCATATGACTCTTATGGTTACCCGTGACGCCCTTTTCGCGCTCGGTTCGGTTTATGTAACTAGTTTGCATAAATTGACCGAAACGGGTCAAACCTTATCATCTTTGTCTCAAAATCCAGAATGTATTTAGTATACCCATATTATACAAGTATTCAAACTTGTCGGGTCTGAATCACATTCTATCCGATCTTCGCTTAATCGTGCGTTTGAACCGTATCGTCTTTAAAAAGCTAACCGGTCTAAGCTTAGGCTTAAATAAAGACCCGTTAGAAATCTAATAGGTTATTATAAACCTTTGTTCCAGAATAGAAGAACCAGTAAAAGCTACCTTCACTCGCTAATTGTGATTTATACTTACCAAGGTAAATACTTTTAACTTATTTTCCCTATACGGGCTTGGGTACGGTATATAAAATACCGCTTGGTCCGGCATTGAATCTTTAATCGAATAGAGGTTAAATTATTGATATGCTATGTTTTGAATGGGTTTTGTTTGCTTAAAGCCTTTGGGGGGTTAATGACCATGTCCCGGATATCCTTGGCATCATCTTACGAGATGGCCACGACCTGAGCACGGGGTGTAGGCGTACACCTTTCAGTGCATAACTCAATATTGTGGTGTGTCTATTAATCTTTAACCCGGTCTACGGATCGGGCTACTGAACGCATAAGTAACATGTAAATCCCTTACAAGATTATATTCACATAATTATCCCAAGTTATAAAATATTTTGTGCCACGTGCATTCAAATCAATTTTCAAACCTTTTCAAAATGAGTCAGTTAAATTGTATTTACCAGTGTAAACTGACGTATTTTCCAAAAGGTTAAGTGCAGGTACTACTCGTACTAGGCTGGCTGTCTTCTAAGCGTCCACAATAAGTCTCGCAAGCTTGGATGTCAATAAAGCTGTTGAACAATATCTTCTTTTATTTTGATCCTCCTGTGGATCCGTTTCAACTATTCGTGATATTTAATATTACACTTTATTAAAGTTGAAATGAATCTATCTTTGCTTCCGCTGTGCATTTATATATATTGTGTTGTTGTCTATGATGATACCAACTACGTCACTATACTCCCCACCGGGCCCACCGGTGACACGTGGAAAATAGGGGTGTGACATGTTGGTATCAGAGCCAACACTGAGTGAATTAAACACTAGCCTTTTGTATTTAATCTCAGTTACACAATTGCACATTCCTCGATTCTCGAGTCTAGACAAAGGACTTAGGAATTATCCAAATTTTTGTCTTATTTTCTAACTTTGTCTTATATATTTGTCTTGTTGTATCTCTTGTTTGTTTTTGACAGGTTGACAAAACGCCGCCAAGGGTAAGGGGATGAGGCAGAGGAAGAGGGCCACTTGTCGCCCCAAACGACCACGAAGCCGGACCGTCACACCGGCGAACACCATCCGATCCCAACAACCCGGGTCCTTAGGAGCCATGGAGGACCTACATTGAGCCTGCTAGGCGCTCAGTTTCACTGAGTACCTCCCCATCTATCCCACACTCTTTCGGGCCTCATTCTGAAAATGAGCCCCACAACTCCCACCAGTCCTACATTCCTCTTCAAGGACACAATTCACCCTTTGACCACCTATCACCTGTTTTCCAGGGCCAGTTCAACCCCGCCGACTACCTTGGAGCCCCAGTGGGTTTTAACCCACTTGGACCCGAAGACCACTTTTCCGGTGGCAACGCGATGGACATAGATGAAGATACCGATCCTGTACCGCCACCATCCGAAACTCCTAACCACCCCATCGAAATATCTGATGGGTCACCTTTTGTGGGATCACCGTATAATGGTCCCGACAGCTTTGAGGAGAAATTCCGGCAGTATGACTGGGTGTTTACCCCCAGCTACCACAACTCTCCCCTGCACCAACTGCAGCACAACTCTCCCCTACATCAGCCACAGCAGCAGCAGAATCCTTCCGAGGATTCCCGACTTGTCGCGGTCACTCCGCCGCCACCACCACCTCAACTTCAGCCTCCCTCACCCCCGAGGCGAAGGAGAACGACCGTGCGAATATCCGCACGAGGGGGAGTGCGCATCAGCACCCCTCCACTTTCAAGTGGCAGCCGATAGTCGCCAGTCCACGAAGAACCAGAGATCGGAGAATCTTCACACCCCGTCTCAGAAGTGGTCTCTGCGCCAGTCGCGCCACAACCACCACTGGGTTTTGGAGACCCAATTCCTACTTACACTGGTACGGCAGCGTACAATCCCTTCGAGCAGCAGATCCACACCAATTACAACTTTACAGAAGATCCCTACTGGGTAGCTGCGAACTCTCTCCAGCCAGGAGGTCACTATGGAGGTCCCTGGACTACGGGACACTCGACCTATGGATACCCATCATATGGGTATCAGCAACCACAACCTCCTCAACCTCCGCATTATCAGCAACCACCGCAGACGCCGGTGATGTCACCGCCACAGTTTCAAGAAATCCTTCAAGGGATAAACGAGGTGCGGCAGGAGGTGCGGCATGAATTGCGGGAAGAACGTAGGCATAACCGAGGGATGTTTAAGAAAATGGTGGATTTGATCAAGGGAAAAAGCAAGAAGGATCACTAAATCCTTTGTTTGTTTGTTTATTTCAGTGTTGTAATCATGTCCCTACGAGGACATTTATTTCTGTACTCTGCCCCTGTGTGGGCATATTTCCTTTTTGTTCTGCCCCTGCGTGGGCATGTTTTTTCTTTTGACCCCTGCGTGGGTTTGTTTTGTTAGTTGGCCCCTGCGTGGGCATGTTATTTTTGTAAAAGTCCCGTTTAGGGCAAACTCGTACTAGTTTAATTTTTGTTTGGATTGGTTAATTCAAGTTTTTCATTTTTAAATTATGTGCATGAATATAACATACGAATAAATGAAAAATAACTTTTATTATTTTGATTGCCATTTTTATAAAATAATAAGAATCTTAAAAAGGTAAAACCTAGCTTGAATGTCATATTAAAGACCTGGCCAACATGGTAGAACCCGTTTTAAAAAGATTCAAATATCTGTTAACATCTGCAAACATGTTAACACTCTTGACTAATGTGATCCGCGAAATCACACATGTCACCCTTTTAAATAAATTATCCAAATTTATATTTTTATATATATCTGGTTGTGACATAATGTCTACGGGCTATAACTAATGTCATATAAAGCAAAAAGGCAGTCGTAGTTTATAGACTCCCTGCCAAGAAAATGATTGATTTGTCTTAATTATTCAAACTTTAATCCTATAAGATCTAAATTTGAAATTTAGAAATTTGTCTACGTGACTAGGCCTATGTGCTATTATTAATTTATGGTTTTGGATTATGATAAAGATCCTGTATAAGCATATATATTTAATAAATTAACTAAAATGGCTATTAAAACCATGGTTAATAAATCGTCAAGAACGATAATACTGTTTAGGCTTCTAAATAGACCTTGTCCTTATTTCTTTATGTAGAAATTAAAACTACATGGCCAAGTCAGAAGAAATAAACAGTCATCCAGTGGAAACCCCTGATAACACTAAAATACTTGTAACTGGTGCGGAGCTTCAAGCATTAGTAGAAAATGCTTTTACCAAAGCCATTGAAAGGCAATATAGTGAATCAAGCGGTACCCGAAGTAGGACCCAATCCGCACCACATTCCAAGCCAAAAGTTCACTCTGAGGCTCATAGCAAACCGCCCTCTAAGAAAGATGAACCTAAGAAAGATGAGCTCAAGAAGGATGATGATCGGCACTCATCAAATCAGAACAGTGTTCCCTAAAAAAGGATGGTGTATGATGCCAAACCACACACCAAGTCCTGTACTTATAAGTACTTTGTTTCTTGCAAACCCCGGGACTTCACCGGGGAGAAAGGAGCAATAGATTGTATAACTTGGTTGGACGAAATGGATACGGTTGTAGACATCAGCGGTTGTGCTGAAAGGGACGTAGTGAAATATGTATCCCAATCATTCAAAGGAGAAGCACTGGCGTGGTGGAAGTCTCTCATACAAGCTGCTGGAAAGATCCCACTCTATAACTTGTCATGGGATCAGTTCGTTGCTCTTATTAAAGAGAATTATTGCCCGCAGCACGAAGTTGAAAGAATCGAATCAGATTTCCTATCATTGGTGATGAAGAATTTAGATTGCCAAGCATACCTCACCACTTTCAATACCCTATCTAGGTTGGTTCCGTACTTGGTAACCCCAGAACCTAAGAGGATTGCTCGCTTCATCGGGGGTTTAGCCCCAGAGATTAAAGCTAGTGTTAAGGCCTCAAGGCCTGCTACCTTCAGATCAGCGGCTGATCTATCTCTATCTCTCACCTTGGATGTAGTCAGGTTGAGATCACTCAGGAATTCAGAAGAAAATAAGAGGAAGCGTGAGGACGATACCTCACGAAGACCTGACAAGAAGCACCGAGGGAGTAACGACCACAAGAAAGGGTCGGGGTCTAGGAAGGACGGGCAACAATCGGGGGATAAGCCCAAATGTAAAACTTGTAAGAAGAACCATTTTGGGAGGTGTCGACTTGAGTCGAAATCCCAGTCTCACTCGAGACCCTGTGGAATTTGCAAATCCACGGATCATAAGACTTTGGAGTGTAAGAAGCTGAAAGATGCAACATGTTACGGTTGCAATGAAAAAGGGCACATTAAGTCCAATTGCCCAAAAACCACCAAGAAAACCGAGGATGGGAAGAAGACCAATGCGAGGGTCTTCAAGATGGACGCTAAGGAAGCTGTTCAGGATGACAACATGATCCCAGGTACTTTTCTCGTAAATGATGTTTTTGCTAGAGTATTGTTTGATTCTGGAGCAGATAAGTCTTTTGTGGATAATAAGTTTTGTGAGTTGTTGAAATTGCCTGTAAGACCCTTAAGTGTGAAATATGAGGTGGAATTAGCTGATGGAACCATAGAAACCGCCTCAACTGTGTTAGATGGATGTGTTATATCCATTAGGAATCACTCTTTTCCTTTGTCCTTACTTCCCTTTAAGCTAGCCGGCTTTGATATAGTTATAGGTATGGATTGGTTATCGCATAACCAAGCCCAGATTATGTGCAGCAGAAAGCAAGTGGTAGTCAAAACTCCGTCTGGTGAGTCACTTAACATTCAAGGGGATACCCAGCATGGATTGCCTGAGCAAGTGTCCATGCTCAAGGCATCTAGATGCTTGAAGAAGGGTTGTGTCATTTATATGGCACAAGTTACTATTGATGTGCCAAAGCCCAAGATTGAAGACATCCCTATCATTTCAGAATATCCGGAAGTTTTTCCTGAAGAACTACCTGGGTTACCACCAGATAGGCAAGTGGAATTTCGAATTGACATCATCCCTGGTGCAGCACCAGTAGCCAGAGCACCTTATAGGTTAGCACCTACAGAGATGAAGGAGTTAAGGACACAGTTAGATGATCTGCTAGCGAAAGGTTTTATTAGACCAAGTTCGTCTCCTTGGGGAGCGCCGATCTTGTTTGTCAAGAAGAAAGATGGATCGATGCGTCTGTGCATCGATTACCGTGAGCTTAATAAAGTCACTATCAAGAATAGGTATCCTTTACCCAGGATCGACGATCTGTTCGATCAATTGCAAGGGGCAAGCTACTTCTCCAAGATCGACTTGAGGTCAGGCTATCATCAGTTGAAGGTCAAGGATGAAGATGTGCACAAGACTGCATTTAGGACTCGTTATGGTCATTACGAGTTCCTAGTGATGCCTTTTGGGCTCACTAATGCACCAGCCGCATTCATGGATCTCATGAATCGCGTCTGCAAGCCTTACTTAGATAAATTTGTCATCGTCTTCATTGACGACATTCTCATCTATTCGAAGAGCCAAGCTGACCACGAGAAACACCTTCGTTGTATTCTTAAACTTCTACATCATGAGAAACTCTACGCCAAATTTTCGAAGTGCGAATTTTGGCTTTGAGAAGTCCAATTCCTTGGACATGTGGTAAGTGAGCGTGGTATCCAAGTAGATCCCGCTAAGGTGGAAGCAGTTATGAATTGGCAAGAGCCAAAGACACCTACTGAGATTCGTAGCTTCCTAGGTTTAGCAGGATATTATAGGCATTTTATCGAAAACTTCTCAAGGATTGCTGCGCCCCTAACTTCGTTGACACGTAAGAAGGTTAAGTTTGATTGGGGCCCTAAGCAGCAGGAATCCTTTGACATTCTTAAGAAAAAGTTAAGCAATGCACCAGTGCTAACACTGCCCGATGGTATAGATGAATTTGTGGTATATTGTGATGCATCCCACACTGGTATGGGCTGTGTACTCATGCAGAAAGGCAAGGTTATTGCCTACGCTTCACGGCAGCTAAAGGTGCACGAGAAGAACTACACCACCCACGACTTGGAGCTGGGTGCCGTTGTATTTGCATTAAAACTATGGAGGCATTACTTGTATGGAACCAAGTGTGTGATCTATTCAGATCACAAGAGCCTTCAACATTTGTTCAATCAGAAGGACTTGAACATGCGACAAAGACGGTGGATGGAAACTTTAAATGATTACGACTGTGAGATAAGATACCATCCAGGCAAGGCAAATGTAGTTGCTGACGCCTTAAGCAGAAAAGAAAGAGTGAAGCCGATAAGAATCAATGCCAAGCGCATTGAAATAAGGAATAGTTTGAACGAAAGGGTGTTAGCTGCACAGAAGGAAGCTGTGCTGGAAGCTAACTATCCTGAAGAAAAACTAGGAGTAACTGAGGAGCAGTTATCCTATGACAAGGACGGAATGCTAAGATTGAATGGACGAATATGGGTTCCAGTTTATGGAGGACTTCGGGATATTATCCTCCAGGAAGCCCACAGTTCCAAATATTCCGTTCATCCTGGAGCTGATAAGATGTACCAGGATCTAAAGGCAAACTACTGGTGGATTGGTTTGAAAAAGTCTGTAACTGCTTATGTAGCTAAATGTTTGACTTGTGCGCAAGTCAAAGCGGAGCACCAGAAGCCGTCAGGTTTGTTACAACAGCCTGAAATTCCCACGTGGAAGTGGGAGATGGTGACAATGGATTTCATCACCAAATTGCCAAAGACAAGGAAGGGAAACGATACTATATGGGTCATAGTAGATAGACTGACCAAGTCAGCACATTTCCTACCCATTAAGGAAACTTACAGCTCCGACATGTTAGCTCAATTGTATGTTGATAAGATTGTAGCTCTGCATGGTGTACCAGTATCGATTATCTCCGACCGAGATACGAGATACACCTCTCATTTTTGGAAGAGTTTCCAACAGTCTTTGGGCATGAGCTTAAACTTTAGTACGGCTTACCATCCACAGACGGACGGACAGAGTGAGCGTACCATCCAAACGCTGGAAGACATGCTTCGTGCATGTGTGATTGATTTAGGTGGCAGTTGGGATAACCACCTACCATTGATCGAGTTCTCCTATAATAATAGCTACCATACTAGTATTAAGGCTGCGCCTTTTGAGGCATTATATGGTAGAAAATGCAGAACACCCATCTGTTGGGCAGAAGTAGGAGAAGTGCAACTATCAGAACCTGATTTGGTCTTTGAAACGACGGATAAGATTGTCCAGATTCGCGATCACTTGAAAGCTGCCCAAGATAGGCAGAAAAGCTACGCTGATCCAAAGCGTAAATCTTTTCACTTCGAAGTAGGTGACAAAGTACTGCTTAAAGTATCACCCTGGAAGGGGGTAATGCGATTTGGTAAGAAAGGCAAGCTAAGCCCGAGATACATAGGACCTTTCGAGGTTATCGAACGCGTCGGGTCAGTTGCCTATAAGTTAAACTTACCTGAAGAGCTCAGTAGTATACATAATGTATTCCACATCTGTAATTTGAAGAAGTGTTTCGCTGATGAATCACTAGTCATGCCACACACGGATGTACATATAGACGAGAGCTTGAAATTTGTGGAGAAACCATTGTCGATTGAGGATCGACAGGTAAAGAAGCTTCGAAGAAAGCATGTGCCTATTGTAAAGGTCAAATGGGATGCCCGTAGAGGTCCCGAATACACATGGGAGGTAGAATCCACGATGAAAGAAAAATACCCTCATTTGTTTCAGTAAATCTCGAGGTCGAGATTTCTTTTAAGGGGGTGAGGATGTAACACCTCGAAAATTTACGTCCAATAATGTATTGACACGTGTCATAAGCTTTGAATATGTGAAAAAGTACTTTAGAGGGACTAAAGTTGACAAACAGTGAAACTATGTGAATATAAGGGTCCAAAGTGTCAACAATGGATAAATAGGCTCTACAATAACCCTACATGGTGTTTATAATCTTAAACGGATAAATCATGGATCATACGAAGAAGAAAATGAAAGAAAGTGAGGAATTACAAACTACAGGGGCTAAATGTGTCAACATGTTGAAAGTATACCTCTGAGTGACCTTTTGGCAAACCTAAAGATTTGTAATGATAAAATATACTCACTAGAATATGTGATAAAAATTTCATAAGGTTTCGTTATCGTATGAGAAAGTTATGATCAAAACCGTGCACGAAGGGTTAAATGCGTTAACGTTGAAATTCGTGACTTTTCGGGTAAGCACAAAGTTAACCAAGGACCTAACCAAGTTTGTAGATGTCCTAAGGCCCTTAAAAATCAGGTTTAAGGGTCAAGAGTGCAAGAAAAATAGCAAAACCACGTAACAAAGGACCAAGGACTGAATTGCAATTCATGAAAACTTGTTTGGCTGGTTGCCAACTTGTACGCGGCCCGCGTAAGGCCCTTCGCGGCCTGCCTACGACCTGCCAGCGACAAACAGCGCGCAGATGTCAGTTTTTCAGGTCTGTTTCGATTGTTTACAGCTGTTAACTGATACCTGAGGCTCTCCAATGGTTTTGCATGCATAGGGGGGCACTTGGACACATCTTATAACATCTGTAGACTCTTCTGGCATCATCTAATGAGATCAAAGATGATATAAAAGGGACTTGAAGTAGCAACATTCATCACTTGCATGTTCAAAACTCACAAGACCCACTTCTGGAGCTTCTCTGATCAACCTCAGGCTTTCTAGTGATCTCAAATCGTAATTTGGACTCTTGTAAGTGTTCATAACCCTTTCTATTTCGTTTTAGCTTAGTTAATTAGCTATTAGTCAAACCGTCGTAATTTAAATTTGACTTTGCGATTAAATGAAATCCGCTCAGTCATTTCTCGAATTGAAAGTACCTATGGGTAGGTATTTATGTGGGTAACAAACCCTTAAAAGGGTACTTTTAGATTCCCACTCTAACTATGTTAATTGTCGAGTCAAAGCTTACTTTAAAAAGTCAACAGAATGCGTATTTTCAAATTTAAGCATAATTAGCAATGTAGGCTACATGCAACCTGTTTGATCATCAAAATAACTTTGTAACTAATGTAAGAACATGTTCCAACATGATCAACTCGACAATTTTCAGTTTAAACCCGGATCGGACCCGAAAGTTGCATAAATTGACTTTTGCTTTGACTATCAGTTCTGATCCGTTTATGCATGTTTAAGATCTGCCTTAGAGCTTATTTTGGACCAGGTTTCATATAAGTATAACTCTCTGAGATTATACAACTTGGTTCAATACTTATCCGATTCATATGCATGTTTCCGATTAATGCTTAAATGTTGACTATTATGCCCTTTTGACTATAAAACGTGATTTTTGAAAAAGTGAAAGAGTAGAAACCTTAATTACTGATTTATAAACTTGCATCTAAAATTTGACATCAGTTTGAGGTCTAGATTAGGAGTTAAGCTCATTAGCGTAATTTGAAAGCTTTATGTTACTTAAACGGCGTAATTAGCGTATAACCTATTTAAACCCACTTTTTGATATCCAAATTTTTACCCACTGATATAATATAATATTTTGGGATTTTTTAAGATTTTTATTTAATTTTTGGCTGAGCATAACATAGGTCTCTAAGCTTAATTCGGTTAATACCGATTTTGCCCTTTTTAGCCATAAAATGAGTTTTACAAATCCTTTTGACTCCAAACCTTTTTCTACTAATTTTATTTGTTAAATAAAATATTTTGAGCCTTCTGGAATTATAAAAATATCAGTTTTCCTTTAAAAACCCGGAAATGGCTCCAAATCGCCTTTTTTAAGCATTTTTAACGCATAGTATGTACTAACACTATAATAAACATATAAGGTTGATACTACTGATATTTTTAGTATATTTTTGTATAATAACAGTAAGTAAAAGTTTTTGAACTCAGATTTTCAGTTTTGACCTTTTTAGCCCTTGTGAAATTACCAAAATACCCCTAAGGTGCATAGTTTGGTTTTAAATGATAAATTTCACATATAGGTCATACCCTACTGTTATAACTTATTAAATTAAGTGTATTTACTGTATAAATCAGACCTGTAACTCAGATTACTAATTAAACTCTTTTATAATCTTTTAAATGACCAAAATGCCCTTATGAGGCATAATTTGTGTTTAAATCCGTTTTGGGCATAATAGAAGACATCTTATTGATGTCACAACATATTTAAAGTATATTAACTCAGGGAACTTGCATATGACTCTTATGGTTACCCGTGACGCCCTTTTCGCGCTCGGTTCGGTTTATGTAACTAGTTTGCATAAATTAACCGAAACGGGTCAAACCTTATCATCTTTGTCTCAAAATCCAGAATGTATTTAGTATACCCATATTATACAAGTATTCAAACTTGTCGGGTCTGAATCACATTCTATCCGGTCTTCGCTTAATCGTGCGTTTGAACCGTATCATCTTTAAAACGCTAACCGGTCTAAGCTTAGGCTTAAATAAAGACCCGTTAGAAATCTAATAGGTTATTATAAACCTTTGTTCCAGAATAGAAGAACCAGTAAAAGCTACCTTCACTCGCTAATTGTGATTTATACTTACCAAGGTAAATACTTTTAACTTATTTTCCCTATACGGGCTTGGGTACGGTATATAAAATACCGCTTGGTCTGGCATTGAATCTTTAATCGAATAGAGGTTAAATTATTGATATGCTATGTTTTGAATGGGTTTTGTTTGCTTAAAGCCTTTGGGGGGTTAATGACCATGTCCCGGATATCCTTGGCATCATCTTACGAGATGGCCACGACCTGAGCACGGGGTGTAGGCGTACACCTTTCAGTGCATAACTCAATATTGTGGTGTGTCTATTAATCTTTAACCCGGTCTACGGATCGGGCTACTGAACGCATAAGTAACATGTAAATCCCTTACAAGATTATATTCACATAATTATCCCAAGTTATAAAATATTTTGTGCCACGTGCATTCAAATCAATTTTCATACCTTTTCAAAATGAGTCAGTTAAATTGTATTTACCAGTGTAAACTGACGTATTTTCCAAAAGGTTAAGTGCAGGTACTACTCGTACTAGGCTGGCTGTCTTCTAAGCGTCCACAATAAGTCTCGCAAGCTTGGATGTCAATAAAGCTGTTGAACAATATCTTCTTTTATTTTGATCCGCCTGTGGATCCGTTTCAACTATTCGTGATATTTAATATTACACTTTATTAAAGTTGAAATGAATCTATCTTTGCTTCCGCTGTGCATTTATATATATTGTGTTGTTGTCTATGATGATACCAACTACGTCACTATACTCCCCACCGGGCCCACCGGTGACACGTGGAAAATAGGGGTGTGACAATTTAGGTTGCTCCGTTTGAAGCCTTGTATGAATGGAAGTGTTGATCACCATTTTGATGAGCTATCATGACAAAGGATGATTAACCAGATCTTAGTTTATCTAGGAAACCAGCGACATGATTTACCCGGATCGAGAGAAGGTTAAAAGTCGCCAATTGATCAACAAAAGGATTACATGGACAATTGAAGAAACTATTGTGATTCCAGATTGAAGATTTGGTTCTGATAAAGGAGTTACCTTGCGGAAGTGCTATTAGGTTTAGCAGAGAGAAGAAAAGCTGAGCCACGTTGACTTGGTCCTTTCAAGAGCCCATCTTAAGTTGGATCAGTCGTTTACAAGCTCAAGCTCCCATAAGGATGGAGTAGCATACATGATGTATTGTTTGGATTCAGTTGAGAAAGTGTATAATGGATAATACACTGATTTAGTTCTTTATAGAGATTTATTGGGAAGATAAACGGAAGTTTATCAAAGTACCGTAGAAGCAGTACGTATAGCTAGAAGAGTTATGCTAATAACTGGACAGACGATTACAACATTCTAGTCGGGTGTAAACTTAGATTGTCTTAGATACGGGGTAACGTATATGTAAATATACGTATGTAGAACCCGAATTGGTGGGATTTTGACTTAATCTTCTTGATTAAGTTCTTGTAAATGTTGAACCTTGGTAAGGGTGGAGAGCGTTGAGATATGAGATTAGGAATTGAGGATGTGTGCAATATAGGTCTTCGGAGATTCTTCGTAAGAATCAAAGTTTCTCGCAGAAACTACAAGACCATATTCGTCAAGTTTTTTTTTTCTATTTCCACCTTGAGCGAAAACAGAACCTGTAGAGTAAAAATTTCGGGGACGAAATTTCCTAAACAGGGGGAGACAGTGACACCCGGCTTTTCAGGCCGTACCGTACAATTGTAACACGTGTTTTGAATAGATAAAAGGCTATATTTTACTGATTATGATGTTTATATGTAAAATTTAATGAGTTGGTAAAATTAAACTTTGATGAAAATTATGTTGGCAACGGTAAGATAAACGCTTATCGCGTAACGGTTAAAATGTGAAACGAACGTCGGTGACCACCCGATCAGTGTTAAAATCCTAAAAATAGTCTGTTATGATTAGAATAATAATTTTAGTCATATTCGTTAGGAAAAATAAATTAAAACGCTAAGAAACTCTATTTTTCGAGTTTAAGCGCGTATCACGCGATGCAGCGCGTTTACCGATAAAATACTGTCAACACAGCCTGTCAAGGCAACTGATAATCATTTTAGTAATAATTTGATGAGTTTATCACTTTAGAATGATAAAAATAAATAAAAACGAATAAATCCCTATTTTTGCGATTTTAAGCGCGTACCGCGCAGTACAGCGCGCATACTGCCAAATACCGGCATCGTAGCCGGACCAGACAAACAAAATATTGTTCAATAATATTTTGGTGAGTTTATTTTTATAGAGTGTTAGAAATAATTTAAAACGCACTAAAACGGGATTAAAACGCTAGATAAAATACCCGGTATCCAGTAAAATACCAGTTTTTAATTTATATTGTATATATATATATATGTGTGTGTGTGTGTGTGTATCGTATATATGAGAGAGAAAAGAGTTGTTGGAAGCCAAAGATCACACTCTCTTTCTTCTCTCTTCCATGCATTGGCCAATTTGGAGGTGCATACATATGTGTGTTCTTTATGTTCCCCCATGACTTCACAATTAAGAATCAAAAACCATTTTCAAAACTTCATCTCTCTCTCTCCTAAATTCAGCCGAAAATCCCCATATCACCTCCATAATTTTGAAATTCTTCATTTGTTCATGAAGATTAAAGTTCAATCCAAGAAGGTTTCAAGGTGTTTTGAGTATCCAAAAGTGTTTTCTTGATGAAACAAGCTTCTAACCATCAAGAATCTTGTTAAAACCCACTAAAAACTTAAAAATGTATAAACTTGTTTTTAAAACCATGTTCTTGGTTTTTAGAGATGATAATGTTGGAAGTTTCTCTTGAATCTTGTAAAATTTATCACAAACTTGAAACTAAAAACAAATGGGAATTTGAAAGAAATAAAAATGAGTGTATACATATGTACGTATGGTCGAAAGTTTGTGTATATGTGGATGAATATTTATGTTTTTATTTTGTTGATTCTTGATTGATGTGATTATTGGAAGATTAATGCATGCATAATCAAAGGGATCTTTATGAAAGTCTTATGATTAGAGATAAATGTGTGAAAAGTTGATTTTAAAAAGTATGTATATGTATACATGTGGCCGTAAGTATGTATGAGTGTGTGTTAGAACTTGTGTTTTGTTAATAAGTCATGTTTTGAAAGAAATGATACTTAAAAGGTTCATGCATGTGTGATTGAAGGTGATCTACATGAAAATGATTTGTGATTTAAGTACATTGATGAAAATTCATACTTGGATATATGTATATAGCCGTGTATATACATGCATGTATGGGTATATATGGATTTTTGTTCTTTAGTTCTTGAATGTGTAAGAACATGTTACATGCATTTGATGATATGATGATGTGATGATGATTTGAACAAGATTTGATAAAAATAAATTATGATCAGAATATAAAAACTAAAATAAGATTATTTTGAAGTGTTTAAATGATATGTAAACTTGTGATAATGTTTACTAACCTTGCATGTTGTACTTGGTGCATTAGGAGTTGTAAAATACGTGAAATCGCATGTTTTATGTGACTTATACGAAAACTGCACTAATCTGATTATAACCACTATTTTAATCAGAAAATAACATGTATTGTGTTAAAATATCAAGTCGTTTCGAGTTGGGATGGTTATGGTAACGTTTAACGCAAAACTATGCGTTAAAACGGTCAAAAATCGGCTTTTCGAGTGATTTTTATAAAACTGGTTTAAATCAGTAAGTAAACTGATATTTTTACTTTAAAAATAATTATTTTAACTAATTTTAAGTTTACTTGGTGCTTGGTTGGTCATACGTGACTTCCGACGCCCGAAAACGTTACCGAATCGCTAAAATACGCATTTTTCAATATACACTAGTATAGGTAAACTTTGGGTGAACCTTATGTGATAAAATGTGTTAAATGATTTAAACATGTAAATGTGATAATATGTTAAGTGTTAATTTGATAATGGGAAATTTAGACTATGCATGTATGCATGTACGTTTTGTGCGGTAGAAACAGTAAAATTACGTTAAATGTGTAACTTGTTTGTCGAGCATGAAATTTGGTACATATGAGATGTTTTATGTATATTTGCTTTAAAAATGACAAAATAGATAAGTTAACAAGGTTTCGTGTTTCGGTGTTAAATTATGTGAACATTTATGTATATATGTTACGACGCGCAAATCATAGATATATTGCGTATAAACGGGAGAGTTAACGGATTTACACAATAATGGGCACCAATAAAATGGTTCAAATCGCAAGAATCATAAAAATATATATATATATATATATATATATATATATGTATATGGACTCATATAAATATATATATTAACGTGCCAACATAATAAAAAATGACAACTTTTCGAGAAAATCTCAAAGTTATGTGATAATTCTAAGAAACGGAGAAACTTAGGATTTTTGTGTTAAATATATATTGATTTAGAATTGTTCCTATATTAGGACGTATATAAAAATCAATCATTGGGATTGTGGTATTAAAATACGCACCCAAATGTGAGTGTCACTAAACCCCTCTTTTTACTGTTTTGTATATATTTTGGGGGTGGAACACGTTGTTAAAAGGGTTTAATAATGTTTTCGAAATAAAACATACATTTTAATATAAAATATATATTTTCGCTGAAAATATATGAATTTGATAAGTTATACGTTTCGAAGTAAAACGTTTTTGATGAATGAATGTTATATGTGCGGTATTTCTTAAGTGAAACGAGACCGTACGAATTGGGGATGAATTCCGGACTGAGTCTCAACATTTGAGTGACAGGGGAATTCGTAAATCGTAGTATATTAAATTGCCATATTAGTAAGATATATATATTGTACGTGAGGCAGACATCATATTGTTCTTCGAGAAAGAACCCTGCGCCCATGATGTCGTTTAATCAGTTAAGTAATGTACGCGAGGGATTGTTGGTAGATCTATCGGGTTGACAACCCCGTCGTGACCGGTCACCCCGTGTCAATGTCAAACGACGAATTATTATTCTGTTTATTGCCTAGCTTTGATTATCCCTGCATGGTTAATATATAGTTCGTATCGTCTAGCTAACATACGAGTCCGAAAATTGACGCAATAATTTAATATACAAAACCTGGGCAGTATTACTGTTGTCGGAGTAATGAACCGACGGAAGGCCCATGGATTTTATGAAGAAAGTAAAATGGACTTTCTAAGAATTAAATGGATGTTTTTAAATAAACACCTAAACATAAAGTTTTCTTTGGAATAAAATCTGTTAGTAAATGAATAAGTGAACTCACCTTCCTTTGTGTTGACACTTGATTTTTAACGTGTTCTACAAGTACATGAGTTCGGCTTCGGGAATTATGGCGTATCTTGTGGTTGTTGATGCATGTTTTGTTACTTAAAATGTTGGACTGACTTTTAAAACTTTCTGGGATGAATGTAATAATATACGTAAGGATCAAAACAACTTAACTATGTCTTAGTTGTGTCGTGTCTTAAAACGTAATGTTTAAACAACTTACATTTAAAACATACTAAAATGTCCAACAATTAAATGCATCGATCGACAAGATATGAATGGGCACCAGCTTCCGTCACCACTACGTTTTATATTCCGCTGCGACATATTTTGGGGTGTGACAGTACCAGGACCTTCGCTACAAGTATTGGTGGCCGGGCATTAAGAAAGATATCGCTATCTATGTTTCGAAGTGCCTGACTTGTTCGAAAGTCAAGGCCGAGCAACAAAGACACTCTTGCTTACTCGTCCAACCCGAGATCCCTATGTGGAAATGGGAGAGTATAGCTATGGACTTTATAACGAAACTTCTTCGCACGCCATCAGGTCACGACAACATCTGGGTTGTCGTTGACCGTTTGACTAAATCTGCTCATTTTCTGCTGATACGAGAAGACTTTAAGGTAGAAAAATTAGCCTGAATCTACACTGACGAAATCATCTGTCGACACGGGACGCCTCGTGATATCATCTCTGACCGCGATGGTCAGTTTACCTCGCGTCTTTGGGAAACATTTCAATTTGCTCTCGGTACTACTCTTAATCTAAGTACCGCTTTCCATCCCCAAACCGATGGTCAGACTGAAAGAACGATTCGTACCCTTGAAGACATGCTTCACTTGTGTGTCATAGATTTCGGTGGTAATTGGGACGTGCACTTACCTTTGGTCGAATTCTCGTACAATAACAGTTATCATTCTAGCATCTAAATGGCACCATTTGAGGCATTATACGGAAGAAAATGTCGATCGCCTATTGTATGGCACGAGATCGAAGATGCGCAAATAACCGGTCCTGAGCTATTGCAAGAAACGACTGACAAAATCCTCCAAATTCGAGACAATCTGCTGAAAGCTCAGAGTCGTCAGAAAAGTTACGCCGATAGACACCGCAAGCCCCTTGAATTTGACGTTGGCGATCACGTACTCCTAAAGGTATCACCTTGGAAGGGTGTGATCGGATTTGGCAAGAAAGGAAAGCTCGCGCCTCGATATGTTGGACCCTTTAAGATTCTGGAAAGGATCGGCAAAGTGGCCTACAGACTCGAACTACCGGAGGAACTTAGCAACGTCCACCCGACATTCCATGTTTCGAACCTCAGAAAGTGTCTGGCCGAGCAGGATTTACAAGTACCACTTGAGGATCTACAAGTGGACGAAACATTACACTTCGTGGAGAAGCCTGTCGAGATCATGGACCGAGAAACCAAGAAGCTCAGGTGCTCACGCATTCCCATTGGGAAGGTTCGCTGGGAAGGCAAACGCGCCGCAGAGTTCACCTGGGTACTCGAAAGTGACATGAAGGCGAAGTACCCTCAGCTTTTTGTTATGCATGCGCCTTAATTTCGGGACGAAATTCCATAAAGAAGGGGAGGCTGTAACACCCCGTGTTTTGAAAGTCAAAGTCAAAGGAATAAAAGATTGCTAATTGCGACCTGTCACTCCTTGCTTAACTATTGGTTGTACACCTTGACTTGTAACCGAATTCTATTATTTGTTTGCTTTAGTTGTATTATGTGGAGTATCTATAACAATTGAGGTTTAATCGCTTATCTATTAATCGCTAATCGCATCGCAATCGCATTCGCAACTTGATTTACAGGTTCTGTATATTGTTTTACGTGTGTGTGCTATTATGTGTTACTTGTGCATGTTTACTTTATGTTTGTGGTGATTAATCGAAACGCAGTCGCAACTCTATCGCAACGCAATCTAATCGCAAACGCTAAACGCAAGTTACTTATATTGATTGTATGTTAGATATAGTATTAATTTAATCTATTGCATCGCTTAATCGACACTCGCTTAAACGCATCGCAACGCTCAACACACGAAACGAAACATCGAAAACCAGCTTGCGGCAACCTTCGATCTAATGACCATGTGATCGAATGGTCATCCATACGGATGACCATCCGATCGGATGGCCATCCGATCGGGTTGCCACCCGATCCGTCACCATGCACCACCTTTCCTCTTTTGGAAACCAATAAATAACCCTTGTCACACCACAAACAGTGATGTGACAGCTCTCTCCTTCGACCAGCGCCTCCAGCCCTCTTTTCTCTCGATTTCTCGCGATTCTTGTAAGTTTTCAACTCAAATCTTGTACATCTATCATCTACACACACTTCTTCATCATTTTCACCTTTGGATCTTCACTTTTAACCATGAAATCGCCTGATTTGAGATGTTCTAGGGTGATGTCATCATGGAGTTCTTATGAACTTCAAGATTTGGCCTCATTCCACCAAGAACAACTTAGATCAAAGAGATTTCAACATGTTTAAACACTGATTTCGCATAGATCTAAACATTTTCAGAGTTAAAAGGATTGAAAGATGGTTTCATAACTTTCTTTCAACTCTTTTACACTCAATGCACTCAAAACCGATAGAATCGGAGCTCGTTCAGGCCTTCTACTCGTTTTCTAGTGAAGTGTCGGTCCAAGATCTGATTTCCTATCAAGG
This sequence comes from Helianthus tuberosus, assembly GCA_030545235.1. Lineage (NCBI taxonomy): Eukaryota > Viridiplantae > Streptophyta > Magnoliopsida > Asterales > Asteraceae > Helianthus > Helianthus tuberosus. The sequence goes on along the minus strand of CM060371.1, from coordinate 154,748,938 downwards.
AGACAACCGATTTTGGGTTGAACACGAACAACCATCACGAACAGTTAACTGATCAGATTAGGGTGATTCCTGTCTGATCGGATAACTTGGGTCATGGTGGGGTTCTCGTTGTTTAACACGTTGTCATACCGTCTCGGTCAAACCGCAAAAATTTCAAAACTTAGCAAATTGTTTCAAGTTTCAAACGATCAAATTGTCGAACGGATTGCCGTCCGATCGGATTGCCGTCCGATCGAACGACAATCCGATCGGGTGACACAAGGTCTTCAACAATTAAACATTTTTACAATTTTCAAAGATCATCAGTTTCTAACGGATTGCCATCCAATCGGAAGACCATCCGATCGAATGACAATCCTGCTGTGAACTTGTTCTCTGAGGAATGTCTCTCTGGACGGATCGCCATCCGATCGAATGACCGTTCGATCGAATTACCTGAAGGGTAGAGATACTTCTCTGATTTTGAAATGCTGCAATGAAAACTTCAAAGCCATCATACACAAACACATCCATCCCAAACGAATGTCAATCCGACCGAATGGCCATCCGACCGGATGACCATCCGAACAGATTGTCATTCGATCGAATGACCATCCGTTCGGATTGTCATCCGATCGGATGACCATTCGTCACTTGGTTCACTCATCCCCGTTTAACGCGCCATCAATCGCTTATGCTATCGTTCTGTAATCATGCTACTTTCCAGCGCTCCTTTCAATCCAAGACGGTGTTTAGTTATTAAACGCTATCTATGAGTATACTCGATCTCTTTTTGCTTTATGCACTTTTGGGTGTTACATACGTTACTTATTCAAATCACAATCGACACACAACGCAAACACTTTTATACGCTAACCGCTATTGCATGTTATACGTGTCACTCGATGAATGCTTGTATGTTATGTTTACACAGTAATTGTTGCCTGACACCTTAGCAACGATAGTACTATAGTTTGGACTCAGCACCTGTCGTGGACATGGGTTGTTACGGGCTTTACTTCACGTGTCCCAGTGGGGATATGTGTTGCGCATTCTACAACTCGCAGTCACGTTTGTGCATATTTCATTGTCGATAACCTACTCGCTTCACTTTGCTACATGTTACATGCTGGTTATGCGTAAACGATTTTCGCTATCTATTATACTACTAAACTTGTATGCTCACCTTTACACTATGTGTATTGACCTCTATTTTCACGTATGTGACAGGGGTTTAGGATGCTGTGTTTTGCTTGCTATCTTTTGTGGAATCAAGCTAGGATGGAGTCTAGAAACAAATCTAATAAAAATCTGAGTTGTCGGAACATTTGATATGTCTTTGAGAAAACAATGTCTGTAATAACTGCTTTTATTTGATATATTATGGTATGGGACATAATGATTAATATCCGATAATTTTAGTTGTTATGGATTTCTCTTGGACAATCTGTTTCGCTCAGTGCCGCGCCCCGACATTTTCCGCCATCGGTTGGGGTGTGACAGGCTATATATATATATATATATATATATATATCAAATAGAAAAACCATATAAAAGAATAAATCTCAAAATTACATTTACAACTTAAGCCCAGTAGGTATTAACCCAATACCCATTTTAGTTTCAACAACAACAACAATAATAAAAATGTGCAAGAAAAAAATAGTTTACAATATTTATTTCATTTAAGCATAAGGGGCACGTTTTCCTGAGCTCCGACAAGACACCAGAGTTATCAAGACAGGCCTTGTATACACATGTTACTTAGTTTTATTATGGCATGTATGTTTTATTGTCAATATATGCGGTGGGGACAACTACACGATCATAAGGTATACTAAACTTATGTTGGACCTAAGGTACATATATTATTTACAAACACCAAAATCGTATTTTTATTATTGTATGTTAGTTATAATTTAAGGAGTTTAAAGACACGATAAGGATCCACGCACGTAAAGTAATTGCTTGTTGTTTACTGTCACAACCTGACCCGTAGCGAATTATTGATTAAGGTATGATGATTGTTCATAGCTCATGATAACTATTAAAAGTTTAATATTATTCATGTCAAAATTAAACAATGTCACATAAGCACATAATATTCAAATAATTCAAACAAATCCAAAACATATAAAATAGAAATAAAACCCGGTTTATGAACTAAGGCATATCCATATGTGTCTTCATCCTCGCCAGATCAAACTTGATCACCTGTATCATGTGTAAAAGTAGTTTGGGTCAACATAAGTTAGTGAGTAAATCTAAGTTTAACTAAAATAATTTATATTGTTAAATTATTTTTAAATTGTTTAACATGCAATTCAAGTGTGATATGGTGATTAAAATAAATAAACAACCACAAGAAATAATTAAATAGTGACCAATGCGATAAATGCGAGACTCAAGCCCCGAAGAGCGAATTTAATGATGGTGACGATCCCAATCTACAACCCATGGTAATGAGGAACCGGTCAGCCAGTGGATCCACATGCGTGATGATTTGCGACACAAAACGGTAAACAAATAAACAACAAATAACACCTAATAACACACTGAGTTTTGCATGCACTTGATATGTGAAATAAAGTGAAATAACGAAACAAACGACACATGATACACCAAAAACAGTTAATTGTAAAAAGTGGAATTAGGAAGATCTACTCCCGATTTACTTTATAATTCTTGAATAAATACCACACGAGCACGAGGAAAAACTACAATAGGTAAAGTCACACTAAATATAATATAACAAAGAAAAACTCTAAACACAACCAAACACATAAACAACACAATAAAATTTAATCCTATTATTTGGGGCTTTTGTAACTCAAAATACATACTAAAATAACAAATGAATAAACAAATTTTATATGTTATTATATTTTAAAAATAACAAATTTTATGTCATTAAATTTTATAAACGTGAAGAGCTAGATAAATTAATAAAATTCACCAATTAAACTTGTAAATCAGATCTAGGGTTTTTCTTGTATCTCTTATTTAAAATAATAAATTTTATGAAAAGATTTATTTGTTTTATATTTTGCTTAAACCCTTCTATAATACAAAAATCATGTTAATTCTTATAAAAATTTCAATACATGAATATATTATGTAAAAGTCAGAAACATTATTTATAAAATTTTATTTTGACCAATTAGTATTTTATTTAATTTTCTTAGTGATATAAACATAAATAAATTCATACAAATTCAAGTGACATTAAAAAATTCTCAAAAATTACACAAGCTACTCTAACATAATTGTGAAAAGTATTCTATCATCAATTTCATCAAAAACAAAATTCAAAAATCAAAAGCCTCAAATCTATAATTTAAGAACCTTAAAAATACAAGAATTTAAACTCGGAACTGATAAGCCCTCTATCACAAAAATGGATAGAGGGGTTTTGTAGATCTTGAAAAACTAGACAAAATGGACACAAGAACTACCTTAATCGATGAAGAAACGAAGGAGATACAAAGAGATAAAGTTCTAAGCCCTAACTTTGATCCTTACTCAAATAAGCGAATTAGAGAGCGATTTCAACGAATTGTGGGTAAGGTATGGCTTGCACATAGGGGAGATGTCGCTTAAGATTAATAATAGAGGTGGTAGTGGTCGAAATTCATTATATTGATTTGTTATGTTTTTAGTTTTCAATGGAGATTTGATTAGGTTGTTAATTAGGTAATTATAAAGTGTATTTGGACGAGTTACAGGTGTATATTAGTGTTTAACTTATTTAGAGTAAATTTGAATACCAAATATCGCAATTATACAACTGGATTAATTTATTGGAGTTGCTAAAATCGCGATTTATCGGAGAAGAAGAGTTGCAGTTACATGTCGTTTAGATAAATGCGGGTGATGTGGTTTGGATTTGCTGCCAAAGGACATGGGGTGTACTTTGGCAGTTTGGCAAGGTTAGGACGTCGCTTGGAATGAATGATATCTTTTGGACTTTGTTATCAAGTTCCACTAACGCTTAGTTCCCGAGTTTCATTAAATGAGAGAAAAGAAAAGATTAAAAGGAAATAATTTTTAGTTGTGTTCCAGAGTTTCATTAAAGGAGAGAAAAGAAGAGAAAATGTGAGTTTTTTTTTGCTTAAAATTAATCTTTTAAATTTGGAAAGAAACAGAGAGAAAGAAAAGAAAATGAGAGAATCATTTATTTTCTCTCGTTAACTTAACTCGGGAACACAGTGTAAATGTCATTTAAGGGAGTTATAAGGTGGTATCGTTTGAAATAAGGCCCATTATCGTTTGAACAGAAGCCCATGTCCTTTGAGGGGTGGGGGGGAGGGAGGTAGTGTTGTTTAGAGTTTATAAACTAATATAACATAACAACTAAAATAATAAATGAATAACAATAATAAACATTCACATTTTATTTATCACGATTCAATCTGTATTACAACGGGTCGGGTTCTAGGATTCGTTTTGACGGATGTTACATTTACGAACTAGAACTAATGGCGGTAGTGAATTGCTTTTAGGCTCCTTTACCTAGCCGGATGTAGCAGACCTTCCCTCGAATAGTTTACTCAATCCTCATGGTTAACTATACACGAATTAATAAGCCAAAGATAATCCTCCTCGTTGTTTTACGTAGGGATAATGAAATAACTTACTCGCTTAAAAAATGTTTGAAGAAAGCTTGATTAAAAACAACTCTTATAATTTCCGAACCGAACTAGACTCACTCGTATATATTTTTAAGCTAAATTTCAATATATGAACTCGATTAGCTTAGTCGCTTGCATGTAGGTTATAAACGAACCGAACGAACATGTTCTTGAACTGTTCACAAATGCTTACCGAACGATATTTCATGTTCGTGTTTGTTCATTAAGGAAATGAACGTGTTCATTAACTGTTCGCGAACACTTACTGAACGCAAACGAACACAAGAATACAAAAAAATGTTCATACATACATGAACACTAACAAACGTTCATGCACACAAACAAATATACGAACAGTATTCATTTTAGAATAAAATTTGCATTTTTCATCATAAAGATTACGAAGAATCCACTAAAATAACTGTCATAAAACAACTAACACAAAATTTAAAAGTTTCTCAAAGTTTAACACAAAATTAAATTGAAATAGTCAAACAAGGAATGTTTGCGGAAGCATATAGTATAAGTATAACTAGGATTCCAAAATTTCTAAAAAACAAAAAACCAATAGAGTAAAAATATAACATATAAAAAACCTTTATATAAACAAACACAAATGGACATAAACTAACAAACATAAATGAACACAATACCGAGCGTTCATTCGTTTTTGTTTATGGTCGTTCATTAAATACATGACCGGACATAAACAAACTTCCCGCCAAACAATTTACGAACTGTTCGCTGAACGTTCGGATCGTTTAGAGCGATACTTGTATAATAATAAAAAGCCAATGTAAAAACCAAAAAGAAGGCCCAAACTTTGCTTGGAATGAACCGGTAAATATTAAACGGTTTTCAATACATTTGACGTTAGGTTTCATTCGCCGTCGTCGTCTCCGGCCTCCACAGCCCTAACTTCTTGAATGGTAAGTCTCGAACCCTCAATGTTCCATTAATTAGTGTTCTTTTTTTATTGTTGATTGTTATTCGGTGTTGATTTGGATGTTTTAAGTGGATAATTTCTCAGTATTTTGATCAATTTATCCTCTACTTTATACGTGTTATTGGATTGTTAAATGTTTACTTGTTCTTGGAGGATTCAAGTAGGTGAAAACCTTGATTTTTAAAACGTTTGATTGTGTTTTTTTGGGGGTTTTATGTATGAGAAAGCTTTGATTCTTGTAAATTGTAATTAAACGAACCGAACTAACACAAACAGAGGCATGTTCGTGTTCGTTTATTTAACTTTAACCGAACACGAACTAACACGAACATATAACCAAACAATTTTTTTTGTTTGTGTTTGTTCATTAAGAAAATGGGCATGTTCGTGTTAGGTTATGTTTGTTTGTTAAAGACCTAAATGTACAGTTCACGAAGGTAAACGAACATAAACAAACTAACTTAAACGGACATAATTTAACAAACATAAAACAACATAAATGACCAAACATAAAGTAGCTTTTTTACATAAATGATTGATTAATAATTCTATTGTTAAGCTTATTTTTGGTATTGGAAAGCCCAATTATCAGTTAGTTATATGTATATAAGTAGTTAGAAAGCCTCTTTTATGTTTGTATAGTTATAAATATAACTCCATATGTATTTATTAAAATATAAACGAACAAACATAAATGAACAAGCATAAACGAACATTCATGAACATAAATGAACGGACAACAAACGTGTTCATCTTCGTTCTTTATTAAATAAACGTACTTCCCACCAAACAAGTTCACGAACAGTTTATGAACGTTCGGCTCGTTTATAGGCCTAACTAAGCTGAATATTGGGTTTGAATACTTGATGCTATCAGTATTCATATTTCAATGTTTCATTCTAGGCTACAATTACAATGAAATATTGAAATATTAATACTAATGGCATCAAACTTAATATTCAGCTTACTCTTGGTCTCCGAGCCGTTTAGGTCCAAAAACCAAGGCGAGAGCTTCACATAGGTGTAGCATTGCTCTATGTACAACCAAATAAACTATACGTAGAGCCTTTCAATTACGCAAACCAAATAAACTCTATGTAGACATCTCTCGTGTCTGTTTATATATGATAAGCCTTTTAATAACGTAAACCTTTCATTATCAATTCATTCTTTTGGTCATTTTTATACACCATCCTCCTCCATACTCTATATTTGACTAACTTTGACCATTCACATGCTTGAGGTGTTGCTCTGTACAACCAAATAAGCTAACCAAAAGTTGCATCTCTCTCGTTTCTTTTACATGTTAGGGTTGTGAGCCTTTTGATCCCGTAAACCATTTATAATCTCTTCATTCTTTAGGTCATTTTTTATATTTCGGCCTCCTCCGTACCCTAATATTTGACCAATTTTGGGTTCTAATACTTAGCTTTTTTTTTTTTTTTTGCTTTTAGAGTTGTATATTTTGTGATTTTGATCAAAGTATATCTTGATATTAAATTTAAGAAAAACTTTTGGTGGGAAATCTGACTGCTTAGTAAATACACATAAGTTTTTCGGTATGAATCATGAACAATCTAGTGAGAACATATATGCTTGATCGATCTTGAAAATAATACGTCAGCTAGGTTTATAGTCATAGTTTAGGGTTGAAAACTGATTGGTGCGTAATAAACGCCTTTTTAATGTTTGGATGAATAGATTCTAGTTCTACTTCTAGTTGTCTGTTTATTTGGAATACTGGAATAGTCAGTTTCATATCGGTTGCAAAAACTGATTATTTGATTATGATTATGACTATTCAACATTATCGCTTTCGAGTTTCGTATCCCATTCAAATGCCCCTTAATAACCCAAGTTTTAATTTATATTTTTTTAATATCAATCTCTCTGCAGGAATAGATGTTCTTGGGCCAAAACAACAAAATTTGTTCCAATGAAAAAAAACGGGATGTTAGGAAAGAACCGGACTGAAGACATCCGCTGGTTGTGTTCCCTCTCGAATTCCGAGCTCGATATACTCATTAGCCTAAGAAAGATGGCGACCCGAAGACAATCTTGTATCCTGAAAAAGAAAGGTGCCCGAAAGGCATCTGTTATCAAGCATAAATCTTTGTCAAAAAAGTTCGACTATGAAGATGCTGAGGGATCTTAGTTTTGTGTTAATGCAAGTTGTTAAAGAACGGTTGGTTGATGTCCCGGAAATGGCTGGATTTCATGTTGACAACTCGAATTTAGCAAAATACGAAATTAGTGAAGGGTTTTGGGAAATGGGTGTGGAAGAACTGATGGCGTATATCCATCCCGATAAGAAGAAGAGGATATCTAAGTTGTTCGGGATTGATGATTCGGTTAGAAGAAAGAAGAGAAGACTTAGCAGTGGAAAGAAAACAATTACAATAGATTGATGATCTAGAAACAAAGATACATGTTACATATATGCAGCTGTTTCTTTTTTCCTTAATGTTTCTTTGGATCACCTTAAATTAGACAATGAGTTAATTTTGGTCAACTAAATCTAGACAATGAGTCAACCTAAAATGGATTATCACCACCCATCATCATTGTTCATCTCCATCGCTTGGTGACATCAGCACCGCCACAATTGTCGTCGCACCGCCACCTGTTGTCGCTACCGCCGTTGTCAACACCACCACCGGCGATGCCAACGAAACTGTTGTCACCGACTCACCGCCTTCTCCGCCGCCGTCAGCATTGTCGCCACCTGATGACCATTTGAGAAGAAGTTGTTAAGTAATGAAAAGCAATGTGCACAACACATCACGTTGGTTGACTTATTTTGACTTTTTAATCTAACTAATACTTCTGTAGTTCATACTAATTCAAAATGTTGACATACAACTCAGGTGTAGGCTACGAAACTTTGTTCGGTTAACGTGGAAAAGCTTATAACCATTGAACAATACTCTCATGTCCACCGTAGGACACTATTATTTTGTCTGTTGTTTCCATTAAATTTAGAGGGTGGCAATTTCAACTCGTTTATCTGTAAATAAATAGGTCCGTTTGGATTATGTTTTATCTCAAACCTGAACATAATTTTTTGTGTTAATTGCCCGGATAGTCCCTGTGATTTCACATTTTTTCACGTTTAGTCCCACCTTTTGGAAATAGCAGGTATGCTCCCTAGGGTTTGTTATTTTGTTACTCGGATAGTCCCCTGAGTAAATGTCAGTTAGTTTGATCAGTTAAGTTGGTGTGGAAATTACTAAATTGTCTTTACTAAACATAAAAATTTGATTTAAAATTTAAAAGAAATACATATATATTAAATGATTTAAGTGGGGCCCACCCCCACCACTCCCCCCTCACCCTCTCCCCACCCCATTGTATCCCTCCACCCTTCCTCCGCCGCATAGTAGGGAATTAGTTGGAGATACGTTTCAGTCAACACATTTAATATAGGTTTCTCTTCTTCCACATAGTTTGGATTAGTTGAAGAATTGAAACAAGTATCGTCACATAGTTGGACGAGAATTTTCTCCTTTCCACATAGTTGGGAATTAGTTAGAGATACGTTTCAGTCAACGTATTTAATATAGGTTCCTCCCCTTTCACATAGTTGGGATTATTTGGAGATTTGGAACAAATATCGCCACATAGTTGGACGGAAATTTTCTCCTTTCCACATAGTTGGGAATTAGCTGGAGATACATTTCAATCAACGTATTTAATATAGGTTCCTCTCCTTCTACATAGTTGGGATTAGTTGGAGATTTGGAACAAGTATCATCGCATAGTTGGACGAAGATTTCATCTCCTTTCCACGTAGTTGGGAATTAGTTGGAGATTTGAGATACGTTTTAGTCAACGTATTTAATGTGGATCTCTCTCCTTCCACATAGTCAGGATTAGTTGGAGAATTTGGGATAAGTGTCGTCACATAATTGGACGACAATCACTTATAGATTATTAAGATTTTATCGGTGTGAGGGAAATAGTTTTCTACTACTATCACCTTTTCAACCACTACTATTGGTGGGAATATATGCTTAAGACAGAGTCTTTTATCATGGTCTATTTGCTAGTCTTAATCACGTAAGAACTAGTAGACCGAATAAATTTAGAGGGAAAAATATTTGCTTGATTGCTCCTGGGCTTTTGACCAATTTGTCTTTACCATATAGATGTGCCATTTTTAGTCCTCCTTCTTCCACATAGTTGGGATTACTTGGAGATTTCAGGACACATTTCAGTCAACGTATTTAATATTGGTCCCTTTCCTTCCACATAGTCGGGATTAGTTGGAGATTCGGGACACGTCTCAGTCGACGTATTCAATATAATCTTCATATTGTTGGACGAAAATTTTACACTTTCTCAACCACTCATTGGTGGGAACACGTGTTTTTGGCCTTCATCTATATGTGAGCAATCAAGAGATTTATTTGATAAGGTAGGAGCAATATAATATAACCTTCATAACCTTTGAAGGAAAATAATAAAATGGGCTCCATAAAATCAATGATCATTCTTATGGCAGTGATATAGCCAAAATATATTTAGATGCTTACTACTAGTTGATATCAGTACGATATGATCTTTGGGAGATCTTAGAGGTTCCATGCATTAAACATTCATACTAGCCAGGCATGAAAGCAATCTATGGCTCACACTAAGATACTGCCAATCATCATATGGTGCTTTTATCATATCAAGTTTGACACTTATGATTGTAAAAATCAATGAAATAAAAAAAATCAATATTGATTAGATGGAGAACTTACTGGCGAATTTGCCGGATTTATATAATTTAGTGTACCCAGATGTGTTTGGATAATTAGATATCGAGTTTCAAACTCGCGATTATAAGCTTTAAGCAAGAACCAGAAAAAGTGATTCCTTTTTCTGCTAAATCTCAAGAATGAGAGAATAGTTAATCAATAGAACGAGATTTTATGCAAAAGTGCACAAATATCCTTGCCCTGATACGACTTCTTCTACTACTGCTGTTTAGTCAGCTGGTGAGGTATCACCGGAGTGTCTATCAGATGTAATAGACTTTAGATTAATGAAATTGGGTATAGAGTTATACCAAAGGAATATAAAAAGAAATAGTATCCGGTGACGAGGTTTTAGCATCCTCGTATCAGAGTCATCATCTCCAAAATAGTATAGTTCGCCATATGGAACTTCAAGCTACTCAATGGTAGAGATTATCGAGTCTGCGGCCCATCATAGATTCTTTATCTCGTCTGCGACATCTTGGCGGCATTTGCAGAATATTCATAAAATCAATAGCTATATATATAAATAAGAGTAGTCTTATGTTCGGGTCTAGATTCGGAGTTTCTTAAGGAATCTACATTTGTGATATTTGAGACTAGACACAATAGACTAGTGTCTAATTCATTCAAATTGTAGCTCTGATACCAACCTGCCACACCCTGATTTCCGGTGGGCCCGGATGGGTCGTGACGATTGGATAACAGTATCACAATTTAATAATACGCATCGTTCATTTAATAAAAGCTTGAATATATACAAACATTTATACAAGCGTTCCAGTACATGCCCACAGGCGGGATCTAGTAAAAAGAGCTTTAGACATCATAGGCCTTAAGCTTGAGGAGTTGCAAATTCCTTAGCCTTCCTTCTAGCCGACCTGGATTCCCAGCCTAATAGTAAGGTTCGGTACCTGCGGTTCAATCTTTTGAAAATATGTCAGCTTTCGTAGGTAAATACGATTAACTGACTCGTTTTGAAAACAATTTTTCAAAAAGAGTTTTATACATATAGAAAACTCGTAAATAATCATTTAATATTTCTTGGGATTCTTTCTTGTCACCAAATTTACATACTTCTCATACAGTGGGAACCAGAGATCAAAGCTGACCATTTTCAGTGCTATAATGATTAAGGTACACACCAAAGTTGAATAAAACGTGTCTTACAGTCAGTATGCCTACCCCTGCACGCTATTCCGTATGGCCATAATAGTTCATGAGTCGGGACGTTCGGACACGGTACCAATAACCCCCAATTGTTTCAGTTATCAAGTAGAACGGATTAAACCGAGTTCTTACATTTATGAGCAGTCATAGTCGACTCATTTATGTAATACTCGTTCCAAGTGGTGTATTCGCCATACCCCAAGTTTAAAAACAAAATAAGTTAAGAGTATTTACCTTTTGCTATCTTCCAATCAATATGATTATAATTTAGCAAAAGCCGCAAGTAAAAGTATTATTGACCCAAGTCTGATTATCTGGGGGGTTCTGTAGTCTAGAATGAACATAACTATTATATGTTAGAATGTACGGATTAAAGGTTAGCCCCTTTAGATATGACCCGTTACTTAAGAATAGGTTCGCTAGATTAAGCGTAGATCATATAGAATGTGGTTTATACCTATCCGAGTGCAAGACTCATTGGATAAAGGTTATTTAACCAAGCATTCTGATTTGGAGATGTTTTGAAATGTTTAGACCCATTAAGCCTAAATTATACGAACTAGGTTCATATAACTAGTTATGCGCGTAAAAACGGGTTCGGAAGGTCGGTCGGGTCTTATGACAAGTCCAAGGTGTCAAAACACATTTATAACATTTATACATTATGTTTTTAAGGTCAGAATGTTAACCATTTGGTTTAAAAACCGTTTCTTTAGCTTTTAAGATAAAAAGGGCATAATCGTCATTTTTAAGATATAAGTTCTAAACTTGTCATATAACCTACCAAACAATATGACCAAGAGGTATAACTTCTAAGGATTATACCATATACTAACATGGTCATAATATCAGTTCTAAACAAGTCCTAACGTTGACCAAACGGGTAAGAATCGAAAGTCAAAGCAAAAGTCAAACTGCTTGACTTTCGATATAGAATTGAACTCTAAACAAGAAATGACGAGTTGGACAGGTTTAGACATGTCCTAATATGTTTTATAAACTGTTATGATGTCAAACTTAAGGTTTTAATAGTTAAAAACTTAATTAGCGAAATTCGCAAAGTTTACGTTTTTGACCATTTATTTAATATAAATGCGACTCGTCATTTCGCCTACTTAACGTGATCTTTAGAAGGTATGATCCCAAGGGATTATAACCTTCATTATTACGATCATGTAGCCATGTTCGAATCGAACATTGGCTTGACCATATTGGCCATAACCGAAAGTCAAACAGAAAGTCAAACTGTTTGACTTTCGGCTAATAACTTAGCCTAGAAATGAAATAGACTAGAGAGAGCACATACTTGTGTTGAAGAACACTTTCAGAACTCGGGTGGAGGCTTCCAAAGTATGGAAACAAGCTCCAAGAGCATATTTTAGAGTGAAAGATGGAATGAGCAAAGAACTAGTGCAAATATGGAGGCTATTTATAGTTGAATGATGATCTTAAGATGATGCCAAGTGTTGGACTTGATCTAGGATGATAACACATGTCTAATGATGTGTAAGAACCAGAGAATTGATGGCAATATCGAGCTAGGTGTCACTCTTATGCAGAAAGCCTTGGAGAACAAGCATAATCTACCAGCATGGTCCCTTACGGACCGTAAGGGTTTATTGCTTACGGTCCGTAAGGACCTCAGCACACCAGCTCTTTATTCAGCTTATAGTCCATAAGCTCCAAATTCTTACGGTCCGTATGAGGTTTCCAGGGAATATTATTTTGATACTTTTACATCTATAGTCCCTAGACTTTGATTCTTTCGCCATTTGGCATAAATAGTCCCTCTCCTTCCCAGAGTCGGGATTAGTCGGAGATCCAGGATGCGTTTCAATGAACGTAGATTGTAAGTCCTTCCTCCTTCCACATAGTCGGGATTAATTGGAGGTTCCTCCTTCCACATAGTCGGGATAAATTGGAGGATTGGATATGTATCGTTACATAGTTGAACGTTAAATTCCCTCTCCTTAGTTGGAGATTCAGAACTCATGTTATCTCATAGTTGGACGAAAACTTTACGGGTGTTATAGCCAAGGACATCAACTAAAAGATCTCTTGGAAGCGATGCAACAATCGTTATTGATTGATGAACGAGTTTACGAATTCATTTTTCTCCATGTCTACGAACACTCAAACTTTTATCATTGTTGGTGATTTTTTTGTTCTTCTTGGAATACCCATTGTTATTCATATAACAACTTAATTGATTTAGTTGAATAAAAAATATACTAGATTATGAAACTAAATGAGTTTAGCATTAAAAAGATCAGTGAAAGAAGATGATGCAGCCCAACCAAAAACATCAACTAGAAGATCTCTTGGAAGCGATCCAACAGTCGTTTTTGATTGATGAACGAGTTTACGAACTCTATTTTCTACATGTCTACTGTTTGGGGTCAATTTTACATATTCAGGATCCTAATGTCTTAGTATACTCCGATATCCTGACATGGCTAAGGATCATGAGTACTGGTATTAGTAACGTTTATTTTGTCCCTTCTAGGTAATATTCGCAAAAATATTCCAAGACAACGACTAGGGGATAATGTGTAACGCTTCGCATATATATTTGTACTTTCCCAACTAAGCAAGTATTCTTATACATTCTACTTTTAGAAACTTGTACTCTTGTTGTATTCTATCACGTTTCAATACGTAATCCGAGACAATTGATCATAATGAACACGCGAGTATTTTATTTATATTCACGTTATACTTGTGTGCATATTTATACACTCAATCGTCATTTTAAACACTATGTTATACATGACTCTGGATTTCACGATACACATTTATGCTCGTTACACGTAAAACCAGCTAAAACATGTAAATTAATCAAACTTGAACCTCGAAAGAAATAGGGAAGCCACATTCGTACGAATGTGCGCATTCGTCTCAACACGCGCATTCGTCCGAACATGTTGGAAACCCTAACTTCACTTTACACCTATAAATAGGTGTACTACTCCACTCCATTTCCTTGCTCACTTCTTCACAAACACTCTCAATTTCCCCTCTGCGGTCAGAAACATTCTTGTAAGATTTTCTTTCATTGATCCATCTCATTACATTACATTTCTTACATTTTGATCATAATTCTTAAACTTTTTACAAAACTCTCTTGATTAAACACATCTCAAGGACGGTTTCCACTAGTTTGCTTGGGCAAACTACTGTTGGAGCATCACATATACGAGATTCGAATCAAGATCTATAAACTTACAACATTTTACAACTAGTTCATAGTTTTCATTTTGGTTATTGCACGATCTTGATGGAATCTGGAACCCATCAGACCCTCAACTCATCTCATAGTTAAGGGTTTACATTAGTGTTAATTTCCAGCAAGAAATGATCTGTCAATGGATCAAACATACATTTTCGACAAACAGTCGCATTCGCAAGAACGGGCATGTCCCATTCGTACGAACGGGGCATCTTACGCATATTCCATCTTTGATTTCATTTCTGGTTTACATCTATTTGACACGCTTTCTGTTTGACCATTTACTTTATGTTTTCAATCTGTCTAACAATTACTTTACTGTTTACGTGTAAACCAGTTTGTAACTAATCCTTACGTATTTTAAACAGCCCAGTTCGTTCGAAGGGAAATGGCCATTCGTGTGAATTGCTTATGCCCATTCGTACGAAAGGCCCATTCGTACGAAGGGGTCTGTTACTCGTTTTATCTCGTACTTTCCCCATATCTTGCAATCTGATCCGAATCTCTTTAAGAACAGTATATGTACACTACTATTTACCCATTTCAGGGTAACTCCGGCATTCCAACCTTCAACAACCCGCTCTCGGTTTTTCCCTACGCAGAACTGTGAGTATACTCAATCCCATTTTCCTTTTAAACACTTTGGGTGCAACATGTGTATTATACAAAAAAACACGTAACACTATGATACTTGTTTATTCAATCACACTCTATCCACAATTAAACATGAAAACATGTTATACCTGTTAATCTCATATGCTCTGTATACATTGTGTCTATGTGCTCATTAACTTGCAAGCCTACCTTAACAATTATAGCGCTATAGGATTAGCGCCCTGCCCGTATTCTTGAGGTATTGTTAAGTAAAACACATTACACCCTCTTAGTTTCGATGATGTTGGGTAATCACGATTGCATTAAACTCTGGTTTGACATATAGCTTACACCCGTTCAGCATATTAGTAACTTGTATACATTTATCATGTTGGATATGAGCAAGTTAAACATTTTTATATATTATTATTCAAACTTGTATATTCACCAACATATTTGTTGAACCTTATTTGAATGCATGTTTCAGGTTGAAAGATGACGCTATTGAAGAAACGAGTTAGGGTGGACTTAGAAACACATTTTATTAATAAACAAAGTTTGAATTTTGTTTCATGTTGATACAATTTGATCATGTTTGGTTTTATGCGAACAATATATGACATTTAGCAATTCATGAAATTTGAGCGATTTGTGTTCGTCTCACTCTGATGTTTCCGCCCTCGGTTGGTGTGTGACAGATTGGTATCAGAGCCATAACGATAGGGAATTAGGAAAAGTAGGAATGCTTTTACCTAGTCTATAGTTTAGGAACATTATCCTTGTGTGGAGGCTTAATGAAGACACTCTTATTCCACAAACGAAACGACTAATCAAAAGAGGGGTGATTCCCACATTTGGTGATGACTTTCAATCCGCTATACTTGTTATTTTGCACGAAATTTACCAACACGTTAGGAGTGATATCCATATCTTGGTGGAAATTTCCATTTCATATTCTAGTGGACCCTTATCATTCGATAAGTACCAACCACACTAGGGTACGATGTTACCAAGCTAGGGGTGAAACCCACATCTTGATAACTAGTCTCACTCCTCGATTTTCAAGCTCGCCAAAGTTTCGACTTTCCAATCGATTAGGGACGTGTAGTAACTGGAAGGACAAATACCGTTAATCACTTCTCGACGAGAGTATTTGTCTATTAGGCCAAAGCACGTTTCCCTAACTCGAAAGGACTTCGATTCACTTTGGAATAGTCTTAGTTACGTTCCCTAACAATCCAATTTTTACGATAACTCTCTTTTATGCTATCTCAATTTTTAATGTGTTTTACATTTGTACGTTATTTCATTTCAACATTGGAGACACAAATCGCACTATCCTCACAACCCAAAACAATAATAATCTCTCGTGAACAAATTAAATTTACGATGCTTTCATTATCCTTGTTACACTATGTGAAATCCTTGTTATGCTATGTGAAATTATTTGAACATTATGTGCTATGTGATGCATTCATGAAACCAAATTTCTTTAAACAAAACATTATGATCAAGTCTCATCCATTCCTATGTTTTTGAATCTCTAGATGTCTTCCAACCGTCTTTCAAACTCGAACAAGAGGTCCAAGACTTGTTCCAAGAAGAAGATGTTGGCGTTCATGGCTAGTTAGATGGCTCGCGTGATTCCTGAAATTGTTAGCAAGATCAACACAACCTCTACCCCTAACTCCTCAGTCGACTCTAAGGCTGACCAACCCAAACCTGATTCCTTTAACTTCAAGCATTTCTCAGCCTTTAACCCAAAACCCTTCACTGGAAACGATGGTGTGACAATGATGCTTGAGTGGTTTGACAGCATCGAGGTTATATTCATTAACAGTGAATGCCCTGAAAACCTCAAGACTCGAAGTGCTATCAGCGTCTTTCAAGCTAGAGCCTTAGAGTGGTGGACGAATGAGCGTAACATTCGTTCCAATGACGAAGCCTATGCCTTACCCTGGCTTGAAGTCAAGGAAATGATGATAACCGAGTTCTGCCCTGCTCATGTGCAACAAAAGCTCGAAGAATAATTTTGGACTCTTAAACAGATTGGTGATGACAACCTTGGTTATACCACCCGATTCAAACAGTTGAGTTTTATTGTACCTCACCGTGTGTCCACTCCTGAGCGTATGATTAGGAAATACCTCCATGGCTTACCTCCTGCTATGCGTGATACTATTGAAGCCTCACATCCTAAAACCATCGAGGCCGTTTATTGCCTCGCAACCATCTTGAACAACAATTTCATCAGTGATAAACAAGCCAGAACACCCACCTCCACCAAGTCAGCCAACCAAGTTACCACTGAGACCAAAGCCCAATCGAGTGGCAGCAAAGGCAAGAAACGAAAGTTTCAGAACCAAAGCTGCAACACGATCGTCCCTGCTACTACCCCAAATCCTGCCACACCTAAAGTTACAAAGAAGCCTTACACTGGAATGCATCCCAAGTGAAATACTTGTCACTACCACCACCTGCCGCCATTGCACTACCTGCAATCGGTTTTGGCATACAGCCGCCTATTGTCGCAGTGGTCCTACACCACAAGGCAATCAAGTTCAACCAGCTCCTTAAAACCCAAAGCCAACTAACAATGTTCGTGCATGCTACAAGTTTGGAGACACTACTCACCTTCGTCCTTAGTGTCCTCAATTAAATCCAGAGCAGTAACAACAAGCACCTCGTGGATGTGCTTTCAACATCAATACCAACCAAGCTCAAAACGACAATGAAGTCGTGAATGGTACGTTCATCGTTAATGACATTTATGCTTCTATACTATTTGATACTGGCGTGGACAAAAGCTTTGTGTCCATTGAATTCGAATCTATGTTAAATTATACACGCTCTAAACTCCCCAAGTCGTTCACAGTAGAAGTTGCCAATGGCAAGTCTATCTCAGTTGACTATATTCTTCGCGATTGTTTCCTCACCCTCAACAATCACGTCTTTTCTATCAATCTCATACCCATGTAATTGGGAAACTTTGATATCATAGTAGGCATGGATTGGCTTCGTAAGAACCATGCAGAAATCGTTTGTCACGAGAAATACGTTCGTTTGCCTCTTCCTTCTGGTGATACTTATGGAGACAGACCTTCGAGAGGACTGAAGCTTATGTCATGCACACAAGCGAACAAGTATTTACGTAAACAGTACTTTGCCTTTTTAGCCCACGTTGTGGAAGAAAAGGACAAGGGAAAGAGCTTAAGTGATGTTCCAGTTATGCGTGATTTTCCTGATGTCTTTCCTGAAGATCTACCTGGTCCTCCTCCATCTCGATCTGTCGATTTTCGCATTGACCTTATCCCTGGTTCAACTTCCGTTGCTAAAGCTCCTTATCGTCTTGCACCCTCTGAAATGCAAGAGTTTTCAAGTCAACTTCAAGAGTTACTTGATAAAGGGTTCATACGCCCAAGTACTTCTCCTTGGGGCACTCCTGTTCTTTTCGTCAAGAAGAAGGATGGTTCATTTTGCATGTGTATCAATTATCGTGAGCTTAAGAAACTCACTGTTAAAAAACCGATATCCTCTCCCTCGCATCTATGATCTCTTTGATCCACTCCAAGGCGCAACGTGCTTTTCCAAGATCGACCTTCGTTCAGGCTGTCATCAACTTCGTGTTCTCAAAGAGGACATCCCTAAAACCGCGTTTCGCACTCGATATGGTCACTACGAGTTCGTAGTTATGCCCTTAGGTTTGATCAACGCACTTGCAGTCTTCATGGACTTAATGAACCGCGTGTGTAAACCCTATTTGGACTGTTTTGTGATTGTATTCATTGATGACATTCTCATTTATTCAGAAACTCAAGCCGAACACGAACGTCACCTGCACCTCATCCTTGAACTTTTACGTGGTGAACGTCTATACACAAAAATTTTCCAAATGTGAGTTTTGGATCAAAGAATTTCAATTCCTTGGACAAGTTGTGAGTGAAAGAGGAATTCACATTGATCCCTCAAAGATCGAAGCAGTGAAGAATTAGATCGCACCTAAATCCTCCTCTGAAATCCGTTCTTTCCTAGGATTGGCGGGTTACTACCGTCGGTTCATCTCAAACTTTTCTAAAATTGCCGTTCCCCTCAAGTTGTTGACTCAGAAAGAGAAACCTTTTGTTTGGGGTCCCGAACAAGAGGAATCCTTTCAAACGCTTAAGGACTTGCTTTGCAATGCTCCTGTTCTCGCCCTTCCAGATGGAAACGATGATTTCGTAGTATACTACGATGCGTCGAACCGTGGTCTTGGTTGTGTTCTCATTCAACGAGACAAGGTTATCGCGTATGCTTCGAGGCAGCTGAAAATACATGAGATGAATTATACTACTCACGATCTCGAACTTGGCGCTGTTGTTTTTGCATTAAAGATTTGGTGACACTACCTTTATGGTACAAAGTGTATGGTCTTCACCGACCATAAGAGCCTACAACACATCTTTAACCAAAAAGAGCTAAACATGCGTCAACGTCGTTGGGTGGAATTACTTAATGACTATGACTTCGAAATTCGCTATCACCTTGGCAAAGCGAATGTCGTGGCCGACGCACTCAGTCATAAATCTCATGTTAGTAGCATTCGTTGTTCTCAAATCATTAGCGATCTCCATACTCACATTCGTAAAGCTCAGTTCTCGTCCTTCAATGAAGCAAACATGTACAACGAAATGAAGTGTGGTGCTAAAAACCAACTTATGACGAAATCCGATGGACTTCAATACTACCTCGATCGCGTTTGGGGGGTGCCAAATCATAACGAACTTCGTGAACTTATAATGAAGGAGGCGCATAAATCACGATACTCTATTCATCCTGGTGCTGATAAGATATACCATTATCTTCGTACGTCCTATTGGTGGCCTGGTATAAAGAAAGAGATTGCCACCTTTGTATCAAAATGTCTCACTTGCTCGAAAGTCAAGGCCGAGCATCAGCGTCCTTCTGGTTTACTTGAAGAGCCAGAAATCCTAGTTGGGAAGTGGGATAACATTGTTATGGACTTCATAACCAAACTTCCCCGCACTTCTTCTGGTCATGATAGCATTTGGGTGATCATTGACCGTCTGACCAAATCCGCTCATTTCCTCCCCATTCGTGAGGATTTCAAAGTTGAGAAACTAGCTCGAATCTACACGGAGGAAATCATATGTCGTCATGGCATCCCCGTTGACATCATCTCTGACCACGATGGTCGTTTCACTTCAACAGTTACCGTTCAAGTATTCAAATGGCTCCTTTTGAAGCGTTATATGGTCGCAAGTGCTGATCTCCTATCTGTTGGCATGAAATTAGCGACGCCCAAATTACTGGCCCTGAGCTTATTCAAGAAACGACGGATAAGATTCTTCAAATTCGTGACAACCTCCTCAAGGCTCGAAGCAGACAAAAGAGCTATGCTGATAAGTGACACAAACCATTAGAGTTTAATGTTGGTGATCATGTACTACTCAAGGTATCTCCTTGGAAAAAAGTAATCCGTTTTGGTAAAAAGGGAAAACTTGCTCCGCGCTTTGTCGGTCCTTACAAGATACTCGAGAGGATTGGTAAGGTGGCATATCGACTCGATTGACCTCAAGAACTCAACAACGTTCATCCAACATTCCATGTCTCAAATCTCAAGAAGTGTTTAGCTGAAGAGGGACTTCAAGTTCCTATCGAGGACTTGCAAATCAATGAGACTCTTCACTTTGTGGAAAAAACGGTCGAAATCATAGATCGAGGAACTAAACAACTACGGCGTAGTAGAATTCCCATAGTCAAAGTTCTATGGGAAGGAAAAGGTGGTGCCGAATTCACTTGGGAACTCAAGAGCGAGATGAAGACCAAGTATCCACATCTCTTCGTTCAGCCTGCCTCTTGAATAGATTTTGAGGACACAATCTCCTAAAGTAGGGGAGACTGTAACGCTTCGCATATTTGTACTTTCCCAATTTAGCAAGTATTGTTGTACATTCTACTTTTAGAAACTTGTACTCTTGTTGTATTCTATCTCGTTTCAATATGTAATCCGAGACAACTGATCATAATGAAAACGCGAGTATTTTATTTATATTCATGTTATTCACGTTAAACTTGTGTGCATATTTATACTCTCAATCGACATTTTAAACACTATGTTATACATGATTCTGGATTTCATGATACACATTTATGCTCGTTACACGTAAAACCGGCTAAAACATGAAAATTAATCAAACTTGAACCTCAAAAGAAATAGGGAAGCCACATTCGCACAAATGTGCGCATTCGTCCCAACACGCGCATTCGTCCGAACATGTCAGAAACCCTAATTTCACTCTACACCTATAAATAGGTGTACTACTCCACTCCATCTCCTTGCTCACTTCTTCACATACACTCTCAATTTCCCCTCTGTGATCAGAAACATTCTTGTAAGATTTTCTTTCATTTTTCCATCTCATTACATTACATTTCTTACCTTTTGATCATAATTCTTAAACTTCTTACAAAACTCTCTTGATTCAACACATCTCAAGGATGGTTTCCACTAGTTTGCTTGGGCAAACTATTGTTGGAGCATCACATATACGAGATTCGAATCAAGATCTATAAACTTACAACATTTTACAACTTGTTCATAGTTTTCATTTTGGTTATTGCATGATCTTGATGGATCAGACCCTCAACTCGTCTCGTAGTTAAGGGTTTACATTAGGGTTAATTTCCACCAAGAAATTATATGTCTTAAATGGATCAAACATACGTTTTCGACAAACAGTCGCATTCACACGAACGGGCATGTTCCATTCGTACGAACGGGGCAGCTTACGCATATTCCGTCTTTGATTTCATTTCTGTTTTACATCTATTTGACACGCTTTCTGTTTGACCATTTACCTTCTGTTTTCAATTTGTCTAACAATTACTTTAGTGTTTACGTGTAAATCAGATTGTAACTAAGCCTTACGTATTTTAAATAGCCCAGTTCGTTTGAAGGGAAATAATGGCCTATGCCCATTCGTACGAAGGGGTCTGTTACTCGTCTTATCTCGTACTTTCCCCGTATCTTGCAATCTGATCCGAACCTCTTTCACAACAGTATACTTACACTACTATTTACCCATTTCAGGGTAACTCCGACATTCCAACCTTCAACAACCCGCTCTCGGTTTTTCCCTACGTAAAACTGTGAGTATACTCGATCCCATTTTCCTTTTAAACACTTTGGGTGCAACATGTGTATTATACAAAAAAAAAAAACACGCAACACTATGATACTTGTTTATTCAATCACACTCTATCCACAATTAAACATGAAAACATGTTATACTTGTTAATCTCATATGCTCTATATACATTGTGTCTATATGCTTAGTAACTTGCAAGCCTACCTTAACAATCATAGCGCTATAGGATTAGCGCCCCGCCCGTATTCTTGAGGTATTGTTAAGTAAAACCAGTGTTGCAAAAATCGCGACTAGTCGGCGATTAATCGGCGACTAGTCGCTAGTCGGGCCTCTACTGAGTAATTTTTCACTAATCAGTGAAAAAATCGCTAATCGGTCAAAGCCGGTGAAAATCGCTGCTAGTCGGCCCAAGTCGGGCTAGTCGGCCCATCTAAAAAGATTGCAAAAGTGGCCCAAATTGAAAAATTAGCCCATTTTCTTATTCTTGTGCCCTACAATCAGACGATCAGTAACTCACTTTTAGAGTTTTATTCCTTTATTATCAATTTATCAGCAAGAGTCTTGCGAGCGGCGACTAGCAGCGACATCGGAGACATCAGCGACAGCGGCAGAATCAGCGACAGCGGCAGACATCTCCGGCATACCTGCTTCCTTTAATTGTTTCAGCGGCAGACATCTCCGGCATACATGCTTCCTTTAATTGTTTCAGACTCCAATCCAACAGGTAATAGTTTACTTTAATTGTTTCAGTGGCCGATTGATTGTTTCAGTGGATTGATGTTAATAGTTTACAATTTGGCCGATTGTAGTTGACTAGTTTCAGTGGATTGATGTTAATTTTTCTTACAAATAGTTACATTAGTGAATATTCAATATTCTTACAGTTGATGATTGTAGTTTGTTACAGACTTACATTTGGCCGAATATAGGTTATTTCTTACAAATAGTTACAAATAGTTACTTAGACTTGTTATGTTATGAATTATATGTAAGTTTTGTTTGAATTTTGAACTACTTTTATCTTTTTAAGTATTATATTGATATGGATGTGTGAGTATATATATACATATTTATAAAAATAAAAAAATATACATATAAAATCCCGATCCGATTAATCCCGAGTAATCACGAGTAATCCCGAGTAGTCGCTAGTCCCTACCTCACCGACCCGCTAGCGACTAACGAGTTCTCCAACCTTGAGTAAAACACATTACACCCTCTTCGTTTCGATGATGTTAGGTAATCACGATTGCGTTAAACTCTGGTTTGACATATAGCTTACACCCGTTCAGCATATTAGTAACTTGTGTACATTTATCATGTTGGATATGAGCACAGTTAAACATTTTTATATATTATGATATGTATTCAAACTTGTATACTCGCCAACATATTTGTTGAACCTTATTTTAATACATGTTGCAGGTTGAAAGATGACGCTATTGAAGAAACGAGTTAGGTTGGACTTAAAAAGACATTTTAGTAATAAACAATGTTTGAATTTTGTTTCATGTTGATACAATTGATCATGTTTGGTTTTATGCGAACAATGTATGACATTTAGCAATTTATGAAATTTGGATAATTAACTATTATCACAATTTAGTGTTATGAAGCTTTGAGCTTTTTTTTTTCGTCTCACTCCGATGTTTTCGCCATCGGTTGGGGTGTGACATAAGGAACTCCTGAATTGTCGCTAAACATGTAGAAAGTCATGAGAAACAAGCAAACGTCACTTGCCCAGTCCACTGAGAATCCCGAAAAAGTTGGACATTTAGTTAGGATATTATTTTACTTTTGTACTACAAATAGCATGGTCTAATCGACATAGGACTAACTAAAAACATATTATTTATATAAGCTCTGTTTATGTATTACATATATTCTTTTCTAAAATGGGTATGATTCAAGCAGATTGAGAATAACTACGATCCTGATGGCTATATTGGTTATTAATGTTAAGGATATGCAATTCACTCAAATTCATATATATTGATATAGTCAAAAGTTATCTATAATTTATCATATAATTTGTATCTTTATTTATGAGTATAAATACTAACTGAATATGATATTTGAATTGACTATCTTACTCACATATGAGCTTAGAGTTAGTTAATGTTGAATCTGGACTAGAGTATTTGAAAAGAGTAGTTACGAAAGGACATTCAGAGGCGACGTACGCATATGACATGATTCTTCTTTCAAGTTGCGATCAACATGGATTAAAACTTTTAAATTCAATGAATTGTTTAAGGTCAAGGCATTGGAATGTGCGAGGTTATAGAGATAAAACTGATTCAATAATAAGTCAGATGTGGATTAATGATACGCTTACTCTAGAAAAATCCTAAGAACGAAAGCATGCCATTCGTTTTGAAAGAAGGGGTTGGAGTTTAGATGATCGTGAAGAAATTGCAGGTTGTGACATATGTTTTTGGTAACACGAACTTGTTTTATTATTGTAAAAGCATGAATGTTATCGTTTAAAAATTTAGGTGGCATCAGGAAAAGAAAAGTGTAACTGAACTTATCATGTTATTAGCTTATATGCATGGTTATTAATAATTCTAGTTGATTATCTTTGTACATTATATTTTAAATTAGTTGTAGTTGTTTGTGCTTACAATAATATACATAGAGAGTGACTGAACAAATGCGTATCTACTTAATGAGGAAGTTAGGGAAAATATGCATGTCTTGTGAGAATGTAATAATAAATTTAGTAAACGTGTTAGTTATCATTACTTTTGTATGTATCACAAAAGTATTCAGTTTATCCTCTTTTCTAGTTGGATCAATAAAACTATTTTATCCTCCCCATGCACATGTTCTCATATATTGAAATAAAATTTGATCAGATTGTTATCAATTTTGGAGAAATGAAATTTACAATTCTTCCCCTGAGTATATTATAAGTTTTTGTTGAGTTTTCACTCCACAAAGATGAGTGTTTTCAAATTAAAATTTAGTTAAAAAATTGATATATGATAGTTTCACACGCTTAAAAAAGTAACAAAGCCCGGTTTTATAGCAATGAAATGGGTTTCTGAGAAATGAAAAGTAACAAATATCGCTTTAGTTTTTTTCCAAATTGGGTCTACTATGAAGAAATTAATAGAAGTTGCGAATCAGGTTCTATTTCATTGTATAGCCTGATTTTTACGTTGTACAAAGTTATATTAGTTTGAGAGAGATGAACCCACATAATTCATCTCAAAAACAAATATAGAAGAAAAACAAATTAATTTGATAAGGGCCGATCCTGAGAATTTGTGTACCCTATTCGAGCTTGAAAAAACGTGCTCTTAGGCCGTAACAAAATTGGGTATTGGGGTGTAAACCTTATGTCAATGGGCTAATAACTAATCTAAACCATAAGAATAGTTTTGTAAGTGGGCTTATGTTGGTGTTTGTAAGGGTATACCCTAGTAACTTTTTTTTTACATATACATATTGGTTTTTTTAAATAACGTGCCCTTCGAAATATCGGGCCCTAGCTGATGGTCCTCCCGCCCACCACAGGGCCGCCCCTGAATTTGATAGTTGGATAAATGATGGGAGGGGATATCAATGCTCTTATAAATATAAATAACAAACAAAAGGTTAATATTTTGGATTTTCTTTTACAACTTAAGCCTACTAAAATTGATTGTAGTTTGATTTTCTCCCTTGTAGTTTGATTTTTCTTTCCTTAGAAGGTCTTGTGATATACTTTAACCGTCCTTAACTTTACCTAGGTGTCACATCATCCGATTTTTTCAATTTTACTTCACCTCACCCAAGGAAATGGTTTAATCATGTGAACTCCACTTAACTCTAATTTTTTGTGGTTTTTGGTTTAAAAAAAATTGATTCAATCTCTTAATATCCCATTAACATGTTATTAACAAATAAACTCTTTAACGCCCCTTAACACAAGAAGAGAGTCATGTGCAACGCCGGTTAATATGCCATGTCATCCTTAACCTTGCAGATGTTATGATACATCCCAATGCCTAATATGTAATAGTAGTTGGGGTGGAACATTTTTTTTTGAATAACCTAACCAACTTTCATTACTTTTTAAACATTACAATACAATTGAAGCCGAGCAAGGTTTTGGCTACAATTTGCATCTAGGACCAAGCACAGAAACCATTACATTCCTGACAACATACCATGAACTAAGACCCCACCTTTACAATACTAAATCATTATGAGCTTTGACTCCACTTTACTGTACTAGGTAAGAACACCATGACACTTGACTATATAAGATAGGAAAATATATAACCAACTAGTGAAATTCCTAGCCCGTCTTGTGGGGCGTTAAATTGAATATTTCTCAGTTTCATAACATGTATACTTGTGTTTTGGTTACTTGTACATACTACTCATAACGCGATCTCATTAAAATAACACGGAGACGTAGATAAAAAATCATCGTCAAAGGAAAAAGTATTTATAAAAGTTAGAAACTATGGAGTAACTTTATTAAAGTTGAGAAGTAGTAGCGTAAACTAAGTTAAAAAAATGGTAAAGTTGAGGTATTAAATTTAATATTTTCAGCAAAAAAGGTATTAAACTTTGCCTTTCCCGAGTTTCGAAACCTGGTCACTTCATTATTTTGAGCATACATCAACAACACACCATTTTAATACTAAGATTTGCTTTAAACTATATATATACAGATATTAAAAATGAAACAACATAAAAAATAATAAAGAATCTACTGGATGCCGCATTTTTCACCAATAACAATAGTTCATTATTCACGGCCATAAGAAATGTAATCTAGAGAATAATTTTTTTGCTGCTTGCGCTTCGCGGCGGGAAAGCAAGACATGTCACTCATCTAGTAGACCATGTGCCATACTCCTAATGGCATGGTTGTTATCAGGGGTGGACCTAAGTAGAGGTCTGGGTGTGTGGGTACATCCCTTGAAAAAAGAAGTTTTGTGTATTTTATAAGGTAAAATCTCAATCGCACCCTTTGAAAATTTGGTTAAACCCCTTGTTTACACCCCTTGAAAATATTTCATGGATCCACCACTGGTTGTTATTCCCCTAGTATTGCACCACACGTATCACCGGGAATGTTATCGGTATCGGTTTGATTCATAAATGATTTCATTGAAAAAAAAAACACTAAAGGGTAGGAAGATAACTTCTAAAGGTAGTTTAAAAAATAAATCTTTAAAATTAAAACCATAACGATTTTAACTTTTATTTACTATTGTATTTGTCCTTGTTTGCACAATGTTATCCAAATTACCGTCATGTTGTATACTTGTGGGTGGTGGTAGTTTTTCCAAGTGGCCTTTAGTTTCAAATGGTAATAAAGAGTAAAATGCACGGATAGTCCCTGTGGTTTGGTGAAATTTCACCTTTAGTCCCCAATTTTTCAGAATTACACTATTAGTCCCTGTGGTTTGATAAGTTGTTACTCGGATAGTCCCTAAAGCGGATGAAGGTTACTCGGATAGTCCCTGTGGTTTGACAAGTTACTCGGATAGTCCTTGTGGTTTGACAAGTTGTTACTCGGATAGTCCTTGTCATTTCACACCCACTTAACCAGAAAAACTAACCTCCATCCGCTTTGGGGACTATCCGCGTAACAGCTTGTCAAACCACAGGGACTAAGAGTGTAATTTTGAAAAGTTGGGGACTAAAGGTGAAATTTCACCAAACCACAGGGACTATCCGTGCATTTTACTCGGTAATAAATATAATGTTTTCATTATGTCTACTAATAATAATGCTGAACAAATAACACAAAGATTTCTTTTCTCTTTCATTTTGTCTCTCCCTCTTCTAGACACACACATCTGCCCCTCTATGTCTATATCCACCAATGGACATTGGTTACATAACTAAGACCTCCTTGAAGGCAACATTTGTTCAGTCTACAATTGTACACTCTTTAGCAGCTGGTCAGTATCAAGAAAAGGGGGCATTTGGTTCAAAACCAAGTAAAACCACCTCTTGTGGGAATTCAGATGATCCTATTCGTTTAGGTGATGAATTAAACTATCAATATTTGACAAACAGAGTAACTAAATTGGAATCTTTAGTTGATCAAATCAAAGGAATGGTGGCTACTATGGTGTAACTCTAGACCTCCACCAACTAATGCAGAACTTGTAGAGAAGATATGGTTTCATGCCTAATCCTATCTCCAACTTCAAAAGCAGTCTGCAGATGCCACTCACAATATGCATATGGAGATGATCAGTAATATGATTGAAGCAAGGTACACTGATACTCAAACAGAGATCAAAGCCATTAAAGATCATATCCTTCAAACAACATGCACTACTCTAAAACCAAGGTATCCAGACGATTGTAACAACCCGACTTTTTGAAGTCAAAGTACAAGTCAAAGTCAAAGGAAGAAAAGATTGCTAATTAGATCTGCCATTCCTTGCTTAATTATTACTTGTACAATTAGCACGGATCTATACCGACGAGCTTATATGTCGACACGGGACGCCTCGTGATATCATCTCTGACCGCGATGGTTGGTTTACCTCGCGCCTTTGGGAAACGTTTCAATCTGCTCTCGGTACTACTCTTAATCTAAGTACCGCTTTCCATCCCCAAACCAACGGTCAGACTGAACGCACGATTCGTACCCTTGAAGACATGATTCGCTCGTGTGTCATAGATTTCGGTGGTAATTGGGACGCGCACTTACCTTTGGTCGAATTCTCGTACAATAACAGTTATCATTCTAGCATTCAAATGGCACCATTTGAGGCATTGTATGGAAGAAAATGTCGATCGCCTATTGTATGGCATGAGATCAGAGATGCGCAAATTACCGGTCCTGAGTTATTGCAAGAAACGACTGACAAGATCCTCCAGATACGAGACAATCTCCTGAAAGCTCAGAGTCATCAAAAGAGCTACGCCGATAGACGCCGCAAGC
This sequence comes from Helianthus tuberosus, assembly GCA_030545235.1. NCBI lineage: Eukaryota > Viridiplantae > Streptophyta > Magnoliopsida > Asterales > Asteraceae > Helianthus > Helianthus tuberosus. The sequence goes on along the minus strand of CM060371.1, from coordinate 154,719,583 downwards.
CCCTTGAATTTGACGTTGGCGATCACGTACTCCTAAAGGTTTCACCTTGGAAGGGGGTGATCCGATTCGGCAAGAAAGGAAAGCTCGCGCCTCGATATGTTGGACCCTTTAAGATTCTGGAAAGAATTGGCAAGGTGGCCTAGAGACTCGAACTACCGGAGGAACTTAGTAACGTCCACCCGACTTTCCATGTTTCGAACCTCAAAAAGTATCTTGCCGAGCAAAATTTACATGTACCACTTGAGGATCTACAAGTGGACGAAACATTACACTTCGTGGAAAAGCCAGTCGAGATCATGGATCGAGAAACCAAGAAGCTCCGACGCTCACGCATTTCCATAGAGAAGGTTCGTTGGGAAGGCAAACGCGGCGCCGAGTTCACCTGGGAACTCGAAAGTGACATGAAGGCTAATTATCCTCAGCTATTCGTTACGCCTGCGTCTTAATTTTAGGACGAAATTCCCTAGAGTAGAGGAGGCTGTAACAACCTGACTTTTTGAAGTCAAAGTACAAGTCAAAGTCAAAGTCAAAGGAAGAAAAGATTGCTAATCAGATCTGTCATTCATTGCTTAATTATTACTTGTACTCTATGACTTGATAATCGATACTCTAGTTAACGCTATGTTTGTTTTACGATTTGTAATATGTGAAGTAACAATGTGATAAACGCGATTAAACGCTAATCTACTTAACTTTATCTCATCGCTATCGCATCGCAACTTGAATCGTAGTTATGGATATTGTTTCACGTGTGTGTGTAATTATATGCTTTACTTGTGTGTGCTGACGTTATGTTTAAAGGTGTTATTCGCAATGCAATCGCAACTCTATCACAACGCAATCTCATCGCGAACTGGAAATGCAAGATTACTTATGTTGTTGTATGTTAGTTATGTTATTTGTGTAACTATTATTTAGAACTATCGCATCGCTTATTCGACACTCGCTTAAACGCATCTCAACACTCAACGCACGAAACGAAAGTCAGAAACTAACTCGCATATGCCGTCCGATCGAACAACTGTTCGATCGAATGGTCATCCGGTCGGATGACCATCCGATCGGATGGCTATCCGATCGAAAGGCCCTCCGATCCGTCAACTTCCACTGCCTTTCTTCTCCTCTCACTATAAATACCTCACATGTCACATCATTGTTTATGATGTGACAGCTCCCTCCGAGCCACGCACTCTAAAGCCATTTTTATCTCGATTCCTCGCGATTCTTGTAAGTTTTCATCTCAAATCTTGTACTTTCACAATCAGCACACACTTTCTCATCAATTTCACCATCAAATCACAACTTTTAACCATGAAATCCACCTGATTTGAGCTGTTTTAGAGTGACGTCATCACGGGTTCATATGAACACCGAAGTATGATCTCATCTCACCAAGTACAACTCAGATATAAAGGATTTCTACAATGTTTAAACACTGATTTCACCTAAATCTAACATTTTCAAACTTGATTAAACTTCTTTCAACCCTTTTACACTCTTTCGCTCAAAACCGTTAGAATTAGGACTCGTGTGGTGATCCAAACCACTTCGGGCCAACAAGCAGCTCCTGCTCCCGCTGCTCACGCAAGAGCCTGCTTTGCGTGTGGTGATCCAAACTACTTCGCAAATGTCTGCCCAGACAGAGTGGTGAAGCAAGAGCCACAGCAGCAACCAGCACAACAACAACATCAACAGCAGCAGCAGCCAGCAGCCCGCGGATGAACATTCAACATCGACGTCCGCCAGGCCCAAGCTGACAACAATGTGGTTAATGGTACGTTTCTTGTATCGTTAGAATTCGAAAAGCTCCTAAAACGTAAGCGCGCTAATCTCCCTACGACGTTCGACGTAGAAGTTGCCACTGGAAGAACCGTCACTGTTCATTCTGTTCTCCGTGATTGTACGCTTGAACTCAACAATCACGTCTTCCCTATCGATCTTATCCCGATACAGCTTGGTAGTTTTGATATCATAGTAGGCATGGATTTTCTTCGCGAAAATCATGCCGAAGTCGTTTGTTTTGATAAAATGATTTGTTTCACGCTCGCAAATGGTGATCAATTCTGTGTCTATGGCGAAGTCTCATCGAAGGATCTCAAACTCATGTCGTGCATACAAGCGAGCAAATATCTCCGAAAGGAATACAAAGCTTTCTTGGCACACATCGTAGTAGCGGAGGAAAAGGAAAAGAAGGCAATGGATAAGGTGCCTGTGGTTCGTGATTTTCCTGCTGTATTTCCTGACGATTTACCTGGTTTACCCTCGAGTCGTGATATTGATTTCGTATCGAGCTCATTCCTGGAGCTAACCCTGTTGCTAAAGCTCCTTATCGCTTCGCTCCATCTGAAATACGCGAACTCTCGAGTCAACTCCAGGAATTGCTTGACAAAGGGTTCATTCGCCCAAGCACCTCTCCTTGGGGTGCACCTGTCCTTTTCATAAAAAAGAAGGACAGATCGTTCTGGATGTGCATCGATTATAGGGAATTGAATAAGCTCACCATCAAGAATCGCTATCCCCTGCCCCGAATCGACGATTTGTTTGATCAATTGCAAGGTGCAACGTGTTTCTCGAAGATCGATTTACGCTCAGGTTACCACCAGTTACGAATCCAGGAAGAAGATATACCCAAGACTGCTTTCCGAACCCGATACGGCCATTATGAATTCGTCGTTATGCCCTTTGGTTTAACCAACGCACCCGCGATTTTCATGGATTTGATGAATCGCGTGTGTAAACCCTTTCTCGACCGCTTCGTCATCGTGTTCATCGATGATATCATTATCTATTCGAAATCGAAAGCCGAACATGCGCAACATCTATGTTTGGTTCTCGAATTACTCCAAGGGAATCGACTCTACGCCAAGTTGTCCAAGTGTGAATTTTGGCTAGAGGAGGTTCAATTCCTCGGTCACATCATCAATAGTCAAGGTATACACGTTGATCCTGCGAAGATCAAAGCAGTTAAGAGTTGGGTTACACCAAAATCACCGTTGATTCATCGCTGATTTCTCAAAAATTGCCGTTCCACTTACTTCCTTGACGCATAAAGACAAGTCTTTTGTTTGGGGAACCGAACAAGAGCAAGCCTTTCAGACTCTCAAGCATATGCTCTGCAATGCTCCTATCCTCTTGTTACCCGACGGAAACGATGACTTCGTAGTCTACTCCGATGCCTCGAACCTCGGTCTCGGTCTCGGTTGTGTGCCCATGCAACGAGACAAGGTTATCGCGTACGCCTCTCGTCAGCTCAAGATCCACGAGAAGAACTATACAACCCATGATCTCGAGCTTGGTGCAGTTGTTTTTGCGTTAAAGATATGGCGACACTACCTTTACGGTACCAAGTGTACGGTCTTCACCGACCATAAGAGTCTGCAACATATCTTGAACCAGAAGGAATTGAATTTGCGCCAACGTCGATGGGATGAACTTCTTAATGATTATGACTGTGAGATCCGTTACCATCCTGGCAAAGCAAATGTCGTTGCCAACGCTCTAAGCCGACGAAGCTATTTGCATAGCGTTCGTAATACTCACGCCCAGCACGACCTCGAAGCGCTAATCCGTGACGCTCAGCACACCTTCTTTATTGAGAACACCTTGAAATAGGAAATGAAGAAGTGTGGTGCTGAAACCCAACTTATCACCAAATCGAATGGTATCTATTACTATCTCGATCGCATCTGGATTCCAAGTCGCAATGACCTTCGGGAGATATTGTTGACTGAAGCTCATAAGTCCCGATATTCCATTCATCCCGGTGCCGACAAAATGTACCATGACCTTCGTCTTCGGTATTGGTGGCCTGGAATGAAGAAGGATATCGCTATCTATGTTTCGAAGTGCCTGACTTGTTCGAAAGTCAAGGCCGAACAACAAAGACCCTCTGGCTTACTCGTGCAACCCGAGGTCCCCATGTGGAAGTAGGAGAGTATAGCTATGGACTTCATAACGAAACTTCCGTGCACGCCATCATGTCACGATAGCATCTGGGTTATCATTGATCGTCTTACTAAATTTGCTCATTTTCTGCCGATACGAGAAGACTTTAAGGTAGAACGATTAGTACGGATCTATGCCGACGAGGTTATATATCAACACAGGACGCCTCGTGATATCATCTCTGACTGCGATGGTCCCTTTACCTCGCGCCTTTGGGAAACATTTCAATCTGCTCTTGGTACTACTCTTAATCTAAGTACCGCTTTCCATCCCCAAACCGACGGTCAGACTAAACGAACATTTCGTACCCTTGAAGACATGATTCGCTTATGTGTCACAGATTTCGGTGGTAATTGGGACGCGCATTTACCTTTGGTCGAATTCTCGTACAATAACAGTTATCATTCTAGCATTCAAATGGCACCATTTGAGGCATTGTATGGAAGAAAATGTCGATCGCCTATTGTATGGCACGAGATCGGAGATGCGCAAATTACCGGTCCTGAGTTATTGCAAGAAACGACTGACAAGATCCTCCAGATACGAGACAATCTCCTGAAAGCTCGGAGTCGTCAAAAGAGTTACGCTGATAGACGCCGCAAGCCCATTGAATTTGACGTTGGCGATCACGTACTCCTAAAGGTTTCACCTTGGAAGGGGGTGATCCGATTCGGCAAGAAAGGAAAGCTCGCGCCTCGATATGTTGGACCCTTTAAGATTCTGGAAAGAATTGGTAAGGTGGCCTACAGACTCGAACTACCGGAGGAACTTAGTAACGTCCACCCGACTTTCCATGTTTCGAACCTCAAAAAGTGTCTTGCCGAGTAGAATTTACATGTACCACTTGAGGATCTACAAGTGGATGAAACATTACACTTCGTGGAAAAGCCAGTCGAGATCATGGATCGAGAAACCAAGAAGTTCCGACGCTCACGCATTCCCATAGTGAAGGTTCGTTGGGAAGGCAAACGCGGCGCCGAGTTCACCTGGGAACTCGAAAGTGACATGAAGGCTAAGTATCCTCAGCTATTCATTACGCCTGCGCCTTAATTTCAGGACGAAATTCCCTAAAGTAGGGGAGGCTGTAACAACCCGACTTTTTGAAGTCAAAATACAAGTCAAAGTCAAAGGAAGAAAAGATTGCTAATCAGATCTGTCATTCCTTGCTTAACTATTACTTGTACTCTACGACTCGATAATCAATACTCTAGTTAACGCTATGTTTGTTTTACGATTTGTAATATGTGAAGTAACAATGCGATAAACGCGATTAAATGCTAATCTACTTAACGCTATCTCATCGTTATCGCATCGCAACTTGAATCGTAGTTATGGATATTGTTTTACGTGTGTGTGTAATTATATGCTTTACTTGTGTGTGCTGACGTTATGTTTCAAGGTGTTATTCGCAACGCAATCGCAACTCTATCACAACGCAATCTCATCACGAACTAGAAACGCAAGATTACTTATGTTGTTGTATGTTAGTTATGTTATTTGTGTAACTATTATTTAAAACTATCGCATCGCTTATTCGACACTCGCTTAAATGCATCGCAACGCTCAACGCACAAAACAGAAGTCGGAAACTAACTCGCATATGCTGTCCGATCGAACGACTGTTCGATCGAATGGTCATCCGACCGGATGACCATCTGATCGGATGGCCATCCGATCGAAAGGCCCTCTGATCCGTCAACTTCCACTGCCTTTCTTCTCCTCTCACTATAAATACCTCACCTGTCACATCACTATTCATGATGTAACAGCTCCCTCCGACCCACGCACTCTCAGGCCACTTTTCTCTCGATTCCTCGCGATTCTTGTAAGTTTTCATCCCAAATCTTGTACTTTCACAATCAACACACACTTTCTCATCAATTTCACCATCAAATCACAACTTTTAACCATGAAATCCACCTGATTTGAGCTGTTTTAGAGTGACGTCATCACGGGTTCATATGAACACCGGAGTATGATCTCATCTCACCAAGAACAACTCAGATATAAAGGATTTCTACAATGTTTAAACACTGATTTCACCTAAATCTAACATTTTCAAACTTGATTTAACTTCTTTCTACTCTTTTACACTCTTTCGCTCAAAACCGTTAGAATCTGGACTCGTTCGGGCTCTCCACTCATTCTCGAGTAGGGAACCAGTCTGAGAACGTATTTCTATCAGAAGAGACGACCGATTCACAGGTTGAACATGAAACACCGTCATGAACAACTTGTTCGGATCGAACGGGGTGATTCCCATCCGACCGGATGAGTTGGACCTGATGGGGTTTACGTTGTTCGACACGTTGTCATAACATCTCAGTGCAACCGCAAACGTTCTAAACTTAACTGATTTTACAGGTTCTTAAACAAACAGGCTACCCGAACGAATCGCCGTCCGATCGGATCACCATCTGACCGAACGACGATCCGACCAGGTGACTTGTGATTTCAACACTTAAGAAATTTTTACAAAACTTCAAAGAATATCAGCTTCCCAAAAGAATAGTCATCCGATCGGACGACCATCCGATCGAATGACTATCCAGACAGGAAATATAGTTCTTTGTAACTTCCACTCCAACGAACCACCATCCGATCGAACAACCATCCGTCCGGATGACCATCCGACCGGATGGCTGGACAAATAGAGATACTTCTCACTTTTTAAAATGCTACAACGAAAACTTCAAAGTCCAATACACAAACACATCCTTACGAATGACCCTCCGACCAAATGGTCATCCGTCCGGATGACCATCCGTCCAGACGGTCATCCGATCGGATCACTATCCGTCCCTCATCTCACTCGACACTGTTTAACGCACCGTTCAATGCTTATACTGTCGTTATCTGATTAGGCTAATATCTCAAGCGCTCCCTTCAATCCAAGCTTGTGTTTATTTAATAAACACGAACTGTGAGTATACTCGATCCCTTTTTGCTTAACGCACTTTTGGGTGTTACATACGTTACTCATTTCAAATCACTTCGACACACAACACAACCACTTTTATACGCTAACCGCTCTGCATGTTATACGTGTTATTCAATGAATGCTTGTATGTTATGTTTACACAGTGATTGTTGCCTAACACCTTTGCAACGATAGTACTATAATTTGGACTCAGCACCTGTCGTGGACAGGGGTTGTTAAGGGTATTTCTCACGTGTCACAGTGGTGATATGTGTTGCGCATTCTACAAATCGCAGTCATGTCTGTGCATATTTCATTGTCGATAGCTTACTTACTTCACACTACTACGTGTTACATGCTGGTTATGCGTAAACCGCTTTTCGCTACTATACTACTATTTAAACTTGTATGCTCACCTTTACACTATGTCTATTGACCTATTTTAACGTATGTGACAGGTGTTTAGGATGCTTGCTATGTTGCTGAATTTCTGTGGAATCAAGCTAGGGGAGTCTAGAAACAAACTAAATAATATTTGAGTTGTCGGAACAATTTTTGTCTTTGAGAACACTATGTCTGTAATAACTGTGTTACTTTATATGTTATGGTATGGGACGTAATGTTAAATATTTGGTAATTTTAGTTGTTATGGATTTCTCCTAGACAATCTGTTTCGCTCAGTGCCTCACCCCGATGTTTCCGCCATCAACGATGATGCCAAAAGGGGGAGAATGATAGCATGAGAAAGCTTCCTCCACAAGTTAAAAGAGCTCAAAATAAGATTGATACATCTTCAGCCAAAAAGGCTGAATCATCACTTGAAACTTCCACTATTATAATCCAAACCATGGATCCTTCACACCAAACATTTTTTGGCATTACAAAAATGACAACAGATTTTATACCCACAACAACACTTACCACACTACCATAAATAGGCATGCCTATTCCATAAACCAGAAAAAGAAAAGCAATGACCTCACCCATTAAAATTACATGATCACTTCCATCTGCAAACCCACCAAACACCACAGCCAAAATCATTTAGACTCAATCTTAAGAAAAAGTGTCCACTACTACGTCCCATGACCTTTAAAGCCATCTAGTGTTAGAGAATATTTGGAGCTCAAAATGAAGCAGGCTAAGATGATTGTTCTGGAAAGAAACCAAGGAAAGGATGACAAGCAACTGCAGCAAATCCTATCCGAGGAACACAGAAAAGTAAATGCCTTGGAAGGTTATGCAACAATGATATGCAAGAATCTTTCCCATGATCCAATTACAGATCCAGATCTCAAAAAGTTGTTAAGGGAACATTACATAAACCACATCATAGAGAAGAAGCCCTATGATGCAACCAAAGCTTAATTCATAGGATGGCCACGTGAATTCTTGCTAGATTAAATAGTAAGGATTGAAAAGATAAAGCTTTTTCATGAAATCAACCCTACTCCACTTAACTGGAAAACATGAAGAAAACCTAATGATAAGAGGACACTACAGTTAAGGAGGATGAAGGAAGAGATAGTTGCTGCTAAAATTAGCACCACTAAATCAATGGCAAAATGGGATGAGCCAACAATCTTTCAAAACTACAATAGATTAGAAATTTTAAGAGAAAAAGATCCCTCAGTCCTAGAAAGCTAGATATAATCAAGTAGACTTCCCCATAAAGACTTTAGTTGATCCTTCAGTGCTTCCATCTGCAGGGAACATCTCAGCAGCTGTAAGAAGGTATCTCAAAAGACAATTTGAGTTGTTAAGAGAAAATGTAAAGATACAACAAGATGAGCTCACAAAAGAAGGCTTCAAAGGTCAGTTAAAGTATAGGAGCTCAAATACAAATTAAGAAGATCTACTTGAGAAAATTTTGGGAAGACATGTTTCCCCAAACTCATCTGCAATAACTCTGGCCCAGCAAACCCTCCTAACCTCAAAATTCTAAAATAGAAGTCAAAGAAGACAATCCATGATTGACTCTGCTTAGGGCTAGTGGGGAAGTGCAAAAGATCTCAATGAATAAGTCTTCCACTCGAAAGGGCTTAAGAAGATAACCTCTCTATGAACTTTAAATTACAATTCAAGGGTCAGATTCAGAGAGAAGTTGATGATAAATAAAGATTGATCCAATAAACATATGTTTTAGCATCATCCGTTCTAGGGGAGATTGTTGGACCTATAAAAGAACAAATGATATTCAAAAGCGAAAACATGACCTTTTGATCAAGACAAAAACAATTATCGAAGCATTCTCCTCACAAAGATAATGACTCTTGAACACTAATCAGAACCTATGTCTAAAGACATTTAAAAATCTGTTTGAAGCCTTGGAAACACTGTTGAAGAAGAAGAAGAAACCGTTGTTCAAGGCCAAAGCTCTGTTGAAGCAAAGCACTGATCATGAAGACCAAACATCTGTTGTGGCCAAACAAATGTTTGATACAAGCCAACAGTTTGAAGAACATAGGTTTTCTAAGTGTAATAGTGCTTAGCTTAAAACAAACTTTTCATGTAATAGAATAGATGTTAGATCTCCACAGATGTTTGCTCCACAGATGTTTGCTAACATCTGCGGAATTTTTTCTATTAGAAATGTTAGATTTCACTATCAGGGTAACGTCAACTGATTACAAACAGAGCTTTCGTACTTGTATAAATAGATCTCACATGTTAGAGATCTATGTATCACATTCATTCCTTTTATACGAATAGCAAAGTGTGTATTCATGCTGAGGGGGAGTCTGTATAATCATTGTACTGTATTTGTAATAATTTGATTTCAACAGAAAAACAGTCTCGATAACTTCTTGCATATGTGTTTATACTATTTGCATTAAAATACATAAGTTGTTTGTTCTTTGGTTGCTTATATTCCCAAGCTATATAAACTCAAATCCTACATAGTTATTCTCAGTCCGTCTGTTTGAATGTTATCCAGATAATGGGTCGGTGAAGTGGTGTTCTAGCAGAACTCCAGAGATGCCAACATGTGTAAATGGGAGCTATAGTAATGACAATGGCGATGTTGAATGGGATCAACAGGTTTTGCGGGGAATGGCGCTTGAGATGGTAGTGGTCTGATAATATTCGATAACGAAACGAGTGGCGTTTCTGGGGTTAATTGGTGATAAGAAGGGGCGAATGGTGGTTCGATCAGTGGGTGTCACGGGGTAGTACCGTTGGGATGACAGTATTGACAGGTGATCAGTTTAGTTCATTTCGGTGATGTTTAACTTCATAACATTAACAACTTTCAATCCATGTAATATCAAGACCATGTGCTTCCAGCCAAGGATAAGAGCGGAAAAAACCGGTGTATGTTGTTCTTATAGGCAGAAGTGTCTAATTGGAATTTGCAGGTAGACGGACGGGAAAAGATTCGTCAAAGCAGGGAGGCTTTGAATCGTGTTGTGTCTAGCAAGAAAAAAATAAAAGGTAGAAGCGGGGAGCTTGTTTTTTTATTCTTTGATCGGTGGTCAAGAACGTGGTTGTTTTGGTGACCCAGGAAGATGGATGTCAAACTTAGTCAAGGGATTGAAGTTGTCTATAATGATGAGGATGTGAAGAAACATTTCCAATTCAAGATTAAGAGGGAGAATGAAGACGTTAATCTTGAATTAATGAGATAGAAATCAGGACGGGTCATAGATAATTATTGGTGAATTATTTATTAAGTCTTTTATATTTTATTTAGGGATAATTATTAGTTTAAACTAATAAGGTTTATCTAGGAGTCTATTTATTTATTTATTTAATAGAGTTTGAGTCGGGTTAGGAGTAGAATGAGTTTTAGTATAAATAGAAGGTTAGGGTTATTGTATTGGTGTGTTTTATTTTATAATAATAAAAAGAGTCAGACAAGATCGTTCAATCCCGGGTTTGTATGTATGATCAAAGGTCTGATTCTCCAACAAACAGAGCTGATCATAATGGACTAATTAAAACTTAATCAAATAATGGACTAATTAAAACTTAATCACGATTAACTAAAATAATATAAATAATATGTTTTTAGTCAAATTCACCCCAATGGAATTTATGACTTCATTTATTATATGTACATATGTTTTGGATTGCTTCAAACTTTTAAATTAATTACCGTTATTAAAACTGATAATAAATGTATGGTAACGTATTTTCGACAACTAATTACCATCCCGTTACAATTAGGATTTATAATTCAATTTTTCAACAAGTATTATATTCCTTTTTCTTCCAACCTCTCCTCTCTATATATAAAATCACATAAGAGTCATAGGTACATGCACTAATTCGTTTTCATATTGTGTTATTGAAATCAATTAAGTTGTTATATGAATAACAATGGGTATTCCAAAGAGAAGAAAAAAAAATCACCAACAATGATACAAGTTTGAGTGTTCGTAGACATGCCGAAAAATCACCAACAATGATACAATCAACAACGACTGCTGGATCGCTTCCAAGAGATCTTTTAGTTGATGTCCTTGGCCCGGTTGCAACATCTTTTTTCCTTGATCTTTTTTAATGCTAAACTCAGTTTAGTTTCATAAAATGCAACTAACTTCGATTTTGTATACATTACTACTTTTATTTTTGTATGAATTTTAACTTTGCTATTATAAATACTAAGCGAGTATGATATTTAAATTAACTGTCTTACTCGCATATGAGCTTAGAGTTAGTTAATGTTGAACATGGAGTAGAGTATTTGAAAAGAGTAGTTGCGAAAGGACATTCAGAGGCGACGTACACATATGGCATGATTCTTCTTTCAAGTGGCGATCAACAAGGATTAAAACTTTTAAATTCAATGAATTCTTTAAGGTCAAGGCATTGGAATGTGCGAGGTTATAAATATAAAACTAATTCGATATTAAGTCAGATGTGGATTAATGATACGCTTACTCTAGCAAAAGTCAACACAAAATGCCAAGAACGAAGGCATGCCATTCGTTTTGAAAGAAGGGGGTTCGAGTTTAGATGATCGTGAAGAAATTTCAGGTTGTGACATATGTTTATGGTATCGCGAACTTGTTTATTTTTGTAAAATCATGAATGTTATTGTTTAAAAATTTAGGCGGCATCAGGAAAAGAAAAGTGTAATTGAACTTATCATGTTATTCCTGTGTGGAGTGGAAGCTCAATAAAAACTTATATAAGTTCAGTTACACTTTTCATTTCCTTTTCCTGATGCCTCCTAAACAAATAACTTGATAAGTTCAATTACACTTTTCTTTTCCTGATGCCTCCTAAATTTTTAAACGATAACATTCATGCTTTTACAAAAATAAACAAGTTCGCGATACCATTAACATATGTCACAACCTGCAATTTCTTCACGATCATCTAAACTCCAACCCCTTCTTTCAAAACGAATGGCATGCTTTCGTTCTTCGCATTTTGTGTTGACTTTTGCTAGAGTAAGTGTATCATTAATTCACACTTGACTTAATATCGAATCAGTTTTATCTCTATAACCTCGCACATTCCAATGCATTGACCTTAAACAATTCATCAAATTTAAAAGTTTTAATCCTTGTTGATCGCCACTTGAAAAAAGAATCATGTCATATGCGTACGTCGCCTCCCCTGAATGTCCTTTCGCAACTACTCTTTTCAAATACTCTTGTCCATATTCAACATTAACTAACTCTAAGCTCATATATGAGTAAGATAGTCAATTCAAATATCATATTCGCTTAGTATTTATAATAGCAAAGTTAATATTCATACAAAAAATAAAAGTTGTAATGTATACAAAATCGAAGTTAGTTGCATTTTATGACACTAAAGCGAGTTTAGCATTAAAAAAGATCAAGGAAAAAAGATGTTGCAACCCGGCCAAGGACATCAACTAAACGATCTCTTGGAAGCGATCCAATAGTCGTTGTTGATTGATGAACGAGTTTACGAATTCAATTTTCTCCATGTCTACGAAAACTCAAATTTGTATCATTGTTGGTGATTTTTTTGTTCTCCTTGGAATACCCATTGTTATTCATATAACAACTTAATTGATTTAGTTGAATAAAAAATATACTAGATAATGAAACTAATTGAGTTTAGCATTTAAAGATCAGTGAAAAAAGATGATGCAGCCCAACCAAAAACATCAACTAGAAGATCTCTTGGAAGCGATCCAACAGTCCTTGTTGATGGATGAACGAGTTTACGAACTCTATTTTCTACATGTCTACTGTTAGGGGTCAATTTTACATGTTCAGGATCCTAAGGTCTTACTCACATATGAGCTTAGAGTTAGTTAATGTTGAATCTGGACTAGAGTATTTGAAAAGAGTAGTTGCGAAAGGACATTCAGAGGCGATGTACGCATATGGCATGATTCTTCTTTCAAGTGGCGATCAACAAGGATTAAAACTTTTAAATTCAATGAATTGTTTAAGGTCAAGGCATTGGAATGTGTGAGGTTATAGAGAAAAAAGTAATTCGATATTAAGTCAGATGTGGATTAATGATACGCTTACTCTAGCAAAAGTGAACACAAAATGCCAAGAACGAAAGCATGCAATTCGTTTTGAAAGAAGGGGTTCGAGTTTAGATGATCGTGAAGAAATTGCAGGTTGTGACATATTTTTATGGTATCGCGAACTTGTTTATTTTTGTACAAGCATGAATGTTATCGTTTAAAAATTTAGGCGGCATCAGGAAAAGAAAAGTGTAACTGAACTTATCATGTTATTTGCTTATATGCATGGTTATTAATGATTCTAGTTGATTGTGTTTGTACATTATATTTTAAATTAGTTGTAGTTGTTTGTGTGTACAATAATATACGTAGAGAGTGATTGAACAAATGCATATCTACTTAATGAGGAGGTTACAGAAAATATGCATGTCTTGTGAGAAAGTAATAATAAATCTAGTAAACGTGTTAGTTATCATTACTTTTGTATGTATCACAAAAGTATTCAATTTATCCTCTTTTCTAGTTGGATCAATCAAACTATTGTATCCTCCCCATGCACATGTTCTCATACATTGAAATTAAATTTGATCATATTGTTATCAATTTTGGAGAAATGAAATTTACAATTCTTCTCTATGTTATAAGTTTTTTATTGAGCTTTCACTCCACAAAGATGAGTGTTTTTCAAATTATAATTTAATTAAAAAAAAATAATATATGACAGTTTCACACGCTTAAAAAAGTAACAAAACTCGGTTTATAGCAATGAAATCAGTTTCTGAGAAATGAAAATTAACAAATCTCGCTTTAGTTTTTTCCAAATTGGGTCATCTATGAAGAAACTAATAGAAGTTGCGAATAAGGTTCTATTTCATTGTATAGCCCGATTTTTACATTGTACAAAGTTATATTAGTTTGAGAGAGAAACCCGCATGTAAACCTTATTCGCAAATATAGAAGAAAAACAAATTAATTTGATAAGGGTCGGCCCTGAGAATTCGTGTACCCTATTCGAGTTTGAAAAAACGTGCTCTTAGGCCTTAACGAAATTGGGTATTGGGCTCATTAAAGGTCTAAACCTTATGTCAATGGGCTAATAACTAATCTAAACCATAAGAATAGTTTTGTAAGTGGGCCTATCTTGGTGTTTGTATGGGTAAACCCTAGTAATTTTTTTTTACATATACATATGGATTTTTTTAAAATAATGTGCCCTTCAAAATATCGGGCCCTAGCTGGTGGTCCTCCCGCCCACCCTAGGGCTGCCCCTGAATTTGATAGTTGGATAAATGACCGGAGGGGATATGAATGCTCTTATAATTGTAAATAACAAACGAAAGGTTAATATTCTGGATTTTCTTTCACAACTTAAGCCTACTAAAATTGATTGTAGTTTGAATTTCTCTCTAGTAGTTTGCTTTTTCTTTCCTCGTAAGGTCTTGTGATATACTTTACCCGTCCTTAACTTTACTTAGGTGTTACATCATCCGATTTTTTCAATTCTACTTCACCTCACCCCAAGGAAATGGTTTAATCATGTGAACTCCACGTAACCCTAATTTTTAGTGGTTTTTGGTTTAAAAAATAAAAAAATTAATTCAATCTCTTAATATCCCATTAACATGTTATTAACAAATAAACTCTTTAACGCCCATTAACACAAGAAGAGAGTCACGTGCAATGCCGGTTAACATGTCATGTCATCGTTAATGTTGCAGACGTTATGATACATCCCAATGCCTAATATGTAATAGTAGTTGGGGGTGGAACTTTTTTTTTGAACAACCAAACCAAGTTTTATTACTTTTTAACATTACAATACGATTGAAGCCGAGCAAGGTGTTGGCTACAATTTGCATCTAGGACCAAGCACAGAAACCATTACATTCCTGACAACATACCATGAACTAAGACTCCACGTTTACAATACTAAATCATCGTGATCTTTGACTCCACTTTACTCTACTAGGTAAGAACACCATGACACCTGACTATATAAGATAGGAAAGTATATAACCAACTAGTGGAATGCCCCGCCCGCCTTGTGGGGTGTTTCGATTACTTGTACATACTACTCATAACGCGATGTGAATACAATAATATGGAGACGTAGATAAAAATATCATCTTCAAAGGAAAAAATACTACTCATTAGTTTCTTGAGTTTTGGACCTGGTCACTTCATTAGATTGAGTATACATCAACCACACACCATTTTAATACTAAGATTTGCTTTAAACTATATATATATTAAAAATGAAACAACCAAAAAAATATTAAGGATCTAGTAGGTGTCGCATTTTTTCACCAATAACAAAAGTTCATTATTCACGGTCATAAGGGGACTAGGGGTGCTAAATATTTTACCCGTGATGATTGTTTTCCACGCGTGATGAACTGATCTAGCCCACCGACACCATACAACTTCAACGCATGAATTGTTCAACGCGTGCTATCTTCAACGCGTGATGGTGTTTATGTTGTGAGGGTAATTGTTGGGTGTGGTGGTGAGTGATGACCATTGCCACTAAAAAATGTTGTGAGTGATGAAATAATAGATGATGACAAGGCGGAACTTGATTGGATGTTGTGAGTGATGAGTAAGTGAGTGATGAGTGATGACCACCCCACCCCCTAAGAGATGTAATATAGGGAATAAAGTTTTTGTTGCCTGCACTTCACGGTGGGAAAGCAAGACATGTCACTCATCTAGTAGACCATGTGCCATAC
This sequence comes from Helianthus tuberosus, assembly GCA_030545235.1. Classification (NCBI taxonomy): domain Eukaryota; kingdom Viridiplantae; phylum Streptophyta; class Magnoliopsida; order Asterales; family Asteraceae; genus Helianthus; species Helianthus tuberosus. The sequence continues at coordinate 154,703,580 of CM060371.1, read as the reverse complement.
TCTTAGTGGTATGGTTGTTATCAGAGGCGGACTTAGGTAGAGGTTTGGGTGTGTGGGCACACCTCTTGAAAAAAGAAGTTTTGTGTATTTTATGAGGTAAAATCTCAATGTTATGGTATGGGACAATTTGAGTTGTCGGAACAATTTTTGTCTTTGAGAACACTATGTCTGTAACAACTGTGTTACTTTATATGTTATGGTATGGGACGTAATGTTAAATATTTGGTAATTTTAGTTGTTATGGATTTCTCCTGGACAATCTGTTTCGCTCAGTGCCTCACCCCGATGTTTCCGCCATCGGTTGGGGTGTGACAACGATGATGCCAAAAGGGGGAGAATGATAGCATGAAAAACCTTCCTCCACAAGTTAAAAGAGCTCAAAATAAGATTGATACATCTTCAGCCAAAAAGGCCGAATCATCACTTGAAACTTCCACTATTATAATCCAAACCATGGATCCTTCACAACAAACATTTGTTGGCATTACAAAAATGACAACAGATTTTATACCCACAACAACACTTACCACACTACCAGAAGTAAGCATGCCTATTCCACAAACCAGAAAAAGAAAAGCAATGACCTCACCCATTAAAATTACATGATCACTTCCATCTGCAAACCCACCAAACACCACAGCCAAAATCATTTCGACTCAATCTTAAGAAAAAGTGTCCACTACTACGTCCCATGACCTTTAAAGCCATCTAGTGTTAGAGAATATTTGGAGCTCAAAATGAAGCAGGCTAAGATGATTGTTCTGGAAAGAAACCAAGGAAAGGATGACAAGCAACTGCAACAAATCATATCCGATGAATACAGAAAAGTAAATGCCTTGGAAGGTTATGCAACAATGATATGCAAGAATCTTTCCCATGATCCAATTACAGATCCAGATCTCAAAAAGTTGTTAAGGGAATATTACATAAACCACATCATAGAGAAGAAACCCTATGATGCAACCAAAGCTCAATTCACAGGATGGCCACGTGAATCCTTGCTAGATTAAATAGTAAGGATTGAAAAGATAAAGCTTTTTCATGAAATCAACCCTACTCCACTTAACTGGAAAACATGAAGAAAACCTAATGATAAGAGGACACTACAGTTAAGGAGGATGAAGGAAGAGATAGTTGCTGCTAAAATTAGCACCACTAAATCAATGGCAAAATGGGATGAGCCAACAATCTTTCAAAACTACAATAAATTAGAAATTTTAAGAGAAGAGATAGTTGCTGCTAAAATTAGCACCACTAAATCAATGGCAAAATGGGATGAGCCAACAATCTTTCAAAACTACAATAAATTAGAAATTTTAAGAGAAAAAGATCCCTCAGTCCTAGAAAGCCTGATATGATCAAGTAGACTTCCCCATAAAGACTTTAGTTGATCCTTTAGCTCTTCCATCTGCAAGGAACATCTCAACAGCTGTAAGAAGCTATCTCAAAAGACAATTTGAGTTGTTAAGAGAAAATGTAAAGATACAACAAGATGAGCTCACAAAAGAAGGCTTCAAAGGTCAGTTAAAGTATAGGAGCTCAAATACAAATTAAGAAGATCTACTTGAGAAAATTTTGGGAAGACCTGTTTCCCCAAACTCATTTGCAATAACTCTGGCCAGCAAACCCACCTAACCTCAGAATTCTAAAATGGAAGTCAAAAAAGACAATCCATGAATTGACTCTGCTCAGGGCTAGTGGGGAAGTGCAAAAGATCTCAATGAATAAGTCTTCCACTCTAAAGGGATTAAGAAGATAACCTCTCTATGAACTTCAAATTACAATTCAAGGGTCAGATTCAGAGAGAAGTTGATGAGAAATAAAGATTGATCCAATAAACATATGTTTTAGCATCATCCGTTCTAGGGGAGATTGTTAGACCTATAAAAGAACAAATGATATTCAAAATCCAAAACATAACCTTTTGATCAAGACAAAAACAATTATTGAAGCATTCTCCTCACAAATATAATGACTCTTGAACACTAATCAGAACCTATGTCTAAAGACATTTAAAAATCTGTTTGAAGCCTTGGAAACACTGTTGAAGAAGAAGAACAAACCGTTGTTCAAGGCCAAAGCTCTGTTGAAGCAAAGCTCTGATCATGAAGACCAAACATCTCTGGTGGCTAAACAAATGTTTGATACAAGCCAACAGTTTGAAGAACAAAGGTTTTCTAAGTGTAATAGTGCTTAGCTTAAAACAAACTTTTCATGTAATAGAATAGATATTAGATCTCCACAGATGTTTGCTAACATCTGTGGAATCTTTTCTATTAGAAATGTTAGATTTCACTATCAGGGTAACGTCAACTGATTACAAACAGAGCTTTCGTACTTGTATAAACAGATCTCATGTGTTAGAGATCTATGTATCACATTCATTCATTTTATACGAATAGCAAAGTGGTATTCATGCTGAGGGGGAGTCTGTATAATCATTGTACTGTATTTGTAATAATTTGATTTCAACAGAAAAACAGTCTCGATAACTTCCTGCATATGTGTTTATACTATTTGCATTACAATTTATAAGTTGTTTGTTCTTTGGTTGCTTATATTCACAAGCTATATAAACTCAGATCCTACATAGTTATTCGCAGTCCGTCCGTTTGAATGTTATCCAGATAATGGGTCGGTGAAGTGGTGTTCTAGCAGAGCTCCAGAGATGTCAACATGTGTAAATGGGAGTTATAGTAATGAGAATGTCGATGTTGAATGGGATCAACAGGTTTTGCGGGGAATGGCGCTTGAGATGGTAGTAGTCCGATAATATTCGATAACGAAACGAGTGGCGTTTCTGGGGTTAATTGGTGATAAGAAGGCGCGAATGGTGGTTCGATTAGTGGGTGTCACGGGGTAGTACCGTTGGGATGACAGAATTGACAGGTGATCAGTTTAGTTCATTTCGGTGATGTTTAACTTCATAACATTAACAACTTTCAATCCATGTAATATCAAGACCATGTGCTTCCAGCCAAGGATAAGAGTGGAAAAAACCGGTTTATGTTGTTCTTATATGCAGAAGTGTTTAATTGGAATTTGCAGGTAGACAGACGGGAAAAGATTCGTCAAAGCAGGGAGGCTTTGAATCGTGTTGTGTCTAGCAAGAAAAAAATAAAAGGTAGAAGCGGGGAGCTTGTTTTTTTATTCTTTGATCGGTGGTCAAGAACGTGGTTGTTTTGGTGACCCAGGAAGATGGATGTCAAACTTAGTCAAGCGATTGAAGTTGTCTATAATGATGAGGATGTGAAGAAACATTTCCAATTCAAGATTAAGAGGGAGAATGAAGACGTTAATCTTGAATTAATGAGATAGAAATCAGGATGGGTCATAGATAATTATTGGTGAATTATCTATTAAGTCTTTTATATTTTATTAAGGGATAATTATTAGTTTAAACTAATAAGGTTTATCTATGAGTCTATTTATTTATTTAATAGAGTTTGAGTCGGGTTAGGAGTAGAATGAGTTTTAGTATAAATAGAAGGTTAGGGTTATTGTATTGGTGTGTTTTATTTTATAATAATAAAAAGAGTCAGACAAGATCGTTCAATCCCGGGTTTGTATGTACGATCAAAGGTCTGATTCTCCAACAAACAGGGCTGATCATAATGTACTAATTAAAACTTAAGCAAGATTAACTAAAATAATATAAATAATATGTTGTTAGTCAAATTCACCCCAATGGAATTTATGACTTCATTTATTATAAGTACATCTGTTTTAGATTGCTTCAAACTTTTAAATTAATTACTATTATTAAAACTGATAATAAATGTATGGTAACGTATTTTCGACAGCTAATTACCATCCCGTTACAATTAGGATTTATAATTCAACTTTTCAACAAGTATTATATTCCTTTTTCTTCCAACCTCTCCTCTCTATATAAAATCACATAAGAGTCATAGGTACATGCACTAATTCGTTTTCATATTTTGTTATTGAAATCAATTAAGTTGTTATATGAATAACAATGGGTATTCCAAAGAGAAGAAAAAAAATCACCAACAATGATACAAGTTTGAGTGTTCGTAGACATGCAGAAAAATGAGTTCTTAAGCTCGTTCATCAATCAACAACGACTGTTGGATCGCTTCCAAGAGATCTTTTAGTTGATGTACTTGGCCCGGTTGCAACATCTTTTTTCCTTGATCTTTTTTAATGCTAAAATCAGCTCAATGAAGGAGGTCTCTTCACGCCTCTCTTTTTGGCAGATGCAAAAATAAAACTTCTAACGCCTTTGATTGATTTACTTCTCAAGATGTACAACCGTGATTTGAACGTCTTCGTGGTGAAAGGAAAAAGACTTTCCATAACGCTGGACGATATTCTATATCTTACGCATTTGCCAATTGATGGCAAACCGGTCCTGTGCAAGGAGTCTCCGAGCAAGGAAGCTTGTGAAGAAGTTTTCGGCGATAGGGCGCCAACGAAGATCCAGGACCTAAAAAATATTGCGTTTGATAAGAATAATGATGAGAGGAAATGCAAGGTTGCCGTGTTGAAAATGATAGTTGGTTGCTTCATCATGCCTGGCTATAATGGGTATGAAGTTTCCCCCACATATCTTGAACTTCTAAAGGATTTAGAAGAAGTCCCAAAGTATACGTGGAGTGCAACCTTATTAGCATATTTGGTTCACGAGTTGCAGGGAATCAACAAGAAAAAAGATGGAATAAATGGCAACCTTTGGATTGTCTTGGTAAGTGAGTTTTCAGTTGCTTGAGAATATATATCTTTTGTTTCTAGCTTATTTATATATCAGTTTCCTTGTTTTGCAGGCTTTTTTCTTTGTTCGCATTCCCTCATTGTGGGATATTATGGGGATTACAACGTCAGAAAGAACGGACACGCAACCTCTTTTGTCATGGGTTCTTAAAAACCTGCAAAACAAATGCAATGACAACAAAGGCAGTTATGTCAAAGCAGTGGAAGCTTTTCTCAATGATGTTGGTGATGTTACGCATGAGGTCACTTCCAAGACCTTTGATTTAGAGATTTCTTAAGCTTGGCACCTTAGGTTGTTTGTATGAAACTAACTTTGATTGTTTCTATGAACAATACATCACATGGAGGCCCTATCTTGGTTGTAAATTGCCAAGTACTTTGCAAAGCCAAAGTAATTCACAGAGATTCCTTAGGCTTGGCCCCATTTTCAACAACAACTATGTGGTGCATCATCGACCAGATCGTGTGTTAGTGCAATTCGGGATCCTAGATAATGAGATTAGTATATCAATGATTGGAGAGTTTGATTACGATATCAAGTTTAGGGATAATCGGGGCCAATTTAAACGCAATTATGAAGAAATATACAAGAGAGAGCTTGACTTGTACAGGAAGAATATTATGTTGGGAAGTGGCGTCATGGATGGGACTCCATCAGGGTCAAAGACGAAAGAGTCAAAGACGAAAGAGTCAAAGACTCATGATATGATATGGAGGTTAAGATTAGATATATCAGCATCAAAATTTCATGCCATATACCGTGTTAAGGTTGTTTTTTATCTGTATTTTGCAGCAAGAAGATGAGGAAGAAACGACTGATGCTCATAATGTTCAAACTTCTTATCAAGATGTTCAAATTTCTGATCGTGATATTGAAAGTGTCGCTCCTAAAGGATGCTTGACGGATAATATTATGACCTTTTACATTCAGTAATCTAATCAACTTTTATCCAATAATTTTGAAATCTAATCAACTTTTATCATGTAATTGAATTGAATCCTATCGCAAAGTACTGTTTTTTTAATAATAATCACATTATTTGTGCTTTTGGCCAGACATTTACAGCGGGAGGAATCTCCAACAAATGGAACGATAAGTGACTATCACTTCTGTCGCAACCCCCGAACCCTTATCTGTCCCGGGAACGGGCGGACGCGAACTCAGAGTTGTGGTGGTATCAGTTTGTTTAATTTGGCAGCGGAAGTTACATCAGGACCGTAGTTAGGAAATGTTTATCAGAGTAAAACCACCATATTTTATATTAATAAACACATGGGCCAAACCCAAGTTTCTTATTACAATACATTTATAGGGACAAACCCTATTTTATTGAATTTTAAAACATCGTATTTTAGATAACTTTTATAGCCACTTATTTTCCAAGCCGTCAGTGCTCGCGAGCTAGCTTTTTCCCAGTTGGCTTTCACATTGTGTTACCTGAAACATGTTTTAAAAATATTTGTCAGTGGGAAATACTGGTGAGTGAATCCCAATTTAATCAAAAACATTTTATCAATTACCACAGTATTGAGAGCGATTACAATGTTTATATCTACACAATTACCCATTCAGTACTTGCCACTCGACCGTATCTATGGCTATGGTCATATCACACATTGGCTACTCGTCGTCCAATTGTGAAGGTTATCAAGTAATGTATACAAAACCACATAATACCAGCGATAATTGAAGAATTACACGACTCACATACTGGTAATATGATATAAACAATTAAGGTTTTATAAAAACAGTTGACACAAAAAGGAGATTACTCACATTGCTATCTTAGATTTTCCGTAAGGGTTTCCTGGTGAAAATCTATAATTTACACAAATGCATATTTGTTAGTATAATAACCCATTTTAACATTAGTAATACTCTCCCCGAGACGGCATTCCAACGACTACGTCGGGCAGAACCACGACAGCCGTTACGGAACCCTAGATCAATCGGGCAGCGTATCTAATACGTATCCAGGGGTTATAATACTTACAACGGAGCAGAACCTTGCTAATTAGGGGGTATAATACCCGCGTATTACTTCTACTACTCAGAATTTCGTTTAGAAAGAAAGAAATGTGCGAGTGGAAATGAAATCCGATGCCTGCTATTTATAGTTGCTGATACTTGACTCTCAGGCGGCCCGCGTAAGGTAAGGCAAAGCCTTACTCGGCCCACGTCAACACTCGGTCAACATATAGCTTGTCCTGGTCATGATCTAGACCCGCCACGATGTCGACACGTGTCGGCATCTGGTGTCTCCGCGTTGTAGGTCTCTCGCGGCCCGCGTACGTTATCGAGAACTCTTACGCGGCCCGTATCAACTAAAGAAATCAACGATATCAGGTTTTAACCCTGATACCGCCCGCGTAAATAGTTGGGGTGGGTCTACGCGGCCCGCCTCGACTTAAAATTTCTTGTTTTTGATTTATTTTATAAACTATAACGTATTTCGGGCTTGGTTTTTACATACGGGGTGTTTTTAAAGACATATTGGGGTATGTAAAATATATTAGGGTGTCGGAAAATATTAGAGGGTGTCGGTTTTCTTGAGGGTTGTTACATTCTCCCCACCTTGTTTTAGAGCTCGTCCTCGAGATCTACTGAAATAAGTGTGAATATTTTCGTTGCATTTCAGATTCAAGTTCCTATGTGTACTCAGGTCCTCTTTATTCTTAGAATAAATGAGAATATCTTCTATGAAGACAATTATGAATTTATCCAAATGTGGCTTACATATTCGATTCATCATGTCCATAAATGCGGCTGGGGCATTGGTTGAACCAAATGGCATAACAGTAAATTCATAATAACCATACCTTGTTCTAAATACGATTTTAGGAATATCCTCTTCATGTATCCTTAATTGATGATATCCTGATCTTAAATCAATTTTAGAAAAATCGAGCTATTTGTAGTTGGTCGAACAGATCATCGATTCTTGGTAATGGGTACCAGTTCTTAATCGTGACCTTGTTCAATTCACAGTAGTCAATGTACATACTCATTGATCCGTCCTTCTTTTTAACGAATAAGATTGGCGCCCCTTACGACGACGAACTCGGCTGTATGAATCCTTTTCTTATATAACTTGCAGTTTTCATCACAGAGATGAATTTCGTGGATCTAGAGGACTTATCTCCTTTAATTGTGATCGTTTGACCTTTTGGTGAATTTACTTAAATTAACTTTTGATCATATAAAATACTGGCTTTTATTGGCTATTAATCAATCCATTCCTAATATAATATCAAATCATACCAGATTCGTTGGGTAAAGATTTGTAATAAACTTATGGTTTAGAATTTCTATTCTTGCTCCCTGCAAGATTTCAGAAATCTTAATGGTTTCTCCATTGGCTGTCTCTACTAGACATACTTGTGGTAGTTTAGTTAATGACTGATTTAGAAATTTGCAAAACGAAGTATTAATAAAACTTTGGTTTGCACCAGAGTTAAATAACACTTTAACAAAAATATCATTTAACTAAAAATATACCAGTGATTACATCCGGTATCATCTTCGCTTCTTCTGCCGTTAGAACAAATGCTCTAGCATTTTTAGTGTTCTTGTTGTTCGTAGCTGGAGCTAATTTTGGACACTTTGGTTTGATGTGACCTTGTTCTCCGCAGTTATAGCATATCCTGCTGTTTTTCTTCCTGCATTCTTCTTCCTGGTGTCCCGATATTTTGCAGAAGTTACAGTATATAGGGCATCTTCCTGGGTGCTTTTTCTTGCAATACCTACAGTAGGGTGCAGAGGTAGAACCTATATTTTTCTCATGATTAGAATTTCCAGAATGAAATTCTTGTGTGAGCTTCTGGGTTAGGTTCCTCCTTTGATCCTCTTCTCGGGTACGGACTAACTCACCGGTCAAGGTATTGGCTAGTTCTACAGCTTCTTCTATGGTTTGTGGTCTAGCTACCTTGACTACATGTCTTATTTCCCCAATTAATCCCCAAATATAACGGGAAATTAACACTGGTTCAGGTCAAGCAAGAGTTGGCACTATTCTAGCATATTCGAAGAATATTTTAGTGTATCCCTTACTATCTACACCAGTCATCCTAAGGTTTAGGAATTTGTTTGCTATCTGTTCCTTTTTATTGGGTGGGCAGAATTTTCTTTCCACATTGTCCTTAAATTCCTCCCATTCCATATTGTAAGTTTTATCAATTCCCTTAGTTTGGAGGATAGTGTTCCACCATTCTAAGGCTGAGTTCTTAAATAGATTGGAAGCAAACAATATCTTATCTTCTTCTGCGCACTTGCTTATTCTTAAGACTGCCTCAGTCTTATCTATCCAGCGTAGGGTTGCAATGGCCTCTTCGTTGCCCGAGAATTCCATTGGTTTGCAGGACCAGAATTCTTTGTAAGAACAACCATAAGACATGGTTCTTCTTCTTTTGGGAATGGGCGCTTGAAGTACGGGTCCATTGTTCACGCTGTGTTCTGGTTCAATTGGTCGCTTACTGCTATGTTTACTTTTGTTATCAGCATCCTTAACAGTTTGAAGAATAAATGACATTGCATCTATAATTCCTGGTGCTACTATGTGTTGGATAGCACTATTATCCACTTGGTTTCCATTGTTATTGAGGCTAGGATTCTCATTAACCAAGTTAATGTTACTCTGGTTATCATTATTTAGATTTCCTTGATTTACTTCGTCGGCCATCTGAATTTTTAAACATCTACCAAATATTAATATCATAGAATAATATTTAATATAGAAAATCACATGATACGTAATTTAGCCAAAAGCATTGATAATTGCGATTTTACTCTATTCATCTATTACACATTAGTACTGAAATTAAAAATTACAATACCGAATGAAATAAATAATAATAGGCATCCGTACACACATTTATTTTATTATTATTATTACTATTACTGTTTCTGCCATCATATCTACGGATATGGATTCATTCAGAAATTCATATTGCGCTCATCGTATTTTCATACGAGTCGATCTCCTACCTGTCTCACTCTCTTACTACTTTCTAGAATTTCTTCAACAAATGTCCTAAGTTCTTGTACGTTTTCTGCATTCATTGGGGTTGCAGGTTCTAGAACTGGGTTCAGAATCTGGGATGCGGTTTACTGATATGGGGTGTAGGTGCCTGAAATCGATAAGGATTTTCTAAAACTTCCCTAAGGTATACATCATAGTAATAGGGATCTAGAGGGTCCAAACATAGGTAGGTTCCTAAGTTTTGCATGGGTATGTCTTCATGTATTGGGTAACGTGGCACATAGTCCCTATTGTTATCCCACCAGGGTCGTAATTTGAGTCTAAGGGATTTGGTTGAAAGGAGGTTTCCTTATCTTTTGGTGATCTACCTAATTAACGATAGATGTCCGAAATTCTTTTCTTACTCATATTGTAAACATAACAATAATTACAGTTATGCACGTATTTCCATAATTTATTTCCTAACACAAAATATAACTTTAAGTGTTAGCAGAACACTTCTTTGGCTTAGACCAGTGGCTAGGCTCTGATACCACCTTCTGTCGCAACCCCCGACCCCTTATCTGTCCCGGGAACGGGCGGACGCGAACTCAGAGTTTTGGTGGTATCAGTTTGTTTAATTTGGCAGCGGAAGTTACATCAGGACCGTAGTTAGGAAATGTTTATCAGAGTAAAACCACCATATTTTATATTAAGAAACACATGGGCCAAACCCAAGTTTCTTATTACAATACATTTATAGGGACAAACCCTATTTTATTGAATTTTAAAACATCGTGTTTTAGATAACTTTTATAGCCACTTATTTTCCAAGCCGTCAGTGCTCGCGAGCTGGCTTTTTCCCGGTTGGCTTTCACATTGTGTTACCTGAAACATGTTTTGAAAATATTTGTCAGTGGGAAATACTGGTGAGTGAATCCCAATTTAATCAAAAACATTTTATCAATTACCACAGTATTGAGAGCGATTACAATGTTTATATCTACACAATTACCCATTCAGTACTTGCCACTTGACCGTATCTATGGCTATGGTCATATCACACATTGGCTACTCGTCGTCCAATTGTGAAGGTTATCAAGTAATGTATACAAAACCACATAATACCGGCGATAATTGAAGAATTACACGACTCACATACTGGTAATATGATATAAAAAATTAAGGTTTTATAAAAACAGTTGACACAAAAAGGAGATTACTCACATTGCTATCTTAGATTTTCCGTAAGGGTTTCCTGGTGAAAATCTATAATTTACACAAATGCATATTTGTTAGTATAATAACCCATTTTAACATTAGTAATACTCTCCCCGAGACGGCATTCCAACGACTACGTCGGGCAGAACCACGACAGCCGTTACGGAACCCTAGATCAATCGGGCAGCGTATCTAATACGTATCCAGGGGTTATAATACTTACAACGGAGCAGAACCTTGCTAATTAGGGGGTATAATACCCGCGTATTACTTCTACTACTCAGAATTTCGTTTAGAAAGAAAGAAATGTGCGAGTGGAAATGAAATCCGATGCCTGCTATTTATAGTTGCTGATACTTGACTCTCAGGCGGCCCGCGTAAGGTAAGGCAAAGCCTTACTCGGCCCGCGTCAACACTCGGTCAACATATAGCTTGTCCCGGTCATGATCTAGACCCGCCACGATGTCGACACGTGTCGGCATCTGGTGTCTCCGCGTTGTAGGTATCTCGCGGCCCGCGTACGTTATCGAGAACTCTTACGCGGCCCGTATCAACTAAAGAAATCAACGATATCAGGTTTTAACCCTGATACCGCCCGCGTAAATAGTTGGGGTGGGTCTACGCGGCCCGCCTCGACTTAAAATTTCTTGTTTTTGATTTATTTTATAAACTATAACGTATTTCGGGCTTGGTTTTTACATACGGGGTGTTTTTAAAGACATATTGGGGTATGTAAAATATATTAGGGTGTCGGAAAATATTAGAGGGTGTCGGTTTTCTTGAGGGTTGTTACAACTTCTGCAACACATTTTTTTACACTAGGTTGGAAAGATGTGTATCAGACAAGGTTTTGTCTTTCTTGTTCTCTTATAGATGATTGCCTATTTTGTAGTGTAGCCTTTGTTTAATTACCTCAACTGTCAAACTATTTGACTATTATGATTATCATTTCTCCCACTCATGCTTGTGTGGTCCGTGCATTCCTTGAATAGGGAATTGATGAAAATTCATTCAAAAAATTTAGATGGTGGTGGGATAGCGATATATTTCAGAAAGCATATTTACTTATCCCAATTCGTGAAAAGTAAGTTTTCCTAAGATATTTCCATTCAAAAGCAATTTGTTTTAAATCAGATATATTGATTCTGTTTCTTTTCTTTTATCCAGTGAACATTGGAGCTTGGTCATAATCTGTATGCCTGGCAAAAAGGCTAAATCAGGGCCAACGATCCTTCATTTGGATTCTTCATTAGGATTGCATGATAGAACTAAAATTGTTAAGAACTGTAAAAGGTGAGACAAAAATAAGCCAAATGATTATTTTATCAGAATATTGTAATATAGAGTTAATTACTGTTTTCGTCCTTGTGGTTTGTCAAAAATCACTATTTCAGTCCATTAGTTTAAAAATTGTGATTTCAGTCCTTGTGGTTTCACTTTCGTAACCATTTCAATCCACCTTGTAACCATTTCAGTCCCTGTACTTAACAGAATAATAGATTGAAATGGTTACGAAAGTGAAACCACAGGGACTGAAATGGTTACGAAAGTGAAACCACAGGGACTGAAATCGCAATTTTTAAACTAATGGACTGAAATAGTAATTTTTGACAAACCACAGGGACGAAAACAGTAATTAACTCTTGTAATATACACGTGTAACCAAAGATGACTGCTTCGCCACTAATAGACAATTTGAATCTTTGTTTTTAGCTTCTTGGAGGAAGAACTGAAGCATTGCCAAGGAAGTCACGTAAGCAGGATTGTTGACAAAGAAGTACATGTAAGTTTTTTATTTACTAAAAACCATCAAATGGATTACGTGAAAGTGTGAAACGTCGGACACGAGATTCGAAATTCAACTTTTAAATTGGCTATTTCATAATTGCACTTCAAACCAAATTGAGCAAGAGTTTAAGACTTTAAGCTTTTGAAACTAGCTTCCTGTGAGTATATATGTGGCATGGTCAATATTGAGGTCTAAATCACCTATATGTGTTTCTCTTTCCAAAATGGAAAATTTAGGTTTTATGTGATTTTTTTTTTCTGCCAGGTTCCACAGCAAACAAATGGTTATGATTGTGGTGTTTATGTTCTTCTCTTTATTGAAAACTTCATCAAACAGGCCCCAGAAAGAATGACAAAGAAACATATAAAAATGGTACATGTTGATTGTTGTCTTCCTCTGATATTTAGAAAAATATTTTCTCTTTCTGTCCGTCTTTTACTTGGTTAACCCGTTTCATATTTTCAGTTTCACAAGGGTTGGTTCGCGCCCAAAGAAGCCGAGGCCTTGAGAGCAAAATTACATACAGAGCTTACTAAAAAATTGCATAAGGTAGAAGGGACATTTTCAGATGCTTCAGAAACCGACTTGCAGCCGGTAGATACATCAAATGATGTCAAAGATCCATCAAATGGAGGTAAATCAAATGTTCTTGCATGCACGTTGTGGCAGGTTATAATTAGCAAATTATAACTAGCATTTTAACGTTGTCATTTCACCAATTACTGTTGATTAACAGTAATCTGTGAGGGGAGCATGCTGCCATTTTGTTATATAGTATTGAATAGAATACTAGTCGTTTGTTATTTGCTTATGTAAGTTAAAACTTGAAGATGGTATACTACCTCTAAACCAAAATCACACCTAAAATATTTGCAAGCATATTTGACATTTTTATACTTTGCTGATTTTTCAGATGACAATATGTCAATCAAAACTCCCTCTAAACCAAAATCAAAGAGGAAAAAGAGGACACTAGCCGGTTTGGAATCTGCAGAACGGTATATAAAAGACTTACCACCTAAACGTCAGCGTCATAAAACCTCCTAAACCATTTTATCCAGGGGCATATCTACATTAAGCTGACCACGCCTCTCCTGCCATCCACCTCCATCTCCAGCTATTCACCTCCCCATCTGGGCTCCAGCCTTCCCTAAGGTTTTAATTTTCTGAAAGTTCGAGGAAATTCTAATTGTTGATGGTACTGTATGCAAATTCTGTTGCTCCACCATAGATTCACATTAGGTGATGTCTCTTCTAAGATGTAATCTCATTTGGTTTAAAAACTTGGAATTTGTGATTTTGACAAGATTAAAAATGCTCTTTAATTGTTTGTAAGGTGTTTTATTGTTTTGATGTGCACTGTAATGCAGCTACTCTAGTTCGTCTTGTGATATTTATACATAAATTATCGATTCGTTTGGGATATTGTTGAATGAAGCTATGGTTTTGTAGCCACACTCGTCTTGTGATATTTTTCCATAAATTATGGATGCATTCAGGATATTGTTGAATGAAGCTATGGTTTGGTAGTCATACCATAGAATGAAGCTTGATCTTTTAGTTAGGTATGTTTACTTCACCAGGTTTTGGTCCGGGACCTTGTTCTAGAGATATATATCACATTATATAAGTGGTTGTTGGTGGTGGCAGAGAGGGAGCGAAAACAGGTGCTTCGATATATATTTTGAGTCCTCCCCCATTATGATTTTGAGCATCAAAGTAGGCCATACTTGAGCTAAAGTTTCTTTCATTTTTTGCTTCTAACTTAGATACCCAATATACGATAAATTTAATATGAACTTGTTACTTGTGATTTGTGGTTTTCATAGGATAGTTATTTGCTATGAACTTGTGATTTGATACTGAACATTAGGTATTTAGCACTTTTAGTTTTTATGAAACTTGAGTTTTAGGGCTAACACTAACAGAAATTTGATATGAAATATAGGTCTTTATTATGTTTCGTGACTCGACCCGACCCGATCCGAAAATTCTAACGTATGGTAGTGAAAATTTGACCACCCAAAAAAGTGAACCCATAGAAAAAAATCTTGGATCCGCCACTGATTTTATCCATTAGTTAGATTATAACGTAAGTATTGTAATAATATTTGACACAAATGATTTGTGACAAAAATTTAGCATGTTGGGTCAACCGGACCGAACCATGACTACTACAAAAATTTGCCCCTTCCCCCCATCTGACCATTTTTCCACATCAAGTATGTCTTCAATTTTCAATCTTAGACATGCATATGCGAAAAAATATCTGGGAGTTTATCTCTACAAATTTGTGCAAGATAACTCCTAAGAGCCCACGTATGTTCAACATATAAGCAGATGCAAACCAGATTATGAACTGCTTCAGTTACTACATAAGTATAATTAAAACAAAATTATAACCGGGTTAGACACGCAGACCAGTGGAAGGGCTGCGTGCACGTAAACGTAAGGTCTCGAGTTCTAGCCCGGTTGAGTGAGTGTTTGGCCCGTTTTGGCCGATTTATTTTATTTATTTTGTTTTTACTTGAAAGGCTACTTTTGTATCATTTTGTTAATTATTGCTATCAAACATATTACGTTTATATATAAACCTCTTATATTTTAAGTTTGAGATAAACCCAAATTAATTTATATTTTAGTTAGGGTTCGACGAGCCGGTTCCAACGCCACTGAATTGAGTCCAATCGGAGTTCGTTTAAGTCGGTTCCCCGCTGTTCCCCACTTTTTTAGTGTTCCCCAATGAACCTTCCCCTATATATATATATAGGTGACCGCTAAAATGAAAACCACCTCTAGTTGTAAGAACCGTGAGAACTACACCGTACGGATATATATATATATATATATATATATGGATATAGGGTGAGGTTAGGCTACAAAGTCCATTTTTCCTACAAAGTGTACAAAGTCATAAAACACCACAATTTTAGCCATAAAACACACTCAAAACCCACAAATAACAGAGTGAAGATCACTAAAACACAATATCCAAACCCTAACAGTCCAAAAAAACTTCAAACACACCATCATAGAACTATGAATATAAAACACAACATGATAATCAACATAAAACACACGAATGTTAGTCATTCGATAATCAAAGCCTTATCATCCAAAACACAACACAAAACCCACAAATATGGCGTTTTAGTAATCTTCACTTTGCTATTTGTGGGTTTTGAGTGTGTTTTATGGTTGAGATTATGGTGTTTTATGACTTTTTACACTTTGTAGGAAAAATAGACTTTCTATATATATATATATAGAAACGGGATCAGGAGAAAACGCTCAAAAGTGTGAGACCGGTGAGAACGCATCCTGGCCCAACACATGTCCCGCGGCATAGATAAGGGCGGAGGGTTTTTTTTGTCTTTTCATTCTTCTTTTATTTTCCCTACGCGGTATAATATTTTATGGCGTCTAAGTTTTTTTTGGCGTTAATTGTATTTTTTAAACTTTTTGGCGTTTGAATTAATTGTTTTTGTGTCACATATATAATTTTTTGCCGTTACAACGTTTTCTGGTTAATTTTTTGGCGTTTTTGGCGTTTTGTATAATAATTCACTACGAGTGATTAAAATTTGCATAAGATTACAGAAGACCAATTTTTTGGCGTTTAGTGAATTTTTTGGCGTTTAATACCCCTTTTTACAAGGTGCTTTGCCAGCAGTTGTTCTCCCAGTTTTCATACTACCGGCGTTTTGGTGTTTGTAGTTTTTGGCGTTTTATATAATAATGTATTTTATTTATAGAGAATTAGATAACAAAACAACATATTACTTGATATCAAAACAATATAAAATGAAAACAAAAATAATACAAAATGGTAATCTAATTTTTCTTCCGAATCTTCAATGTCATCAGCCTCTTCTTTCTTGAATTTGTTTTTGGCGTTTTGAACCTTTTTTCAATACTTTAGCTAGATGCCAACTTTCCTTCATAAACCCCGTTTTTTTAGTAGAAGCTGCTTAGTGGCAGCCTGTTTTTTGGTGTGATATTCTTGTTTGGTGGCATGTCATTAAAGATCAACTCTTGCTTGATGCTATTTATAATAATGGAGTCCAAAATAGCATTTTACCCTTGTGTTGATCTCTTTATTCCATCCAAATAATCATCAAGAACAAAGCTTACATGATGGCATATCACTGTCATCAGTCTCTTTTTCTTGAATATTCGTCAATCTCATTCAGCAAAATATTATTGAGTTAACCCCCTCAGAAAAAAAGGATGCATTTCAGTGAAAACTTTGTCATCTGTGGCGTTTTAAAGGGAGTGGTTTCTAGAGGATATGGCGTTTTTGTGTTTTTCTGGGTGTGTTTAATTTCATTGTGTATAGACCCTTCTCTTATAGGAGTTTTTTGGCGCGTAGTTTAGGCGGGACTTTTTATTGTAATAAATAATAGTAATAAAGTAACTTTCTGTTTTTTTGTATTTACTAAGTTGATTAGCTTTTATCAGTTTTATAGGTTATAGACATCCCATCTTCTAAGTTTGGCGTTTTTTAAATGGCCTTATGCAGACCAACATGTCAAAATACAATAACCGAGTAAATAAAATATTAAGCAAGAAAATTTTTTTTTTGTTATTTTTGGCGTTTTGTTAGGGTTAACCATTTTTTAGTATTATTTTGGCGTTTTGCTAATAAAGATAGAAATATATCATTTAATTATCTTAAAAAAAGAAGATTACATAGAAGAAAAAAAAAATTAAAAACCTTCTACTTTATCTGAATAGTATCCATCAGTTGTGTCATCTTGATCTTCATCCATGTCATCATATTCACCTTCATCAGCTTCTTGTTCCTGAAGATTCTGAAGCCTCCACCTGAACATGTCTTGCATTAACTCCAATTTTGAGTATATTTCTAGGTTGGTACAAGTGGCGTTATGCAATTCTTCCATGAAACCCAGTCGCTGCTTTGTCATGATGTTCTCTAGCCAGTAGACTTCCTGTTCTCCGCTGTCGTATGTAACCGTCACCATGTCTGTTTCATCATCAAAATGCCATGATGTCATGATAGGGTCTGGCTTCACATTTCCTTTTATTGGTCCAAACTTGCTGGTTAATGCTTTCATTAGCATATGCGTTTCATGGCATTCGTTGTCTATAGCGATGCCAATGGATAGGATTTGCCTCTGTATCTCTTCTTCCATCTTCAGAATAGCCATGACCGTCTTAACATACACCCTTCTTCTGTTGTCAAAATGGAGGACGTATCGCCTGATTCCCAGAGTGTATCTCCACGAAACGATTGTTGCCATTTTTTGCGTTTTGTTTAATTTGGCGTTTTTGGTTAAAGATGTTTTTTTGCAGAAAATGGATAGATTGAAGTGATTATGGAAGCTATGTTTTTACGTTTGTTTATATAATGATGTTTTTGTAACATCTGTGCTTGTAATCATTGTGAACAGTTCAGTTATCAATAAAACAATGTTATTTGATCCCAATGTTTGTTTGGTTGTGTTTTACATTTTTCATGTTTTGACTTTTGCTCAATTTCAAACTCTATATCACTTTCTGGAGAGTTATACGCAAACTGGTGCGTAAACGTAACCAGTTTAATGTGACAAATACTCCGGAACATCAACATATACTTATCATACCTTAAATAACCTTTACATAACTTAGAAATAAGTTTTGAAGGCTTTGGTATGACAAAAACAAGTTAATTCGCCTACAGGGACTAAATTTGACAAACTGTAAAAGTATGCCAATTTGAACTGTAACGAACATTCCGGAACATGACCATAAGTTAAACACACCTTAAATAACCTTTATATAGCTTAGAAATAGGCTTTGGGGGTTCGGTGTGCTAAAATAAACTTTTGGCTCATTCAGGGACTAAAAGCGTCAAAAAGTGCACAAGTTTGCATTTTCGCGCATAACTCACGTTCTGAATACCTCCGGACATCCAAAAATTTATGTAAGCACTAAAATATTTTATTTTAGTGTTTGGCATAAGAAAAATCCATTCGTCGCGTCATTTGGATCGTTTTTCGCGCTTATGCGCATTCCGTCGTAATTAAGCGAACATCGCAACCGTACGGCTAAACGAACCGACATCCGAGATATTTTTTAGCACATTTTAAGTTCCCTATACTTTAAATTCATTTTAGAGCTTTGAAATGAGGTTAACGGGGTTCAAACGCATCGAAAATAGCTTAAACGGGCTGCAGGGACCAAATCTGCCATTCTGCCAAACTTGGTCCTTGCGCACCTCAACACTCTCATTGTTGCGGTGCGCAAGCAGTCCCCAGACAGCAGAAAACTTGCAGAAACATTGAATCAGGTCCATTCCTCTTATGCACATGGTATTGGGCAATACTAGGGGCTCAAATGGTTTTCAAAAACCACTATCTTAAGGTGTATGGCCAAGATCAAAGCACGGTTAACAAGAAACGATCTTAACGGCTCACCGAAAACTATAAATACCACCCCATGCCATTGCAAAACCCACAAGAATTTTGATTTGAGAAGCTCTAAGTTGGAACCATTGTTTCATACCTGAGCTACTTGGATCGAAATTAGCATTCGGGGACCCTTCGTAAGTATTCTTTCGTTCTTTTATTGCTTTTCGAGTCTGAAAGTCAAACTTTGTTTGACTTTCTGCGTTGACCAGTTTATGGTCAATGCGAAGTTCGTTTGAACTTCGCAACGTGATTGTAATCACGATGGTTATAGTCCCTTGGGACTATGCCTACTGATTACCACGTTGTCTAGGGTCGTAAGGGTAAGCGATCTAATAAATCGCTTATACCTTCGAACCCGACCCATTTGGTCGATCATTAGGATCCGACCAAATACTTTAGGTGACCATAGTATATAGGGAATAACCTTCCGAGGTTATACCTTATGGTCGCTTCGTTAAGTAGTTGTATGATAGGTAGTTTATATGCCTTAGGTAAATTACCAAAATACCCTTTTCATGTGTAATTGGTAATTAAGCATATGTAACCTAAACTTTTGTCACATAACTGATTATGTAACATGTTTAGGCATATAACACTTGTCATAGGACTAGTTAGACGTTCCGAACGCGTTTCACGCGAACGACGCGTTAAAGTAGCATAAGCTACCTAAACGGGTCGTAAGCACTTATGTTAGGTTTCATTTAGTATGTAGGCTTTGTTAAACCATATTACATGAGTTTCCATACTCGTTTGGTTTACGAACCCTCATACTATCCGATCCTCCGATTTAGGTCCGGTTTATTAACATAGTTACCTATATTAGGTGCCGTTTGATTCCGAGATCTCTAGCATTGCTTGGTGGTTATCTTAGGACTTCTGAGCAATCTCAAGTGAGTACATAGACCCCTCTTTTACTGTTTTCCAAACTGTTTTGGGGTGAAACACATGTGCCTACTTGTTACTTTCATGCTTTCCATGCTTTCACATCATATACCTGCTATGTTCGTTAGTACTTTATAGTACATGATTTCATTACATTTCATGCTATGTATGCCCATTGTGTGCGTACTTAGTACATCGTTTTACATTTCATGCTATGTATGCCCATTGTGTGCGTACTTAGTACACTGTTTTACATTACATTTCATGCTATATATGCCCATTGTGTGCATACTTAGTACACTGTTTTACATTACATTTCATGCTATATATGCCCATTGTGTGCATACTTAGTACATTGTTTTACATTACATTTCATGCTATATATGCCCATTGTGTGCATACTTAGTACAATTGTTTACATCACATGCTTACATTTTGGTATGACATTTGGTTTGTTTAACATGGAACAATACATTCATTAACATTGATCACGCCGTTCGTTAGTAGGTAGTGGTACCACAGGAATTGACAACTCCCGTTCCTGAAATCCTGGGTTTGTTTGGATTGGAAGGAATGACTGAATTCGATATACATAACTTAGATAAACCTTTAATTTGTTTAAGGGTTTATCGCCACAGTCTCAAGGCTTGGATGTATGCATTTTCACAATACCGCGTAGATGTTTATATCAGTTTAGCATGCATTTGTTCCACGAAACATAACTTTGATTTAAACCATGTTTTACTTCAATACCCTGTTTTGTGCATTTTACATATGGTTTAGCTGATATATTTCACATACCATACATGACATTTCTGGATACACATTACATGATTTACATTAGACATAAACATTTTGACATTGATATACACAATTCATGATTTACATTAATCACAAATATTTGGTATGGTTTACACAATAACATTTTGGCATTTGATTATACATAAACAATTTACATTGGTGGTTTGGTTTGAGTAAGTGATTTAAGTAACGAGGCGTGTGTAATATGATACAAGCATGATGGATACGCCGCTGGTACTTCCTATATATAAGTGTCTGTATGGTATTACATACCGTAGCGTTGTTTAAATCATTTCAATTTATGACACATGACATTTTATACAAATAACATACTTTTTACAAGACACTGTTTACAAACAACTTATCTTACACAAACTCATTTTTACATGGTTATTCATTTAACCTTACATTTATTTATACATATCATCTGAACTTATTGTTTTTCAAACGATTTACAAAACAAAGCAAATTACAAGGTTCATGACTAAACATTTTCTTAAACACAAGTCATGAATCATATTTTTACAAAACCTATGTATCTCACAGGCATTTTTATGCTGACGTACCTATTTTCACATGTGTTTTCAGGAGCTTTTCCATAAGATGATGATCGTGACACTAGAGCGGACCTGTGCCTTAGAGACATAAAACGAAGATAGACTTAGTTTAATTATGTTTTGTACTCTTGTTTTTGTTTAAGAAAATGTAAACTCTTGTGTTGATAAATAAAATACAACTTTGGATGCCATGGTTATGAAACAATTAATTCTGTTACAACACTCCCCGACGTTTCCGCCACGTTTTGTATGTTATACGTGGTCGGGGTGTGACAGAAGAGTTGGTATCAGAGCCAATGGTTATAGGGAATTAGGTTATTAGTAATTCTTTGACCTAGACTATAACTTTTCTAGGACCCTAACACGAGTTATCTTGTGTTTAGATCTTAAAACATGCACATCACCTATCCTTAGGTGACTATCAAAACAAGAAACCAGTTTTCGAAACGATTTTTGAAAAACAATCTTCTGTTTTTGAATGATTAATTACAAGGTTTTGAACCCTCTTTTGTAAGGTTTTGAACCCTTCCAGTTTAACTAAAATTTTTGGCTTATTGCCTTCTGAGTTTTCAAAATCTCGTCAAGGTTTTGGGTTTTAAATAATGTGAACACGTGTAAACTGGAAGGGTGAATGCCTGTATTCTGGGTTTTCTGTCTAGGCAAGCACTTCGTATATATCTCATCAGACGCGAGACCAGTTGTGCTTACCTGAGAATTCTTGGGATGACTGTTCACTTATAGGCGAGCATGTCTTCGCGATACATTATTTTTCACCCATTTACTTTGATTAGTCACTGTGTGTCGTTTGTTTGCTTGGTAATGCGGACAAATGACCACCATCTTTTCTTTTGTTCATTTTGTTTCATCTCATTCTTTTCATCCAATCATCTTACCCGTTTCCTTTCATGTTTCCTCTTTTAGAATGCCTCCTCGACGCGAAAACCAGATAGCGACTGCCGAGCTGGCAGAAATCATTGCGCAGCAGATGGCTGCTCAATTCCCAAACCTCTTTGCTCAATGGAACCAAGCC
The DNA here is from genome assembly GCA_030545235.1 of Helianthus tuberosus. NCBI lineage: Eukaryota > Viridiplantae > Streptophyta > Magnoliopsida > Asterales > Asteraceae > Helianthus > Helianthus tuberosus. Next base: position 154,681,195 of record CM060371.1, on the reverse strand, counting down.
AACAACAACAACAATGCTCCATGCAAATACAAGGATTTTAACTCGGCTAAACCACTCAAGTTTAGTGGTTCTGAAGGAGCGACTGGGCTTCTTCAATGGTTCGAGAGCATTGAGAATACTTTTCGCCACGTGCAGTGTCCTGACAATCGCAAGGTCGAGTTTTCTTCGAGTGTATTTCAGAAGAGGGCTCTCACATGGTGGAATGGGGTTATGAGAGACCGGGGTGCAGAAGTTGCTCTAGCACAAACCTGGGCTGAACTTAGGGCTCTTATGATGAGGGAGTTTTGTCCTCGTCATGAACAGCGAGCTTTGGAGAAAGAGTTTGATAACTTGAAACAAGACAGTGGCGAGCACAGGGCGTATACTGACAGGTTTGAGGAGTTGAGTCTGCTTTACCCAACAATGGTTACCCCACTCGACAAGGCTATCGAAAGATACATCGACGGCCTACCTGACTCAGTACAAGACATCATTACTGGTAGTAACCCTGCCACACTCCGTCAGGCGATCGAGTTATCAGCGACATTGACTGAGTCGCAGATTCGGAAGAATAAGTTACACAGGAAGGGTGACAAGGGAAAGAAGCAGGCGTCTGACAAGGGGGATAGAAAGAAAGGTCAAAACAAGAATGGAAAGAATTCTGGTTCTTCAAGAGGGTCAAGGAAGCGTAAGGCTTCCCAAAATTTTGCTGTCACTGCCCAAGCTAACCAGGCAGCTCCCAACCAACCCGCACAGCCTCCAGCAAAGAAACCCTATTCAGGGAATGCACCTTTGTGCAATAGATGCAACAGTCACCATCAGCCGCAACATCAGTGCCGTTTCTGTACTAACTGTGGGAAGTCAGGTCATCTTGCCGATGTTTTTCGGTTTGCTCAAAATCACGCAGTTCAGAACCCGGCTCAACAAGTTGCCCAGCCTCTTGCTCAGCAACAGGGTCAAGCTGCACGACCACACTACCCACCAGGTGCTTGTTATAACTGTGGGGATCTGACCCATTACAGAAACCGATGCCCAAGGCTGGTTAACCAGAATCAAAATCCAAACCAGAATCAGGCTTAGGCTCGAGGGCGAGTCTTCAACATGAATGCCCAAGAGGCACAGGCAGACGATAATGTGGTGAACGGTACGTTCTTTATTAATAATTAGCCTGCATCTGTTCTTTTCGATTCTGGCGCCGATAAGAGTTTTGTGTCATTGTCTTTTGAGCCAATGCTTCACGTGTCTAGAACGAAACTAGGAAAACCTTTGATAGTAGAAGTTGCTAGTGGTGAACCCATTGTTCTTGATTCTGTTCTTCACAACTGCCAGTTAAACCTTAACGACCATCTTTTTCCTATCAACCTCACGCCTATGCAACTTGGAAGCTTCGACGTTATTGTGGGTATGGATTGGTTATCCAAGCATCACGCAGAGGTAGTTTGTTTCGAGAAGATAGTTCGTGTGCCGCTTTCGACAGGCGAGATCCTACAGGTTCGTGGTGAGAAGCCTGCCGGTGGTCTCAAACTCATGTCTTGTTTTAAAGCTCGGAAATATCTGCGGAAGAACTATGTGGCCTTCTTAGCACATGTTACAGCAGATAAAGGCAAGGGTAAGTCTATTTCAGATATTCCTGTCGTTCGGGATTATTCTGAAGTTTTCCCTGAAGAGTTACCTGGTCCACCTCCAGCACGCCAAGTCGAGTTCCGCATTGATCTCGTACCTGGTGCAAATCCCATTGCCAGAGCTCCATATCGTCTTGCACCGTCTGAGATGCAAGAGTTGTCTAAGCAGCTTCAGGAGCTCTCTGACAAAGGTTTTATCCGTCCTAGCTTTTCACCTTGGGGTGCTCCCGTTCTTTTTGTCAAGAAGAAGGATGGATCTTTTAGGATGTGTATCGATTATCGTGAGCTTAACAAGCTTACCATCAAGAATCGATATCCCCTACCTCGCATCGATGATCTCTTTGATCAGTTACAGGGCGCTTCTTATTTTTCAAAGATTGATCTGCGATCTGGATATCATCAACTTCGGGTGCATGAAGAAGATATTCCCAAGACAGCGTTCCGCACTCGTTATGGGCATTATGAGTTCACAGTCATGCCATTCGGTCTGACTAATGCTCCTGCTGTTTTCATGGACTTAATGAATAGGGTCTGCAAGCCTTATTTGGATCAGTTCGTCATTGTTTTTATTGACGACATCTTGATATACTCTAAGACACGAGCTGATCACGAGCAGCATCTTCGTCTTACTTTAGAACTCCTAAAGAAAGAGCAACTCTTCGCCAAATTCTCCAAGTGTGAATTCTGGCTTAAAGAAGTTCAATTTTTAGGACATATTATCAACGAACAAGGTATTCATGTAGATCCCTCCAAGATCAGTGCGATTAAGGATTGGGATACGCCTACTACTCCCACTGAGGTTCGTTCTTTTCTTGGTCTAGCGGGCTATTACCGCCGCTTCATTGAGAACTTCTCAAATATTGCAGTTCCTCTAACTGCTCTAACTCAGAAGAACAAACCCTTTGATTGGGGATTCAAATAAGAGGAAGCTTTTCAAAACTTGAAGCAGAAACTTTGTGACGCGCCTGTTCTGACCTTGCCTGAGGGCAATGATGATTTCATCGTTTATTGCGATGCATCGAAATTGGGCCTTGGTTGTGTTCTGATGCAAAGGAACAAAGTCATAGCATATGCATCGAGGCAGTTGAAGATACATGAGAGAAACTACACCACTCATGATCTTGAGTTGGGTGCAGTTGTCTTCGCTCTTAAGATCTGGAGACACTATTTGTACGGTACAAAATGTGTGGTTTTCACGGACCACAAAAGTCTTCAGCATATCTTCAACCAGAAAGAACTCAACATGAGGCAACGACGTTGGGTCGAGCTTCTAAACGACTATGACTGCGAAATTCGCTACCATCCTGGTAAGGCGAATGTCGTAGCCGATGCATTGAGTCGTAAGGAACGTACTAAGCTTCATTGTGTACTTGTTCAATCTGTTATTCAAGCTCGATCTGATATCCAAGCCCGCATTTCTCAGGCTCAACAATCTTGTGTTTCACAAGGTTTAATGGATAAGGAATTTCCTTATCACATAACACCTGCTCTGGAACTGAAGGACAATGGATCATATTACTTCATGGACCGTTTGTGGGTCCCAAGCCAGGATGATCTTCGTACCTTGCTTATGGATGAAGCCCATAAGTCTCGTTATTCTATTCATCCGGGCTCAGATAAGATGTATAAGGATCTTCGTATTCATTATTGGTGGCCTGGTATGAAGAAAGACATTGCCTTATACGTATCAAAATGCCTTACTTGTCTTAAGGTTAAGGCTGAACATCAACGTCCTTCTGGTTTATTGGTGCAACCAGAGATCCCAGTTTGGAAATGGGAAAACATTACTATGGATCTTGTTACCAAACTTCCACGCACAAAGAAAGGTCATGATGCCATCTGGGTAGTCGTTGATCGTCTTACTAAGTCAGCACATTTCTTGCCAATCCGTGAGGACTTTCCTGCTGACAGACTTGCAAAAATCTATGTGGATGAAATTGTAGCTCGACATGGTGTTCCTTTGAACATCATTTCTGACAGAGATGCTCGTTTCACTTCTCATTTTTGGAGAACCATGCAATCTGCTATGGGGACCCAACTTAATCTGAGCACAGCTTATCATCCGCAAACGGATGGTCAATCTGAAAGAACAATCCAGACTCTGGAGGATATGCTTAGAGCTTGTGTGATCGATTTTGGTGGTAGTTGGGATTCACATCTTCCGTTAATTGAATTCTCCTACAACAACAGTTATCACACCAGCATCAAAATGGCTCCTTTCGAAGCTCTCTATGGTCGAAAATGTCGTTCATCAGTCTACTGGAATGAGATTGGCGAGGCTCAGCTTACTGGACCTGCCCTCATTTTAGAGACAACTGATAAGATCAAGAAAGTTCGTGATAACCTTCAGACAGCTAGAAGCCGTCAGAAGAGTTACGCGGACCCAAAACGCAAACCCTTGGAATTTCAAGTCGGTGATCGAGTATTACTTAAGGTCTCACCTTGGAATGGTGTGATCAGATTTGGAAAGAAAGGAAAACTTGCACCTAGATACGTTGGACCATTCAAGATCGTCGAAAGAATCGGTAAGGTAGCCTACAGACTTGAGTTACCTCCTGAACTTGGAAATGTTCATCCAACTTTTCACGTGTCCAATCTCAAAAGGTGCTTAGCTGATGAAAACCTCCACATACCGCTTGACGAAATTCGTGTTGATAAAACACTGAAATTTGTTGAGAAGCCAGTGGAAATCATGGAACGTGAAGTCAAGTGGCTTAAACGCAAGCGCATTCCTTTGGTCAAAGTTCGCTGGGAAGCTAAACGTGGACCCGAGTTTACTTGGGAACGCGAAGATCAAATGAAGGCGAAATATCCGCATCTTTTCCCACGAGTTTCCTCTAAATAAATTTCGGGACGAAATTTCCACAAGTAGGGGAGACTGTAACATCTGTGCTTGTAATCATTGTGAACAGTTCAGTTATCAATAAAACAATGTTATTTGATCCCAATGTTTGTTTGGTTGTGTTTTACATTTTTCATGTTTTGACTTTTGCTCAATTTCAAACTCTATATCACTTTCTGGAGAGTTATACGCAAACTGGTGCGTAAACGTAACCAGTTTAATGCGAAAAATACTCCGGAACATCAACATATACTTAACATACCTTAAATAACCTTTACATAACTTAGAAATAAGTTTTGAAGGCTTTGGTATGACAAAAACAAGTTAATTCGCCTACAGGGACTAAATTTGACAAACTGCGAAAGTATGCCAATTTGAACTGTAACGAACATTCCAGAACATGAACATAAGTTAAACACACCTTAAATAACCTTTATATATCTTAGAAATAGGCTTTGAGGGGTTCGGTGTGCTAAAATAAACTTTTGGCTCATTCAGGGACTAAAAGCGTCAAAAAGTGCACAAGTTTGCATTTTCGCGCATAACTCACGTTCTGAATACCTCCGGACATCCAAAAATTTATGTAAGCACTAAAATATTTTATTTTAGTGTTTGGCATAAGAAAAATCCATTCGTCGCGTCATTTGGATCGTTTTTCGCGCTTATGCGCATTCCGTCGTAATTAAGCGAACATCGCAACCGTACGGCTAAACGAACCGACATCCAAGATATTTTTGAGCACATTTTAAGTTCCCTATACTTTAACTTCATTTTAGAGCTTTGAAATGAGGTTAACGGGGTTCAAACGCATCGAAAATAGCTTAAACGGGCTGTAGGGACCAAATCTGCCATTCTGCCAAACTTGGTCCTTGCGCACCTCAACACTCTCATTGTTGCGGTGCGCAAGCAGTCCCCAGACAGCAGAAAACTTGCAGAAACATTGAATCAGGTCCATTCCTCTTATGCACATGGTATTGGGCAATACTAGGGGCTCAAATGGTTTTCAAAAACCACTATCTTAAGGTGTATGGCCAAGATCAAAGCACGGTTAACAAGAAACGATCTTAACGGCTCACCGAAAACTATAAATACCCCCCCCCATGCCATTGCAAAACCCACAAGAATTTTGATTTGAGAAGCTCTAAGTTGGAACCATTGTTTCATACCTGAGCTACTTGGATCGAAATTAGCATTCGGGGACCCTTCGTAAGTATTCTTTCGTTCTTTTATTGCTTTTCGAGTCTGAAAGTCAAACTTTGTTTGACTTTCTGCGTTGACCAGTTTATGGTCAATGCGAAGTTCGTTTGAACTTCGCAACGTGATTGTAATCACGATGGTTATAGTCCCTTGGGACTATGCCTACTGATTACCACGTTGTCTAGGGTCGTAAGGGTAAGCGATCTAATAAATCGCTTATACCTTCGAACCCGACCCATTTGGTCGATCATTAGGATCCAACCAAATACTTTAGGTGACCATAGTATATAGGGAATAACCTTCCGAGGTTATACCTTATGGTCGCTTCGTTAAGTAGTTGTATGATAGGTAGTTTATATGCCTTAGGTAAATTACCAAAATACCCTTTTCATGTGTAATTGGTAATTAAGCATATGTAACCTAAACTTTTATCACATAACTGATTATGTAACATGTTTAGGCATATAACACTTGTCATAGGACTAGTTAGACGTTCCGAACGCGTTTCACGCGAACGACGCGTTAAAGTAGCATAAGCTACCTAAACGGGTCGTAATGGGTCGTAAGCACTTATGTTAGGTTTCATTTAGTATGTAGGCTTTGTTAAACCATATTACATGAGTTTCCATACTCGTTTGGTTTACGAACCCTCATACTATCCGATCCTCCGATTTAGGTCCGGTTTATTAACATAGTTACCTATATTAGGTGCCGTTTGATTCCGAGATCTCTAGCATTGCTTGGTGGTTATCTTAGGACTTCTGAGCAATCTCAAGTGAGTACATAGACCCCTCTTTTACTGTTTTCCAAACTGTTTTGGGGTGAAACACATGTGCCTACTTGTTACTTTCATGCTTTCCATGCTTTCACATCATATACCTGCTATGTTCGTTAGTACATTATAGTACATGATTTCATTACATTTCATGCTATGTATGCCCATTGTGTGCATACTTAGTACATCATTTTACATTTCATGCTATGTATGCCCATTGTGTGCGTACTTAGTACACTGTTTTACATTACATTTCCTGCTATATATGCCCATTGTGTGCATACTTAGTACACTGTTTTACATTACATTTCATGCTATATATGCCCATTGTTTGCATACTTAGTACATTGTTTTACATTACATTTCATGCTATATATGCCCATTGTGTGCATACTTAGTACAATTGTTTACATCACATGCTTACATTTTGGTATGACATTTGGTTTGTTTAACATGGAACAATACATTCATTAACATTGATCACGCCGTTCGTTAGTAGGTAGTGGTACCACAGGAATTGACAACTCCCGTTCCTGAAATCCTGGGTTTGTTTGGATTGGAAGGAATGACTGAATTCGATATACATAACTTAGATAAACCTTTAATTTGTTTAAGGGTTTATCGCCACAGTCTCAAGGCTTGGATGTATGCATTTTCACAATACCGCGTAGATGTTTATATCAGTTTAGCATGCATTTGTTCCACGAAACATAACTTTGATTTAAACCATGTTTTACTTCAATACCCTGTTTTGTGCATTTTACATATGGTTTAGCTGATATATTTCACATACCATACATGACATTTCTGGATACACATTACATGATTTACATTAGACATAAACATTTTGACATTGATATACACAATTCATGATTTACATTAATCACATATATTTGGTATGGTTTACACAATAACATTTTGACATTTGATTATACATAAACAATTTACATTGGTGGTTTGGTTTGAGTAAGTGATTTAAGTAACGAGGCGTGTGTAATATGATACAAGCATGATGGATACGCCGCTGGTACTTCCTATATATAAGTGTCTGTATGGTATTACATACCGTAGCGTTGTTTAAATCATTTCAATTTATGACACATGACATTTTATACAAATAACATACTTTTTACAAGACACTGTTTACAAACAACTTATCTTACACAAACTCATTTTTACATGGTTATTCATTCAACCTTACATTTATTTATACATATCATCTGAACTTATTGTTTTTCAAACGATTTACAAAACAAAGCAAATTACAAGGTTCATGACTAAACATTTTCTTAAACACAAGTCATGAATCATGTTTTTACAAAACCTATGTATCTCACAGGCATTTTTATGCTGACGTACCTATTTTCACATGTGTTTTCAGGAGCTTTTCCATAAGATGATGATCGTGACACTAGGGCGGACCTGTGCCTTAGAGACATAAAACGAAGATAGACTTAGTTTAATTATGTTTTGTACTCTTGTTTTTGTTTAAGACAATGTAAACTCTTGTGTTGTTAAATAAAATACAACTTTGGATGCCATGGTTATGAAACAATTAATTCTGTTACAACACTCCCCGACGTTTCCGCCACGTTTTGTATGTTATACGTGGTCGGGGTGTGACAGTTTTTGGCGCGTAATTTAGGAGGGAATTTCTTCTAATAAATGTTAATAACTGTAATTCAATTATTTGTGTTGTTTCATCTTCCTGTAATATTCAACGCGTTTTATTTTTAATTTTTGGCGTTTTGTTTTTAATGGCGTTTTATTTTTTGTATGGCGTTTTATCATTTGATGGCGTTTTAAATATGAGCGGTAAAAGACCCTTTTACCCTTAATGAAGCGCGTCCCACATAATAAAATTTATGTTATTTACGAAAACGCCACCCCGCAATCTAGTCCATGGATTGTTTTGATCGGACGATCCATAAGCGTTCTCACCGTTCTCACACTTTTCACCGTTTTCTCTAAATCCTGACCCTATATATATATATATATATATAGAGGCCAGTTGACGTACAATACGGCTTAACGTACATCACGTACCATAGATAATTACGCACGTTCATTTGAAAATCACGCACGTTATAAACTAAAAAACCCAAATTACGCATGTTGAAAAACATTAATCACGCATGATGAAAACATTAATCACGCACGTTATACACATAACCACGCACGTTGTCGCACGTGATGTACGTTGTCACACCCCAACCGATGGCGGAATGATCGGGGCGCGACACTGAGCGAAACAGATTGTCCATGAGTATCCATAACAACTATTAATTACCAGATATTTAAAACGTCATGTCCCATACCATAACATATTAAATAAAACAATTATTACAAATAATTGTCTCATAAACAAATACTGATCCGACAACTCAGATTTCAAAATAGACATTGTTTATTCGTTTCTAGACCTTTCCTAGCCTCGATTTCACAGCAAGCCAAGCATTTTAACATCTTAAGCACCTGCCACATACGTTAAAGTAAAAGTCAATACACATAGTGTAAATGTGAGCATACAAGTTTAATAGATATAATAGAGTTCTAAATCGTTACGCATAACCGGCACGTACAATGTGTGAAATGAAGCACGTAAGTTATCGACATGATCCTATCAATACCAATGACTGTGGGTTGACTGCGCAAGGCAGTTCGTAATACATATTCACCACTGTGAATCATGTGATTAATTATCTTTAACAACCCCTGAGTGAACAGGTACTGAGTCCAAATTATAGTACTATCGTTGCTAAGGCAGGTAGACAACAATCCGTGTGTAAACTTAACAAACAAGCAATCATTGAGTCACGTATACATGCGGTAGCGGTTAGCGTTAAAGTATTGCGTAGTGAGTTCGATGTGATTTAGAATAAGTAACGTATGTAACACCCAAAAGTGCGTAAAGCAAAAAGGGTTCGAGTATACTCACAACGATGATGGATTGAAGGGAGCGCTAGAGTGAGTTTAGCCTGATCAGAACGATAGCATAAACGATAAGCGGCGCATAAAACGGTGCAATGTGTCAAAGGATCGGACGGTAATCCGATCAGATGGCAATCCCATCGGATGGCCAGTCGATCGGGTGGCAATCCGTTCGGATGGTCATCCGATCGGATGGCCATTTGATTGGATTGTCACCTCGTTTGGTGAGGATGTGTTTGTGTATGATGGTTTGCCTTTTGAAGTTTCTCATCTACGGGCCAAGAATTGAGTTTTGATTTTAACAGTAGTTAAGTTTGATAATATATTCAGTTAGGCAGGTTAGTACATAACCCCTTGATGTACAACCTCAATTTTTAACCAACCTGACCCGACCATAAAACCCATTCTGATCCGGACCCGTTTCAACCCCAATCCGTTCCGACCCGAACCAAAACAACCCTTTTTTTGTAATTGACCCGTTTTGACCTGAACCCGTTTTGACCCATGCCCCGACCCGAACCGACTCGTTTGCCAGGTCTACGAGTAAGTGACGAGTTGATCCATCAGATACCTTGACGGATATTTAGTCGTATAAAAGTCCGTTTCGTAATAATAAAATATATACATTTAAGAAAGGCATACAATTTTGTGCACAACCAAATTTAATTGATTGAGGGTAAATGTGTCATTTAAGTTGTTTTAAATAAGGAAATAACCATTTTAGTTGTTTTAAACAAGGAAATAACTATCAATCATAAAACCACCTCCAAAAATGTCGTAATTTTTTTCTCTCTCTAATCCCTCACATTTGAAAACACCAAATCATACAAAAAATAACGATAAATCAGATCTAGATGTGTTCATGTTAGTGCATACATCTATCGACTTCATCTTGTATCGAGTCTTAGTCTTAGAATGTTAGATTAGGGCGCGTTTTACGAGTATAGGAAGTGTATTGTGTTTAGTGAGGTGATTTCGCTCTTAGGGTATAGGTAGGGGTTTCGCTTATGTGTACATGATGGTTTCGCTTATGTGGTCTTGTACATTGGGGCGAAATCATCAACACTATATATAGTGTTCTTGAGCGAAATTAGTAAGAGGTCTTCTAGTTTTCCATACCGAGGTGCTGCCGGTGTGAGATTTGGTTGTAAACACTGTAATATTCAATCAAAAGTGTGATTTGAGTGAAGATCTACCTGTTTCTACGTTGGTTACTTGTTTTCCGCACCTGTAACTAATCAAGACTCCTCTGATAGACTCATTCGGGTCAGAATACGATCCTACAAGTGGTATCAGAGCTTCAGGAGGAGGAGTTCTACAGAGATTTGCTGGATTTCATCATAAATTCTTACTTCTACATCTTCTTTCTTCATCAGAACGAGATTTTACGGTAGAAATCTGTTCAAATTTTCGCAGACTGAAGGAAATTGATCATAGACAAATCCCTGAAAGTTTGAGCTTAAAATTCACAGTAAAAATGGACCAAAATGCTTCCCGAGTTGATTTCGCTCATAAGAACATTACCTGATTTCGCTTTTGTGTGCACTTTAAACCCCTGATTTCGCTTTTCAGGACATCCTTAAACCCTAATTTCACTTTTAAGGACACACCATAACCCTGATTTCGCTTTTAAGGACATCTTAACCTCTGATTTCGCTCTTAAGGTCATCCAAACCCTAATTTTGCTCATAAGGACCACCTGATTTTGCTCTTGTGTACCAACAATCCTGATTTCGCCCAAGAGTACACCTGATTTCGCTCCTGTGTACACCAAAACCCTGATTTCGCTCTTAAGGACACTCAGAACCCTAATTTCGCTCCAGAGTGCCTGTGTTTGAATTACGTACATTGAAAAATGGATACTGAGTTCTACAACGCTTTTGCTACAACCCCGACTAGTCCATCCGACATTACTAAGACCATGACAATGGAGAATGAAACCGGAACAATGCAAAAACCCCCGAAACTTATGGGAATTGAGGATTATCACGGATGGAAAAAAACGGTTTGAGAATTGGGTTCAGGCGAATCATCTAAAAGCTTGGGAGAGCATCGAAACTGAATATGAGAGGCCAAAGAATTCAGTGGGAGTTGATAAAATAATTCAAGAGTTCACGGAGCAAGAAAGAGAGAGTTATAAAGCAGAAAAGATGATGATAAATTTGTTACAACAAGCAGTTAAAGAGGATATATTTGTGTTGCTTCAACATGATGAAAATGCTTATTCTATCTGGGAAGCTCTTAAAAAGAAATTTGAGGGAAGTACTGAGATGTTACAGAGTAAAGCAGCATTGCTGAAAAAGGAATTTGAACTGTTTACGTGCATGCCTGGTGAAACAACAAAGACACTTATTGAAAGATATTGTCATCTTGTTCGCACCATGTCACAGTTGAAGATTACAAAAACTCTAGCAGAATGGGTTGAAAAGCTTGCTGATGCGTTACCGCAAAAGGAATGGGGCACATATCTAATGATATTGAAGAATTCCGGACAGTTTAGCAGGTTATCAATTGCACAGTTTATTGAAAAGTTAGAGGCACAAGATCTGGAGCAGCAGAAAATTGCTAGAATGAACAGTTCAACTCATCAACAAGATATTAAATTGTACTATAAAGGAAATGTTCAAACTGCAGAAGCTAGTCCAAAGATACAAACTGCATTTAGTGCTGGAAATCAATCTGAACCAAGCAGTCAAGGATCAGTTAACAGTAGTAGGTTCTCTACGGTAAATCCTCCAAGTGTTCAAAGTGCATCTGTCGGAAATGGGCATCTGATTCAGTGTAATGTGGCTTTACATCTTCAAAATGGACAAAATTATTCTGAAGAAGTTGTGAAAAGTCATATGGGATTACTGGTCACTGCATTAGAATCTTATGAAGGGTTGATTGCCGGAAAAATTGGGAATCCGATGCTCACAAAGGAAGATTATGACCAGATTGATGCAGAGGAGTTGGAACTGATGGACATTAAATGGGCATTAGCTAGTGTTTTGAGGAGAGCAGAAAAATTTAGAATGATTACAGGAAGAAGTGATTTCTTGGATGCAAATCTTTCTAATTTAGGTTTTGATAAATCTAAAGTTGTCTGTTTTCGTTGCAGGGAGAAAGGCCATTTTAAAAGAGAGTGCAAGAATCAGGAGCCAAGAGGAGCAAAGGATTCTTTTGGAAAAGATGATTATTATAAGAAATCCATATATCAACAAATTACTCATCTACCACATCAACAAAAAGATCCACAAACGGCACATGGGAAAATGATCGAAGATGCAAACAAGAAGGCTTACTATGGCATCATTGATCAAGATGACGAGAAAGTGGCTGATGGTTTTAGCTGGGACAAGTTTATTCCAGCTGATCCAAATGTTAAAGCTTTTATTGCTTAGATTGTGCAAAAGCCAGAGTTGCTGAAGGAGTGGATGGATGTGATGTCGGATAATGAGGAGAGTCAAGATGGAAAATCTGTTTCCTCTGAAAACAGTTCAACAGATAACAGTGATGATGAAGAAGTTGAACAGATAAACATTGGAAAATCTCATTTATCTTTTGACAGTTTGAATTTTATTTTGCAGATAAATTGAAGAAACTCAAAGAGAGAAAAACTGCAAAAGAATTGAAGGAAGTCAAAGTGATTGAGAAAATAGTGGAAGTGGAAAAGATAGTTGAAGTTGAAAAGATGGTGGAGATAGAAAAGATAGTTGAAATCACAAAACCTTGTCTTACTTGTTTAGAGTCATGTAAACAATGTATAGAAAAAGATGAGAGGTTTAGTGAGTTAGAAAAGTTGAAAGAAAAGTTGTTGTTTGATGTAAAAAATTTGAAACAGTCATATGATGTATTGAACAGAACTGTGAATAGTCTGGAAAAGACTAACTCTGAAAGAGAGAAAGCTTTGAAGATGTTGAATGCTACCATGATGTCAAAGCAGAAAGAGATAAATTTTTACATTGAAGAATGTGCAAAATGGAAGCAAGAGTTGGAAACTGAGAAAGCAACTGAGAATGAAAGAATCAGAAGATTGCTGTGAAGTTACAAAGGTTGTGACTACATAATTGATAGAATTTATCCAACAGTTGAAGGATTTGAATCGTTTAAAGGTGAAGAAATAAAGCCAAAGAAGAAAAAGGATACTGGTAAGAAACAGGGTGTCTGTTATAATAAGTGTCCGCCTCCGATTTGGGAAGGGTACTCGCCTAGAAAACCTAACGAGGAAGAACTAAAACAGGCAGTCAATATTAAGTTAGAATCCGAGATAACCGATGTTTTACCTGACAATATTGACATCACGTTCACAGCGTCTGACACAGATCATGAGTCCGAACTGATAAAAAGGATGGTCGATCAGGTGTTAGATAAGGATGAGGAGTCCGAGTCAATGTCTGAGTCCAGGAGTTCGAATTCATCTGTCAAGAGTTCAAAGTCGTCGGGAAAACGGGTGTATAGTAAAGAATTTTTGTTGTCAAAATCTAATTTGAATGATGAAACATTTGAAGTTGCATATACTTTGAATGATTCTGACAAATTATATTTTGATAAAGAATTTCCAATAAGAAGTGTTCGTTTTGACATGATCAAAAAGGTTTTCAGAATGACAGAAATTAATATTTCTGAAATAAAAGATTTAAATCTTACTGGAAAACCTAAAAAATACACTTCAAGAGTTCAACAGCGTTTAAACAAGAAAATGGGTTACAATTATGGTTTGGAATTTCGAAAGAAACCAAACCATAATAGTAAGTTCAAAAAGAAAGGTCTTGGTTTTATTCCACCTGAAAACTGTAAAAATTAAAAATATGTTCGAGATTATAAATCAAAAATGACATATGTTGCAGGAACTAGCCATGAAGAAGAAGCAAAGAGCTCATTCTGGAAACAGTCAAACCAGGAGTTTCTTGCTGAAAAGATGAAGAATGGAGCTTATCAAAGGAAAGAAACAAGAACCTGTTACAGATGCAATGAAGTTGGTCATATTGCATGGAACTGTCCGAAAGCGACAAACACAAAACAGGGAGTTTCTGGAAAACTGAAAGAAGTTATTGTTGATAAAACCGAACCACCAATTGAAAAATTTAAAGTTTTCAAAAATTCAACATTTGAAGTTGGTGAGTGTTCGAAGAGATTTTACAGGCGAAGTGTTAAACTTGACAACCAAAAATGGGTTGTTAAGAAATCTGATGTAAAATCTGGCGATGAATCTGATTCCACAAAGTCAGAGGAGCCACAGGTTGAGGTAAAAAGAGAAAACTCAGTGCCTCTAATGGATGATGTTCATTTTCCACCATTGAGAGCTGAGAATTTTAAATCAAAGGTTGGAAAGGTTGAAATTTCGAATCAATTCTATTCTGAGAAGAAAGAATTTGATGTCGAAAAAGATTTTAATGAAAATATTAAAAACATTTTTGGGAAAATGGTTGAAGGGAAAGTAAAAGGGGTAAAGGAGTTTTATGCTAAAAAGAAAGCAACTTACACTCCAACTGCTTCTGAATTGAAAACACCCAAGGCTGGTCAGGCTTGGGTGGATATTTTCTTTCATTGAAAAACCTGACTTGCCGGAGATCCCAAGTTTGTAATTGCGGATCAGGAATCGGCATCTTTCTTAGTAATTGATTGTGTGATTGAATCTTAAAAATAGTTAAATTTTTACAGGATAAGTGTGACTTGCCGGGGCTTCCAGGTTGGTAAGGGCGAAGCAGGAATCGGCATCTTGATTGGTAAAATGGTTTGTGTAGAGGTTTATTCCTACATAGGCTTGAATGTTGTGAATATTTTTACAAGAGGTACAAAGTGATTAATCAAGGTCATTAGTTTGAACTTGATGTAATCCTGATACAAGATATTGAATGAACGATATGATGAACCAAACTCCTAATTTTACAAGTGGTAAAATCAACAAAACTTATTTTCCGGAAAAATCATTTTGGTTAAAACAAACTTAAGTGTTTTGAAATCATAATGAGAAAATAGTTTTGTGTAAGGGGGAGTTCTGATTGTTTATGCCTAGTGGATGGCGAATTGAGGTGATTTGATATCAGTTGTCTCTTTCTGTATAGTTTGTTTTCAAATTTCCTAAAATGTGTTTGCATTTTAGGGGGAGTAGAAAATTTCAGAAAATCCAAAAACATTTGAAAATTTGAAAAAGACAAAAACATGATAAAATTCAAAAATGAGTTTCGTTGTGAATAGAGGAAATGATAGTACATCAGTGGACTGTCACAACATGCTAAAGAAATGTAAAGTTAAAAATGTGATAAACAATCTCACTGCGGATATGCCAGTAGGTTTTTGTACATTTAGTAGATTGTGACGAGATATAAACCTAAAATTCAAACTTGCTTATTCTGTGGGTAACAACATCTTGGATATATAGGTAACCCCTGAAATCTTGTTTGAAATGTCCCTTATTCTGAGATATTAGGTCTTTATGCTCAGTGATATCTGGGGTATTATCCCAGGACTTCTGCTGTATGGAAGTACTGACCTAGTCCTCGGATAATACTTTCCGCAAATGCTTGAAACATAGCATCGCCCTCAGCAAGCTGATGAAACAATAAAATTGATAGTCGCTGCTGTTGAAATAAAAAAGATCCTCTAAAGGGGACCCACCGAAAGTCGAGCCGTCATCTCTCTGCTGAACGGAAGTTCTGACCTGAGCTCTCATGGTTTCGTACTATAAATTATTCCCTTACAGATATCATCTGTGGTATACTCACCTGTAAGACTGAATATTGGGATCTGGATACGGGAGTATATTCAAGTAGTGGGACACACGGATAAATTAAAGTCATTTAAAACATTAACATCGTATCTCGAAACAGTTGAACTTTGTGTGAAAATTTAAGTGGACAAATATACTGACAATCCAGGTGAATTGTTTAGAACTTAAAATGAAATGAAGCTTAACGGTGTTGGTGATTTGTCTCAAAAACTGATATGATCCTCTTACACGAACTCACAAAAATATTGTTTGTAAATATTTCTTTACTGCATTACATGTTTTTTTTATTACAAAATCCAAAAAGATTTTCAGTGTGTTTTAGCATAAAATTTCAGAAAATTCAAAAAGATTTTTTGACAACTGATATTGAAAAGCTGATTTTCAAAATTCTGAGTGCTAAACATGATGAGTATGATTTGAGGGGGAGTTTGTGTTTAAAACTGATTATTTTTGATTAAATCTTCAAGTGATTCATCAGATTGAAAAATCATTTTGTTTGGGTTTTGAAAGTGAGTCTGAGTTAGTGCATGGGTTTATTTTAATATATGTTAGTGAGAGAAATTTACTTTGAGGTAGAGATTTTGCAGGATAAGATGAACCAGGTTATTCGTTCCTGAGATCTGAGCTAGATGAGAGCCAGGTTCCAATACCCGAGGACTCTGATTGGAGGTAGCCAGGCAATGATCTTGAGACATGAAGAGTCAGGCTGATTGATATTGAGAAGCTGTTAGATGGAAGGCCAGACAACGATCCTAAAGCTAATGATGCTGATGAACTGAAGAAATGCCAGCATATCGCAAGGGGGAGTCTGAAGACCTGCAAAAAGAGATTGAGATAGTGAAGCCCAGAGACAGATCAAGACGGAAGATGCGAAGACTCGACACTTAAGACTCGTCAACATCTGAGGGGGAGTCTGTTAGTGCATACATCTGTCGACTTCGTCTTGTATCGAGTCTTAGTCTTAGAATGTTAGATTAGGGCGCGTTTTACGAGTATAGGAAGTGTATTGTGTTTAGTGAGGTGATTTCGCTCTTATGTGTACATGATGGTTTCGCTTATGTGGTCTTGTACATTGGGGCGAAATCATCAACACTATATATAGTGTTCTTGAGCGAAATTAGTAAGAGGTCTTCTTGTTTTCCATACCGAGGTGCTGCCGGTGTGAGATTTGGTTGTAAACACTGTAATATTCAATCAAAAGCGTGATTTAAGTGAAGATCTAGCTGTTTCTACGTTGGTTACTTGTTTTCCGCACCTGTAACTGATCAAGACTCCTCTGATAGACTCGTTCGGGTCAGAATACGATCCTACAGTTCATAGTAGTGTGTTTTAGCGATAAAACACAATGTGACGAACTAGTGACTGACTGCTAAAACACAACATCAAGAATGCCAAAATCATATCAACCAGTAACTGATAAAACACATTGTGATGAAACCAGTAACTGATAAAACACAACATCAAGAATGCCAAAATCACATCAACCGGTAACTGATAAAACACATTGTGATGAAACAGTAAATAAAATACAAAAGAACATGCCATTCATGAATCATAACTGGTATAACATATTGTGATGAAACCGGTATTTGATAAAACACAACATCAAAAATCATATCAACCAGTAACTGATAAAACACATTGTGATGAAACAGTAACTGAAACCAGTAACTGCTAAAACACATTGTGATGAAACCAGTAACTGATAAAACACAACGTGAACCAGTAACTGATAAAACACAACATCAAGAATGTCGAAAATCATATCAACCAGTAACTGATAAAACACATTGTGATGAAACAGTAACTGAAACGAGTAACTGCTAAAACACATTGTGATGAACGTAGTAACTGATAAAACACAACGTGAAGAAATTGTTAATGATTTGAACTTCGTAATTTAAAGTAACTGCCCTTTTGAAATCATAATGATTTAAAATAGTCAAAGAGATATACGTTTACATAAATATCTGGATAGTTAGTTTAGGATATATAATATTCCAAAATTAAATTAATAATCAAATTACCATCATGCCATTTTGAATAAAAAAACTAAAAGCCACATGTCACATCCCTATTGCTTCCTAGACTTTCTAGGAAACTTAGGCTTTCTAGCCAACTCCCACTATATATATATATATATATATATATATATATAGGTTCATTGGGGAACACTAAAAAAGTGGAGAATTGTAACATCCGTCAAAATGGGTTCCCAAAATCCGACCCGTTTTGAAAATCCAAATCCTAACCTTTGAATCACAAGGACCAAAATGGCGGTTTACTCAATAGAATAAAATCAAAAAGAGAAAAAAGTATGAATAGTGGGTTTCAAATCCACACCACTCCCATATAAGTTTTCTTTCTTAACCGGTTGGTCTGAGAGTGGTTCGATGATGCAAGAAGATTTCTAAATCTTATTATTCTTTTCTCCAAATCTAAACCCTGGATATATCCCTTCATCGCAAGGTTCAATCGCAACTGCTTGTTCAAATCAGGATTGTTCATTGGGAGCGAGGGATTGCTCAAGAGGGAAGCTTGTTCAAAATTTGCTTCAATCGACCCAATGGACGCAACTGCTATTAAAGGTAATTGCTTTCCTTCAAAAAGGCTTAGTTTTGCTATTCAAAAAGGGTAGCGGCGCAGCTTGTTTCCCGTTTACCAACTATCTCGATGTAAATTATTATATAATATAAATTCAGAATTATTTTAGTATATTTGGTGTTTAGAAATTGGTTATTGGTTCAAGAGGGGAAGCTTGTTCACCAACAAGCTTTAGTGCAAAAGGGAAGCTTGTTCACCGACAAGTTTAGAAATGTAGGGTTTAGAAATTGCTAATATATTTGGTGTGTTTTGACTTATTTTATTTAATCACATAATTGTGTTGATCATCCAGATGCTGTAAAGACAAGGAGCCCTCCAAGCTTGTTATGGCAAGTGATTAAAGAAATGACAAAAGGCCAGAGGAAAGTTGTTACCCGAATGGGATTTCGAAGTATCATAGAACTTAATATCAAAGAAATACCCCCCAAGCTTGGATACTATGTTCTCTCCCAACTAGATACGGAGGCAATGGTAATCCGAACACCTCATGGTGATATTACGATAAACGAGGAGGCTGTTCATGAGGTTTATGGTTTCCCTATGGGGACAACTACTCTTGACCTTTCTAGGATGGGAAACTCCAATAATGTTCCTACAATCAAAGCTTGGGTGATAATGTGCGCCCTAAAGCTTTGGTGAAAAAAATTAAGGTTAGCAAAGTTGTTGATTATATGTTTAAGTTGGATTTTCTAGTTTTGATGGTAACAACATTGGTTCACACTATGCAAAATGGCCGTGCCAACCTTAGGTTTTTGCAATCTGTGACGAATAATAGTGAGTTTAAAGAGTTCAATTGGTGTGAGTTTGTGGTGAAAGCGGCAAAAGAGTGCAATGAAGATTGGAAACCAGATGATAAAAATTCTAAGTTTGTTGGCCCGCTTACATTTTTGGTGGTACGTGACATTATAGTTAATTTACATATTCTTTGTTTATTTATGTATTCTGATTGTTTATTCTATTTTGGTTAAGCTTCTATTTTGTGATCACATCCGTGTTGCACCTGAGATTGAAAGGGTGCGACCCATGATCGCTAAATGGAAGTCAGATGATCTAACAAAACTCGAGGAAAACAATTATTTTGGATCATATGAATTGTTACCGGCGTGGAGGGAAAAGACATCAGGGAAGGCATATCTTGTCAAGGCTTTATATATAGAAAAGGATGTTCATTTTAATGGCTGTGGATGTTCTAAAAAAGAAGGGGATGATGTCGGTGAAGACGCCAAGGAGCAGACGGAGGAGGAAGCTATTGAGGTATGAAGTAATTAGTTTCTGTGTGTAATCATACTTTTGTTCTGTTCATTCTTTTAAATTTAGACCTTTTATTGTGTTACAAACATTTATCAGAGTGTAGTCAAGGAAATCAATTGCTTTCGTGATGACGTGACGAGAAGATTAGATGATGCTGTTAGTCGTTTTGGTGGAAATGAAAAAATCCAAAGCATCAAGGAGAAGTGGAATTTAATGTTTCCCGAACAGCCTTTTGTTATCGATGATGATGATGATGGTGAATACATTGCTACTAAAACAAGCAAAAGACGTTTAATCAATGTTGGTGATGCTGTTGATGGTGCGAAAGAAATGAGGTTGGAGCTTGATGCAGCTACCAAAATGGGGGAGAAAGGGTCTTCTTCATCTAATGTTGTAAGGAAAGATGTAAAGATTCAATGGCCAGAAGATTGTTCTATTCAAGGGCCAGATGAAACTATGAATGTTGATATTCAAATTCCAAAGAAGGCTCAAGAGACTGTGAATATTGAAGAAAAATCCAGTCAAGAAGATATATTCAAAAACTTGGAGAATCTGGAGAATGTCAATATAAATTCAGAAGTTGAGGCTGCAAAGATTTTATATGTTGGTGATGATGTTGATGGTGTGAAAAAACTTAGGTTAGAGCTTGAGGCTGCTACCAAAATGGGGGAGAAAGGGTCGTCTTCTCCTAATGTTGAGATTCAAGTTCCAGAGAAGGTTAAAGAGACTCTGAATTTTGAAGAAAAATCCAGTCAAGAAGATATATTCAAAAACTTGGAGAATCAGGAAAATGTCAATGTAAATTCAGAAGTTGAGGCTGCAAAAATTTTTCTGTTGGTGATGATGTTGATGGTGTGAAAAAACTGAGGTTGGAGCTTGAGGCTGCTACCAAAATTCAAGAAATCTGATCAAGAGAATTAGAGTGAGGAAAAAGCCAGGTAGAGATTCTGGAGTTGAAAAGAAGTCAGAGATTGAGGATGCTTACACTGTCAGATATTTTGGAAGAGCCCGAAGACTGATAAAGATTGAAGATTGTGAAGACTCGACACTTTAGACTCATCAACATCCGAGGGGGAGTCTGTTGGTGCATACGTCTGTCGACTTCGTCTTGTATTAAGAATGTTAGATAAGGGCACGTAGTTCGAGAAATTAGGGTTTATATGTAATTTCGCATGAAAATGTCACATAGGTAAATCCGTGCGAAACTAGATTTCGCTTGGAATTAATTTCGTTTGAAGCTGTTTCAAGCGAAATTAGGAATAGTATAAATACTCCACATGCGAAATCATTTGTAACTTTTGTAATTCCGGTACCGAAGTGCTGCCGACGTGTCTATTGATCTGGAAACTTGTTATATCAATAAAACAAGACAATTAAGTGTGAATCAAGTTGTTTTCCAAGTCAATTCATCTGTTTCCGCCTCTTGAATTGATAAGAACTCTTCTGATTGACTCATTTGGGTCACAAAATGATCCTACAAGCTTTATTAGTGCTCCGTAGCACTTTTCCTTGATTCACAGTAGGTCACCTGAAACATGTTTAAAAATATTTTAACAGCGGGGAAATACTGGCGAGTCACTCGATTTTAATAAAACGACACATAGTTATAAATTACAGCATAAGAGCGATTACAATGGTTACTATCTTATTTTTACCCGACGCCGTGTCACACCCTGGTGACGATGGTCATACCACTATTGGGTCCTTTCACCCAAGTAGTGATGATTATCACTGTTAGGTTAATGAACCTAACCGTGAGAAATTAGTAATGTGCACAATACCCCACTTGCCAGTGATTCAAGATAACCAAGACTTAATCCCTGTAATTATAACTTTTTGAAAATAATTTGAGTATTGTAAAACATTGTTGATAAAAAGAGAATGACTCACATTGCAAGTTTAAACGGGCAGAGTTTAGCCTACTGATAAGCCTGATAACCTAATTTAAACAGCAATGCACATGAAACTAGGTTAGTAACTTAATACAACATTTACGATAACTCACGAAATCAAAACCTTCACAACGAATGACAAAGTATAGCCCAAATACGGGCAGCACTTAAACATCCATCAGATCGGTTTCAATCAATCGGACATTATATCGTAGCAGTGATCGAGTTAATACCCTGTAATCGTAGCAGCGTTTCCCTACTTAGAATTTCGATTTTGAGCAGTAGACTTTGTTTTTGAATGAAATTTTCGAACACAGATGAACTGCTCATGTACCAGCAATTTATAGCAAACTTTTGGGTTTTACGCGGCCCGCGTAAACCCTTTCTTGATTCTTACGCGGCCCGCGAGGGCCTCCTAGTCTACGTGTAGGGCTAGCGTGTCACAGGTAGGGTTGCCACGTGTGCGACACGTGGCTTGAGCGCTTATTCAGATGATTTTTAAGTTGTCGCGGCCCGCGTAACCTTACCTTAAGGCTTACGCGGCCCGCGTGAAAACCAAAAATCTAATTTTCTTGATTTTTGTTATGGATTAGGGTTTTAGGGGTCCGAGATATTACTTACGGGTCATTTTTGGACAGTTTTGCCAGTCCTTACATCCTCCCCACCTTATTTAAAATCCCGTCCTCGAGATTTACTGAAATAAGTGAGGATACTTTCGCTTCATTTCCGATTCCAGCTCCCAGGTGTACTCAAGTCCTCTTTTTGAATCCCACTTGACCTTGACTAGTACCAGTCTTTTGTGTTTGAGAAACTTAATCTTTCTGTCTTCTATTTGAAGCGGTTTCTCCACGAACTTCAACTTGTCATTCACTTGTATGTCTTGAAGAGGTACTACCAGGGACTCGTCAGATAAACATTTCTTGAGGTTGGATACATGAAATACGTCATGTACCCCAGCTAACTCATTCGGTAGTTGTAAGCGATAGGCAACCGGTCCTATTTGTTAGATTATTGAGAATGGTCCTACGTACCTTGGACTTAGCTTTCCTTTCTTACCGAACTGAACCACTCATTTCCAAGGAGAAACTTTCAAGAGTACCTTGTCTCCAACTTGAAATTCTAACGGCTTACGTCGATTGTCTGCATAACTCTTCTGGCGATCTCGAACCGTTTTCAGTCTTTCCTTGATTTGAGTTATCTTGTCGGTGGTCTCTTGCACAATATCAGGACCTGATAATTGACTTTCTCCTATTTCTGCCCAGCAAACTGGAGTTCTGCACTTTCGTCCATACAGAGCTTCGAACGGGGCAACTTCGATGCTTGAATGATAACTATTGTTATAGGAGAATTCAATTAAAGGTAAATGGTTGTCCCAGTTTCCTCCAAAATCTATCACACATGCCCTGAGCATGTCTTCCAGGGGTTGGATCATCCTTTCACTTTGTCCGTCTGTTTGGGGATGGTATGTAGTACTTAAATTTAATCGTGTCCCCATTGCTTCTTGGAAACTTGTCCAGAAATGTGAAGTGAAACGACTATCCCTATCCGATACAATAGAGAGTGGGACTCCATGAAGTGATACTACTTCGTCTACGTACAACTTTGCTAACCTTTCCATGCTAAAGGTTTCTTTCATGGGTAGAAAATGAGCCGATTTAGTTAATCGATCTACAATCACCCAGATTACGATTACGTCGTTACCTTTTCTGGTCTTGGGTAACTTAGTAACGAAGTCCATGGTTATTAGTTCCCATTTCCATACATGCCTTTCTGATTGTTGTAGTAGACCTGAGGGTTTTTGGTGTTCGGCCTTAACTTGCGAACAAGTAAGACATTTAGAAACATATCTAGCTATGTCCTTTTTCATTCCTATCCACCAGAAGTTATTTCTTAAATCTTGGTACATCTTATTATTTCCAGGATGCATAGTATATCTAGATTTATGGGCCTCCTCTAAAATTTTATTCCTTAACTCTCCCTGCTTAGGTACCCAAATCATTTTCTTGTGGAATCTCCAAATTCCATCACTTCCTTGCTCTAATTCCTTTATTCTTCCCTTCATTTCTTCAGCATCATCCTTGAGTGCTGTTTCTTGAACTTTTTTCAATTGTTCCATTAAATCTAACTGTAGATTTAATCTAAGAGCACGTACTCGCTGTTTCTTTTCATGATACTTACAACTTAGGGCATCTGCTACTACATTTGCCTTTTCTTCCTGATATTGAATATCACAGTCGTAGTCACTTAGAATTTCCATCCATCTTCTTTGCCTCATATTTAATTCCTTTTGCCCAAATATATATCTTAAACTCTTATGATCTGTATAGACTGTAAACTTACTGCCGTACAGATAATGTCTCCAAATCTTAAGGGCAAAAATTATGGCTCCTAACTCTAAATCATGAGTCGTATAGTTTTCTTCGTGCTTCTTCAATTTCCTTGAGGCGTACGCAATTACCTTCTTGCATTGCATTAACACACATCCTAATCCTAGCTTAGAAGAATCACAATAAACTTCAAAATCTTCTGTTCCTTCGGATAAGGCAAGAATTGGGGCGTTTGTTAATCTTTGCTTTAAAATCTTAAAAGCCTCTTCTTGCCTAGATCCCCATTCAAACTTCACTGCTTTACAGGTTAGCTTAGTTAATGGTACAGCTATTTTGGAAAAAAAATCCTTAATAAATCTTCTATAGTATCCGGCTAACCCTAGAAAACTTCTAACTTTCATAGCTGATTGCGAGACCTTCCATTTGGTGAACGCTTCTATTTTGGAGGGATCTACGTGAATACCTTCGTGATTCACCATATATCCTAAAAAATTGTACTTCCTATAAACAAAATTCACACTTCGAGAATTTGGCGTAAAGCTTCTCCTTTCTTAACAAAGTTAAGAGTGCATGTAGGTGCTTACAATTCTCGTCCTGACTTTTGGAATAAATGAGTAAATCGTCGATAAAGACAATTACAAATTTATCCAAGCACGGTTTACAGATCTTATTCATCATGTCCATGAATGCTGCAAGAGCATTTGTTAATCCAAAGGGCATGACTGTAAACTCGTAGTGACCATACCTAGTTCTGAAGGCAGTTTTAGGTATGTCTTCTTCTTGTACCTTCAATTGATGATATCCGGAGCGTAAATCCATTTTAGAAAAATATCTAGCTCCCTGAAGTTGATCGAAAAGATCATCAATCCTAGGTAATGGGTATCGATTCTTGATTGTAACCTTATTCAATTCCATGTAATCAATACACTTTCGCATCGAACCATCTTTCTTTTTCACAAACAACACTGGAGCTCCCCACGGGGATGAACTAGGTTGTATAAATCCTTTACTTAGTAATTCATCTAACTGCTTTTTCAATTCTAACATTTCGGTGTGTGCTAATCGATAAGGTGCCTTAGCTATCGGTGAAGTTCCAGGAATTAGATGAATTCTAAATTCTACTTCCCTATCGGGTGGTAATCCAGGTAGTTCTTCGGGGAATACATCTGAGTATTCTGATACTACAGGAATTTTCTTAAGTTCCTTACCTTTAGTGTTAATGATTACCGAAATCATATACACTATTCCTTGTTTTCTTGAATAACTAGCAACTTTCATTACAGAAATGAACTTCATTGGCTTATGTGGCTTATCTCCTGTAATCACCATTATTTCTCCTGTGGGTGTGTGAATTTCTATGGAATTCTTATCACAAAGGATTCGAGCATGGTTGGCTACTAACCAATCCATTCCTAACACAACATCGAATCCGGCTAAATTCATAGGTAACAGGTTTGCAGAAAATTTATGGCCTAAGAGTTCTATCTTTCCTTTTTGCAAAACCTTATCTATGTTAACAAAATTTCCATCTGCCGTTTCTACCGTAAAAATTTGTCTAAGGTTGGTTAAGGGTAGGTTAAGAGCTTGGCAAAATGAAGTATTTATAAAACTTTGGTTTGCACCAGAGTCAAATAATACTTTTGCATAAACATCGTTTACCAGAAACGTACCAGCTATTACGTCTGGGATGAGTTCTGCTTCCTGGGTAGTCAATTGGAAGGCTCTTGCATTTTTCTTGGTAGTTCCTTCAGCAGGTTTGGCTTTGTTGTCAGCTGGTTTCACCAATTTGGGGCAGTCTGGTCTAAAATGTCCAGCTTCTCCATAGTTGAAGGAGATTGTTGATTTCTTCCTCCTGCAATCTTCTTCTTGATGCCCTGGAATTTTGTAGAAATTGCAATACCCTTTGCATCTTCCAAAATACTTTCTTTTACAAGTACTGCAAAATTGAGCAGTGGAAGATTGCCCAGTTCCCTTTTTCTTGAAATTACTACTATTACCCGCACAAAATCCTTGGGTAATCTTTTGAGCTACTTCCTTCTTCCGGTTCTCTTCCCTGGTGCGTACCAGCCCATCCGTTAAGGTGTTGGCTAATTCCACCGCATCGTCAATTGTGCGGGGTCTCGTAGCTTTGACGATATCACGAATTTCGCCAATCAATCCCCAAATGTAGCGAGAAATAAGTACCGGTTCTGGTGAAGTCAGGGTTGGTACAACTCTAGCATACTCGAAGAAGGTCGAAGTATACCCTCGACAGTCTACATCCACCATCCGGTGGTTCAGGAATTTATTTGTCATTTGTTCCTTTTCATATTCGGGACAAAATTTTCTTTCCACTAGACTCTTAAATTCTTCCCAATTCATGGCATAAGCCATGTCACTTCCCTTGGCTTGTAGTACCGTGTTCCACCATTCTAGTGCTCCTTCTTTAAAAAGATGCGACGCGTACATAACTTTGTCTTCCTCGGCACATTTACTTATTTTAATTACTTCTTTGGTTTTCTCTAACCAACTCAGTGCGGCAGTTTCCCCTTCATTGCCTGCAAATTCGATTGTTTACAGGCAAGAAATTCCTTGTAAGTGCAACCAGGCGTTGCAGCTTTCATTTTCTTAAGAAATGGGGCTTGCATCCCATCATTATCATTATTATTATTACTGTTGCCACCTCCATTTACACTATTACTGAAATTGTCGCCGTGAGTACGTTTGCTGGGAATAATTGGTTGAGGTTCAACTGGATTTCGGACAGCAGCAAGGATTGCTGGAATAGCATTGGCTATTCCCTGAGCAACGATATTCTCTATATCTTGCCTATTAAGAAATTGATCTTCATGGTTTTGCTCAGATTGGTTAACTTCGTTAACTGGCTCATTAACAGCGGGTTCCATCTGATAATTTTCAATATATAAATTATTGGCACAAAATAAATAATAATGAGTAACAATAAGATAATCACACATAATCATGTCAACACGTATAGCCAAAATTGTCGACTTTGCGACGTTGATATTTTTATATATTAGTATGCATCCATACACACCAGTTATATTACAAAAGTTTTATTTTAAGTTATTTTACATAGTTATATTAATATTTATTATTATTTTTTTATTATTAAACATGTAACCACACAACCACATATGTTCCCGTCAGCTGGCACTTCAGAAATGACGTTCCCTTTCGTCGTATTTCCAAGATATCCTCTCCCCTACTTCCCGAATTCTATTTCCTGCGTCCACCAGCTCCTCGCCATAGTGGCGGAGTTCAGCCAAGTTCTCGGTGCTCATAGGTGGGTTTGGTGCAGGCTCAGGGTCAAACTGGGGGAAAAAGGTGTTAGGGTTATTCAAGAGATTCTGAAATTGCCAATCACTTGTCCACCATTCCTCCAGCTCTCCGGGTAGAAGTTGGTGGTTGACAATGGGATCTGGGATAGCAGGTTCCAAATTAACTGGAAGTTGTGATTCAATTGGGTAATTGAAGAGGTCTTCATTGGCAGGTCCAATGAGGTCACAATTTGCCAGTTTACGGTCAAGCTCCTCCCAGGGTGGCATTTCCTGGGCTTGCCCTGAACTTTCCCCGATCTCTTTTCCCTTGCCTTTGTTATTTGGGTTCACAGTCTTTTTAACCCTTTGTGCGGCTGGCTTCTTCCTCCGTGCGCGTCTCCAGCCTACGATTCTCCTTCTTTTCTTCGTCTTGGGTTTCTCCTGGGCTTGAGCCTGGAACTCCATAGGTTCTTCAGTATCGGCCAGATTGTGACACCTGGGTCACTGCGACCATCAAACAAATACCAAGCCAATGAAATATTGTATTTCATACTTGGGATCTGTATAAATATGTGTATCTTTTGCACATATCAATTTTTGTTCGATTTCAAGCTCTAAATCGCTTTCTGGAAGGTTATACGCACACTGATGCGTAAATATAACTAGTTTAATGCAACGAACACTCCAGAATAGTGAAATAGGCTTCACATACCTTAAATAACCTTTACATAACTTAGAAATAAGTTTTGAAGGCTTTGGTATGACAAAATCAAGATTTATCGCTCACAGGGACTAAATTCGACAAACTGCGAAAGTATGCCGATCTGAACTGTAACAGACATTCTGGAACATGACCATGAGTTAAAAATACCATAAATATCCTTTACATAGCTTAGAAATAGGCTTTGAGGGGTTCGGTGTGCTAAAATAAACTTTTGGGTCATTCAGGGACTAAAAGCGTCAAAAAGTGCATAAGTTTGCACTATCGCGCATAACTTACGTTCTGAATACATCCGGACATCCAAAAATTTATGTAAGCACTAAAATGTTTTATTTTAGTGTTTGGCATAAGAAAAATCCATTCGTCACGCAATTTGGATCGTTTTTCGCGCTTATGCGCATGTCGTCGTAATTAAGCGAACATCGCGATCGTACGACCAAACGAACCGACATCCGGGATATTTTTGAGCATGTTTCATGTCCACAATGTTTAGGCATCATTTTAGGGCCTTAAAGTTAACTTAACGAGCCTTAAACATGTCGGAAATGGCCTTAATACACAACAGGGACTGAAATGGAAACTTTGGAAACTGTTTGCTGATCAGAAGGACCTAGGCGTGACACCTAGCCCCCTAGGCGTCACGCGAGGCCCTTTCAGATCAGCAAAAGTTGCTTAATCAATTGTTAACAGCTGCTAAACACTCCAAAGGCCAATGCCACATGTTAATCCCTGATGTTGGGGGGCCAATTTGAGTTACCTTAGTGTTGCAACAAGTGTAGGGACAAGATCAAAGCACGGTATTCGAAGAACGATCCTAATGGTTGTCCATTTACTATAAATACCCAACCCCATTCATTTGCTAAACCCACAAAATCTGATCTAAAAGCTCTAAGTTGAAGCCATTGCTTCATACCTGAGCTACTTGGATCAAGATTAGCTTCCGGGGACCCTTTGTAAGTGTTCCTTCGTTCTTTTTATACTTTTAGCGTTAAAAGTCAAACTTTGTTTGACTTTCTGCATTGACCAGTTTATGGTCAATGCGAAGTTCATTTGAACTTCATAACGTGAGCGTAATCACGATGGTTATAGTCCCTAGTGACTATACCTACTGATTACCACGTTATCTAGGCTCAGTGACGAGTCGTAGTTTCGGCCAAAATGCGCGTTATTGCATATTTTGTAACCAAACTACTCTTAGGTATCAAAACCATTCGTTTTGATACCAAACCTGTTTTCTAAACTTAGTTAAGCATGTTTAACATGCTTAGCTCGTCACTCTTAGTTTAGTGCTTATATAGGGTCGTAAGGTAAGCGATCTAAACAATCGCTTATACTTTCGAACCCGACCCGTTTGGTCGATCATTAGGATCTGACCAAACACATTAGGTGACCATAGTATATAGGGAATAACCTTCCAAGGTTATACCTTATGGTCGCTTTGTTTAAGTAGTTGTATGATAGGTAGTTTATATGCCTTAAGTAAATTACCAAAATGCCCTTTGAACGTCAAAATTCATTTTAAGCATATGTAACATAACTTTTGGTATCTAAACTGATTTGGTAACAATATTAGACATGTTAAGGCATATTTTACTTATCATAGGACTAGTTAGGTATTCAGAACGGGTTTTACGCGAACGACGCGTTAAAGTAGCATAAGCCACCAGAACTGGTCGTAATGAGTCGTAAGCACTTAGGTTAGGTTTCATTTTAGTATGTGGGCTTTGTTAAACCATATCATATGAGTTCCAATACTCATTTGGTTTACGATACCTCATACTATCCAATCTCCCAATTTAGGTCCGTTTATTAACATAGTTACCTATATTAGGTGCCGTTTGATATCCGTGATCTCTAGCATTGTTTGGTTGTTACTCAAGGACTACTAAGCAATCTCAAGTGAGTACATAGACCCCTCTTTTACTGTTTTCAAACTGTTTTGGGGTGAAACACATGTGCCTACTTGTTACTTTCATGCTTTTCCATGTTGTCATATCATATGCTTGCTATGTTCATTAGTACACTATTAGTACATTGTTTTACATTACATTTCATGCTATGTATGTCCATTGTGTGTATACTTAGTACATTGTTTTACATTACATTTCATGCTATGTATGTCCATTGTGTGCATACTTAGTACATTGTTTTACATTACATTTCATGCTATATATGTCTATTGTGTGCATTCTTAGTACATTGTTTTACATTACATTTCATGCTATGTATGTCCAATGTGTGCATACTTAGTACATTGTTTTACATTACATTTCATGCTATGTATATCCATTGTGTGCATACTTAGTACATTATTTTACACTACATTTCATGCTATGTATGTCCATTGTGTGCATACTTAGTACATTGTTTTACATTACAATTTGTTGCATATGCTCATCCAGCATATGAACACATTATATTACATTATGTGAACCATTTGTAACTATTGAACCATGTGAACCATTTGACAATAGACATTTGACTATACCTAAACATTTCTACAATTGTTAAACATACATCTTGATGGTTTGGTTTGAGTAAGTGATTTAAGTAACGAGGCGTGTGTAATATGATACACGCATGGTGGATACGCCGCTGGTACTTCCTATATATAAGTGTTTGTATGGTATTACATATCGTAGCGTTATTTGAATCATTTCAATTTAAGACATATAACATTTTATACAAATAACATACTTTTCACAAGACATTGTTTTACAACCAACTTATGTTATACAAACTCATTTTACATGGTTATTCATTTAACCATACATTATTCTCTTATTTATACATATCATCTGAACTTATTGTTTTTCAAATGATTTACAAAACAAATCAATTTACAAGGTTCATGACTAAACTTTATTAAACAACTCTTTCTAAACTTACAAGTCATGAAACCTATTTTCACAAAACCTATGTATCTCACAGGCATTTTTATGCTGACGTACCTATTTTCACATGTGTTTTCAGGAGTTGATGCATAGGAATTATCGAGACATACTTAGGCGGACCTGTGCCTTAGTGACTTAAAACGAGACAAGAACTAGTTAATTTATGTTATGTACTCTTTTTTTTCTTGTTTAAAGACAATGTAACTCGTTTGTTTGATGAATAAAACGAAACTTTAATTTCCATGGTTGTGAAACAATTAATTCTGTTACAACACTCCCCGACGTTTCCGCCACGTTTCGTTGTTTTACGTGGTCGGGGTGTGACAAAAAAGTTGGTATCAGAGCTCATGGTTATAGGGAATTAGGTTATTAGTAATGCTTTGACCTAGTCTATAACCTTCCTAGGACCCTAACGCGAGTTTACTTGCGTTTAGACATAAAACAATACCGTCACCTATTCTTAGGTGATAACCACAACAAGAACATAAATTTCAAAACCACTTTGAAAATTAATCATCTGTTCTGGGATGATTGATTACAAGGTTTTGAACCCTCAGTTGTAAGGTTTTGAACCCCTC
Source organism: Helianthus tuberosus (assembly GCA_030545235.1). Taxonomy (NCBI): domain Eukaryota; kingdom Viridiplantae; phylum Streptophyta; class Magnoliopsida; order Asterales; family Asteraceae; genus Helianthus; species Helianthus tuberosus. Next base: position 154,649,610 of record CM060371.1, on the reverse strand, counting down.
TTAAATTTCAAACTCTCGTCAAAGTTTTTGGTCATAAATAGTGTGAACACGTGCAAACTGGAAGAGTGAATGCCTGTACCCTGAGTTTTCTAGTCTAAGGCTAGAGTGTTCGTACAAATCCACATAATCGGACCAGTCACTCTTACCTGGGAACTCTTGGGGTGAGTGTCCACTTATAGGCGAGCATGTCTTCGCGATACATTATGAGGATCTATTTGCTTTGATTCAGCCTTTGAGTGTCGTTTGTTTGCCTCATGGTTCAAACAAATGACCATCACCCATGATTTTGATCGGTATTTGTAACATCCTATTCTTATCCAATGCCATTTCATTTGTTTTCTCTCTTGTTTCCCCTTATTTTTTTAGAATGCCTCCTCGACACGAAAATCCGGTATCTATTGAAGAGCTGGCAGCTGTCATTACACAGCAAATGACTGCTGCAATCCCGAACATCGTTGCTCAATGTAACCAAGCCCTCAACAACAATAATGCCCCCTGCAACTTCAAGACGTTCAACTCGGCTAAGCCATCAAAGTTTTCTGGGTCTCAAGGAGCGACTGCACTTCTACAATGGTTCGAGAGTTTAGAGAGCACCTTCAGACATGTTCAATGTCCAAACGAGCGAAAGGTAGATTTCGCATCTAGTGTCTTTGAGAAACGAGCTTTGACATGCTGGAACGGTGTGATGAGAGATAGGGGTGCCGAAGTGGCACTGGCTCAAACGTGGGAAGAACTTCGAGCACTGATGATGAAGGAATTCTGTCCTCGTCACGAGATCAGGGCCTTGGAAAGGGAATTCGACGATCTTAAGCAAGACAGCGGCGAACATCGAGCATACACTGATCGATATGAGGAGCTGAGCCTGTTGTGTCCTACCATGGTTACGCCTTTGGATAAGGCGATCGAAAAATACATTGATGGTCTCCCTGACTCAGTTCAGGACATTGTTACTGGTAGTAACCCCCACTACAGTTAGACAGGCCATTGAGCTATCTGCAACCTTGACTGAATCTCAAATCAGGAAAGGTAAACTTTTTCGAAAAAGTGACAAGAAACCAATTGAGGAATCAAAGACCATGGATGAACAGACTGGATCCCCTAAGAAGTCAAAGAAGCGAAAGGCTTCTCAGAACTTCGCCATGGTTACTCACAATGACCAAGCTGTCCCCAACCAACCAGCTCAACCCCCTGCTAGGAAGCCATACAATGGAACTGCACCCTTGTGTAACCAATGTAGCCTCCATCATCATGCCAATGTAAAGTGCCGCAAATGCCAAACTTGTGGACTTATAGGCCATACAGCAAGAGTCTGCCCAGCTGCAGCTGCACCAAACCAAGCTGGCAACAATCCTGCTCAAGGTCGTTTTCTACCAGGTTCTTGCTTCAACTGTGGCGAGATGGGCCATTTTTTAAGAAACTGCCCAAAACTTGCTAATGTGAATCCAGCGCAGGGATGAGCATCTGACCGACTAGAAGACAACGCCGTTTAGAAATAATCACGTCTTATGTATTATTTTCTTTTATTGTCAAGGTCCATGAAACAGTTGTTATCATTGTTTATAAATAAATCTTTTATTTACATTGCAATGTATTTATGTGGTTGTATGTATAAACAACATATCCCCTACAATACTGACAATCAAGGAATCGTATTCCTTGAAAAGCAAACTACCCCCAAAATTTTTCCATCTTATGATCTCTTGCGTTTTCCACGAAATTCCTAAGTACCCGTTTATTCTAAGGAAACGAAGTACAAGGCGCAAGTTACAACACTGGACGAATACCCAAGGTACCACTATAAATCCTTAATAAGGGTACCTATGGATATTCCCGTAAATCCTAAAAATTTTGTGTTCCTTAATTCGAATATTACGTTTCTTTGAAAACAAAATCGAATTTTTGGGAGATCATCCTATCTTTTCAGATAGATCCCAGAGGACATTGAAGTCCAGCGACTGGTTTCCTGGTGTACCTTGAATATCCATATTCAATCACTAACAAGTTAATAACAAATTAATAACCGAGTTAAACAACTATGTGATTATGTGCTTATGTGTTCCCTTTTATGTTTTTGGTGTAATCCAAGTTTTTGTTATCCAAATCCTCGTAGAATCTTCCATATCATTCGTATAAGGGATTCATAGGAGGATACCCAAAGGTACTATCTAAAATTCTTAATGGACTTCTACGTTGTAGTTAAGTCCCTTGGATTATAAAGTACTACTCCATAATTAGACCCCTTGAGTGGTCTAGTTAAACAGATTGATCCAAAAATCTGGTTAGGAACATCATGTGATGATATAGCTGAAAGGACTCCTTGGTGGCCTAATTAAAAAGATCATCTGTCGATCTAATTAAAAGGACCCTATGGTAAGTCACCCTCATCACAGGTTTGATTTTCTTCCCCTAAACATTACAAGACAAACTGTGCGGACTGTGTAAGGAATTACGTAATTATGGATGCATACATAATTATGGAATTCAGTGCACAGAAACCACAGCGAGTTTTGTCATGTGTCTAGAATTAGCTCTATTCATTTCCATTTCTGATGAAGAACCCGTTGAAAATGACTCCGTTAGTTCATTTTTCATTTCTGAAGATTGTCCGTTGAGGAAATGAATATCCGTTTGTTTATCCTTTTCATTTCCATTTCTGATGAAGCACCCGTTGAAAATGACTCCGTCAGTTCATTTTCGTTTCTGAAGATTGTCCGTTGAGGAAATGAATATCCGTTTGTTTATCCTTTTCATTTCCATTTCTGATGAAGCACCCGTTGAAAATGACTCCGTCAGTTCATTTTCGTTTCTGAAGATTGTCCGTTGGGGAAATGAATATCCGTTTGTTTATCCTTTTCATTTCCATTTCTGATGAAGCACCCGTTGAAAATGACTCCGTCAATTCATTTTTCGTTTCTGAAGATTGTCCGTTGAGGAAATGAATATCCGTTTGTTTATCCTTTCATTTCCGTTTCTGAGGAAGCAACCGTTGAAAATAACTCCGTCTGTTCATTTTCGTTTCTGAAGATTTTCCGTTGAGGAAATGAATCCCCGGTTGTTTATTCCTTCATTTCTGCCTCTGAAGAATACTCGTTGAGGAAAATGACTCCGTCCGTTCATTTTCATTTCTGAAGAATGTCCGTTAAGGAAATGACAGGATTATTCCTTGCATATCTCTGGTGGTTATTTGACACAAAGTCACAGATAGACTCCTACGAATAAATTTCGGGACGAAATTTCCTAAAGTAGGGGAGACTGTGACACCTGGGTCACTGCGACCACCAAACAAATACCAAGCCAATGAAATATTGTATTTCATACTTGGGATCTATATAAATATGTGTATCTTTTGCACATATCAATTTTTGTTCGATTTCAAGCTCTAAATCGCTTTCTGGAAGGTTATACGCACACTGATGCGTATATATAACCAGTTTAATGCAACGAACACTCTGGAATAGTGAAATAGGCTTCACATACCTTAAATAACCTTTACATAACTTAGAAATAAGTTTTGAAGGCTTTGGTATGACAAAATCAAGATTTATCGCTCATAGGGACTAAATTCGACAAACTGCGAAAGTATGCCGATTTGAACTGTAACAGACATTCCGGAACATGACCATGAGTTAAACATACCATAAATATCCTTTACATAGCTTAGAAATAGGCTTTGAGGGGTTCGGTGTGCTAAAATAAACTTTTGGGTCATTCAGGGACTAAAAGCGTCAAAAAGTGCATAAGTTTGCACTTTCGCGCATAACTTACGTTATGAATACATCCGGACATCCAAAAATTTATGTAAGCACTAAAATGTTTTATTTTAGTGTTTGGCATAAGAAAAATCCATTCGTCACGCAATTTGGATCGTTTTTCGCGCTTATGCGCATGTCGTCGTAATTAAGCGAACATCGCGATCGTACGACCAAACGAACCGACATCCGGGATATTTTTGAGCATGTTTCATGTCCACAATGTTTAGACATCATTTTAGGGCCTTAAAGTTGACTTAAAGCCATTGCTTCATACCTGAGCTACTTGGATCAAGATTAGCTTTTGGGGACCCTTTGTAAGTGTTCCTTCGTTCTTTTTATACTTTTAGCGTTAAAAGTCAAACTTTATTTGACTTTCTACATTGACCAGTTTATGGTCAATGCGAAGTTCGTTTGAACTTCATAACGTGAGCGTAATCACGATGGTTATAGTCCCTAGTGACTATACCTACTGATTACCACGTTATCTAGGCTCAGTGACGAGTCGTAGTTTCGGCCAAAATGCGTGTTATTGCGTATTTTGTAACCAAACTACTCTTAGGTATCAAAACCGTTTGTTTTGATACCAAACCTGTTTTCTAAACTTAGTTAAGCATGTTTTAACATGCTTAGCTCGTCACTCTTAGTTTAGTGCTTATATAGGGTCGTAAGGTAAGCGATCTAAACAATCGCTTATACTTTCGAACCCGACCCGTTTGGTCGATCATTAGGATCTGACCAAACACATTAGGTGACCATAGTATATAGGGAATAACCTTCCAAGGTTATACCTTATGGTCGCTTTGTTTAAGTAGTTGTATGATAGGTAGTTTATATGCCTTAGGTAAATTACCAAAATGGCCTTTGAACGCCAAAATTCATTTTAAGCATATGTAACATAACTTTTGGTATCTAAACTGATTTGGTAACAATATTAGACATGTTAAGGCATATTTTACTTATCATAGGACTAGTTAGGTATTCAGAACGCGTTTTACGTGAACGACGCGTTAAAGTAGCATAAGCTACCTGAACGGGTCGTAATGAGTCGTAAGCACTTAGGTTAGGTTTCATTTTAGTATGTGGGCTTTGTTAAACCATATCATATGAGTTCCAATACTCATTTGGTTTACGAAACCTCATACTATCCAATCTCCCGATTTAGGTCCGTTTATTAACATAGTTACCTATATTAGGTGCCGTTTGATATCCATGATCTCTAGCATTGTTTAGTTGTTACTCAAGGACTGCTAAGCAATCTCAAGTGAGTACATAGACCCCTCTTTTACTGTTTTCAAACTGTTTTGGGGTGAAACACATGTGCCTACTTGTTACTTTCATGCTTTTCCATGTTTTCATAACATATGCTTGCTATGTTCATTAGTACACTATTAGTACATTGTTTTACATTACATTTCATGCTATGTATGTCCATTGTGTGCATACTTAGTACATTTTTTTACATTACATTTCATGCTATGTATGTCCATTGTGGGCATACGTAGTACATTGTTTTACATTACATTTCATGCTATGTATGTCCATTGTGTGCATACTTAGTACATTGTTTTACATTACATTTCATGCTATGTATGTCCATTATGTGCATACTTAGTACATTGTTTTACATTACATTTCATGCTATGTATATCCATTGTGTGCATACTTAGTACATTATTTTACACTACATTTCATACTATGTATGTCCATTGTGTGCATACTTAGTACATTGTTTCACATTACAATTTGTTGCATATGCTCATCCAGCATATGAACACATTATATTACATTATGTGAACCATTTGTAACTATTGAACCATGTGAACCATTTGATAATAGACATTTGACTATACCTAAACATTTCTACAATTGTTAAACATTACATCTTGATGGTTTGGTTTGAGGAAGTGATTTAAGTAACGAGGCGTGTGTAATATGATACAAGTATGGTGGATATGCCGCTGGTACTTCCTATATATAAGTGTTTGTATGGTATTACATATCGTAGCGTTATTTGAATCATTTCAATTTAAGACATATAACATTTTATACAAATAACATACTTTTCACAAGACATTGTTTTACAAACAACTTATCTTATACAAACCCATTTTACATGGTTATTCATTTAACCATACATTATTCTCTTATTTATACATATCATCTGAACTTATTGTTTTTCAAATAATTTACAAAACAAATCTATTTACAAGGTTCATGACTAAACTTTATTAAACAACTCTTTCTAAACTTACAAGTCATGAAACCTATTTTCACAAAACCTATGTATCTCACAGCCATTTTTATGCTGACGTACCTATTTTCACATGTGTTTTCAGGAGTTGATGCATAGGACTTATCGAGACATACTTAGGCGGACCTGTGCCTTAGTGACTTAAAACGAGACAAGAACTAGTTAATTTATGTTATGTACTCTTTTTTTCTTGTTTAAATACAATGTAACTCGCTTGTTTGATGAATAAAACGAAACTTTAATTTCCATGGTTGTGAAACAGTCAATTTTGTTACAACACTCCCCGACGTTTCCGCCACGTTTCGTTGTTTTACGTGGTCGGGGTGTGACACAGATAATCGGAAAAATCTCTGGAAACTTCCATACCAAAAAAATGGATATTGAGATTCTGAAGAGCTTCAGACAACTCATTCATGCTGTTTAGCAGATATAGAGAAAACACAAAATTACAAGTTAAATTTTCACAGAATCACAGAGTGGAAATTTGAGAAATTAAGTATTTCTAAATACTTAATTGGCTTAAATCAGTGGCTCTGATACCACCTTTTTCTATCACGGCCCCCGTCCCGGTATGACCCGGTTCAGGAGCCGCGGGACAGAAACCCGTGGTATTTATTAATTGAGTTGACAGTGGAAGTTTAACAGGATCTTTTAAAACTTGAAAATGCCCAATTATTTTATTACATAATTTGGTACAAACCCCGTAATTTACAATAATTTCACGTGGAAATTCCCTGTTTTACAAAACATGTTTATTTATTTAACTGAGCCACCACTTCAAGCTTTATTAGTGCTCCGTAGCACTTTTCCTTGATTCACAGTAGGTCACCTGAAACATGTTTAAAAATAGTTTATCAGCGGGGATATACTGGCGAGTCACTCGATTTTAATAAAACGACACATAGTTATAAATTACAGCATAAGAGTGATTACAATGGCTACTATCTTATTTTTATCCGGCGCCGTGTCACACCCTGGTGACGATGGTCATACCACTATTGGGTCCTTTCACCCAAGTAGTGATGATTATCACTGTTAGGTTAATGAACCTAACCGTGAGAAATTAGTAATGTGCACAATACCCCACTTGCCAGTGATTCTAGATAACCAAGACTTAATCCCTGTAATTATAACTTTTTGAAAATAATTTAAGTATTGTAAAACATTGTTGATAAAAAGAGAATGTCTCACATTGCAAGTTTAGACGGACAGAGTTTAGCCTACTGATAAGCCTGATAACCTAATTTAATCAGCAATGCACACGGAACTAGGTCAGTAACTTAATACAACATTTACGATAACTCACAAAATCAAAACCTTCACAACGAATGACAAAGTATAGCCCAAATACGGGCAGCACTTAAACATCCATCGGATCGGTTTCAATCAATCGGACATTATATCGTAGCAGTGATCGAGTTAATACCCTGTAATCGTAGCTGCGTTTCCCTACTTAGAATTTCGATTTTGAGCAGTAGACTTCGTTTTTGAATGAAATTTTCGAACACAGATGAACTGCTCATGTACCAGCAAATTATAGCAAACTTTTGGGTTTTACGCGGCCCGCGTAAACCCTTTCTTGATTCTTACGCGGCCCGTGAGGGCCTCCTAGTCTACGTGTAGGGCTAGCGTGTCACAGGTAGGGTTGCCACGTGTGCGACACGTGGCTTGAACGCTTATCCGGATGATTTTTAAGTTGTCGCGGCCCGCGTAACCTTACCTTAAGACTTACGCGGCCCGGGTGAAAACCAAAAATATGATTTTCTTGATTTTTGTTATTGATTAGGGTTTTAGGGATCCGAGATATTACTTACGGGTCGTTTTTGGACAGTTTTGCAAGTCCTTACATTCACTCAAGAGAAAATGTTCACTGATGAGTGAACATTCTTTAAAATGGGTGTTTGGATGGGTTCAACTCTTGAGTGAACATTCCTACTGAGGGTGAACATTTTCTCTTGAGTGAACATTCTTGCTGATGAGTGAACATTCCTTCAATGAATGTTTTTAATATGACAGATCCTAGATATATATATAAACGAAGAGAAAAGAGCTTCAAAGTTAATAAAGATATCGAGAAAGCTCCCTTGGTAATTACTCTTTTCTCTTTTTTGTTTTTGTTATGACCTATGAGAATCAAGTTAATAACATGACATTTCATACTTTTGTAACACAGGTGTCAACCATAGGCTGCAATGTTGAGAATCTTCTCTATCTAATCAAGTCACTACATCCAATTCTTAGACAAATTCTTGAAGAGCAAGAGGATGAGATAGCCAAGGAAGCATTTGCTCAAGGTATCTATTTAAACAGGGGCAATATGCCATAGGGGATAGCAACATTTTCAAAAATATATTGTTCAGTTTCAAGTTTAATATATATATATAGGAGCAGGATCCGTTGATAACCACCCTTTATTGCGCTAACCGCGATAACCAATGTGAACACAACCAAAACCACCAAAAAAAGCTAAAAAACACAAAAAAAAATTTAAATTTTTTTATTTTTATATTAAAATTCGCTACTTTTTATATTGATTTTTTTTTGCTAACAACACTTCATTAAACCCAAAAAATAATTCTTATGCACATGTGCATTACATGCGTATAATTATCATTTGAGTTCATTTTAGCTTTTAGGGTTAGGTTTTTGGTAGTTTATGATTATTATTATTATTAGTTTTTTTTTTATTATTGGAGGAGAGGGGGGGGGGGGGGGGGGGAGGGGGTTCAAGTTTAGGTTTTAGATTTAGGGGTTTTTTTTTTTTTTTGGGTGGGGGGGGGGGGGGGTTTAGGTTTTTGGGTGGTGTCGGTGGGGGGTGGTTGAGGTTTTTTTCGTATTAATGGTGGTTAGAAAAATAAAAATAAATAAAAAATTGTGATATCAGATCGGCTTCAATGTGTGGATAGTATCAAACATTTATCGTGGGAATGGAAGTCTGTTCCTTCTACTCACGAACAGGTTGCGGAGCTGTTTGATTTACTAAACAATATTCATAATCTTGAGTGGCGAGGAGGAGAAGATTGCTGGAAATGGACCGAGGAAAAGGACGGGCAATTCACTGTTGCGTCGGCCAAAAGACTTATGTCAGACAACTCCTTGGGGGACGGTAGTTATGGGATTAGATGGAAAGGTTGGGTGCCGCTGAAGTGTAAAATTCTGGTTTGGAGGGTCGCTCGGAACCGTATCCCCACCATCGCTGAACTCATCAAACGGGGAGTAAGTATTCAACACACCGGTTGCAGCCTTTGTCAAGACGATATGGAGACAACTTTACACTTATTTACCGGGTGTATTTTTTCGCATGAAGTGTGGTTTCGTATTGAAGATTGGTGCAGGCTAAGCCACAATTTCGTGTTTGATATTCCGGATCTTTTTCAAATGTCGGAGTCTCAATCGCTTTCTAAGGAGTCGAAGTACATCTTAAGAGGCATTGTTTATACTACCATTTGGATGCTTTGGAATGAACGCAATGAACGTGTTTTCAATCACAAGAAGCGGTGGCCTATTCAAATCGTGGAGAACATCAAAGCGACGGCCTACTTTTGGATTCGTAATAGGTCTAGATGGAAAACTATTGATTGGAAAACTTGGTGTAATTTTCCTTTGGATTGATGTAATTTCGGTGTTATAGTTCGTTAAGTCCTTACTTTGAGGCCTTGCGAGGTTGTGTTTATGAAATTCTCCTTTCAAAAAAAAAAAAAAAAAAAAAGCTTTTTAGCTTTTTTTTGGTGGTTTTGGTTGTGTTCACATTGGTTATCGCAGTTAGCGCAATAAAGGTGGTTAGCAAATGAACCCTACCCTATATATATATATATATGTGTGTGTGTGTATAATATAATATAGGGTGGGAGTTGGCTACAAAGTCCATTTTTCCTACAAAGTGTACAAAGTAATAAAACACCATAATGTCAACCATAAAACACACTCAAAACCCACAAATAACATAGTGGAGGTTACTAAAACACCATATTTGTGCGTTTTATGTTGTGTTTTGAATGATAAGGCTTTGATTATCGAATGACTAACAATAACGTGTTTTATGTTGATTATCATATTGTGTTTTATATTCATAGTTGTACGATGGTGTGTTTGAAGTTTTTAAGGAATGTTAGGGTTTGGATATTGTGTTTTAGTGATCTTCACTATGTTATTTGTGGGTTTTGAGTGTGTTTTATGGCTGAGATTGTGGTGTTTTAAGACTTTGTACACTTTGTAGGAAAAATAGACTTTGTAGCAGAACCCCACCCATATAATATATATTATATTATATTATTTTTTTGTGCTGGTCAAACTGTGGGTCAAAATAGTGATTCATGGTAGGGTCAAAATAGAAATTTTGTAACGTCCCTTTTGGCTTTTACTGTGTATGGATATCACAATCTTCACTAGAAATACCGAGGCTAGAGTATGGTGGACGCTTGTTTTGGTAAATTTCTTATTAGTAGCTTTGTATGCTAATCGCATCCTTTTAATATCTTACTGTATTTCCATAACTTTATTTTAATCAGTGACCGCTGCTCAACATCAATCCTTGATCTTCACCGACGCTCCTCAAAATGCAACATCGACATATGTCTGACCTGTTGCCAGGAATTACGAAAGTCCAGGAAACGCAGAAGAAGAACTTCAATAGTTTGCCACGATCTGGTAGCTGATGGAAATGGGCATATATTTTGTCTTTGTAACCCGAAAATTCCATTAAAACTGAATAATCGTGTTTTATTGAAAACATGCATCTCAGATTTGGTAGCAAAAGCAAAACATATAATGGATAACTTCAGTTCGCCTCCTGAGAATAAACATGACTTGTGTGGTGATGATGACCTCAGAGCATATTATAGGAAAACATTGAATAATAAAGACCTATATTGTCGTTCATCAAAAGACGCCGTGATGAAAGATGAACTTATCCGCTTTCGTCACCATTTGTCGAGAGGTGAGCCAGTAGTTATCCAAGATGTTTTAGATCAGAGTTGTGACATAAATTGGAAGCCGATGGAGATGTTGGGTGTTGGTTCAGGTCCCACTCCACACACACAACACAAACTCACTCTCGTATCTGTGTAATATTAATGTGTAGAATGAAAAACAAATGAAAGCAAAGCTTCTGTATTCAATAAGAAAATGGGGTGTACATAATGAAATACTAAACTCCCTATTTATAATAAACAAACAAATAAATGCACATGCTAAATTACTTAGTCCATGATCTCCACCAATTACTCGTTCAACAGAAGACCAATTCAAAACCAAACTTGCTGCAAAAGGCTACTACAATTTCACGTGCAAATTAAATGGTCAAAGACCATTTTACCCCTGGATCCTTTAGTCACTTGACCCGTGACCCGCAAAACTAACTGATTAACCATTTTAACCGTGACCCGATAACGTGCCGAACCAATGACCCGTAAACTGAACCGATTAATCCAACATTCACCCCCTTAATCGGTTTGTTCATACCACTCGTTCACGACACCCGAATCACCATCTCTTCTCGAACCATCCCGACTTCTACCGGACACCCGACCTTCACCTCGGTCACGTCCAAAGCCTTCTCGGTTCAACCCGAAACAAATCACCACACTTGTAACATGTCACATGGCATCACGTTGGAAACGCTCACTAACATCACGACTTTTCACGGATTGACGACCTCTTCCCCGGTCAAATCCAAAGCCACCCGATTTGAACTCCAACGCCATAATGTTACCCGTACCTTTTCCCGATCAAACCTGTTCCAAGAGGCCTCTCCACCGACCAAGAAAACAAAGCCACCCGCTTATAACGTTTTCTTTCAACTGCTAAACGAACCGAATCCAAAAGCCACCTGCTTTGACGGATCCCTTACGCCCGTTTTTCACGCAACACGCCGGTCTCCTCTTATCACGAAACAACACGATCAAGGCACCATCATAACACTTCCGCTGTTGTCACTGGTTGTACACCCGCTGCGCAAACCCGCAACCATCAACCAAAACAGCCACGTTCTTCCTCCTTTCATTCACAACTTCAGCCATGTCGAAGCGAGGTCGCGGAGGTTCCGCAGGGAACAAGTTTCGGATGTCGTTAGGTCTGCCGGTGGCTGCAACGGTGAACTGCGCCGATAATACAGGTGCGAAGAACCTGTACATCATCTCCGTGAAGGGGATCAAGGGACGGCTTAACCGGCTTCCGTCGGCTTGTGTTGGAGATATGGTTATGGCTACTGTTAAGAAGGGGAAACCAGATCTTAGGAAGAAGGTTATGCCCGCTGTTATTGTCAGGCAGCGTAAGCCGTGGCACCGAAAGGATGGTGTCTTCATGTATTTTGAAGACAATGCTGGAGTTATTGTCAATCCTAAGGGAGAAATGAAAGGATCTGCAATTACTGGACCAATTGGAAAGGAATGTGCTGATCTATGGCCTAGAATTGCAAGTGCTGCCAATGCAATTGTTTAAGACTGTTCTGATACCAAATGTTGGTTCAGGTCCCACTCCACACACACAACACAAACTCACTCTCGTATCTGTGTAATATTAATGTGTAGAATGAAAAACAAATGAAAGCAAAGCTTCTGTATTCAATAAGAAAATGGGGTGTACATAATGAAATACTAAACTCCCTATTTATAATAAACAAACAAATAAATGCACATGCTAAATTACTTAGTCCATGATCTCCACCAATTACTCGTTCAACAGAAGACCAATTCAAAACCAAACTTGCTGCAAAAGGCTACTACAATTTCACGTGCAAATTAAATGGTCAAAGACCATTTTACCCCTGGATCCTTTAGTCACTTGACCCGTGACCCGCAAAACTAACTGATTAACCATTTTAACCGTGACCCGATAACGTGCCGAACCAATGACCCGTAAACTGAACCGATTAATCCAACATTGGGTGCATTGCATAATGGCAGTTCAAATATGCCAAATCTCTGTGTAATTAGATGCATTACTGGGAATGAGGTATTTCTGTTTCTTTAATGTTCAAGTTCATATTTTGATGATTGTTTCTTGTCATTTGCAGAATGATTGATCATAATATGCAGGTAGAGGTTCTTACTGACGAATTTATCAATTGTTACACTCTAGGAGAAAAATCTACAGACATGCTGAAATTAAAGGACTTTCCCCAAAATGGCACGTTTGAAGATATTCTGCCACGCTATTATAATGTTTTTATCAGAGTATTGCCTTTCAAAGAATACACTAACACAAAAGAGGGTTTTCTGAATCTTGCTGCAAAGTTACCACCAGCTTCTTTAAAGCCGGATATGGGTCCGAAAGCATATATTGCAAATGGAATGGTTCAAGAACTTGGAAAAGGCGATTCTGTGACCAACCTTCATTGTGATATGTCGGATGCGGTACTAGTTCAATCCTGGATTAGTATATTTATACTGTTAGTATAATGATTGACGAGTGAAACTTTTCAGGTGAATATATTGACACACATATCATGGAAGCGACAATTAGAGATGAGCAACAGGTCAAAAGAGTCAAAAGAGATGATGGTAATAGTGAGTATTCCACATACAGAGGAGATAGAGGGGAAAAATTTGGTGCTCTTTGGGACATATTCCGGAGGGAAGATGCTCATAAAATTAGGATTTATCTACGGAAGCACTCAAAAGAATTTGGTTTACACGCTGCAGATGTATGTTTACTATCATTTTAATTCAGTATCTATTATACTTTATTTCTCCACTGCGGATGTGATGCTTGAGCGATACTTGTGTAGATTGGTGATCCTATTCATGATCAAGCATTTTACTTGACATTGAACCATAAAAGGATGCTAAAACAGGAATGTGGTCAGTATTTATCCAAATATAAGTTGTCATAAGTTTCTGTAACATGTGACACACTGACACGTGATGAGATGTAAACCTTGTAGGTGTGGAACCATGGACATTTGAACAAAGCCTGGGAGAGGCTATTTTTATTCCTGCTGGATGTCCACACCAAGTGTGAAATCTTAAAGTAAGTTTTTTTTTTCTTTTTTCCTTTTTCTTAGACTCAAACACCCCCTCCCCCTCCTTCCAAACCGCCACCGCCACCACCATACACACACAACAGATGTATTTTGCCGCGACCATCAACTTTCTGCTTAAGGCGTAAGGTTACATTATTTATTGCTCTTTTTCCATGCAGTCATGTACAAAAGTTGCTACGGACTTTGTTTCTCCAGAGAACATAACATATTGCATCCGAATAAAAAATGAGATTCGTAAGCTTCCATTAAACCACCTGGCTAGAGAAGACAAACTTGAGGTAATGAAAATTGCACCTTTTATTGTCAATGTAATGTGATTACATTTTCCAACAAAAAATTGATTGAGAAACATACGTTTTCATGGAACAGATACACCAGATGCTCTTGCATGCGATGGAACAATCTCATACTGATATTGCGACACTAATAAGTAAAATTGATTGAGAAACATATATTTTCATCATTTTCAAAAAAAGAAGGTAAAGATCACCAGGTCATTAAATGCAAAACAGGCTTGAGACACTTTTAATTTGTTAAGTTTTAATCTTTTTTAATCAGCATGAATGTTCACTCAACAGCAGGAGTGTTCACTCAACAGCAGGACTGTTCAATCAACCGTCGAAATGTTCACTCAAGAGTTGAACACATCCAAACACCCATCAACATAAATGTTCACTTAATAGCAAGAGTGTTCACTCCCCCATGATTTTTCAAAACCCTATCAAACAAGGTCGGATTGACGCGAAATCTTGCATGAGTCATCGAAACCACGAAAAGAGTCGGTTTTTGGGTGGCGATGGGCCAACGTACCGGGCTTACTATTGAATGAACATTCATGTTTATGGGTGCTTTCGATTCTTGTGTGAACATTCCTGCAGTCGAGTGAACATTCCTGGTGTTGAGTGAACATTCCTATTGTTGAGTGAACATCGACACTTTTAATTTGCTAAAGTTTTAATCTTGTTTAATCAGCATGAATGTTCACTCAACAGCAGGAGTGTTCTCTCAACAGCAGGACTGCTCAATCGACTGTCGAAATGTTCACTCAAGAGTTGAACACATCCAAACACCCATCAACATAAATGTTCCCTTAATAGCAAGAGTGTTCACTCCCCCATGATTTTTCATAACCCTATCAAACAAGGTCGGGTTGACGCGAAATCTTGCGTGAGTCATCGAAACCACGAAAAGAGTCGGTTTTCGGGTGGCGATGGGCCAACGTACCGGGCTTACTATTGAATGAACATTCATGTTTATGGGTGCTTTCGATTCTTGTGTGAACGTTCCTGCAGTCGAGTGAACATTTCTGGTGTTGAGTGAACATTCCTATTGTTGAGTGAACATCGACACTTTTAATTTGCTAAAGTTTTAATCTTTTTTAATCAGCATGAATGTTCACTCAACAGCAGGAGTGTTCACTCAACAGCAGGACTGTTCAATAAACTGTCGAAATGTTCACTCAAGAGTTGAACACATCCAAACACCCATCAACATAAATGTTCCCTTAATAGCAAGAGTGTTCACTTCCCCATGATTTTTCAAAACCCTATCAAACAAGGTCGGGTTGACGCGAAATCTTGCGTGAGTCATCGAAACCACGAAAAGAGTCGGTTTTCGGGTGGCGATGGGCCAACGTACCGGGCTTACTATTGAATGAACATTCATGTTTATTGGTGCTTTCGATTCTTGTGTGAACATTCCTGCAGTCGAGTGAACATTCCTGGTGTTGAGTGAACATTCCTATTGTTGAGTGAACATCGTCATTTTTAATTTGCTAAAGTTTTAATCTTTTTTAATCAGCATGAATGTTCACTCAACAGCAGGAGTGTTCACTCAACAGCAGGACTGTTCAATCAACTGTCGAAATGTTCACTCAAGAGTTGAACACATCCAAACACCCATCAACATAAATGTTCCCTTAATAGCAAGAGTGTTCACTCCCCCATGATATTTCAAAACCCTATCAAACAAGGTCGGGTTGACGCGAAATCTTGCGTGAGTCATCGAAACCACAAAAAGAGTCGGTTTTCGGGTGGCGATGGGCCAACGTACCGGGCTTACTATTGAATGAACATTCATGTTTAGGGGTGCTTTCGATTCTTGTGTGAACATTCCTGCAGTCGAGTGAACATTCCTGGTGTTGAGTGAACATTCCTATTGTTGAGTGAACATCGTCATTTTTAATTTGCTAAAGTTTTAATCTTTGTTAATCAGCATGAATGTTCACTCAACAGCAGGAGTGTTCACTCAACAGCAGGACTGTTCAATCAACTGTCGAAATGTTCACTCAAGAGTTGAACACATCCAAACACCCATCAACATAAATGTTCCCTTAATAGCAAGAGTGTTCACTCCCCCATGATTTTTCAAAACCCTATCAAACAAGGTCGGGTTGACGCGAAATCTTGCGTGAGTCATCGAAACCATGAAAAGAGTCGGTTTTCAGGTGGCGATGGGCCAACGTACCGGGCTTACTATTGAATGAACATTCATGTTTATGGGTGCTTTCGATTCTTGTGTGAACATTCCTGCAGTCGAGTGAACATTCCTGGTGTTGAGTGAACATTTCTATTGTTGAGTGAACATCCATGTTTATGGGTGCTTTCGATTCTTGTGTGAACATTCCTGCAGTCGAGTGAACATTCCTGGTGTTGAGTGAACATTCCTATTGTTGAGTGAACATCCATGTTCATGGGTGAAAGTTGAGTGAACACTCCTGGTGTTCAGTGAACACTCTTGCCATTGAATGAACATTCATGTTTATGGGTGCTTTCGACTCTTGAGTGAACATTCCCGCAGTCGATTGAACAGTCCTGCTGTTGAGTGAACACTCCTGCTGTTGAGTGAACATTCATGCTGATGGGTGTTTAATTAACTTTTTATTATATAAACTAACATTAATAATAATAATAATAATAATTATAATTATAATTATAATTAATAATTATAATTAAATAATGGTTAGATAATGATTACCTAATCACTAACCACGCCCCCAACCAGTTCGTTATATATTATAACTCAGAAGGACAAACCTGAACTTGCTTCCATCAATATGCTACATAAATTAACGGGGTTCG
Source organism: Helianthus tuberosus (assembly GCA_030545235.1). Lineage (NCBI taxonomy): Eukaryota > Viridiplantae > Streptophyta > Magnoliopsida > Asterales > Asteraceae > Helianthus > Helianthus tuberosus. Next base: position 154,632,546 of record CM060371.1, on the reverse strand, counting down.
AACCAGTCACTTGAGCAATAGTGTAAGAGAAAGGACTTTGCAATTTATCTCGCTCCGGTTTTCACCGTATGGTTATTTTACTTACAACCCATTTCTTGATTCTTTTGACCCCTCTATGTCTTATGCCATAAAGTGTCTTTCAAAAACTAACGGTTATCGTCAACGAGTGATCGAATTACCGTTTTACCCTTATTATTTGTATTGGTTTACCTTATAAGGTAATCATTCAAAACTCTTTTTTTATTAGTCATTGCATGACTAAATAATCGTATTAGCTCTTTGTAACCATTCAACATGGTTTATCATTATTGTCTTTTGTTTCGAACCGCACATGTCGTGTCGAAACATCATAATTCAAACATGACTTTCTATTATTCATAACCTATAAATCAATAGGTATTCAATAAATAGAGTGTAAGCTTTACTTACCTAGCATCCAGATTATGCTTTTCCTTCATTCTTTATTCGTTTGACCCGCTTCCTTCCCAAGCTTTCACCTAGCTCGTCAAGCGACAAACTATCATTGTAATTTGTAAGATGGTTAGACTAGTCATAATCATTCACGACTATTCCATCCTACACTTTTCATGTCAAATTTATAACGATCATATCATTGGTCAGTTTGACTTTTTAAAGTCAACTGCCTATTAACATAAATAATTACACGAGGTAGCTCAACTACTCGTTAAATTACTTGGTCACACACCCGAACTCGTATGAAAAATGAAGTTCTAAGAGGGAGTTGCGGCCACACACCCGAACTCGTTTGATGCGGCCTGCATAGGTTGGAATACGGTTCACCCCATAGACCACCGTTGTTCTATTATTTTATTCACCTCCGTTGACATAGGAGTTTATAAATGCGTGTGTGTTTCTTTTTCCGTATCAAAGTATAACATATAAAGACACTTATTCTAAGAGGGAGTTGCGGCCACACACCCGAACTCTTTGATGCGGCTTGCATAGGTTGGAATATGGTTCACCCAATAGACCACTGTTGTTCTACCTTTTTATTCACCGCCGTTGACATAGGAGTTTATAAATGCGTGTGTGTTTCTTTTTCCGTATCAAAGTATAACATATTAATACATTCCACACACCCGAACCCGTTTGATGCGGGTTGCATAGGTTGGAATACGGTTCACCCCATAGACCACCGCTAATACGGTTTACTCATTGGAGTGTCATGGTCTATGGTTCACCCCATAGACCACCGAACCCGTTTTATTCACCTTAGATAAAACCTAAGGTGGGATCCTTGCCTAGAGTTTACGATCCCGTTTCTTGGTTCCTTAATGAAACCTCAGGTGGGATCCTTGCCTGGGTATGGGATCCCACTTTTTGGTTCCTAGATAAAACCTACGGTGGGATCCTTGCCTAGAGTTTACGATCCCACTTCTTGGTTCCTAGATAAAACCTAAGGTGGGATCCTTGCCTGGGGTATGAGATCTTTTCCGTATCAAAGTATAACATATTAATACACTTATTCGTGGAAGAAAAATGGGAAAAAAAACCCCGGGTTGAACGGTGTTTGGCATAAACAGTGAGTGTTCGGTTTGTGGGGGCGAGTCGATTGACACAAAATTTTGCGTGAGGCATGGGGGCCCTCGTATGAAAAATGAAGTTCTAAAAGGGAGTTGCGGCCACACACCCGAACTCGTTTGATGCGGCTTGCATAGGTTGGAATACGGTTCACCCCATAGACCACCGTTGTTCTACCTTGTTATTCACCGCCGTTGACATAGGAGTTTATAAATGCGTGTGTGTTTCTTTTTCCGTATCAAAGTATAACATATTAATACATTCCACACACCTGAACCCGTTTGATGCGGGTTGCATAGGTTGGAATACGGTTCACCCCATAGACCACCGCTAATACGGTTTACTCATTGGAGTATACGACCTTTTTATTCACCGAAATTGACATAGGAGTTTATAAATGCGTGTGTGTTTCTTTTTCCATATCAAAGTATAACATACTAATACACTTATTCGTGGAAGAAAAATGGGGAAAAAAGACCCAATACACAAACTCTTTGAATTTATTCTTAGAGGGATTTAGTATTCGAGTAGAATCTAAGTCTATGGATGGAATGGAGGTCCAGAGATACCTACATCGTGTCGATAGGATGCTTGTTCGAATTGCTTATTCGGTTGTTGGAAGATTTGAAGGGATCAAGCGGATGATAGGATCCGGAAGGTTACTGATCATATCTGCCCCTTTTTTTGCGTTTGGTTCGTCTGTAAATTATCATGCTTAATCATGTTAATTTGGTTAACGATACCAAATATTAGTGAAATATGCAAACGGAAGAAGAAATCACCACAATGCCATTAGTGTGTGTTTCTTTTTCCGTATCAAAGTATAACATATTAATACATTCCACACACCCGAACCCGTTTGATGCGGGTTGCATAGGTTGGAATACGGTTCACCCCATAGACCACCACTAATACGGTTTACTCATTGGAGTATACTGCCTTTTTATTCACCGCAGTTGACATAGGAGTTTATAAATGCGTGTGGGTTTCTTTTTCCGTATCAAAGTATAACATACTAATACATGTATTCGTGGAAGAAAAATGGGGAAAAAAAACCCCGGGTTGAACGGTGTTTGGCACAAACGGTGAGTGTTCGGGTTGTGGGGGTGAGTCGATTGACACGAAATTTTGCGTGAGGCATGGGGGCCCTCTTATGAAAAATGAAGTTCTAAAAGGGAGTTGCGGCCACACACCCAAACTCGTTTGATGCAGCTTGCAAAGGTTGGAATACGGTTCACCTCATAAAACACCGTTGTTCTACCTTTCTATTCACCGTCGTTGACATAGGAGTTTATAAATGCGTGCGGCATGGGGGGCCTCGTATGAAAAATGAAGTTCTAAGAGGGAGTTGCGGCCACACACCCGAATCGTTTGATGCAGCCTGCATAGGTTGGAATACGGTTCACCCCATAGACCACCGTTGTTCTATTATTTTATTCTCCTCCGTTGACATAGGAGTTTATAAATGCGTGTGTGTTTCTTTTTCCGTATCAAAGTATAACATATAAAGACACTTATTCTAAGAGGGAGTTGCGGCCACACACCCAAACTCGTTTGATGCGGCTTGCATAGGTTGGAATTTGGTTCACCCAATAGACCACCGTTGTTCTACCTTTTTATTCACTGCCGTTGACATAGGAGTTTATAAATGCGTGTGTGTTTCTTTTTCCGTATCAAAGTATAACATATTAATACATTCCACACACCCGAACCCGTTTGATACGGGTTGCATAGGTTGGAATACGATTCACCCCATAGACCACCGCTAATACGGTTTACTCATTGGAGTGTCATGGTCTACGGTTCATCCCATAGACCACCGAACCCGTTTTATTCACCTTAGATAAAACCTAAGGTGGGATCCTTACCTAGAGTTTACGATCCCTTTTCTTGGTTCCTTAATGAAACCTCAGGTGGGATCCTTGCCTGGGGTATGGGATCCCACTTTTTGGTTCCTAGATAAAACCTACGGTGGGATTCTTGCCTAGAGTTTACGATCCCACTTCTTGGTTCCTAGATAAAACCTAAGGTGGGATCCTTGCCTAGGGTATGAGATCTTTTCCGTATCAAAGTATAACATATTAATACACTTATTCGTGGAAGAAAAATGGAAAAAAAAACCCCGGGTTGAACGGTGTTTGGCATAAACGGTGAGTGTTCGGTTTGTGGGGGCGAGTCGATTGACACGAAATTTTGCGTGAGGCATGGGGCCTTCGTATGAAAAATGAAGTTCTAAAAGGGAGTTGCGGCCACACACCCGAACTCGTTTGATGCGGCTTGCATAGGTTGGAATACGGTTCACCCCATGGACCACCGTTGTTCTACCTTGTTATTCACCGCCGTTGACATAGGAGTTTATAAATGCGTGTGTGTTTCTTTTTCCGTATCAAAGTATAACATATTAATACATTCCACACACCCAAACCCGTTTGACGCGGGTTGCATAGGTTGGAATACGGTTCACCCCATAGACCACCGCTAATACGGTTTACTCATTGGAGTATACTGCCTTTTTATTCACCGCAATTGACATAGGAGTTTATAAATGCGTGTGTTCATATTTTTCCGTATGAAAGTATAACATACTAATACACTTATTCATGGAAGAAAAATGGGGAAAAAAACCTCGGGTTGAACGGTGTTTGGCACAAACGGTGAGTGTTCGATTTGAGGCTTGCATTGGTTGGAATATGGTTCACCCAATAGACCACCGTTGTTCTACCTTTTTATTCACCGCCGTTGACATAGGAGTTATATATGCGTGTGTGTTTCTTTTTCCGTATCAAAGTCTAACATATTAATACATTCCACACACCCGAACCCGTTTGATGCGGGTTGCATAGGTTGGAATACGGTTCACCCCATAGACCACCGCTAATATGGTTTACTCATTGGAGTGTCATGGTCTACGGTTCACCCCAAAGACCACCGAACCCGTTTTTTTCACCTTAGATAAAACCTAAGGTGGGATCCTTGCCTAGAGTTTACGATCCCTTTTCTTGGTTCCTTAATGAAACCTCAGGTGGGATCCTTGTCTGGGGTATGGGATCCCACTTTTTGGTTCCTAGATAAAACTTACGATGGGATCCTCACCTAGAGTTTACGATCCCACTTCTTGGTTCCTAGATAAAACCTAAGGTGGGATCGTTTCCTAGGGTATAAGATCTTTTCCATATCAAAATATAACATATTAATACACTTATTCGTGGAAGAAAAATGGGGAAAAAAACCTCGGGTTGAACGGTGTTTGGCATAAACGGTGAGTGTTCGGTTTGTGGGGGCGAGTCGATTGACACGAAGTTTTGCGTGGGATCCCATACCCCCAAGAAGACGGGGCTTTATTCAGGAACCAATAAGTGGGATCCTACATATCAAACCCCAGAATGGTTGGAATATGGTTCACCCAATAGACCACTGTTGTTCTAAGAGGGAGTTGCGGCCACACACCCGAACTCGTTTGATGCGGCTTGCATAGGTTGGAATATGGTTCACCCAATAGACCACTGTTGTTCTACCTTTTTATTCACCGCCGTTGACATAGGAGTTTATAAATGCGTGTGTGTTTCTTTTTCCGTATCAAAGTATAACATATTAATACATTCCACACACCCAAACCCGTTTGACGCGGGTTGCATAGGTTGGAATACGGTTCACCCCATAGACCACCGCTAATACGGTTTACTCATTGGAGTATACTGCCTTTTTATTCACCGCAATTGACATAGGAGTTTATAAATGCGTGAGTTCATATTTTTCCGTATGAAAGTATAACATACTAATACACTTATTCGTGGAAGAAAAATGGGGAAAAAAACCTCGGGTTGAACGGTGTTTGGCACAAACGGTGAGTGTTCGATTTGAGGCTTGCATTGGTTGGAATATGGTTCACCCAATAGACCACCGTTGTTCTACCTTTTTATTCACCGCCGTTGACATAGGAGTTATATATGCGTGTGTGTTTCTTTTTCCGTATCAAAGTCTAACATATTAATACATTCCACACACCCGAACCCGTTTGATGCGGGTTGCATAGGTTGGAATACGGTTCACCCCATAGACCACCGCTAATATGGTTTACTCATTGGAGTGTCATGGTCTACGGTTCACCCCAAAGACCACCGAACCCGTTTTTTTCACCTTAGATAAAACCTAAGGTGGGATCCTTGCCTAGAGTTTACGATCCCTTTTCTTGGTTCCTTAATGAAACCTCAGGTGGGATCCTTGTCTGGGGTATGGGATCCCACTTTTTGGTTCCTAGATAAAACTTACGATGGGATCCTCACCTAGAGTTTACGATCCCACTTCTTGGTTCCTAGATAAAACCTAAGGTGGGATCGTTTCCTAGGGTATAAGATCTTTTCCATATCAAAATATAACATATTAATACACTTATTCGTGGAAGAAAAATGGGGAAAAAAACCTCGGGTTGAACGGTGTTTGGCATAAACGGTGAGTGTTCGGTTTGTGGGGGCGAGTCGATTGACACGAAGTTTTGCGTGGGATCCCATACCCCCAAGAAGACGGGGCTTTATTCAGGAACCAATAAGTGGGATCCTACATATCAAACCCCAGAATGGTTGGAATATGGTTCACCCAATAGACCACTGTTGTTCTAAGAGGGAGTTGCGGCCACACACCCGAACTCGTTTGATGCGGCTTGCATAGGTTGGAATATGGTTCACCCAATAGACCACTGTTGTTCTACCTTTTTATTCACCGCCGTTGACATAGGAGTTTATAAATGCGTGTGTGTTTCTTTTTCCGTATTAAAGTATAACATATTAATACATTCCACACACCCGAACCTGTTTGATGCGGGTTGCGTAGGTTGGAATACGGTTCACCCCATAGACCACCGCTAATACGGTTTACTCATTGGAGTGTCATGGTCTACGGTTCACCCCATAGACCACCGAACCCGTTTTATTCACCTTAGATAAAACCTAAGGTGGGATCCTTGCCTAGAGTTTACGATCCCGTTTCTTGGTTCCTTAATGAAACCTCAGGTGGGATCCTTGCCTGGGTATGGGATCCCACTTTTTGGTTCCTAGATAAAACCTACTGTGGGATCCTTGCCTAGAGTTTACGATCCCACTTCTTGGTTCCTAGATAAAACCTAAGGTGGGATCCTTGCCTGGGGTATGAGATCTTTTCCGTATCAAAGTATAACATATTAATACACTTATTCGTGGAAGAAAAATGGGAAAAAAAACCCCGGGTTGAACGGTGTTTGGCATAAACGGTGAGTGTTCGGTTTGTGGGGGCGAGTCGATTGACACAAAATTTTGCGTGAGGCATGGGGGTCCTCGTATGAAAAATGAAGTTCTAAACGGGAGTTGCGGCCACACACCCGAACTCGTTTGATGCGGCTTTCATAGGTTGGAATACGGTTCACCCCATAGACCACCGTTGTTCTACCTTGTTATTCACCGTCGTTGACATAGGAGTTTATAAATGCGTGTGTGTTTCTTTTTCCGTATCAAAGTATAACATATTAATACATTCCACACACCCGAACCCGTTTGATGCGGGTTGCATAGGTTGGAATACGGTTCACCCCATAGACCACCGCTAATACGGTTTACTCATTGGAGTATACTGCCTTTTTATTCACCGCAATTGACATAGGAGTTTATAAATGCGTGTGTGTTTCTTTTTCCATATCAAAGTATAACATACTAATACACTTATTCGTGGAAGAAAAATGGGTAAAAAAGACCCAATACACAAACTCTTTGAATATATTCTTAGAGGGATTTAGTATTCGAGTAGAATCTAAGTCTATGGATGGAATGGAGGTCCAGAGATACCTCCATTGTGTCGACATGATGCTTGTTCGAATTGCTTATTCGGTTGTTGGATGATTTGAAAGGATCAAGCGGATGATAGGATCCGGAAGGTTACTGATCATATCTGCCCCTTTTTTTGCGTTTGGTTCGTCTGTAAATTATCATGCTTAATCATGTTAATTTGGTTAACGATACCAAATATTAGTGAAAGATGCAAACTGAAGAAGAAATCACCACAATGCCATTAGTGTGTGTTTCTTTTTCCGTATCAAAGTATAACATATTAATACATTCCACACACCCGAACCCATTTGATGCGGGTTGCATAGGTTGGAATAAGGTTCACCCCATAGACCACCGCTAATACGGTTTACTCATTGGAGTATACTGCCTTTTTATTCACCGCAGTTGACATAGGAGTTTATAAATGCGTGTGTGTTTCTTTTTCCGTATCAAAGTATAACAAACTAATACACTTATTCGTGGAAGAAAAATGGGGAAAAAAACCCCGGGTTGAACGGTGTTTGGCACAAACGGTGAGTGTTCGGGTTGTGGTGGTGAGTCGATTGACACGAAATTTTGCGTGAGGCATGGGGGCCCTCTTATGAAAAATGAAGTTCTAAAAGGGAGTTACGGCCACACACCCAAACTCGTTTGATGCAGCTTGCAAAGGTTGGAATACGGTTCACCTCATAGAACACCGTTGTTCTACCTTTATATTCACCGTCGTTGACATAGGAGTTTATAAATGCATGAGGCATGGGGGGCCTCGTATGAAAAATGAAGTTCTAAGAGGGAGTTGCGGCCACACACCCGAACTCGTTTGATGCGGCCTGCATAGGTTGGAATACGGTTCACCCTATAGACCACCGTTGTTCTATTATTTTATTCTCCTCCGTTGACATAGGAGTTTATAAATGTGTGTGTGTTTCTTTTTCTGTATCAAAGTATAACATATAAAGACACTTATTCTAAGAGGGAGTTGTGGCCACACACCCGAACTCGTTTGATGCGGCTTGCATAGGTTGGAATTTGGTTCACCCAATAGACCACCGTTGTTCTACCTTTTTATTCACCGCCGTTGACATAGGAGTTTATAAATGCGTGTGTGTTTCTTTTTCCGTATCAAAGTATAACATATTAATACATTCCACACACCCAAACCCGTTTGATACGGGTTGCATAGGTTGGAATACGATTCACCCCATAGACCACCGCTTATACGGTTTACTCATTGGAGTGTCATGGTCTACGGTTCACCCCATAGACCACCGAACCCGTTTTATTCACCTTAGATAAAACCTAAGGTGGGATCCTTACCTAGAGTTTATGATCCCTTTTCTTGGTTCCTTAATGAAACCTCAGGTGGGATCCTTGCCTGGGGTATGGGATCCCACTTTTTGGTTCCTAGATAAAACCTACGGTGGGATTCTTGCCTAGAGTTTACGATCCCACTTCTTGGTTCCTAGATAAAACCTAAGGTGGGGTCCTTGCCTAGGGTATGAGATCTTTTCCGTATCAAAGTATAACATATTAATACACTTATTCGTGGAAGAAAAAAGGGAAAAAAACCCCGGGTTGAACGGTGTTTGGCATAAACGGTGAGTGTTCGGTTTGTGGGGGCGAGTCGATTGACACGAAGTTTTGCGTGAGGCATGGGGGCCCTCGTATGAAAAATGAAGTTCTAAAAGGGAGTTGCGGCCACACACCCAAACTCGTTTGATGCGGCTTGCATAGGTTGGAATACGGTTCACCCCATGGACCACCGTTGTTCTACCTTGTTATTCACTGCCGTTGACATAGGAGTTTATAAATGCGTGTGTGTTTCTTTTTCCGTATCAATGTATAACATATTAATACATTCCACACACCCAAACCCGTTTGATGCGGGTTGCATAGGTTGGAATACGGTTCACCCCATAGACCACCGCTAATACGGTTTACTTATTGGAGTATACTGCCTTTTTATTCACCGCAATTGACATAGGAGTTTATAAATGCGTGTGTGTATCTTTTTCCGTATCAAAGTATAACATACTAATACACTTATTCGTGGAAGAAAAATGGGGAAAAAAACCCCGGGTTGAACGGTGTTTGGCACAAACGGTGAGTGTTCGATTTGAGGCTTGCATAGGTTGGAATATGGTTCACCCAATAGACCACCGTTGTTCTACCTTTTTATTCACCGCCATTGACATAGGAGTTATAAATGTGTGTGTGTTTCTTTTTCCGTATCAAAGTATAACATATTAATACATTCCACACACCCGAACCCGTTTGATGCGGGTTGCATAGGTTGGAATACGGTTCATCCCATAGACCAGCGCTAATACGGTTTACTCATTGGAGTGTCATGGTCTATGGTTCACCCCATAGACTACCGAACCCGTTTTATTCACCTTAGATAAAACCTAAGGTGGGATCCTTGCCTAGAGTTTACGATCCATTTTCTTGGTTCCTTAATGAAACCTCAGGTGGGATCCTTGTCTGGGGTATGGGATCCCACTTCTTGGTTTCTAGATAAAACCTACGGTGGGATCCTTGCCTAGAGTTTACGATCCCACTTCTTGGTTCCTAGATAAAACCTAAGGTGGGATCCTTTCCTAGGGTATGAGATCTCTTCCATATCAAAGTATAACATATTAATACACTTATTCGTGGAAGAAAAATGGGGAAAAAACCTCGGGTTGAACGGTGTTTGGCATAAACGGTGAGTGTTCGGTTTGTGGGGGCGAGTCGATTGACACCAAATTTTGCGTGGGATCCCATACCCCCAAGCAGACGGGTTTTATTCAGGAACCAATAAGTGGGATCCTAGATATCAAACCCCAGAATGGGATCCCACCCTAGGTTTTATTCAGGAACCAAGAAGTGGGATCCCATACCCCCAAGTAGGGATCCCACCTTAGGTTTTACCAAGGAACCAAGAAGTGGGATCTCATACCCCAGGCAGGGATCCCACCTTAGATTTTATCTAGGAACCAAGAAGTGGGATCTCATACCCCAGGCAGGGATCCCACCTTAGGTTTTATCTAGGAACCAAGAAGTGGGATCTCAGAGCTCAAATTCATAATCTAATCTAAAGAAGAGCCCAACACAAGAAACAATGGTTATTCCTGCTGACGAAGTTCACATTGAAGACACACTCCACTTTATAGAAGAACCTGTTGAGGTTACTGACTGGAAAGTTAACAAGACTCGGAGGAGTAGTGTTAAACTCGTCAAGGTTCGGTGGAACGCACGTCACGGCCCAGAGTTTACTTGGGAGCGTGAAGACCGTATGAAAGCAAAATACCCACATTTATTCCCTAACACCCCTGTAGCTAGTAGTAAAGCTTAAAATTTAGGGACGGACTTTTCTTAACAGGGGGAGAATGTGACAACTGTCAAAATTTCAGGTATTCATACAACTATTAAACCATGATTAGTGCTTAATGATTGTGCTGAATTATAATTAATGACTTGAATTGCTTTCTGATTAATGCCATATACATACATGTGCATCACATATTGCTTAATGTCATATTATCATTAATGCATGAAAGCTTATTTGACTCAAATGATGCACCAAACACAGTTAGCACAGTTATCAGACAAATCAGGAAAATGCTGACAGAATTCAGCATATAGGCAGACAGTGTGTTGAGACACAGAATGAGCCAGAAACCAAGTATTACACTAGTATAGTGTGCAGGAAAGTAAGGATCACAAAACTGCCTTCCTAGAGATAGTTTAAGTGCCGGAAAGTGCCTAAAACTCACCTAAAGTGCTGAATTCAACAAAAAACAGCAATTTTCAGCATTTAAACAATCTAATATCATGTAGAAATATGGTTAAATGGTCCTGAATGCTTTCCTAAGTGTTGGGAATCAAAACTGTCATAAAAAGGTACATAAAGCATAGTAAACTGCAAAGTTTAGCATCTTAACGAACCGGTAACCAACCGAACAACCGGACACTACCTGAAACACCAAATTTTCACTAGAAGTACTGTTTTAACATTACCAAGCTAGTTATGGTCCCCGAACATCATAACACATCATAAATATCTAGTAACTAAAGTATCTAACTAAATACTTGGATTTTTACCATAAACTAACTAGTTTAGTTTAACCTAGCCTACATACACCCCCCTACCACCTATGTTATCGGCCAACATATGGCCCACCTCAAGATTTGTTCAAATATTTTATTTGATCTTGTTTATGCTTTGTTAGACACATTATACATGAGATAATACTTGAGATTGGATTATAAGTAAACATAAGGGTTCTAACTTCTCATTCTAACACACACTAAAACACACACACCCTCTCCTTCCTTTCCTTGTGCTCTCGGCCGACCTCAACCCCACCATCATCACCATCATTCACTCATCTTCTATACATTCCAAGCACATCCAAAGGTGTTAGAGGTTACATAAAGAAGCTAGGAGCTTTCGGAAGTTCAAGGACCTCTTTCATTTGCTTTTAACCTTCTCTTAACTTCACTTGATCATCCCTAGCCTTGAGCTAGTGGTAAGAACCTTAATCTTTCTATTTTACATCTATTTCAAGTGGTTAAAAGATATTACATAATGTTAATCATGAAGAACACTAAGAATCACAAGAAAGAAACTTGAACATAAGCATGAATACATACGAAATCTTAATGTTTATGTGTTGTAATACTTGTTGATTGCTTGTGAAAATGATGTTGATCATCATATGATCTTGCTAGATCATGATTAAAAACATAATCTAGCAAGATGAGAGGATGAAAGTGTTGTAGGATCATATCTCATCCTCATAAGAAACATGAACTTGAAAGAATATGTGGTTTTCTTGTAAAACAATGATCAAAGTGAGTTGTTAATCATGTAAATCTAAGATTTCAAGAGTGATTTCTCAAGAAACCAAGTTAAAAATATAAGTTCTACTTAATCTTGGTTCTTACATAAATAACCCTTATTTTTGGTGGTTAAACAAGTGTAGAAACACTTATGTAATAAGAAAAATCAAAGAAGAAACATTTTTGGAAAATATAATTATAAGTTGTGAAGATCCATTTTCTTAAAAATGAAATTTTAAAGAATCAATCACACTTTAAAGGGTAACAAGACTTACTAAGAACACTAGTAAGTTACTACAAATTTTTGTGAAATTTCAAGTTCATGAAGTAGTAGATTATGCTTGTTTTTGGCAAAATTGGTAAGAAAAGATTGTTTATTGTTGATTGTGGATTGATTGTGTTGATTTTACAAAAGAAAATGATATACCTTCAAGGTATGGAAACCTCCATTTTTAGGGGAAACTATGACAAAATTTTTATAAAAATTAAACACTTAGAAAAATATTTCCAAATAAATATTTATAAGTGTATTTTAAACCATAAATTTTTACATAAACTTTGCCATCATTTTTGTCACAAAGATTATAAATATTGGAGGTTGGTTTTTATAAATAAAAGTGACTAAATATGTATTTAGAAAATATATATTTAGAAGTCACCATGGTGTTGTTTGTTTTTTGTTAAAAGAGCTTCAGGACCTCTTTTGTCTTCACCAAGCAGACCATGCGCAGACATAGGGGTCTGAAGCTTGTTTGTTTTTCAGAAGACAATTCATTAAAAAACATCTTCAGCACCTCTTCCTCAGGCAGATGCTGATTTACCTCTTCACATACCTCTTCAACCTCTTCCAAACACAAAACTCTCAAAACCCTAGTTCCCTTCTCCATTCTTCAGCCGACCTCCCCTGCTCCTCCACCTCCAGCCGCTGCCACGCCGCCCTCCACCCCTCCCGCCGATCTGAAACCTTCCACAGCCGAGCACCACCGCAGAGCACCACCGCCAAGCACCTCCGCCGAGCACCTCTACTCCAAAACCCTAGCTCCTTCACATAGCCGCCGCTGATTATTCCCCTCCACACAGCCAGTTTATTCCACTCCACATAAAATCGCTGATTATTCAGGTATGTGATCCTTTTATGCTTAGTGGGTATTTGTTCTTAAATAAAATCGCTGTAAGTTTGACTTTTTGTGCAAGAAATCTACACAAAAACGAAAAATGTCTGAAAAAACCGTCATTGATGAGCAGAAAAATGCAGAAGTAGCAGAGGAAATGTCAAAGATGCATAGAATTCGAGTTTAGGGTTTCTACACTTTTAATCACGTTTTGGTTAAGACTTTGTATGTAGTATGGTTTAACATTGAATCGGAGTGTTTCTGGATGTTGATTGCTTGTTTTTGATCAGTTTTATGCTGTAATTTTGTTGTTTATGATTAGTTATATGATGTGATTTTGTTACTGACCATTCATATGGTGTAATTTTGTGCTTTATGATCAATTATATGATGTAATTTTGTTTCTGATCATTATATGGTGTAATTTTGTTGTTTTTGGTCATTTATATGTCGTAATTTTGTTGTACTTGATAAATTATATGGTGTAATTTCGCTTCTAATCAAGTATATGCTGTAATTTGTTATTTCTGATCAATTATATAGTGTAATTTTGTTGTTTCTAATCAAATATATGCTGTAACTTTGTTTCTGATCATTTATATGTTGTAACTTTGTTGTTTCTTGATCAATTATATGGTGTAATTTTGCTTCTAATCAAGTATATGCTGTAATTTGTTGTTTCTGATCAATTATATAGTGTAATTTTGTTGTTTCTGATCAAATATATGATGTAACTTTGTTTTTGATCATTAAATAAAATAAGTTTATTTATATTTCAGTTTATTTCAGCAGCTTGTAGAAGTTAAAAAACAAATAGTCTTCTTCTTACAGACCGCAGAGGTTTGGTCCACCTCTTCAGCTACAGATGCCTGCAGATGTGGCCCGCAGACTACAGACGTTTTACCTCTGAAAAAACAAACAGCACCCATGTGTGTGATTATTTGTATACTTTGTGTATTAGTTATATTATTTTAGGACATGAAATAATATAACTCATCAAAATACCAAAAATTACAATCCAAAATATTACCAAAATTCCAAGAATATGAATATACACATTTTACACAAAATATTGGTGAAACCGAACCAAGTAATATAACTCACAAAAATATCCCGGAAAATTTATTCACAAGTATATTTTGGTAAATAATAATTTGGACACACCAAGGAAACGAAATATGATTTTTACAAGTACTACAAGAATATATCATATTTTTTACAAGGGAAAAATATATTATTTTGGGCAAGTATAAATATATATTTTTCTTGAAATTTTTACAAGATATATTATTTTTGAAAGAAATATATATTTTCTTAAACAAACATGAAATACAATATTTTTGGGATGAAAGATATATTTTCTCAAATAAATATGAAATATATCATTTTGGAGAAAAATAAGTTTCTATATATTTTCCAAGTTAGACTTGTAAATATATTATTTTTGGAACTTATATGAAAATACGAATATTTTTGCCAAGGGAAAAATTATAAATAATTTTTCTAAGTAGTATTTCTTAAAATATATATTTTGGAAATATATATGGATTTTTACTAAGGATACTTCACAATTACAAGAGATACGTATTTTCGTACGTATAATTACACTCCGGAATACGACCCCACATACATGGCAAAAATATACAAATACAGGAATACGAATACACCCATCCTTGGGAAGGAAATACAAGTATAAATACTTGAAGAGTATTAAGTTAAAATATATTGTTTTAACAATTATTCCAAAAATTAATAAATATAATTTAAGTTGAAATATTTAATATTTTAACAAATAATTATATAACTTGGAATAATATCGAAGGCACAAAGAAACGTAACTCAAAGACACTAATTAATACTAAGTCAAGGCACGACCCGCTCGTCTAATAGACCATAGTACGTTGTAGGTAGTCGTGTACACCGGAAGAAGCTTGAGTTACTGTGATACGAAGACGCAAGAATGTGAGTTCATGACCCCCTTTTCTTTTAACTGTTTTCAGTTTTATAACTTCGGGGGTGAGGTACATGTTACAACTGTTTACAAACTTTATTATTTGGTATGGTTAGCTAAGGAAGGGTACTGCTAGATCATGTGAGTGGTGGGTATGACGCTTAAGACCATTAATCCTCGTTGAAGGACCGAGGGACATGAGTGATAGATCTATTTGGGTGTAGCGAGCCCCGCCCATGTTGGACCAGGGTTTGGCCCATGGGTTGACTATGTCTTACAGCCGGAAGCCCGGTGCAAAGTCTGCTAGGTTTGAGCCTTCCTGCATCACGTCACACATATTAATGGCCTTGCAAACCATTAATGATCTGTTTTTCCTTGTTGCTTTCATATCGGGATTTACAAACTTACATACATACTTTCAATGATTACAAAGGTTTATTCATACACATAAACAAACACACGAACTCGCTCAACTTTTGTTGATGTTTTCAAACTACATGTATTTCAGGGAATTAAATGTGGATCTGGTGGGCGTTTGGAAGTTCCAAGTGTTGATTGAGAATAAGAGATGTCATCCATGGTCTTAGGGTTTGGTTTGTGTGTCTTATCCTGGACGAGACACGTCTTCCAAAACCTGGTTTTATTTAATTTCTTTTGTCGAGTCCTTGTGAACTCTAAAAACAAGTTGCATGGTTTGTACTCGAATTTGAATTCTATGTTTTAAAACAATGTTGTAGTTATGTTTTTAAA
The DNA here is from genome assembly GCA_030545235.1 of Helianthus tuberosus. Lineage (NCBI taxonomy): Eukaryota > Viridiplantae > Streptophyta > Magnoliopsida > Asterales > Asteraceae > Helianthus > Helianthus tuberosus. The sequence goes on along the minus strand of CM060371.1, from coordinate 154,616,572 downwards.
CTTATTTAATGGATGATCATCTTCGGTTTTATCATATAGTTGTTGTTATGATTGAATGCAATGATATTAAGCAAGTCACACATAATCACGCTTCCGCAAAAGTCAGGGTGTGACACCTGAGGTCTTACTCACATATGAGCTTAGAGTTAGTTAATGTTGAATCTGGACTAGAGTATTTGAAAAGAGTAGTTACGAAAGGACATTCAGAGGCAATGTACGCATATGGCATGATTCTTGTTTCAAGTGGCGATCAACAAGGATTAAAACTTTTAAATTCAATGAATTGTTTAAGGTAAAGGCATTGGAATGTGTGAGGTTATAGAGAAAAAACTAATTCGATATTAAGTCAGATGTGGATTAATGATACGCTTACTCTAGCAAAAGTGAACACAAAATGCCAAGAACGAAAGCATGCCATTCGTTTTGAAAGAAGGGGTTCGAGTTTAGATAATCGTGAAGAAATTGCAGGTTGTGACATATGTTTATGGTATCGCGAACTTGTTTATTTTTGTAAAAGCATGAATGTTATCGTTTAAAAATTTAGGCGGCATCAGGAAAAGAAAAGTGTAATTGAACTTATCATGTTATTTGCTTATATGCATGGTTATTAATGATTCTAGTTGATTATGTTTGTACATTATATTTTAAATTAGTTGTAGTTGTTTGTGCGTACAATAATATATGTAGAGAGTGATTGAACAAATGCGTATCTACTTAATGAGGAGGTTACGGAAAATATGCATGTCTTGTGAGAAAGTAATAATAAATCTAGTAAACGTGTTAGTTATCATTACTTTTGTATGTATCACAAAAGTATTCAACTTATCCTCTTTTCTAGTTGGATCAATCAAACTATTGTATCCTCCCCATGCACATGTTCTCATACATTGAAATTAAATTTGATCATATTGTTATCAATTTTGGAGAAATGAAATTTACAATTCTTCTCCTGAATATGTTATAAGTTTTTTATTGAGCTTTCACTCCACAAAGATGAGTGTTTTTCAAATTATAATTTAATTAAAAAAAAATTAATATATGACAGTTTCACACGCTTAAAAAAGTAACAAAACTCAGTTTATAGCAATGAAATTAGTTTCTGAGAAATGAAAATTAACAAATCTCGCTTTAGTTTTTTCAAATTGGGTCATCTATGAATAAACTAATAGAAGTTGCGAATAAGGTTGTATTTCATTGTATAGCCCGATTTTTACATTGTACAAAGTTATATTAGTTTGAGAGAGAAACCCGCATGTAGTTCATCTCAAAAACAAATATAGAAGAAAAACAAATTAATTTGATAAGGGTCGGCCCTGAGAATTCGTGTACCCTATTCGAGTTTGAAAAAACGTGCTCTTAGGCCTTAACGAAATTGGGTATTGGGCTCATTAAAGGTCTAAACCTTATGTCAATGGGCTAATAACTAATCTAAACCATAAGAATAGTTTTGTAAGTGGGCCTATCTTGGTGTTTGTATGGGTAAACCCTAGTAATTTGTTTTACATATACATATGGCTTTTTTTTAAATAATGTGCCCTTCAAAATATCGGGCCCTAGCTAGTGGGCCTCCCGCCCACCCTAGGGCTGTCCTTGAATTTGATAGTTTGATAAATGATGGGAGGGGATATGAATGCTCTTATAATTATAAATAACAAACAAAAGGTTAATATTTTGGATTTTCTTTCACAACTTAAGCCTACTAAAATTGATTGTAGTTTGATTTTCTCTCTAGTAGTTTGCTTTTTCTTTCCTTGTAAGGTCTTGTGATATACTTTACCCGTCCTTAACTTTACCTAGGTGTTACATCATCCGCTTTTTTCAATTCTACTTCACCTCACCCCAAGGAAATGGTTTAATCATGTGAACTCCACTAAACCCTAATTTTTAGTTGTTTTTGGTTTAAAAAATAAAAAAATTAATTCAATCTCTTAATATCCCATTAACATTTTATTAACAAATAAACTCTTTAACGGCCCTTAACACAAGAAGAAAGTCATGTGCAATGCCGGTTAACATGTCATGTCATCGTTAATGTTGCAGACATTATGATACATCCCAATGCCTAATATGTAATAGTAGTTGGGGGTGGAACTTTTTTTTTGAACAACCAAACCAACTTTCATTACTTTTTAACATTACAATACGATTGAAGCCGAGCAAGGTGTTGGCTACAATTTGCATCTAGGACCAAGCTGTAACACTTGTGCCTCCACGGCCATCAAACAAATACCGAACCAATGAAATATTGTATTTCATACTTGGGATTTGTAAAAATATGTGTATCATTTGCACATATCAATTCTCGTTCAATTCCAAACTCTAAATCGCTTTCTGGAAGGTTATACGCGCACCGATGCGTAAATATAACCAGTTTAATGCAACAAACACTCCGGAATAGTGACATAGGCTTAACATACCTTAAATAACCTTTACATAACTTAGATATAAGTTTTGGAAGGTTTGGTGGGGTGAAATCAAAGTTTAATCGCTTACAGGGACTAAAGTTGACAAACTGCGAAAGTATGCCAATTTGAACTGTGACAGACCTTCCGGAACATGACCATAAGTTAAACATACCATAAATATCCTTTACACAGCTTAGAAATAGGCTTTGAGGTGTTCGGTATGCTAAAATAAACTTTTGTGTCATTCAGGGACTAAAAGTGTCAAAAAGTGCACAAGTTTGCATTTTCGCGCATAACTTACGTTCTGAATACATCCGGACATCCAAAAATTTATGTAAGCACTAAAATATTTTATTTTAGTGTTCGCCATAAGAAAAATCCATTCGTCGCGTCATTTGGATCGTTTTTCGCGCTTATGCGCATTCCGTCGTAATTAAGCGAACATCGCGTTCGTACGACCAAACGAACCATCATCCGGCATATTTTTGAGTATGTTTTGAGTTCCCTATACTTTAACTTCATTTTAGAGCCTTGAAATGAGGTTAACGGGGTTCAAACGCATCGAAAAAGGCCTTAAACACGTGCAGGGACCATAGCTGCCAATTTTGAAACTTTCTGATTCAGGGGGGGTGCTAGCGTAGCGCGAGGCCTATGGGGCTACCCGTCGCGCTACGCGACTGCCTATTCTGGGCAGAAAACATGCATTAACATCAGTTTTTCGCATTCGGGACCAGATTCGATGTATTAGCCGTTGTTTAATTCACAACCACACATTCTAAACTTGCTTAGTCAGCGGATAAGGATGGAACTTAGGCACCATAACCTTGCAACACATGTATGGATGGAATTTAAGCACCTAAGCACCATAACTTTGCAACACATGTATGGATGGAATTTAAGCACCTAAGAACCATAACTTTGCAACACATGTACGGATGGGATTAAGGCACGTTTTCCATGAAACGATCTTAACGGTTCGGGTATTCCTATAAATACCCCATACCCCCCCCCCCCCATTGCTAAAATCACTAGAATTCTGATTTGAGAACCTCTAAGTTGAAACCATTGTTTCATACCTGAGATTCTTGAATCGGGATTAGCATTCGGGGACCCTTCGTAAGTATTCTTTCGTTCTTTTCCTTATTTTACTGCTTTTCGAGTCAGAAAGTCAAACTTTGTTTGACTTTTAGCGTTGACCAGTAATGGTCAATGCGAAGTTCGTTTGAACTTCGCAACGTGATTGTAATCACGATGGTTATAGTCCCTTGGGACTATGCCCACTGATTACCACGTTGTCTAGGGTCGTAGGGTAGGCGATCTAATAAATCGCCTATACCTTCGAACTCGACCCATTTGGTCGATCATTAGGATCTGACCAAACACATTAGGTGACCATAGTAGGTAGGGAATAACCTTCCGAGGTTATACCCTATGGTCACATCGTTTAAGTAGTTGTATGATAGGTAGTTTATATGCCTTAGGTAAATTACCAGAATACCCTTTTCATGTATAATTGGTAATTAAGCATATGTAACCTAAACTTTTGTCACATAACTGATTATGTAACATGTTTAGGCATATAACACTTGTCATAGGACTAGTTAGGCGGTCCGAACGCGTTTCACGCGAACGACGCGTTAAAGTAGCATAAGCTACCTAAACGGGTCGTAATGGGTCGTAAACAATTAGGTTAAGTTTCAGTTAGTATGTAGGCTTTGTTAAACCATATGACACGAGTCTCTATACTCGTTTGGTTTACGAAACCGCATTCTATCCGATCTTCCGATTTAGGTCCGGTTTATTAACATAGTTACCTATATTAGGTGCCGTTTGATTTCCGTGATCTCTAGCATTGTTTGGTTGTCACTCAAGGACTACTAAGCATTCTCAAGTGAGTACATAGACCCCTCTTTTACTGTTTTCCAAACTGTTTTGGGGTGAAACACATGTGCCTACTTGTTACTTTCGTGCTTTTCTGTTTTCACATCATATACTTGCTATGTTCATTAGTACATTTATAGTACATGATTTCATGGTGTTCTATGCTTTGTATGATGACTTTGCATACTTAGTACATTGTTTTACATGACTTTTCTACTTTGTATGATGACTTTGCATACTTAGTACATTGTTTTACACTGCATCTATGTTGCATATGTTCCAGTAACATATGGACACATTGTTTTACAGCTCTACCCTGTATGTTTACTCTAGCATACTAGGTACATTATCTTCATAAAACATGCTTACATTTTGGTATGACATTTGGTTTGTTTAAACTATACTATACATTCATTAACACCGATCATGCCGTTCGTTAGTAGGTAGTGGTACCATAGGACTTGACAAATCCCGTTCCGGACATCCCAGGGAAAGGGGATGAAAGGAATGACCGAATCCGAATACATATTCTCTTGATAACTCACTTTTACATAGTTATCCGTCTGTCTCAAGGCTTGGATGTATGAATTTTCACAATACCGCATAAATGTTCATATTCAGTATAGCATGCATATATCTTACAAAACATAACTTTGATTTAAACCAAGTTTTACTTCAATACTTTGTTTTGTACATTTTTACTTATGGTTTAAGTAGTCTAAATTTTACTTACCATACATATCATTTTGGTTATACATTACTTGACTACTTTTGGACTATAGACATTTGACATGGATATTTGACATAGACATTTGACATGGATATTTGACATAGACATTTGACATGGATATTTGACATAGACATTTGACATGGATATTTGACATAGACATTTGACATGGATAATTGACATAGACATTTTGACATGATTTACATCTTGACATGAACATTTTACATTGTTTGGTTTGGTTTGATTAAGTGACTAAGTAACGATGCGTGTGTAATATGATACAAGCATGGTGGATACGCCGCTGGTACTTCCTATATATAAGTGTTTGTATGGTATTACATGTCGTAACGTTATTTGAATCATTTCAGTTTGAGACATAGAACATTTCATACAAATAACATACTTTTCACAAGACATTGATTTATAAACAACTTATCTTATGTAAACATATTTTACTTGGTTATTCATTTAACCTTACATTTATTTATACTTATCATCTGATCTTATCGTTTTTCAAATGATTTAAAAGACAAAGCAAATAACAAGGTTCATGACTAAACATTTTCTCAAACATAAGTCATGAATCTTATTTTCACAAAACCTATGTATCTCACAGGCATTTTTATGCTGACGTACCTATTTTCACATGTGTTTTTCAGGAACTATTGCATAAGATGATCAAGATACACATAGACAGACTTGGGCTTTAGTGACAATAAAAGATGCAAGACTAGTTAATTATGTTGTATTTCCTTGTTTAATTAAGACATTGTAACACTTTTAATCAATAAAACGAAACTTTAACTTCCATGGTTGTGAAACATTAATTCTGTTACAACACTCCCCGATGTTTCCGCCACGTTTTGTATGTTCTACGTGGTCGGGGTGTGACACAAGCACAGAAACCATTACATTCCTGACAACATACCATGAACTAAGACTCCACCTTTACAATACTAAATCATCATGATCTTTGACTCCACTTTACTCTACTAGGTAAGAACACCATGACACCTGACTATATAAGATAGGAAAGTATATAACCAACTAGTGGAATGCCCCGCCCGCCTTGTGGGGTGTTTCGATTACTTGTACATACTACTCATAACGCGATGTGAATACAATAATATGGAGACGTGGATAAAAATATCATCTTCAAAGGAAAAAATACTACTCATAACGCGATCTGAATACAACAATAGAGTAACTTTATTAAAGTTGAGAAGTAGTAGCGTAAAGTGAGTTAAAAAAATTGGGTAAAGTTGAGGTATTAAATTTAATATTTTCAGCAAAAAAAGGTATTAAATTTTGCCATTCTTGAGTTTTGGAGCTGGTCACTTCATTAGATTGAGTATACATCAACCACACACCATTTTAATACTAAGATTTGCTTTAAACTATATATATATTAAAAATGAAACAACCAAAAAAACATTAAGGATCTAGTAGGTGTCGCATTGTTTCACCAATAACAAAAGTTCATTATTCACGGCCATAAGGGGACTAGGGGTGGTAAATGTTTTGCCCGTGATGATTGTTTTCCACGCGTGATAAACTGATCTAGCCCACCGCCACCATACAACTTCAACGCGTGAATTGTTCAACGTATGCTATCTTCAACGCGTGATGGTGTTTATTGTCACACCCCGACCACGTAAAACAACAAATGGTGGCGGAAACGTCGGGGAGTGTTGTAACAGAATTATTGTTTCAAACCATGGATACAAAGAGTTTCGGTTTATAAAATATTAAACATTGTCTTAAAGTTAAACAAGCAAGTCAAACATAGTCTATCATCGTTATTAAATCACTAAGGCCTCGTCCGGTCCTAAGTGAGCATGCATCCTATTCGCAATCAACATTAAGCAACATCACCTGAAACATATGTAAAAACAAAGTCAGCAAAGAAATGCTGGCGAGCACATAGTTTTTGTGTGTGTCAGATTCATGGCTCGTTGAAAATATCTCGTACAACTTCATTTATCGATACTTGAAACCTTGTTTTGTAAAATGTTTGTATTGTAAAATGAATAACCAAGACAAAACAGATTGGTTATAATTTATAAACCTCGATGCCATGAATCTTAACCCAAAACATTTGTTTATGTGAACCAAATCATAAATCGTTCTCGTAATAAAACTCGTATGGTTTATATAGTTTGGTAAACATCCTTGTGTGACATCGTTGAGCTCGTTCTCGTTATAGATCATCGTTCATTTGTTTAAATCGTTCAGAATCATTCAATCGTTCAAAATCGTATAATCGTTTAATATCGTTCTCGTTCCAATCGTTCTCGTTTTAATTGTGAAAAACTACTTTTGGTTGTCTCGCTAATAACATTCAAACCTTCTTGACTCGTTCATCGTTCAACTCGTATTAACAAACCACCAAAGGGTAAGTTAACAATCATCAGGTTCAGTCGTTACCCACCTAACCCACACATAACCGTGGGTTCAGTCTGATAACGGGATTTGTCGGATCCTATGGTACCATAACCTAATACTGGTCGGTTCGGCCAAAATTAATGAATGTCATTCGTTATGTAACTACAACCAACAAGTTCGTTCACATTATCGAAATCGTTATTAGTTTAGTATAAACCATCTTACTCGTTTTGAAACCATCGTTAAAATCATCGAAATCGTTTTGATACATATGAATCACCCCAAAACAATCGAAAACAGTAAAAGAGGGGATCTATGTACTCACCTTTGGGTGCGTTTTTATATGTTAACACAATCCCTCAAATTGTTTATTTGTCCAAAATTAAATAAGAATAGTTTAATAATCAAAAACCCACAAAATACATAAGTTTCTCCGATACTTAGAATTTTCACATAACTTTGAGATTTTTCTCAAAAAGTTATTATTTTTTATTATATTGGTGTATTTGTATATATATACTCAAGCGTAATACACATAATCTTGTCAACACTAACACATCATCATACACATATTGTAAAACACATAGCACATTGTAACACATAAAATTTTCCCATGAAAAACCCATTCTAGTTATGTCGAAAAACACTTATTTTAGCGATTCGGTAACATTTTTGGGCGTCGGAAGTCACGTATGACCAACCAAACACCAAGTAAACTTAATATAAGTTAAAATACTTATTTTTATATAAAAAATATCAGTTTGGTAACTGATCTAAAACAGTTTTATAAAAATCCTCCGAAAAGCCGATTTTTAACCGTTTTACCGCATAGTTTTGCATCAAACGTTACCCGAACCATCCCAAATCGAAACGACTTGAAATTTTAACATAACCCATTTTATTTACCGAATAAAATAATGGTTATACTCATGATAGTGCAGGTATTAAATAAAGCACATAAATCATGCAAATTTCACATAATTTACCACTTTTTAAGCTATATGTACAACATGCAAAGCTATCAAACCTATGTCAAAGTTTTATGCCATTATAATATACCAAATAATGTTATTTTTAGTGTTTGTAACCCGATCTAAAACATTTTTGTCATATAGCCATTTTTCATCATTTCTTGAGCTTTAAATCAACATGTATCTTCATGTACAAGTGCCTAAAGCATACTATCATTTCATCAACATTTCATATGAACTAAATGCATCCATGATGTATTGCAAAATACATCTTTATTCGCGTCTAGTTTTAGTCGTTAGATAGTCGTTTAAGAGTTCAACCCAACGTCGTTGCCTCATGTTTAGCTCCTTCTGATTGAGAATGTGCTGGAGACTTTTGTGGTCTGTGAAAACCACACACTTCGTTCCATAAAGGTAGTGTCTCCAGATTTTAAGTGCGAAAACCACAGCTCCTAATTCAAGATCATGAGTTGTATAGTTCTTCTCGTGAATTTTCAGCTGTCTAGACGCATAAGCTATGACTTTATCTCGTTGCATAAGAACGCAACCAAGTCCTAGATTCGACGTGTTACAATTGACAACAAAATCATCGTTTCCCTCAGGTAGAGATAAAACAGGAGCATCACAGAGCTTCCGTTTCAGCGTTTGGAACGCTTCTTCTTGCTTAGGTCCCCACTCAAAAGACTTATTTTTCTGAGTCAAAGCAGTGAGTGGAACCGCGATCTTTGAGAAATTAGAAATGAATCGACGATAATAACCAGCAAGACCAAGAAATGATCGAATCTCTGTAGGTGTCGTCGGTGTATTCCAATCCTTAATAGCAGCTATTTTGCAAGGATCCACATGGATACCCTGCTCGTTGACTATATGTCCCAAAAATTTAACTTCTTTAAGCCAGAATTCGCACTTGGAGAATTTGGCAAAAAGTTGTTCTTTCTTTAGGAGTTCCAATGTCAAACGAAGGTGTTGCTCGTGATCGGCTCGAGACTTTGAATAAATGAGAATATCGTCGATGAACACAATGATGAACTTATCTAAATAAGGTTTACAAACCCTATTCATTAAGTCAATGAAGATAGCTGGGGCATTTGTCTAACCAAAAGGCATGACAGTGAACTCGTAATGCCCATATCTTGTACGGAAAGCAGTTTTGGGAATATCTTCTTCGAGAACACGAAGTTGATGATACCCAGAACGTAGATCGATCTTGGAAAAGCATGAAGCACCTTGCAGCTGGTCGAAGAGATCATCAATTCTAGGTAGGGGATATCGATTCTTGACGGTAAGCTTATTAAGCTCACGATAATCGATACACATTCGAAAAGATCCATCTTTCTTTTTCACAAAGAGGACAGGAGCTCCCCAAGGCGAAAAGCTCGGACGGATGAATCCTTTATCAGACAACTCTTGAAGCTGTTTTGATAACTCTTGCATCTCCGATGGTGCAAGACGACAAGGTGCTTTCGCAATCGGGTTGGCATTGGGTACAAGGTCAATATGAAACTCGACTTGACGAACTGGAGGCAAACCATGCAGTTCATCGGGAAACACCTCTGGATAATCCCGAACAATCAGAATATCCTGAATACTCTTGCTCTTGCCTTTCTCCTCGGTGACATGTGCCAGGAAAGCAACATATCCTTTTCGCAAATATCTTTGGGCCTTTGTACATGACATAAGCTTCAATCCACCAGATGGTTTCTCGCCACGAACTTCCAGAATATCGCCAGACGAAAGAGGAATACGAACAATCTTATCGAAACAAACCACTTCAGCATGATGTTTGGTTAACCAATCCATCCCCACGATAATATTGAAGCTCCCAAGTTGCATCGGCGTGAGGTCAATGGGAAAAAGATGATTATCAAGGTTTAACTGACAATCACGAATAACAGAATCGAGAACAAGAGGTTTACCAGTAGCAACTTCGACAGATAAGGGTTTCCTCAGTTTAGTTCTAGGTATCGCAAGCAAAGGTTCAAAAGATAATGAAACAAAACTTCTATCGGCTCCAGAATAAAAAAGAATAGATGCAGGTCGATTGTTAACAAGAAATGTACCATTAACCACCTCGTTGTCAGCCCTCGCTTCGTTAGCATTCAGATTGTACGCTCGCCCACGAGCGAGATTCACATTTGCGTTGACATTCATGTTCGGATTCGCATTTGCATTCGCCAACCTCGGACAGTTGTTGCGGAAGTGACCAAACTCTCCACAATTGAAACATGAACCCGGTGGGAATCTAGCAGCATTCCCCTGAACTGGAGCTTGAACCTGAGCAGCTTTATTCTGACCCAATCGTCAGACGTTGGCTAGATGCCCAAGTTTACCACACGTTGTGCATTGCCTACAAGCTTGTTGTGCAACATGATGACCGTTGCAGCGAGCACAATGAGGTGCGGTACCAGCATATGCCTTCTTCACAGGCTGTTGAGCTGGTGGGTTCTAAGGGTTCTGAGCAGTAACAGCAAAGTTCTGAGCACCCTTTTGCTTTCCCGACTTCTTCGATTACTCACCTTTCTTACCCTTACCCTTTTCCTTGACAGATTCGGTCGATTTCTTCTTATCACCCTTGCAGGTAAGTTTTCCCTTCCTGACTTGCGACTCAGTCAGGGTAGCAGATAACTCGATCGCTTGACGAACAGTAGTAGGATTGACGCCAGTCACAATATCCTGTATGGAATCGGGTAAACCATCGATGTACCTCTCTATCGCTTTCTCCAATGGGGTAACCATAGTAGGACACAAAAGGCTGAGTTCCTCAAATCGATTCGTATACGCACGGTGTTCTCCCCCATCTTGTTTTAGATCATCAAACTCTCATTCCAAAGCTCGAATTTCGTGACGGGGACAGAACTCTCTCATCATGAGAGCTCGAAGCTCTTCCCATGTTTGTGCCAATGCCACTTCGGCACCCCTGTCGCGCATCACTCCGTTCCACCATGTAAGAGCACGCTTCTCAAACACATTTGATGCAAATTCAACCTTACTCCCATTCGGACATTGCACATGTCTGAATGTGTTCTCGATACTTTCAAACCATTGAAGGAGTTCAGTTGCTCCTTGCGACCCAGAAAACTTTAGCGGCTTAGCAGAATTGAAACTCTTGAAATTACATTGTGCATTGTTATTGTTATTGTTGTTGTACAGCTCGTGGATTTGGGTCACAACGCCTGGAAGCACAGCAGCCATTTGCTGAGAGATAAGGGCTGCGACTTCTTCAGCAGTAAAAGATTGTGCATCACGTCGAGGAGGCATTGTCTAACAAGGAAATATGAGAAACGAGTGAGGTCGATAATTAGGAAAAACAAAAGAGATATTGAAAATATCGACGAAACGTAAGGAAGGCGATCATTTGTTCGTTACCTCGAACAAACAAACGACACGCAGTGACTAATCAAAGTAACAAGTCAAAATAATGTATCATGAAGACATGCTCGCCTATAAGTGAACACTCACCCCAAGAGTTCCCATGTAAGAGTGACTGGTCCGATTATGTGGATTTGTACGAACACTCTAGCCTTAGACAGAAAACTCAGGGTACAGGCATTCACTCTTCCAGTTTACACGTGTTCACATTACTTAGACCCAAACTTTGACGAGATTTTGAAAACTCAGAATTATCACCTAAGGGTAGGTGACGGTTTTGCTTTTAAAATCTAAACGCAAATTCAACTTGCGTTGGGGTACTAGAAAGTTATAGTCTAGGTCAAAACATTACTAATAACCTAATTCCCTATAACCACTGGCTCTGATACCAACTCTTCTGTCACACCCCGACCACGTAAAACAACAAATCGTGGCGGAAACGTCGGGGAGTGTTGTAACAGAATTATTGTTTCAAACCATGGATACAAAGAGTTTCATTTTATTAAATATTAAACATTGTCTTAAAGTTAAACAAGTAAGTCAAACATAGTCTATCATCGTTATTAAATCACTAAAGCCTCGTCCGCTCCTAAGTGAGCATGCATCCTATTCGCAATCAACATTAAGCAACATCACCTGAAACATATGTAAAAACAAAGTCAGCAAAGAAATTCTGGCGAGCACATAGTTTTTTGTGTGAGTGTCAGATTCATGGCTCGTTGAAAATATCTCGTACAACTTCGTTTATCGATACTTGAAACCTTGTTTTGTAAAATGAATAACCAAGACAAAACAGATTGGTTATAATTTATAAACCTCGATGCCATGAATCTTAACCCAAAACATTTGTTTATGTGAACCAAATCATAAATCGTTCTCGTAATAAAACTCGTATGGTTTATATAGTTTCGTAAACATCGTTGTGTGACATCGTTTAGCTCGTTCTCGTTATAGATCATCGTTCATTTGTTTAAATCATTCATAATCATTCAATCGTTCAAAATCGTACAATCGTTTAATATCGTTCTCGTTCCAATCGTTCTCGTTTTAATTTTGAAAAACTACTTTTGGTCGTCTCGCTAATAACATTCAAACCTCCGTGACTCGTTCATCGTTCAACTCGTACTAACAAACCACCAAAGGGTAAGTCAACAATCATCAGGTTCAGTCATTACCCACCTAACCCACACATAACCATGGGTCCAGTCTGATAACGGGATTTGTCGGATCCTATGGTACCATAACCTAATACTGGTCGGTTCGGCCAAAATTAATGAATGTCATTCGTTATGTAACTACAACCAACAAGTTCGTTCACATTATCGAAATCATTATTAGCTTAGTATAAACCATCTTACTCATTTTGAAACCATCGTTAAAATCATCGAAATCGTTTTGATACATATGAATCACCCCAAAACAATCGAAAACAGTAAAAGAGGGGATCTATGTACTCACCATTTGGTGCGTTTTTATATGTTAACACAATCCCTCAAATTGTTTATTCGTCCTAAATTAAATAAGAATAGTTTAATAATAAAAAACCCACAAAATACATAAGTTTCTCCGATACTTAGAATTTTCACATAACTTTGAGATTTTTCTCAAAAAGTTATTATTTTTTATTATATGCTCAAGCGTAATACACATAATCTTTTCAACACTAACACCTCATCATACACATATTGTAAAACACATAGCACATTGTAACACATAAAATTTTCCCATGAACAACCCATTCTAGTTATGTCGAAAAACACTTATTTTAGCGATTCGGTAACATTTTTGGGCGTCGGAAGTCACGTATGACCAACCAAACACCAAGTAAACTTAGTATAAGTTAAAATACTTATTTTTATATCAAAAATATCAGTTTGGTTACTGATCTAAAACAGTTTTATAAAATCCTCCGAAAAGCAGATTTTTAACCGTTTTACCGCATAGTTTTGCATCAAACGTTACCTGAGCCATGCCAAATAGAAACGACTTGAAATTTTAACATAACCCATGTTATTTACTGAATAAAATAATGGTTATACTCATGATAGTGCAGGTCTTAAATAAAGCACATAAATCATGCAAATTTCACATAATTTACCACTTTTTAAGCTATATGTACAACATGCAAAGCTATCAAACCTATGTCAAAGTTTTATGCCATTATAATATACCAAATAATGTTATTTTTAGTGTTTGTAAACTGATCTAATACATTTTTGTCATATAGCCATTTTTCATCATTTCTTGAGCTTTAAATCAACATGTATCTTCCTGTACAAGTGCCTAAAGCATAATATCATTTCATCAACATTTCATATGAACTAAATGCATCCAAAATGCAACTTATTTATATTTGTTTGCTGATGTAATTTAACATTCATCATATCATGCATAGATTATTAAACACTTGCATTTTTAACTATTATTCAAGATTAAGCAACAACCTAAACATGTACTTATAAAAAATAAAGCTCAAAACTCATACACACATGTGTATATATGTACGGTCATACACACCCACATAAACATCTCCATTTTTATTTGTATCAAGACAAATTTCATTTTAGATTTCAAGTTTGTGAAAATTCCAAGATTCAAGAGAAACTTCAACTCATCAAGAACAACTAAGAATCAAAAGTATGATTTAAACATAAATGTTATACCTTCAAGATTCAAGTAAGTTGTTGGATGAGGTTTTCATGATATGGAGCTTGAAATCACTTGAAAGCACCTTGGAAACACCTTTAGATCTTCACACCAACTTGAATTTGGCTTGAAATGGTGTTGAATTCTCAAGAACAAGATTGAAGGTTTGAAGATGGATAGAGAGAGGGGTGTGGACAGTTATGGAGGAGAGAGAAGAAGGGGTTGAGTGATCTTGTAGGATATGTTAAGATCTTGGAAAGATTTACAAGATATATAAAGAGATATGGTGGATTTAGGGGAAAGCATGCAACAACACTTGGAAATTCAAAGATCAAATAGAATCTTGGGAAATCTAGTAAATATTTGGTGGGGCCACACATATATTGTGACCGTAAATTGAGAGGGGGAGGGGGTCCAAGTGTAATTTTTTATGGTAAATAAGATAAAAGTAGGTATTTAACTGGATACCGGGTATTTTATCTAGTGTTTAAATCCCAGTTTATGGCGTTCTAAATTATTTTTATTATTCTATAAAAATAAACTCGCCAAAATATTACTGAAATAAATTTCAGTTGCCAAGACTGGCTGCGTTGTCTGCGTTTTGCAGTAGAACCACTATGTCACGCAGTAACATGCGGTACGCGCTTCAAACTTGAAAAATAACGTTTTTTGGCGTTTTAATTTATTTTTCAACATGCACCTGATTAAAAATAAAATTTTAATCATAACAGAATATTTTTGGGATTTAAATATTATCCGGGCGGTCTCCAACGTTCGTTTCGCAGTTTTGTCGCAGTTAGTTCTTTAGTTCAAATAAACATGTTTTAGCCATACCGAATCCTTCGAAACTTATTTCTAAGTTATATAAAGGATATTTAAGGTATGTTTGGCTTACGTCACAGTTCCGGAGCGTACGTCGCGTTAAACTGATTGCGTTTATGCACCAGTTTGCGTATAACCTTCCAGAAAGTGATTTAAAGCTTGAAATCGGAATTGAATCAAATTGTAAAATCATCAAACACAATTACACATATAATAACACCAAAGCACATTGTTTTGTTGATAATCAACATTGTTTTACATTATACAATGATTACAGAACACAGTTGTCACATTTATGTTGTGAGGGTAATTGTTGGTTGGGGGGAAATTGTTGGGTGTGGTGGAGAGTGATGACCATTGCCACTAAAAAAGGTTGTGAGTGATTAAATAATAGTTGATGACAAGGCGGAACTTGATTGGATGTTGTGAGTGATGAGTGAGGACCACCCCCACCCCCCTAAGAGATGTAATATAGGGAATAAAGTTTTTGTTCCTGCACTTCACGGCGGGAAAGCAAGACATGTCACTCATCTAGTAGACCATGTGCCATACTCTTAGTGGTATGGTTGTTATCAGAGGTGGACTTAGGTAGAGGTTTGGGTGTGTGGGCACACCTCTTGAAAAAAGAAGTTTTGTGTATTTTATAAGGTAAAATCTCAATTGCACCCCTTGAAAATTGAGTTAAACCCCTTGTTTACACCCCTTGAAAATATTTCTTGGGTCCACCACTGGTTCTTATTCCCCTAGTATTGCATCACATGTACCACCGCTGAACAAATTCCACAAAGATTCCCTTTCTCTTTCATTCTGTCTCCCCCTATTCTGAACTGTAATTTCGGTCATCGACGTCGTCAAGGAAAACATCACCTTATGACCAAGTGCCACCAGGAAACTTGGCTGGCACTATTATAGGCTTCCTTCCAAGTGGCTGAATGACCAGGTAATCCTACCAACATGGTTGTAGTAGCAACGGCTGCATGCAAATTTAACGGACGTGAAAGTACGGCTCTATCAGCATCTGTTAATGGTGGCCGGGTATGACTCTATCAGCATCTGTTTGTTTTTTTACTTAATAGAAAAGTATTGTATGAATGTTTAGTTTCAAATTGTTGCTTAGTAGTTGAACAACATTAAAGAAAAGTCTCAATTCCTGCTGGTTACAAATTGTTTCTTCAACGAGCTAATTTGGGTCCACTAAACAGAAAGAGTCAAAACGGGCTATATTTTTAAACTTGTTAATTTAAAATAGGTTACTACCACCCATTACCATTGTTTATCCCCATCACCTATTTGTTGTAGTAGTTGCCACCACCACAAAAAGTCATCCACCATCAGCGTCGCCGCCACCCCGACGTCGTTACTGTTGGAAATATTGAAGGTGAACATACAAGTTGGTATGTTTTCTCCATCCCACATTGGTGAGGGGAGTGAAGTTTGAGTGGTTTATAAGGGATTACTCCTTATGGGCCACCAAAGTGTTAGATGGGTTGAGAAGTGGATAAAGCCCACACGAGCGCCGAGCCGAGCCGCGAGCTCGCGAATGGTCGCGTTTGAGGCGCACTTTGCACTTCGATCGTCGCGAGGAGCTTTTATTTTTAGCTAGGGTCCGGTTCAGGTGTGTCAGATCTGTGGATCGAATGAGATAAGGAGATAGAGGTGAATTCGAAACAGTGGGGGTTATCTCATTATCTCTAGTAATTCGAATTCGTATGGGATATCTCCAGCACCTGAATTTGGTTCTGGATGGTAATCCCACTCCCGTTTTTCTCATTCTTTGGTATGATTACAACCTATAAATAAAAGCCTCCTGCTACCCATTCAAAACACACAATTCGCAGCCTTCAGTTTCTTCTCCAGCTTATGCGTTTTTTCTGTTTTCCATTGCTGTTGGAATACCGGATCGGTTATGCATTAAATCCTGGGAGTTTACACTGCAGCTCACAGCAATACGAGCGTATAAAATCCTTTAAGGACAGGAATATTCCGTGCAGTTCGAAGATCGCCTTTCTTAATCGCCAGTTCGAAGATCGCCTTTCTTAATCGCCAGGTTGGTTTTAATTTTGTGTTCTTTAATTCGTACGATAACGGGACAGTCTCCTTCTACCTTTCTTTAATCAGTTTGCTCAAGTTGGAACAAACTGGTTTGGCCAATAACTCGGTAGTTAATAAAATTTATATTAATTTACTGTTTGATTGAAATATTTTTCAACAGTTACCACCATTTGTTGTTACTGCCTTTGTCAACAACACCACCACCGTTGTCGATACCACCACAACCGGCAACGCCAACGAAACTCGCTGCCGACACCACCTCATTATCATCGCCATCACATCCACACGTTGCTATTAGCCACCATAAAAAATATAGCAGCTGACCTATGTTGATTTTTTTTCTTTCTAAAACCACTTATTTCAACTCGGATTAAAACGATTATTTCAAGCTAGGGGAGTCTAGAAACAAACTAAATAATATTTGAGTTGTCGGAATAATTTTTGTCTTTGAGAACACTATGTCTGTAATAACTGTGTTACTTTATATGTTATGGTATGGGACGTAATGTTAAATATTTGGTAATTTGAGTTGTTATGGATTTCTCCTGGACAATCTGTTTCGCTCAGTGCCTCACCCCGATGTTTCCGCCATCGGTTGGGGTGTGACAACGATGATGCCAAAAGGGGGAGAATGATAGCATGAGAAAGCTTCCTCCACAAGTTAAAAGAGCTCAAAATAAGATTGATACATCTTCAGCCAAAAAGGCCAAATCATCACTTGAAACTTCCACTATTACAATCCAAACCATGGATCCTTCACACCAAACATTTGTTGGCATTACAAAAATGACAACAAATTTTATATCCACAACAACACATACCACACTACCAGAAATAAGCATGCCTATTCCATAAACCAGAAAAAGAAAAGCAATGACCTCACTGTTATGGGTGATTTTCTGCTTATATATCCTGAATAATATTCTGACTATGTTCCTTTTGTTGTGATCAGGATACCGGATCAGGATATTGGTAACATCCTGATGCAGTATCCTGGTAGTGACTAATTAATTCACGAGCAGATTAATGAAGCAAGTTTATAACGTTCAAGTGGACTTCTTCTCCCAAAGACTCGGGCCATTCTGTTGGAATAGGAACGTTGAAGCCGGAAGACGTGGACTACAACGTTCACAAAGGGAATATTTGTTTTATCCCGGATTTGTAGGCTAGTTAGTTAGCTTTACTTTACTATAAATAGGATTGATCGGATCAGATAAGAACACACACAATTCTTCGAACACTCTTGCTCTCTAGCTGCAATCACTCACAATACACTTACACTTGTATTTAAATAGCATTGTAACACCTCGTCGATCCGTATCATATCCTGCACTGTATCCTGATATTTGTAGTAATAAGAAGAACAAGGCAGCTGCGATTGTCAGCTCCCGAGGTTTTGTGCCGGCGATCTAGATTGATCAAGGGCTTTCCTCGTACATCTCGTGTCACCCTTTACCTTTTTGCTCATTATTTGATCATAGATACAGCTCGATATCCTGAGCCGTATCCTGAAAACTGTTTTTGTTAACAACTTAATCAGCATATATTTTTCAAATACTTCTAGCACACTACCTCACTTAACTAGTTTGATCACTTAATTGCTTCGGTAATTATTGACCAAAACAATTTGGCGCCCACCGTGGGGCAAGTGGTGCTATTTCTACTAAAAGCTTTTGCAAAATCATTACTTGGTTTTCTATTTTCAAAACTTTTTGCCACACTATTTTCAATGGCCTCAAGATCAAACATGAGCTCTTCTATCGTGTCTGCTACAACCTCTGCAACAATTGGTTCGGTGCTTCCACCACCTCCTCCAAGGATGCAAGCCTCTTCACAGCCTCAGGATGTTATCCCTACTCGGAATGTTCAAGGATCTGCTCCTGTTCTGGCCTCTAATGACGAAATTCTAACTTTGTTTGGTAGTATACAGGATTAGATGAAGCAACAACAGGAGACCAACCAAATGCTGATGAGAGAGATACAACTCTTGAAATCCAGCTCAAGCAGGCCTGCTGAGGATACTGTCACTCCCTTGCAGCCCAGAGCTTTGAATTTCAGTTTGGCAGTATATACCGAGGATAACAGGGGCAATATTGTGCCTAGTCATACTCAGAATCATACTCCTGAGATACCCTCTTTGGTTAGGGTGTCAACTATGAGAAGCTCAGTATATGCTTCAGGATATGGCTAGAATCCTCAGACTGGTAACGTGTCTAATAATACTAATACTCTTGCTACTAATGGAATTGGGTCTTTGCAGGATGCAGGTATAACATCATCATTTTCTAGGGAGCTTCAGAAATTGAAGGACATGATATCCAGTGTACCTGGGGTGGTCCAGCCAATTCCAGAAGTATCCCAAGACCATCTTGGTTTGCATATCCTATTTGTGATGCTGAAATCCCAAAAATATTTCAAACCCCCAACATGAAGCTCTATGACGGAACTACAGATCCTGAAGAGCATATTGCTCAGTATAGGGAAATGATGGAAATTAACCCTATCCCTCTGGATCTCAAGGAAGCTTGCCTCTGCAAGGGTTTTGGTTCTACCTTAACAGGATCAGCCTTAAAATGGCTCTTAAACGTTCCTCCTCATTCAATTACATCGTTTACTCATTTAGTCAATTTATTTAATAGTCAATTTTCCTGCAGTCGAAGTTTTGAAAAGCTAACCAGTGATCTCTACAGGATAACTCAAGGACCTCAGGAATTCTTGAGAGATTATGTGAACAAGTTTAGCAGGGAATCTCTAGACATCCCACACCTTGATGTTGCAATAGCTATGCAAGCATTCAAAATGGGTTTGCAAAAGGATTCCCAATTTTACCAGGATCTTGTAATGAATCCCTGCAAGAACCTGGATGAAGCTCGGAATAGGGCTTTTGTTAGTGCATTTATGTCTATCGCCTCCGTCATCTCAAATCGTAGCTGAAACTGTTTAATTCTAGGTTTTATTGTAATATCTAGTTTAGAAAGGCAAGGTGGTATTATTGTAAATAAGGAGAACCTCCTTATATCCCTTGGCCTATAAATAGGAACCTAAGGTGTTAGGTTTAGAACTTTTGTCACATTTGAGACTTGGAGCTTTGAAGGTTAGAGAGATAAGCTAGAGAGAGAAAGTGACATCGTGATTCAGGTGCTTTGTACGATTTCATATCAATCAATAGAATCACCGATTATATTACGTTCTCGTGTGTTCGGTCACGTTCGTGTACTGATTTTGCACGTCACACGTTCGGTTCGCAATCGTTTCAGAGTCAAAACCGGTCCTAACAAGTGTCATACCCCGACCACGTGTAACATACAAAACGTGGCGGAAACGTCGGGGAGTGTTGTAACAGAATTAATGTTTCATAACCATGGATACCAAAAAGTGTTTCGTTTTATTAAACATTGAATATTTACATCGTCGGGAAATCTAAATACACAATTTAAACATAGTCTATCATTGTTATTGAGTCACTAAGCCCTCGTCCAGTCCTATGTGAGCATGCATCCTATCAATCGATATCATTCAACAATACCTGAAACATATGTGAAAACGAGGTCAGCAAAGAAATGCTGGCGAGTACATAGGTTTTGTGAAAATAAGATTCATGACTTATGTTTAAGAAAATGTTTAGTCATGAACCTTGTAATTTGCTTTGTCTTTGTAAATCATTTGAAAAATAATAAGTTCAGATGATATGTATAAATAAGATAATAATGTATGGTTAAATGAATAACCATTGTAAAATGAGTTTGTATAAGATAAGTTGTTTGTAAATCAATGTCTTGTGAAAAGTATGTTATTTGTATAAAATGTTATATATCTCAAACTGAAATGATTCAAATAACGCTACGATATGTAATACCATACAAACACTTATATATAGGAAGTACCAGCGGCGTATCCACCATGCTTGTATCATAATACACACGCATCGTTACTTAATCACTTAATCAAACCAAACCACCAATGTAAGATGTCTATGTTTAAACCAATTGTCAAATGTATTGAATAATATACCAAAATGTTTATGCTAAGATGTAAATCATGTTATGTATAACCAATGTCAAAAGTGTTTGTGTCAAAATGTAAACCATGTAATGTGTAACCAAAATGATATGTATGGCTAGTGAAATGCATCAACTAAACCATAGGTGAAATGCACAAAACAAAGTATTGATGTAAAACTTGGTTTAAATCAATACTATGTTTCGTGGAAATGCATAATCAAATGTAAATCATGTCCAAATGTTTACCCAATCGTTAAAACATTTTGTGAAATCGTTCAAATCGTTCTTGTTGTTTTAATCGTTCAAATCGTTCTTGTTTTAATTGTGAAACTACTTTATGGTCGATTTTCTAATAACATTCAAACCTTCTTGACTCGTTCATCGTTCCAACTCGTTCTCATTCTTAACAAACCCTTACCAAAGGGTAAATTAATAATTACACATTCAGTCGTTACCCAAACTACCCACACATAACCATGGGTATAGAGGATGACGGGATTTGTCAGATCCTATGGTACCATAACCTAATACTGGTCGGCTTGATCATTGCTAATGAATGTCATTGGTTATGTAACTACAACCAACAAGTTTGTTCACTTTATTGAAATCGTTCTTGAAACCATTGTAATTGTTCTTGAAACCACATTGTAATTGTTTTTGAAACCATTGTAATTGTTTTTGAAACCATTGTAATCGTTCTTGAAACCATTGTTATCGTTCTTGAAACCACATTGTAATTGTTTTTGAAACCATTGTAATCGTTCTTGAAATCATTGTTAAGATATTTAGCACATATGAGTCACCCCAAAACAGTTGAAAACAGTAAAAGAGGGGAATAATGTACTCGCCTGAGAATGCTTAGAGGTCTTGAACAACAACCAAACAAAGCTAGAGGGAGCACGGAATCAGTCGGCAATCTAAAACTATATAAATAAACCGGACTTAAATCGGGAGATCGGATAGGATGAGGGCTTGTAGACCAAATGAGTATGGGAACTCATGCAATATGGTTTAACAAAGCCTACATACTAAATGAAACCTAACCTAAGTGCTTACGACCCATTGCGACCCGTTTAGGTAGCTTATGCTACTTTAACGCGTCGTTTGCGTAAAACGCGTTCGGACCGCCTAACTAGTCCTATGACAAGTAATATATGCCTTAACATGTCTAATATGGTTGTCAAATCAGTTTAGATGTCAAAAGTTATGTTACATATGATTAAAACGAATTTTGGCATCAAAGGGGTATTTTGGTAATTTACCTAAGGCATATAAACTACCTATCATACAACTACTTAAACGAAGCGACCAATAGGTATAACCTCGGAAGGTTATTCCCTATATACTATGGTCACCTAATGTGCTTGGTCGGATCCTAATGATCTACCAAACGGGTCGGGTTCGAAAGTATAAGCGATTGTTTAGATCGCTTACCTTACGACCCTATATAAGCACTAAACTAAAAGTGACGAGCTAAGCATGCTAAAACATGCTTAACTAAGTTTAGAAAACAGGTTTGGTATCAAAACAAACGGTTTTGATACCCTTAAGTAGTTTGGTTGCAAAATACGCAAGAATACGTATTCTGACCGAAACTACGGCTCGTCACTGAGCCTAGATAACGTGGTAATCAGTAGGTATAGTCACTAGGGACTATAACCATCGTGATCACGCTCACGTTATGAAGTTCAAACGAACTTCGCATCGACCATAAACTGGTCAATGCAGAAAGTCAAACAAAGTTTGACTTTCGGACTCGAAAAGCAATAAAAGAACGAAGGAACACTGACAAAGGGTCACCGAATGCTAATCTAGATCAAAATAGCTCAGGTATGAAACAAAGGTTTCAACTTAGAGCACAAATGATCAGATTCTTGTGAGAAATGAAGTGAAATGGGTTGGGTATTTATAGTTTTCGGTCCACCGTTAGGATCGTTTCTTGGAAAAGAGGGAATGATCTAGCCCGTACACTTGTTGCAATGTTGTGGTGACTGATTTTTGGCCACTATAAGAGTTTAACAAGTGGCACTTGACCTTTGGAGAATGTTTAGGGGCAGATAACAGCAGCCAAAAATGATTTGCTGCATCTGGACACTGCTTGCGCACCGTAACAAATAACCCTTACGGTGCGCAAGGGCCAAGTTTGGCAGATTTACCATTTTGGTCCCTGTTGTGCTATAAGGTCATTTCTGACGCGTTTAAGGCCCGTTAACCCCATTTCAAAGCTCAAAAATGAAGTTAAAGTATAGGGAAACTTAAAATGTGCTCAAAAATATCTCGGATGTCGATTCGTTTAGCCGTACAATTGCGTTGTTCGGTTAATTACGACGGAATGCGCATAAGCGCGAAAAACGATGCAAATGGCGTGACGAATGGATTTTTCTTATGCAAAACCCTAAAATAAAATATTTTAGTGCTTACATAAATTTTTGTATGTCCGGATGTATTCAGAACGTGAGTTATGCGTGAAAGTGCAAACTTGTGCACTTTTTGACACTTTTAGTCCCTGAATGAGCCAAAAGTTTATTTTAGCACACCGAACCCCTCAAAGCCTATTTCTAAGCTATTTAAAGGATATTTATGGTATGTTTAACTTATGGTCATGTTCCGGAATGTCTGTTACAGTTCAAATCGGCATACTTTCGCAGTTTGTCAAGTTTAGTCCCTGTAAGCGAATTAACTTATTTTTGCCATACCATAGCCTTCGAAACTTATTTCTAAGTTATGTAAAGGTTATTTAAGGTATGTTAAGCCTATTTCACTATTCCGGAGTGTTCGTTGCATTAAACTTGTTATATTTACGCATCAGTGCGCGTATAACCTTCCAGAAAGCGATTTAGAGCTTGAAATCGAACAAGAGCTGATATGTGCAAAAGATACACATATTTATACAAGTCCAAAGTATGAAATACAATATTTCATTGGTTTGGCACTTGTTGGATGGTTGAAGTGACACAGGTGTCACAGTCTCCCCTACTTTAGGAAATTTCGTCCCGAAATTTATTTAGAGGAAACTTGTGAGAGTTTAAAACATGAAGTTGAAAAGATCGAACAACATTGGTTAGGGTTCTGAACTTCTAGTAACCTTAATAACATTATGCTTGCAATGTAAGAGGGACACTTATATACAAGTATATGAAGTGTCATTGGTGCGTCCACCGTGCCTCCATTACATTGTTCTCATTTTGTTATTGTTGTCACTATCGGTTCTTACACATAATAAACCTTACTGGGTTTCTGTGCACTAAATTTCATAATTATGTACGCGTCCATAATTAGACAATTCCTTGCACAGTTCACACAGTCTATTTTTTAATGTGTAGGGTAAAACCAAATGAACAAACCTGTGATGAGTGTGACTGGACCACCATAGGGTCCTTTCAGCTGTATCATCACATGCCATTCTTAACCAGATCTTGAATCAATCTTTAACTAGACCACTCAAGGGTCTCTCATCGAATCATGGAATGGTACTATATAACCCAAGGGTCTTAACTACCACGTAGAAGCCTATAAGGATTAAGGTAGTACCTTTTGAATATCCTACTAAGAATCCCTCATATGAAGATATGAAAGATTCTATGAGGATTTGAAAATCGGATCACACAAAAACATAGAGGAGAACACATAAACACATATCACATAATCGCACACTCGCATTATTATTTAAGTTGACCTTTAAATTTGTTATCTTTGGACACGGGTATTTAAAGCATACAAGGAATCAAATCCTTATTTGCAGCAATTTGGATGGATCCATATGAATACCCTGCTTGTTGACTACATGACCCAAAACTGAACTTCTTTAAGCCAAAATTTCCTCTTGGAGGATTTAGCGAAAAGTTTGTTCCTTATTTAAGGGTTCCAGTGTCAATGAAGATGTTGATCGTTATCGGCTCGGGACACGAATAGATCAAGATGTCATCAATAACAACAATGACGAACTGATCCAAATAAGACTTGCAGTCTCTATTTATTAAGTCCATGTAGATGGCTGGAGCATTTGTCAATCCAAAAGGCATGACTGTAAACTCGTAATGGCCACACTTCGTGCAGAAAGCCGTTTTGGGAATATCTTCTTCGAGAATACGAAGTTGATGATACCCAGAACGCAAATCGATCTTGGAAAAGCATGAAGTACGCAGATGATCGGAGAGATCATTGATTTAAGGTAGGGGATATCGATTCTTGATGGTAAGCTTACTAGGCTTACGTTAATCGATATACATTCGAAAAGATCCATTTTTTTTTCTTTTCACAAAGAGGACAGGAGTTTCTCCAAGGTGAAAAGTTCGGACTGATGAATCCTTTATCAGACAACTCTTGAAGCTGTTTTGATAATTCTTGCATCTCGAACGGTGCAAGACGATAAGATACTTTAGATTTAAAAGAAACAAGTGTTTGAGGTTCTTAGGGAGATCACAAGTGATCATAAAAATGACAGAACCACACGAGTAGTTTTGTCTTTGTGTTGACATCATAAGGTTGGATCAAACATTCATACAATTGCATTAGTTAAAAATAAAACCACAAATTTTTATTTATATAACAACCGCATTGTCTTTAAACGTTAAAAGATAACAACCAGAGGAAATACAAAATGCTAATTGTTCACTCCTTCATCATCGAGTGCCTCATTGATGTTAAACACTCGACCACGTGCTGGATTCACATTGACGTTGACGTTCGCATTTGGGTTTGCGTTAGCATTTGCATTCACCAGTCTCGGGCAGTTGTGGCGGAAGTGACCAATCTCTCCGCAGTTGAAACATGACCCCAGTGGGAATCTCGCAGCATTCCCTTGAACCGGAGCTTGAACCTGAGCAGCCTGATTTTGTCCCAAACGACAAACATTGGCCAAATGCCCAAGTTTACCACACGTCGTGCATTGCCAGCAAGCTTGTTGTACCGCGTGATGACCGTTGCAGCGTGCACAATGAGGTGCGGTATCGGCATATGCTTTCTTTGCAGGTGGCTGAGCTGGTGGGTTCCGCGGGTTCTGAGCAGTCTGTGCTGTAACAGCAAAGTTCTGAACACCCTTTCGCTTTCTTGATTTCTTTGACGTCTCACCTTCCTTACCCTTCTTGTTTTGACCTTTCTTGCTATCCTCCTTGTCAGACCCCTGCTTCTTACCCTTGTCACCCTTTCTGTGTAACTTATTCTTCCGAATCTGCGACTCAGTCAATGTCGCAGCTAACTCGATCGCCTGAAGGAGTGTGGTAGGGCTACTACCAGTAAGGATGTCTTGTACCGAGTCAGGTAGGCCGTCGATGTACCTTTCGATAGCCTTGTCGAGTGGGGTAACCATTGTCGGGCAAAGCAGACTCAATTCCCCAAACCTATCAGTATACGCCCTGTGCTCACCACTATCTTGCTTCAACTCATCAAATTCCTTCTCCAAAGCTCGCTGCTCATGACGAGGACATAATTCCCTCATCATAAGGGCCCTAAGTTCAGCCCATGTCTGTGCTAGAGCAACTTCTGCACCACGATCCCTCATAACCCCGTTCCACCATGTGAGAGCCCTCTTCTGAAACACACTCGAAGAAAACTCGACCTTGCGATTGTCAGGACACTGCACGTGGCGGAAAGTATTCTCAATGCTCTCGAACCATTGAAGAAGCCCAGTCGCTCCTTCAGAACCACTAAACTTGAGTGGTTTAGCCTGGTTAAAATCCTTGTATTTGCATGTAACATTGTTGTTGTTGTTGGCTTGGTTCCATTGAGCAAAGAGGTTTGGGAATTGAGCAGCCATTTGCTGCGCAATGATTTCTGCCAATTCGGCAGTCGCTATCTGGCTTTCGCATCGAGGAGGCATTCTAAAAGAGGAAACATGAAAGGAAACGAGTGAGAGAATTAGACGAAAAGAATGAGATGAAACAAATCTGATGAAAGCAAGGATAGTGGTCATTTGTTTGTTACTACAAAGCAACAACCGACACACAGTGACTAATCGAAGTAAATGAGTCAAAAATAATGTATCGCGAAGACATGCTCGCCTATAAGTGAACACTCATCCCAAGAATTCCCAGGTAAGCACAACTGGTCTCGCGTCTGATGAGATGTATACGAAATGCTTGCCTAGACAGAAAACCCAGAATACAGGCATTCACCCTTCCAGTTTGCACGTGTTCACATTATTTAAAACCCAAAACCTTGCCGAGATTTTGAAAATTCAAAGGGGTTCAAAACCATATAACAGAGGGTTCAAAACCTTACAATAGAGGGTTCAAAACCTTGTAATCAATCATCCTAGAACAGATGATTAGTTTTCAAAGCGGTTTTGAAATTTATGTTCTTGTTGTGGTCGTCGCCTAAGGATAGGTGACGGTATTGTTTTATGACTAAACGCAAGTAAACTCGCGTTAGGGTCCTAGAAAGGTTATAGACTAGGTCAAAGCATTACTAATAACCTAATTCCCTATAACCATTGGCTCTGATACCATCTTTTCTGTCACACCCCGACCACGTGTAACATACAAAACGTGGTGGAAACGTCGGGGAGTGTTGTAACGGAATTAATGTTTCATAACCATGGATACCAAAAATTGTTTCGTTTTATTAAACATTGAATATTTACATCGTCGGGAAATCTAAATACACAATTTAAACATAGTCTATCATTGTTATTGAGTCACTAAGGCCTCGTCCAGTCCTGTGTGAGCATGCATCCTATCAATCGATATCATTCAACAATACCTGAAACATATGTGAAAACGAGGTCAGCAAAGAAATGCTGGCGAGTACATAGGTTTTGTGAAAATAAGATTCATGACTTCTGTTTAAGAAAATGTTTAGTCATGAACCTTGTAATTTGCTTTGTCTTTGTAAATCATTTGAAAAATAATAAGTTCAGATGATATGTATAAATAAGAGAATAATGTATGGTTAAATGAATAACCATTGTAAAATGAGTTTGTATAAGATAAGTTGTTTGTAAATCAATGTCTTGTGAAAAGTATGTTATTTGTATAAAATGTTATATATCTCAAACTGAAATGATTCAAATAACGCTACGATATGTAATACCATACAAACACTTATATATAGGAAGTACCAGCGGCGTATCCACCATGC
This sequence comes from Helianthus tuberosus, assembly GCA_030545235.1. Classification (NCBI taxonomy): domain Eukaryota; kingdom Viridiplantae; phylum Streptophyta; class Magnoliopsida; order Asterales; family Asteraceae; genus Helianthus; species Helianthus tuberosus. The sequence continues at coordinate 154,588,236 of CM060371.1, read as the reverse complement.
TTGTATCATAATACACACGCATCGTTACTTAATCACTTAATCAAACCAAACCACCAATGTAAGATGTCTATGTTTAAACCAATTGTCAAATGTATTGAATAATATACCAAAATGTTTATGCTAAGATGTAAATCATGTTATGTATAACCAATGTCAAAAGTGTTTGTGTCAAAATGTAAACCATGTAATGTGTAACCAAAATGATATGTATGGCTAGTGAAATGCATCAACTAAACCATAGGTGAAATGCACAAAACAAAGTATTGATGTAAAACTTGGTTTAAATCAATACTATGTTTCGTGGAAATGCATAATCAAATGTAAATCATGTCCAAATGTTTACCCAATCGTTAAAACATTTTGTGAAATCGTTCAAATCGTTCTTGTTGTTTTAATCGTTCAAATCGTTCTTGTTTTAATTGTGAAACTACTTTATGGTCGATTTTCTAATAACATTCAAACCTTCTTGACTCGTTCATCGTTCCAACTCGTTCTCGTTCTTAACAAACCCTTACCAAAGGGTAAATTAATAATTACACATTCAGTCGTTACCCAAAATACCCACACATAACCATGGGTATAGAGGATGACGGGATTTGTCAGATCCTATGGTACCATAACCTAATACTGGTCGGCTTGATCATTTCTAATGAATGTCATTGGTTATGTAACTACAACCAACAAGTTTGTTCACTTTATTGAAATCGTTCTTGAAACCATTGTAATTGTTCTTGAAACCACATTGTAATTGTTTTTGAAACCATTGTAATTGTTTTTGAAACCATTGTAATCGTTCTTGAAACCATTGTTATCGTTCTTGAAACCACATTGTAATTGTTTTTGAAACCATTGTAATCGTTCTTGAAATCATTGTTAAGATATTTAGCACATATGAGTCACCCCAAAACAGTTGAAAACAGTAAAAGAGGGGAATAATGTACTCGCCTGAGAATGCTTAGAGGTCTTGAACAACAACCAAACAAAGCTAGAGGGAGCACGGAATCAGTCGGCAATCTAAAACTATATAAATAAACCGGACTTAAATCGGGAGATCGGATAGGATGAGGGCTTGTAGACCAAATGAGTATGGGAACTCATGCAATATGGTTTAACAAAGCCTACATACTAAATGAAACCTAACCTAAGTGCTTACGACCCATTGCGACCCGTTTAGGTAGCTTATGCTACTTTAACGCGTCGTTTGCGTAAAACGCGTTCGGACCGCCTAACTAGTCCTATGACAAGTAATATATGCCTTAACATGTCTAATATGGTTGTCAAATCAGTTTAGATGTCAAAAGTTATGTTACATATGATTAAAACGAATTTTGGCATCAAAGGGGTATTTTGGTAATTTACCTAAGGCATATAAACTACCTATCATACAACTACTTAAACGAAGCGACCAATAGGTATAACCTCGGAAGGTTATTCCCTATATACTATGGTCACCTAATGTGCTTGGTCGGATCCTAATGATCTACCAAACGGGTCGGGTTCGAAAGTATAAGCGATTGTTTAGATCGCTTACCTTACGACCCTATATAAGCACTAAACTAAAAGTGACGAGCTAAGCATGCTAAAACATGCTTAACTAAGTTTAGAAAACAGGTTTGGTATCAAAACAAATGGTTTTGATACCCTTAAGTAGTTTGGTTGCAAAATACGCAAGAATACGTATTCTGACCGAAACTACGGCTCGTCACTGAGCCTAGATAACGTGGTAATCAGTAGGTATAGTCACTAGGGACTATAACCATCGTGATCACGCTCACGTTATGAAGTTCAAACGAACTTCGCATCGACCATAAACTGGTCAATGCAGAAAGTCAAACAAAGTTTGACTTTCGGACTCGAAAAGCAATAAAAGAACGAAGGAACACTGACAAAGGGTCACCGAATGCTAATCTAGATCAAAATAGCTCAGGTATGAAACAAAGGTTTCAACTTAGAGCACAAATGATCAGATTCTTGTGAGAAATGAAGTGAAATGGGTTGGGTATTTATAGTTTTTGGTCCACCGTTAGGATCGTTTCTTGGAAAAGAGGGAATGATCTAGCCCGTACACTTGTTGCAATGTTGTGGTGACTGATTTTTGGCCACCATAAGAGTTTAACAAGTGGCACTTGACCTTTGGAGAATGTTTAGGGGCAGATAACAGCAGCCAAAAGCGATTTGCTGCATCTGGACACTGCTTGCGCACCGTAACAAATAACCCTTACGGTGCGCAAGGGCCAAGTTTGGCAGATTTACCATTTTGGTCCCTGTTGTGCTATAAGGTCATTTCTGACGCGTTTAAGGCCCGTTAACCCCATTTCAAAGCTCAAAAATGAAGTTAAAGTATAGGGAAACTTAAAATGTGCTCAAAAATATCTCGGATGTCGATTCGTTTAGCCGTACAATTGCGTTGTTCGGTTAATTACGACGGAATGCGCATAAGCGCGAAAAACGATGCAAATGGCGTGACGAATGGATTTTTCTTATGCAAAACCCTAAAATAAAATATTTTAGTGCTTACATAAATTTTTGTATGTTCGGATGTATTCAGAACGTGAGTTTTGCGTGAAAGTGCAAACTTGTGCACTTTTTGACACTTTTAGTCCCTGAATGAGCCAAAAGTTTATTTTAGCACACCGAACCCCTCAAAGCCTATTTCTAAGCTATTTAAAGGATATTTATGGTATGTTTAACTTATGGTCATGTTCCGGAATGTCTGTTACAGTTCAAATCGGCATACTTTCGCAGTTTGTCAAGTTTGGTCCCTGTAAGCGAATTAACTTATTTTTGCTATACCATAGCCTTCGAAACTTATTTCTAAGTTATGTAAAGGTTATTTAAGGTATGTTAAGCCTATTTCACTATTCCGGAGTGTTCGTTGCATTAAACTGGTTATATTTACGCATCAGTGCGCGTATAACCTTCCAGAAAGCGATTTAGAGCTTGAAATCGAACAAGAGCTGATATGTGCAAAAGATACACATATTTATACAAGTCCAAAGTATGAAATACAATATTTCATTGGTTTGGCACTTGTTGGATGGTTGAAGTGACACAGGTGTCACAGTCTCCCCTACTTTAGGAAATTTCGTCCCGAAATTTATTTAGAGGAAACTTGTGAGAGTTTAAAACATGAAGTTGAAAAGATCGAACAACATTGGTTAGGGTTCTGAACTTCTAGTAACCTTAATAACATTATGCTTGCAATGTAAGAGGGACACTTATATACAAGTATATGAAGTGTCATTGGTGCGTCCACCGTGCCTCCATTACATTGTTCTCATTTTGTTATTGTTGTCACTATCGGTTCTTACACATAATAAACCTTACTGGGTTTCTGTGCACTAAATTTCATAATTATGTACGCGTCCATAATTAGACAATTCCTTGCACAGTTCACACAGTCTATTTTTTAATGTGTAGGGTAAAACCAAATGAACAAACCTGTGATGAGTGTGACTGGACCACCATAGGGTCCTTTCAGCTGTATCATCACATGCCATTCTTAACCAGATCTTGAATCAATCTTTAACTAGACCACTCAAGGGTCTCTCATCGAATCATGGAATGGTACTATATAACCCAAGGGTCTTAACTACCACGTAGAAGCCTATAAGGATTAAGGTAGTACCTTTTGAATATCCTACTATGAATCCCTCATATGAAGATATGAAAGATTCTATGAGGATTTGAAAATCGGATCACACAAAAACATAGAGGAGAACACATAAACACATATCACATAATCGCACACTCGCATTATTGTTTAAGTTGACCTTTAAATTTGTTATCTTTGGACACGGGTATTTAAAGCATACAAGGAATCAAATCCTTATTTGCAGCAATTTGGATGGATCCATATGAATACCCTGCTTGTTGACTACATGACCCAAAACTGAACTTCTTTAAGCCAAAATTTCCTCTTGGAGGATTTAGCGAAAAGTTTGTTCCTTATTTAAGGGTTCCAGTGTCAATGAAGATGTTGATCGTTATCGGCTCGGGACATGAATAGATCAAGATGTCATCAATAACAACAATGACGAACTGATCCAAATAAGACTTGCAGTCTCTATTTATTAAGTCCATGTAGATGGCTGGAGCATTTGTCAATCCAAAAGGCATGACTGTAAACTCGTAATGGCCACACTTCGTACAGAAAGCCGTTTTGGGAATATCTTCTTCGAGAATACGAAGTTGATGATACCCAAAACGCAAATCGATCTTGGAAAAGCATGAAGTACGCAGATGATCGGAGAGATCATTGATTTAAGGTAGGGGATATCGATTCTTGATGGTAAGCTTACTAGGCTTACGTTAATCGATATACATTCGAAAAGATCCATTTTTTTTTCTTTTCACAAAGAGGACAGGAGTTTCTCCAAGGTGAAAAGTTCGGACTGATGAATCCTTTATCAGACAACTCTTGAAGCTGTTTTGATAATTCTTGCATCTCGAACGGTGCAAGACGATAAGATACTTTAGATTTAAAAGAAACAAGTGTTTGAGGTTCTTAGGGAGATCACAAGTGATCATAAAAATGACAGAACCACACGAGTAGTTTTGTCTTTGTGTTGACATCATAAGGTTGGATCAAACATTCATACAATTGCATTAGTTAAAAATAAAACCACAAATTTTTATTTATATAACAACCGCATTGTCTTTAAATGTTACAAGATAACAACCAGAGGAAATAAAAAATGCTAATTGTTCACTCCTTCATCATCGAGTGCCTCATTGATGTTAAACACTCGACCACGTGCTGGATTCACATTGACGTTGACGTTCGCATTTGGGTTTGCGTTAGCATTTGCATTCACCAGTCTCGGGCAGTTGTGGCGGAAGTGACCAATCTCTCCGCAGTTGAAACATGACCCCAGTGGGAATCTCGCAGCATTCCCTTGAACCGGAGCTTGAACCTGAGCAGCCTGATTTTGTCCCAAACGACAAACATTGGCCAAATGCCCAAGTTTACCACACGTCGTGCATTGCCAGCAAGCTTGTTGTACCGCGTGATGACCGTTGCAGCGTGCACAATGAGGTGCGGTACCGGCATATGCTTTCTTTGCAGGTGGCTGAGCTGGTGGGTTTCGCGGGTTCTGAGCAGTCTGTGCTGTAACAGCAAAGTTCTGAACACCCTTTCTCTTTCTTGATTTCTTTGACGTCTCACCTTCCTTACCCTTCTTGTTTTGACCTTTCTTGCTATCCTCCTTGTCAGACCCCTGCTTCTTACCCTTGTCACCCTTTCTGTGTAACTTATTCTTCCGAATCTGCGACTCAGTCAATGTCGCAGCTAACTCGATCGCCTGAAGGAGTGTGGTAGGGCTACTACCAGTAAGGATGTCTTGTACCGAGTCAGGTAGGCCGTCGATGTACCTTTCGATAGCCTTGTCGAGTGGGGTAACCATTGTCGGGCAAAGCAGACTCAATTCCCCAAACCTATCAGTATACGCCCTGTGCTCACCACTATCTTGCTTCAACTCATCAAATTCCTTCTCCAAAGCTCGCTGCTCATGACGAGGATATAATTCCCTCATCATAAGGGCCCTAAGTTCAGCCCATGTCTGTGCTAGAGCAACTTCTGCACCACGATCCCTCATAACCCCGTTCCACCATGTGAGAGCCCTCTTCTGAAACACACTCGAAGAAAACTCGACCTTGCGATTGTCAGGACACTGCACGTGGCGGAAAGTATTCTCAATGCTCTCGAACCATTGAAGAAGCCCAGTCGCTCCTTCAGAACCACTAAACTTGAGTGGTTTAGCCTGGTTAAAATCCTTGTATTTGCATGTAACATTGTTGTTGTTGTTGGCTTGGTTCCATTGAGCAAAGAGGTTTGGGAATTGAGCAGCCATTTGCTGCGCAATGATTTCTGCCAATTCGGCAGTCGCTATCTGGCTTTCGCATCGAGGAGGCATTCTAAAAGAGGAAACATGAAAGGAAACGAGTGAGAGAATTAGACGAAAAGAATGAGATGAAACAAATCTGATGAAAGCAAGGATAGTGGTCATTTGTTTGTTACTACAAAGCAACAACCGACACACAGTGACTAATCGAAGTAAATGAGTCAAAAATAATGTATCGCGAAGACATGCTCGCCTATAAGTGAACACTCATCCCAAGAATTCCCAGGTAAGCACAACTGGTCTCGCGTCTGATGAGATGTATACGAAATGCTTGCCTAGACAGAAAACCCAGAATACAGGCATTCACCCTTCCAGTTTGCACGTGTTCACATTATTTAAAACCCAAAACCTTGCCGAGATTTTGAAAATTCAAAGGGGTTCAAAACCATATAACAGAGGGTTCAAAACCTTACAATAGAGGGTTCAAAACCTTGTAATCAATCATCCTAGAACAGATGATTAGTTTTCAAAGCGGTTTTGAAATTTATGTTCTTGTTGTGGTCGTCGCCTAAGGATAGGTGACGGTATTGTTTTATGACTAAACGCAAGTAAACTCGCGTTAGGGTCCTAGAAAGGTTATAGACTAGGTCAAAGCATTACTAATAACCTAATTCCCTATAACCATTGGCTCTGATACCATCTTTTCTGTCACACCCCGACCACGTGTAACATACAAAACGTGGTGGAAACGTCGGGGAGTGTTGTAACGGAATTAATGTTTCATAACCATGGATACCAAAAATGGTTTCGTTTTATTAAACATTGAATATTTACATCGTCGGGAAATCTAAATACACAATTTAAACATAGTCTATCATTGTTATTGAGTCACTAAGGCCTCGTCCAGTCCTGTGTGAGCATGCATCCTATCAATCGATATCATTCAACAATACCTGAAACATATGTGAAAACGAGGTCAGCAAAGAAATGCTGGCGAGTACATAGGTTTTGTGAAAATAAGATTCATGACTTCTGTTTAAGAAAATGTTTAGTCATGAACCTTGTAATTTGCTTTGTCTTTGTAAATCATTTGAAAAATAATAAGTTCAGATGATATGTATAAATAAGAGAATAATGTATGGTTAAATGAATAACCATTGTAAAATGAGTTTGTATAAGATAAGTTGTTTGTAAATCAATGTCTTGTGAAAAGTATGTTATTTGTATAAAATGTTATATATCTCAAACTGAAATGATTCAAATAACGCTACGATATGTAATACCATACAAACACTTATATATAGGAAGTACCAGCGGCGTATCCACCATGCTTGTATCATAATACACACGCATCGTTACTTAATCACTTAATCAAACCAAACCACCAATGTAAGATGTCTATGTTTAAACCAATTGTCAAATGTATTGAATAATATACCAAAATGTTTATGCTAAGATGTAAATCATGTTATGTATAACCAATGTCAAAAGTGTTTGTGTCAAAATGTAAACCATGTAATGTGTAACCAAAATGATATGTATGGCTAGTGAAATGCATCAACTAAACCATAGGTGAAATGCACAAAACAAAGTATTGATGTAAAACTTGGTTTAAATCAATACTATGTTTCGTGGAAATGCATAATCAAATGTAAATCATGTCCAAATGTTTACCCAATCGTTAAAACATTTTGTGAAATCGTTCAAATCGTTCTTGTTGTTTTAATCGTTCAAATCGTTCTTGTTTTAATTGTGAAACTACTTTATGGTCAATTTTCTAATAACATTCAAACCTTCTTGACTCGTTCATCGTTCCAACTCGTTCTCGTTCTTAACAAACCCTTACCAAAGGGTAAATTAATAATTACACATTCAGTCGTTACCCAAAATACCCACACATAACCATGGGTATAGAGGATGACGGGATTTGTCAGATCCTATGGTACCATAACCTAATACTGGTCGGCTTGATCATTGCTAATGAATGTCATTGGTTATGTAACTACAACCAACAAGTTTGTTCACTTTATTGAAATCGTTCTTGAAACCATTGTAATTGTTCTTGAAACCACATTGTAATTGTTTTTGAAACCATTGTAATTGTTTTTGAAACCATTGTAATCGTTCTTGAAACCATTGTTATCGTTCTTGAAACCACATTGTAATTGTTTTTGAAACCATTGTAATCGTTCTTGAAATCATTGTTAAGATATTTAGCACATATGAGTCACCCCAAAACAGTTGAAAACAGTAAAAGAGGGGAATAATGTACTCGCCTGAGAATGCTTAGAGGTCTTGAACAACAACCAAACAAAGCTAGAGGGAGCACGGAATCAGTCGGCAATCTAAAACTATATAAATAAACCGGACTTAAATCGGGAGATCGGATTGGATGAGGGCTTGTAGACCAAATGAGTATGGGAACTCATGCAATATGGTTTAACAAAGCCTACATACTAAATAAAACCTAACCTAAGTGCTTACGACCCATTGCGACCCGTTTAGGTAGCTTATGCTACTTTAACGCGTCGTTTGCGTAAAACGCGTTCGGACCGCCTAACTAGTCCTATGACAAGTAATATATGCCTTAACATGTCTAATATGGTTGTCAAATCAGTTTAGATGTCAAAAGTTATGTTACATATGATTAAAACGAATTTTGGCATCAAAGGGGTATTTTGGTAATTTACCTAAGGCATATAAACTACCTATCATACAACTACTTAAACGAAGCGACCAATAGGTATAACCTCGGAAGGTTATTCCCTATATACTATGGTCACCTAATGTGCTTGGTCGGATCCTAATGATCGACCAAACGGGTCGGGTTCGAAAGTATAAGCGATTGTTTAGATCGCTTACCTTACGACCCTATATAAGCACTAAACTAAAAGTGACGAGCTAAGCATGCTAAAACATGCTTAACTAAGTTTAGAAAATAGGTTTGGTATCAAAACAAACGGTTTTGATACCCTTAAGTAGTTTGGTTGCAAAATACGCAAGAATACGTATTCTGACCGAAACTACGGCTCGTCACTGAGCCTAGATAACGTGGTAATCAGTAGGTATAGTCACTAGGGACTATAACCATCGTGATCACGCTCACGTTATGAAGTTCAAACGAACTTCGCATCGACCATAAACTGGTCAATGCAGAAAGTCAAACAAAATTTGACTTTCGGACTCGAAAAGCAATAAAAGAACGAAGGAACACTTACGAAGGGTCCCCGAATGCTAATCTAGATCAAAATAGCTCAGGTATGAAACAAAGGTTTCAACTTAGAGCACAAATGATCAGATTCTTGTGAGAAATGAAGTGAAATGGGTTGGGTATTTATAGTTTTCGGTCCACCGTTAGGATCGTTTCTTGGAAAAGAGGGAATGATCTAGCCCGTACACTTGTTGCAATGTTGTGGTGACTGATTTTTGGCCACCATAAGAGTTTAACAAGTGGCACTTGACCTTTGGAGAATGTTTAGGGGCAGATAACAGCAGCCAAAAATGATTTGCTGCATCTGGACACTGCTTGCGCACCGTAACAAATAACCCTTACGGTGCGCAAGGGCCAAGTTTGGCAGATTTACCATTTTGGTCCCTATTGTGCTATAAGGTCATTTCTGACGCGTTTAAGGCCCGTTAACCCCATTTCAAAGCTCAAAAATGAAGTTAAATTATAGGGAAACTTAAAATGTGCTCAAAAATATCTCGGATGTCGATTCGTTTAGCCGTACAACTGCGTTGTTCGGTTAATTACGACGGAATGCGCATAAGCGCGAAAAACGATCCAAATGGCGTGACGAATGGATTTTTCTTATGCCAAACCCTAAAATAAAATATTTTAGTGCTTACATAAATTTTTGGATGTCCGGATGTATTCAGAACGTGAGTTATGCGTGAAAGTGCAAACTTGTGCACTTTTTGACACTTTTAGTCCCTGAATGAGCCAAAAGTTTATTTTAGCACACCGAACCCCTCAAATCCTATTTCTAAGCTATTTAAAGGATATTTATGGTATGTTTAACTTATGGTCATGTTCCGGAATGTCTGTTACAGTTCAAATTGGCATACTTTCGCAGTTTGTCAAGTTTAGTCCCTGTAAGCGAATTAACTTATTTTTGCCATACCAAAGCCTTCAAAACTTATTTCTAAGTTATGTAAAGGTTATTTAAGGTATGTTAAGCCTATTTCACTATTGGTTTGGCACTTGTTGGATGGTTGAAGTGACACAGGTGTCACAACAAGTGGTATCAGAGCAGGAGCTCTATTGCACGGATCAAACTCATGATTTTGCACGGAAAATCATCAGAATCAGATTCAAATTTCACTCAGATTTGATCAATTTCTTCATCTTTACGTTTCTTCACGTTTTCGACCGAAAATCACCAAATTAAACGACTTTTTACGGTTAAAATCGGCTAAAATTTGGATATGTTGTGCGAAAACAATTGATCTATAAGCCTATAAATTTTCAAAACTTAATTCGAAGCCGTTTAAGAGAAATTTAGAAATTTGTGGTTCGAAGTTTGTTGAAACATGTTGAAAGTTGCTGCTGTTGGGCTTGATGTTCACCGGTCGGATGGCAATCCGATTGGATGACCATCCGACTCAAGTGCCATTCATTGCATCTCACCCGGTCGAATTACTTAGTCAACCTGCTCAGACTTAGTCAGTCAACTTTATCAGTAGTTCACGTGTATCATTAAAGGAACATTTAATCAGTTTGTAGGCCAATTCAATAAAGAATCATTTTGATCTGATCTATACATCTCGGTTAAATCAAACTAATTTGTTCTCTGAACAATCACATGGGTCATGTGCTTTGTGATAATAAAAATTGCATGTGATCGTGATAAAGTCTGTCGGCTACTGAATTCATTAAAGCAATTGAATATGACATGTGCTATTAAAGTTCACCGATTGGATAGCAATCCGATCGGATAACTATCCGACTCTAAGTACCATTACTTCATTTAAAAAGAGTTGACTTGTTTGACCTATCCGTTCGGATTACTATCCGAGCGGATAACAATCCGAGGCACTGCATCTTCACTTAAAAGTCTTTGACTTTAGTTGACCTATCCGTGCGGATTACTATCCGAGCGGATAGCAATCCGTGTTGACTTCAGTTGACCTATCCGTTCGGATTACTATCCGAGCGGACGGCAATCCGTGTTGACTTTAGTTGACCTATCCGATCGGATTACCATCCGATCGGACGACAATCCGAGTCTAGTGTTCTCACCCAAGCGAGTTGTTTAGTCAACATATTCAGGTTTATCAGTCAATATTATCAGTAATTCATGTGACATTAATTACTCTCGGTGAACATGTGAATGTGTATGAATTAAGTGTCAACCCATGTGAAATCCATATTAACGGCCCTATAGAATTTTAATTTGAAGCTGATTGTCGGCTAAATTGAATTTGAAAATAATCAAAGGCATTTAATGGTTTGTCAGTGTCACATGCGATAACAAAGTTTGATTCTATCAAGTAATATTTCATTCATATTTTGTCGGCCATCATTGTTAATCCCATGTGACTTGTCAGTTTGCATGTAGCATGTGAGTTCAGTTGATAAGTCAAGTTCATCATTGATAAAAAGGAATCAACTGTCACCCGCTCGGACAACAGTTTTGTCGTTTAGTAGAGTGGCTTGTGTCAAAGAGTCGGATAGCAATCTCACCCGAACAGATACAATCTCACCCGAACGGATACAATCTCACCCAAACGGATAGCTATCTCACCCGAATGGATACAATCTCACCCGAACGGATAGCTATCTCACCCGAACGGATGCAATCTCATCCGAACGGATAGCAATCTCACCCGAACGGACAACGTTGTCACTGTTGACTTGTGTTGACTCACTCGATCGGATACCCGTCCGATTCATTTGTTTGATATTGTTTAAACTGATTGTGCTTGTTTGTTCGTGATTCAGGTGATTAAAAGGTGCTTGTAATTCGAGAAGATCATATCATGGCTGAAGAATTTTACAATACGTTCTACAACGCGTTCACATCCGAATCTTCCGAAACTTCAACTGTCACACCAAAGTCAATCACAAAAGTGGTCAATGAAAACATCAATCACAACAACTTTTATGGAACTCATTTCAAACCACCCAAGCTAGATAATATTGAGGATTATACTTGGTGGAAAGAACGGTTTCTTTACTGGGCAAAAGCGTATGCACACGAGAGCTGGTTCTGTCTAGAGTTTGGATATGAAAGACCAAAAGATGACAAAGGAGAGGAAATTCCTATGAAGAAATTAGGCGTTGAGGACAAAAAGGAATTCTCGTCTGAACAGAGAATGATTGCTTTGATCCAGTCGGCAATCAGAAATGACATTTTTGCATTGCTTAACCATGATGGGTCATCAAAATCTGTTTGGGAAGCTTTACGACTTAAAGCTGAGGGGGGTAAACAGATTAAAAAGAACAAAATTGCTTTATTAAAGAAAGAATTCGATCTGTTTGATAGCATTAAAGGGGAGTCTGTGAGGCAAATGATAGAAAGATTTTGTCACCTAAAAATTGAACTCGAAAGATTTGAAATTGTGAAAACAAGAGAGGAAATTATTGAAAAAATCATAGAAGCGTTACCACGAGCTGATCAGTGGCAAACATTTGTGTTTATTCTAAAAAATGATGTGCTATATGATACAATTTCTCTTGATGCTTTGATAGAAAAAATTGAAAGTCAAGAGCTTGAGCTACAAAAGCAAAGCAAGATGAGCGGTTCTTCGCATCATCAAAATGTCGGTCTTTATTACAAAGGTAGCACACCTTCGGTGAAAGTTGGTGAATCACCAAAGACCGGATTCAGCGTTGAAAAGATGAAAAAACCACAAACAAGCTCGTCAAGCTACAATCCAGGATATCATTCATCTTCTTCAAAAGCAAGCTCTGAAGAATCTGAAGAAGTTCTTTGCAATATCGCTCTTAAACTGAAAAATTCTCCGACCATGAGCATCAATGCAGCTAAGCAGCAAATGAGCTTCCTTGCATCTGTTCTGGAATCGTATGAAGGTCTAGTTGCAGGCAAGATTGGTAACTCTGAGTTAACCAAAGAAGACTACGACCAGATTGATCCAGAAGAGATGGAACTCATTGACATCCGTTGGTGTTTGGCAAGCTGCATCCGCAGAGCTCAGAGATATATGGAAATTACTGGGAAGCAATCTCTCGGTGGTGCATCTACAAAGCTTGGATTTTATAAGTCCAAAGTGACCTGCTTCAAATGTAAGCAAAAAGGTCATTTCAAAAGAGAGTGCAACAATTCAGCGGTTGGTGGAAATGAATATCCGTTCAATGATTATTACTACCGAAAGGCAATTTACCACCGTAGCAGAGAAGAGCCAAAGATGATCGAAGATAAACCCAGAGAGAAGTCAAGAGCATATGCAGTAATCCACGATGATGAAGGATATGATTGGAGTCAAATTTTTCTGGAAGAAGATCGTGTTGATATTCGAAAAACAGCTCATGGCAAAACTATATCAAAGAACAACCATTATGTTTTTGTTGCTGAAATAAAAGAGGAAAACAAAGAAGAAAATGTTGTTGCTGAGGTTAAAGAGAAAACCAGAGAAGAGATTCTGAACGAGAAAACATATAGAGAAAGAAACATTGCTTGGAACAGGATGGAGATGATGCAAGAAGAATATGAAAGTGCAGTGATCAACAAGAGATGGGATAAGAAACGAGATTGCTACGTCAACAGGAATGGTGAACCTGTTGTTCCCAAGGAAGACATAATATTTGATGATGTTCTTCTAGAAATTCCTCTGTCCGCAGTATACTACACTAATGTTTTAAAAGACGACACATATGTGAAGAAGTTTGAAAGACGTTTAAGAGATGTCATGATATCAAGTTTGAAGAAGAGAGATGAAGAGAGAATGAAGAAGAATGTTGAGTGCATGGTTGAAGAATTGAAGAAAGTTGTTGAGAAAGATGTGAAGGTAGTTGAAGAAGTGAAAGAAGAAGTTACTGTGAATGTAGAGGTTATAAAAGAAGCTGATAGTGAAGAACAGCAGGTTGAAGAAGTGGTGAAGAAAGAAGAAGAAGAAGAAGAAGAAGTGAAGAATGAGAGTTTAGTTGTTGGTGATAAGATTGGTGTTGAAGAAAAGCAGAAAGATGCTGATCAGAAGCAGACAGAAATTGCAGCAAACACCGAAGTGCCAATCACTGAGGTAAATTCTGATTCTGAAACTAAAATCAAAATCGTTGAACAGTGCAAGAAATGCATGGAAACGTGCAGTGCTTGTACTGAAAAAGACGAACAATTCAAAATAAGAAATCTTGAATTCAATAAAATTGAAGAAGTTTTCAAAAATAAATGCAAAGAAATGTTAGAAAACGAAAAAGTTTTGAAAGAAAATGATGAAAAACTTTTGGAAAAATGTAAAAAGTTAGAAAAAGAAAATGAAATTTTAAAAGAAAATGTTTTGAAAAAGACAGAAGAATGTGATCAAAAAGAAATTGTTTGTCAAGAAATGAAGAAAGAATATGATTCAATAAAATTGGCATATCACATTACAAAAGAATCATATGAAAAAGTGAAGGATGAAATGAAATTTGCTCAATCAAGAATGAATTACTTATTTGAAACAACTAAAGAGCTTAAGCGAATGTTTGAAATAAAACAAGATGTTGTTAACTCTTACATTGAGGATGTTGCTAAGCTAAAGCGTCAGATTGCTGATTTAGAACAGGATAACAAGTTAAAAAGTTATCACGTATCGTCATATGTGCTTGAAAGAATTTTCAACATAAAACCGGATGGAAAAGATTCTGAGCAAAACAAAAAGGGCATTGGCTCAGAGTTTCATCAAGTTCCACCACCGGAAAAGTTTGCATTTTATGATGATGAAAAGGTCGAAAAAGCTTTCAATATGGTAGATCAATTTCCAGATAACATTGACATAACCTATTCCAAATCTGATGATTCTAGTGATTCAGAGGTGGTAGGTAAGGTCGTTGAAAGTGTGTTGAAAGAAGAATCAGTTGATACAGGTAAATCTAAATCACATGATGAAAATGAAGGTAATTTTCATGATGGATATCTGAAAAAATCAAAATCCAAGAAAAATCTGAATGATGATTCAAAAGGATTGGTTTATACCATGATTGGATCAGACAAATTATTCTTAGATGTTGTATTCCCGATTCAGAATGTGATCTCAGAAAAGGTTGATAAAGTTTTCAAAATGGTTGAGATTGAGAAATCTGAAATTTCAAAGTTTGCTGGAAAAGGTCATAAAACTTTTTATAACAAACCTGGTTACAAGAAGAAAAACATGAAGGCTGGGTTGGGTTATAAAAGGAAACAAAATCGAAATAAAAATGAACCGTCAAATTTTCAGACAAAGATGAATTTTGTTCATGGAACAAGTTCAGAAGAAGAGAAAGAACTCCAATTTAGGCGTCAGTCTAATGAAGAGTTCTATGCTCAAAAGAAAAGGCGACAACCACAGGTCAAAGATGTTTAAAAAAGAACATGTTTTAAATGTGATCAAATTGGACATCTTGCACGAAAGTGTCCAAATCTGAAACTTGTGGATGTTGACAAAAAGAAGTCTGAAAATGTTGAGAAAAAGAAATCTGAGGATGAGAAACACAGGTCAACTAGATTTGATTCAAAACAAACTTGGAGGTACAACACAAACAAGTTTGCTTCGAATCAAAATTGGAAATCAAACCCGAATAGGTTCGATTCTAGACAGACCTGGAATTCTCACACACCCAGAGTTAGAACAACGCAAAGTTGGAAAACATCAGTTGATATGACAAAACCTCAAGAGTTTTGGAAACCTAAAGTTGTTGTTCAAAGTCAAAATGTTCAAAAAGAATCACATTTTTACAAAAGAGGTACTCCAAAAGGTCAAACATGGTCTGCTAAGAAACAAATGACTTCGGTAAAAGATGAGAAAGTTGAAGTCAAAGATGAAACAGTCTTTGTTAAAATGACAAAGATTTTCCGAAATTGAATGAAGGATATTGTGTTGAAATGCCTAAGGTCAAACATACATGGGCTAAATTGTTCAAGTAAACAAGTAGTCTGAATGTGCAGGTGCTCAAGAAATCTGAAGATTGTGAGATTGGAAGTTGGAGCAGCCTGGCACAATGAGGAGAGGAGGCTGCTGAACCCTGTGTTGGTTGAAATAGGGAGTTTGTTTGTTTTCTGTATATAAATAAACAATATTTCATAAATCATAAAAATTGAAAATTTTAAAAAACCAAAAATATGTTTTTATTTTGACAAAATTTTGAAAACCAAAAATTTATGTTGATTGAATATGCCGAAACCCTCATGGCGGAACATGGGTTGTAAATCATGGGGGTACGTTATATTTTCTGCAAAACAGAGCATGAGATGCAGAAAATGGATGGCGAGACGAAGCTATCAGTATCAGGTTGTCAAATTTTCTTTAAATGGTTTTGCTTTTTAGGGGGAGTAAGAATTTGTCAGAAAATCCAAAAACATTAGAAAATTTGAAAAAGCCAAAAACATGATAAAATTCAAAAATGAGTTTTGTGTAAAAAGAGGAAATGATAGTACATCAGTAGACAGTTACAGTATGCTAAAGAAATGTAATGATTTTATAGCATTAAACAGTCTCACTGATGATATGCCGATAGGTTTTTATACATTTAGTAAACTTTTTCGGGATATAAACCTAAATTCAAACTTGCTTATTTCGTGGGGAATACTACTTGGATATATAGGTAACCCCTGAAATCTCGTTTGAAGGACCCCTCTTTCTGAGATACTAGGTCTTTATGCTTAGTGATATCTGGGGTATTATCCCGGGACTTCTGATTTTGCGGAAGCAATGGCCTAGTCCCCGTATAATACTTTCTGCTTGCTTGAAACATAGCATCGCCCTCAGCATAAAAAATGATGAAACATTGAAAAAATATGTAAATCATGTGCTGTTGAAGAAAAGATCCTCTAAAGGGGACACACCAAAAGTCGAAGCCGTCATCTCTTTGCTGAACGGAAGTTCTGACCTGAGCTCTCACGGTCCTTCGCAATTTAACCCCTTACAGATATCATCTAGGTATAATCACCTGTAAGACTGAATATTGGGATCTGGATACGGGAGTATATTCAAGAGGTGGGACACATGAATGAGTTTAAGTTCTTAAAACACCTAATTCGTATCCTGAATCAATTGAAGTTTGTGTGAAAATTTAAAGTGGATCAGTATATCGACAATCTAAGTGAATTGTTTAATTCTTAATGTGTAACTAAGCTCAACGGTACTTGTGACTTGTCAAAAACTGATATGATCCTCTAATGCAAACTCAAACAAAAATATTGTGTGTAAATATGTTTGTAAATATTTCTTTATTGCTTTATGTTTCAGAAAAATTCAAAAAGATTTTGATTTCTGCTTCATTTTCGACAACCGATGTCTGGGAAGCTGAGTTTCAAAATCTAAGTATGCTGATTGTGTTTCTGAAAATAAACAAGTTCATTAATTTGAAACTTGAAGTTTTAAAATCAAAAATCAAAAACAGTTTGTGATATCTCCAAGGTCATTAAGTTGAACTTGGATGATTAACTATGAGGGATTTGGATGCTTATATTGTTAAAATCTGTAAAAGAGCTAGTTTCTGATTTTGTTCGATAAAACTGCCAAATCCTTAAAGATTGTTGATAGGGGGAGAGATTCAAGTAATCCTGGATATATTCATATTATTATATCTTTAGAGCCAGGATCTTGATTTAGAAAGTTTAAAAGAGCCAGGTCACAATTCCTGGAAAATTGGATGTTCAAAATATTTTTACTTATAAATGTATGAGTGTTGCAGATGTTGTACCAGACTACGATCCCGATAGCCGAGTCTAAGGGGGAGTCTGAAGACGAGCTCAACGCAAGAGGAAGCGTGGATTCAAGGAACCAGGAAACTATCCTGAAGGAGCTTGTATACGGAAATCCAGGTGTTGATCCCAAAGCACAGAAGCTTGACGACAGGGGGAGCCTGAAGAGTTTACTGAAAGAAGAAACTGAAGCTGAAGACAGATCCATGGGGATTCTGTTCAAGCAATAAGACTCAGTGAGAGAAAAAAAGACCAGACGCTACGAGTTTGACTAAATGTTTGAGATTGACTGCGGCAATATCCAAGGGGGAGTCTGTTAGTGCATTTATGTCTATCGCCTCCGTCATCTCAAATCGTAGCTGAAACTGTTTAATTCTAGGTTTTATTGTAATATCTAGTTTAGAAAGGCAAGGTGGCATTATTGTAAATAAGGAGAACCTCCTTATATCCCTTGGCCTATAAATAGGAACCTAAGGTGTTAGGTTTAGAACTTTTGTCACATTTGAGACTTGGAGCTTTGAAGGTTAGAGAGAGAAGCTAGAGAGAGAAAGTGACATCGTGATTCGGGTGCTTTGTACGATTTCATATCAATCAATAGAATCACCGATTATATTACATTCTCGTGTTTTCGGTCACGTTCGTGTACGGATTCCGCACGTCACACGTTCGGTTCGCAATCATTTCAGAGTCAAAACCGGTCCTAACAGCTTTAAGATATATTCAGCTGGAAGATGACAAGAAGATGCAAGAGAGGATGAATTCATCTTCATCCTATGAATCAACCAACAGGAAGTCAGAATCCTCGTACAAGCCATACCGCTCTAAGCCATATGGCAGAAATGATAGCAAGAAAGTGAATGTTGTTGAAGACGAGGATCCTGAGGAGTATCCTGAGTTATCAGAATATTGTTTTTCTGTTAATATACCTGAACTGATGTATGCTATGCAGGGTTTAGGAGACAAAGCAAGGTGGCTTAGGAAGAACCAACAGAAAGCTGATTGGAAGGATAAATCCAAGTGGTGTGCCTTCCATGAGGATTTTGGACATGTTACAGAAGATTGCATTGCCCTGAGGAAAGAAATAAGCTATCTGCTGAGCAAAGGATATCTGAAGGATCTCCTGGGAAGAAAGAAGAATAAGGGTCAGGATACTGAGAAGGATCCTGAACGAGCAGTATCACCTCCTGCGGATGCCAAGATAATTAACTTTATTTTAGGAGGATCCGATATCTGTGGGACCTCTTATTCTGCAGCAAAAAGACATGCAAAGGAGGCTAAGGCAGAAAAGGGAGATAAGCCAACCAGGATGTCAACCCTCACAACTGATAAAGTGATCACGTTCGACAGTGATAACAGGGATACTGTCCAGGATCCTCACCATGATGCTTTGGTAATAACTTTATATGTTGCTAATCATTTTGTGCGCAGGATACTGGTGGATAATGGCAGATCCGTCAACATAATTCAGCTGGAAACACTGAAGAGGATGAATGTATCCCCGATGGATATTACTTCGAAATCCACTGTGCTTGTTGGGTTCAGTGGAGAAGCCAGGAATACTGTGGGAGAAATAAAGTGGCCTGTGTATGTTGAAGGGGTCAACTCAATGCAACGCTTATGTGTCATGGACTCCTTATCCTGCTACAATATTATATTGGGTAGGCCATGGATCCGTGATATGAAAGCTGTGCCATCTACCTATTACCAGTGCATCAAGATACCTACCCCTTGGGGGGTTGTCAAAGTGGAAAGTGATCAACAAGAAGCGAAGGAGTGCTATTCTTCTTCGATGAAATCCTCAACAAAGCCCAATGCAGCATAGCAATTAAAGATGCGAGCCCAGGATATCGTGGAGGCTTCAGAGCAGGATGTTAAGAAAATTGTCCTAGATCAGGATAATCCAGATATCTCGGTGCTCGTAGGAACCAATATCCCTCAGGATATTGAAAGTTAATTAACTAATTTTTTGAAATGCAGGATGTCAACATTCGCATGGAAACATGAGGATATGACAGGTATTTCCAATGATATTATAACTCACAAGCTCGGAATTGATAGGTCTTTCAAGCTTGTCCAACAGAAACGAAGGAAGTTTGCTCCAGAACGGAACGCGATCATTCAGGAAGAGGTTGAAAGATTATTAAAGAGCAAGATGATTAGGGAAGTTAAATTTCCCAAATGGCTAGCAAATGTAGTTGCGGTGCAAAAGAAAAATGGGAAATGGAGAGTTTGTGTAGATTACACGGACTTGAACAAAGCATGTCCTAAAGATCCATTCCCTCTGCCTCATATCGACTCAATGGTGGATGCTACTGCCGGTCATGAAATGTTAACCTTCATGGATGCATCCTCAGGATTCCAGCAAATACAAATGGAACCTTCGGACCAGGAGGATACCGCTTTCATGACACCAACAGGTATTTACTGTTATACTGCTATGCCATTCGGTTTGAAAAATGCAGGTGCAACATACCAGAGATTGGTGAACATGATGTTTGAAGACAAACTAGGGGACACCATGGAGGTATACATTAATGATATGGTGGTAAAGTCCAAGAAAGCTGAGGATCCTCTCCGGGATATTGGAGGAGCATTTGATATCCGGGACCGGTACAATATGAAACTAAATCCTGCCAAGTGTCATTTTGGAGTGGGGGCAGGAAAGTTTTTAGGATATATGGTGACTAAAAGGGGAATAGAAGCAAGCCCGGAACAGGTTAAATCTATCCTGGATATCAAGTCACCTTCAAACATGAAAGATGTACAAATATTAACAGGGCGAGTAGCAGCATTAAACAGGTTTATATCAAGATCCTCAGAAAGATGCAAGGAATTTTACGATATCCTGAAGAAGAATAGGAAATTCGAATGGGGAGAGAAGCATGAAGCAGCCTTGCAGGAGTTAAAACAGTATCTCTCAACTGCACCACTATTGATGAAGCCCGAGGATGGGGAACCATTATCCCTATATCTTGCAGTATCAGGGAAAGCAGTAAGTGCTGTCCTGGTAAAGGATCATGAAGGTCAGCAGTATCCTGTCTATTATGTTAGCAAAAGTTTATTAGATGCTGAAACTAGATATTCTCATTTAGAAAAATTGATATTGGCCCTAGTTATGGCATCGACAAAGCTTTGACATTATTTTGAGACACATAGGATTCATGTTAAAACTAATTATCCTGTTAAAAATGTGCTTAGGAAACCTGAGATGTCAGGCATGATGGCTAAGTGGTCAGTAAAATTAAGTGCCTATGATCTAGTATATGAACCTAGAAATGCTATAAAGTCTCATGCTCTAGCCGACTTTGTGGCTGATTTCAGTAGTGATATTCAAAATGCAGTAGACCTAGAAGTACAACAGCTAGGAGAAAACTTAGAATCCTGGACATTATATACTGATGGTGCATCTAATGTGAGAGGTGTAGGATTGGGTATACTAATAAAATCGCCACAGGGAGACATATTACCCCAGGCTATTAGGTGTGAATTTCCTGCCACTAATAATGAAGCAGAATATGAAGCTTTGATTGCAGGATTAGATTTGGCAAGGAATATGAATATTAAAAGCTTACAATTATTTGTCGATTCCTTGTTAATTACTAATCATTTTAATGGATCCTATGCAGTTAAAGGTGAGAAGTTAATCGAGTATCTCGAAATTCTCAAAAAATTAGCAGGATATTTCGATGTTTTTACACTTGAAAATGTATCAAGAGGAGATAATGCTGAAGCAGATGAAGGTACCAAGAGAGGAAAATCTCAAGGAAGGACACATCCCAAAGGATGAGAATCCTAAGGCCTTTAGGATGAAGGTATCACAATTCACTATTATAAATGATGTTTTGTATAAGAAATCTCTTGCAGGACCATATCTGAGGTGGTTGGAGGATCTCGAAACCAAAGAAGTGCTTCAGGATATACACGAAGGGGATTGTGGTAACCATACTAGGGGCAGATCGCTATACTATTGGCCGATGATGAGGAAAGATGTTGCAGAATATGCTCGAAGGTGTGATGCATGTCAAAGGCACAGTAATATATTACATCAGGCTGCTGAACCACTGTATCCTATTGCTTCCCCTTGGTCATTCATGAAGTGGGGAATGGATATAGTAGGAAAATTGCCGAAGGCTCCAGTAGGAAAAGTCTTTATGCTGGCAATGACTGATTATTTCTCTAAATGGGTTGAAGCTGAAGCATTTGTTCAAGTTAGAGACCAAGAAGTAGTATCCTTCATAAAAAGGAATATCCTGACTAGGTTTGGGGTACCGGCTGAGATAATTTGTGACAATGGCTCTCAGTTTATCAGTAAAAGGACAACCGATTTTTGTAAGAGTTGGGGAATCAAAACGATCACATCTACTCCAGTACATCCTCAAGCAAACGGACAAGCATAATCCTCGAACAAGATAATTGTCAACAATTTGAAGAAAAGGCTAGGAACTAAGAAAGGAAGATGGGCAGAAGAATTACCCTTTGTTTTATGGGCCGATAGGACAACAGTGAAAAGTGCAACTAGGCAAACCCCATTTTCCTTAGTATTTGGAGCAGAGGCAGTAATCCCGACAGAGATGGTAATACTGTTTTGGTCAAAAATTACCGAAGCAATTAAGTGATCAAATTAGTTAAGTGAGGTAGTGTGCTAGAAACAAGTGTCGAAAATATGTTAATCAAATTATTTGTAAAAACAGTTTCAGGATACGGCTCAGGATATAGAGCTGTATTTATGATCAAACGATGAGCAAAAATGTAAAGGGTGACATGAGATGTACGAGGAAAGCCCTTGATCAATCTAGATCGCCGGCACAAAACCTCAGGAGCTGACAATCGCAGCTGCCTTGTTCTTCTATTACTTCAAATATCAGGATACAGTGCAGGATGCGATGCGGATCAACTAGGTGTTTCAAGGTAATTCGAATACAAGTGTTTGTGTAGTGTTTGCTAGAAGCTAGAGAGCAAAGTGTGTGTGAAAAATTGTGTGCCTTAATCTGATCCGCCCCATCTATTTATAGTAAAAGAAATGCAACAAACTACCCTATTAATCCGGGATCCGGCGGATATTCCCACTTGAACGTTGTAGACCTGGTCTTTCGGGTTCAACGTCTCTCAAATAACTGGTTTGCCCGAGTCTTAAGGAGAAGAAGTCCATTTGACCGTTAGTGACCTACAACCTTTAACCTGCACGTGATTAATTAGTAAATACCAGGATATTGCACCAGGATGTTACCAATATCCTGATCCGGTATCCTGATCACAAGTAAACAATCAAAAGCAGAATATTAGTCAGGATATATGCTCAGAAAATGACCCATAACAATTGTCCCCAAATATATCTGTTGGTATACCAATCCAACGGATATATTTTTATAAACTCTGTCTCGTAGACCGAAGCAATTAAAACGAGGTGACGTTTGAGATGACATTGTGCATCTTCCCATGCTACTTTTACTCTTCACCCCCTATATCCAGCCTATAATTAACTGAGATATTTCACATTGTTAGCATTACTCTTCAAGCAATTTTCAGGTACTCATCCTTTCTTTCATTCTCTGTTTTTCTTTGAATTTCTTATAGTTTGCTTGATACCCCTCATGGCATCACGGACAAGATCTCGTTCGGATGAACCAGTCCCAACCCTCATGAGTCAAAACCTCATACGAGAACCAGAAAAAGAAATCTGCTCCTTCAATAATGCCGATATCGCTGCCCTGAAGGATTCTGGCGCCTTTCCCGCCGGAACAGTCATTCGCCCTTTTGATCGAGAGGTCCGATCAGACGCGTCATCAGACGCGTCATCAGACGCGTCATCAGACGAGTGGGTCTGCTTTTTTGCCTACCCCTTTTCTTTGGGACTCCGGTATCCATTTCCACCCTTCATCTCTCGTTTGTTCAACCTCACCGACCTTAGTTATGCCCAAACTATGCCAATGGTCTGGCGAGTTTTGATGGTGCTAGATCAAATCAAATCTCGCCATTGCCCTGACCTGTGTATTGAAGACCTTCCCATAGCATATCGGTTGAGATCTCATGGCAATAGCCGTTTCCTCTTGTTCTCCACTTCCAGAAATCCCCTAATCCTTAAAGCCACTAAGAACGAAGATCAGTGGCAACGAAAGTTCTTTTTCGTAAAAAAGGACTCCATCGACGGGGGTTTCGATCTGCTAGTTAGATGGCTAACCAAGGGTAGGATTTAGGGTTTTAAGAATATCCCCAAATATATCCTTAACTGTATTCTGACTGATATCCTAATATTTGTGCAGCGAATTTCAGAGACCTAGCATCCCCAAGTGCAGAATCACAATCCAGGATCAAAGAGATTTACCGACTTCCTGCCGCTGAAAGAACTTTCTCCCTGTCTCTCACAAACTCAAGTCAGAAATGTCTGGTAAGTATACGTGAGTAAATTAACTATAGAATATAAATGACATAAATTAAACACTTCTCCCTTGACACAGTGCCGGTCATCAACCTTGAAGGCTTCCAACTCGATGAGTTGGATAGTTATTCCAGCCTTGCACCCATCAAACAAGAGATCAATCCAAAGCCAACCGCTACTCCAAAGTCCAGCAGCTCAAAGACTACTATCGGTCACAAAGCCCCTCCAGCATCCAGGACCCGGGCCTCCAGCTCCCGGAAGAGGAAGGAAGCAGATCATCCTACTAGTCCCCATGTATTCCCGTTTGAGAATCATGGGTTCACGGATTCCAGCAAATTCATGACAGGTTTCCTCAACCAGGTTAGTATCCTGGCCCGTATCCTGCACCACATGCTAATTACAAATGTTAATTTAGGCTGATACCTGTTTCATTTCCTTGCAGGGCCTTGAACGCCTGGTATTCCTCTATGAGGACGCATGTGGCTCGAACGTCATGTTAGAGATCAAACTGATGAAGGCTGAGGCTACCATCTCGGATCAAGCAGCAATCGCCACTGCCAAGTCGGAACACTATGAAGCTAAGTACAAGGCCATGACTCAAGACCACCAGTCTGCCATTCAGAAGATCACCCAAGAGGCTCAAGCTAAGTCCGACGCGGTCCAGGTTCAATTTGAGCAAGATATGGCTTCGTACTGGGAGAGCCTTAAGAATTCAGTTATCATCTCCCTCCTCCAGGCCAGGCTGAAAATGGCTTACGAGGCCAGAGCTTTGGGTGTTGAATGCCCTTCGTGGAACATCAAAGCTTGGGAGATGAAATTGAAGGATCTCGGTGGCAACCCTGTGGAGCCCCCTTCAAAACCTGCTGCAGAGGAGCCCGCTAAGGTAACCGGGAAGGTGGACGATGTTGGTGCTTCAAAGGATGCTGGTAGCGATGCTGCTGATGAGGTTGGGATGAATGCTGGAGAGGATGCTGCTGGAGAGGTCACGATGGAAGAAGGAGTTGCCCCCTAAGCGCAGCAATGTGGGCGATGATGGATATATGTGCCAAGGCCGGAGCCCACTTTTTTAGATTTGGTTGGTGTGGTTTGTTTAAACACTTTATATTTCCTGTCTTTGAACAATTTACATTTCCTGCACTAGAACAATATGATGGCCAAAGTTGGATGGGTCCTGTGTTTCAGGATGAAGCCCTTGGTCATCGGTTAATATAACCTGTTATGAATGACATAACGGTTGAAGGTGGACAGGTCCCTTTTTGAGATAGAACCTTCAACCGTTATGTAAGTATGGTAAAGACTATTCGTGCTTTTGGCGGATGGGCCTCGGTTTGAGGTGAAACCAAAAGCACAACTTTTGACATGTTAATAATATAACCACCTCTTGACCTATTTGTTGTTGCCTTTTAATTTATGTTATGTATTTCTTAGTGTAGGTTTTAGCTTTGCAAAATTTGTGCAACTATCTTTTGAAAATATCCTGATCAAGATATATTACAAAGACCTTCATAAAATTTCCAAACAATTTTAGACAAAATTTTTAAAGAATAAAAGATAGTCTATTTTCTAAAACCTGTTTTGACAACACTTGTTTGATCAAAGTTTTAATTTTCAATCCAAGTATCATTTCCCAGATATTTCAATCAAATATCCCAAAACGTATCCCAAAAACACATTTTGAAGATATATCCTAAAGACATATCCTTTTCAGGATATTTGAGCCTTAATCAGAGTTAAAGATTCATGTAAGGTTTACAAAGGAAAGATCATACCAGGAACTGAGTGTAACCCTAGTATTAAACTCCAACCCCTTTTGTGACTTCTCGTGCTAAGATGTCCCAAGTCTAAGACACTTAACCCAATCTTGATATTTTGAGTTTCACATAATTGCTTTAGAAGGAATGTCCCCTGTGCATGAAGTCTTTAAACACTTCAGAAAATTTTTGAACATTAGTTCCAACTGTTTAGACAATTCTTGTGTTATAGGGGTAAAACCCAAAAATATACTGGAGACAAATCCTTGATATCCTGGGGAAAATCCCAAATTTTCTTGCGCTACAGGCGGGAGTGTATAAACTCCAAGACTTAGAAAGGTGAAAACCTTTAAACCTTAGAGAGTATGAAAATACCCTTTCGTGAGAGAGGGTAATCAATCCTCATATACCTTTAGGATTCAGGATATAGCCAATAGTAACGAAATTGTCAGCCACTTTTACATGAACTAGTCCCGCCACCTTGAACTATTCCTGAATAACTTGCGCTCCAGGCGGGGTGTTTAAACCCAATTCGGAAGAAAGGTGAATACCTTTAAACCTGTGAAGGGATCAGGATCCCTTAGACGTGAGAGAGGGGGCCAATCCTCTAATCTTCCGAAGTATCCTGAGTGTATATCCTGATGCTCTTTCTCGAAGCATATACTGCAAAACAACCGTAAGCTAAGGTGGGTGTTAGCTTGGCTAACACCCCTCCGATGCCTAACTCAGTAATGGGTTCAAAACAGTAAATAATATCAAAATTTTAATAAAAGAGAAAAAATCCATACCATCCTTAGTTAGAATTTAACTTCCATACTCACTTGAAATAGAGTTTTAGATGTATAGCATTCCAGGATCTCGGTAGCATATCCCCCTCCATATTCTTGAGTCGGTATGCTCCTTTTCCTGATTCTGATTCAACCTCATAGGGTCCTTCCCATTTTGGAGCCAACTTTCCATCAGCAGGATTAGTAGTATTCTGAAAAGCTTTTCTCAATACCCAATCTCCAACTTGAAATCTCCTAGTTCTTATATTCTTGTTATATGCTTTAGATATCCTCTGTTGATATGCTGCCATCCTTAGCCTTGCTGCATCTCTTGACTCATCAATAGTATCCAGTTCCTGACATAGGACTTCAGGATTCTGCTCAGGATCCCAGAGGTTGGATCTTGCTGTAGGTATCACCATTTCTGTCGGGATCACCGCTTCTGCTCCAAACACTAAGGAAAACGGGGTTTGGCCAGTTCCACTCTTCACCGTTGTCCTATCAGCCCATAAAACAAAGGGTCATTCTTCTGCCCATCTTCCTTTCTTAGCCCCTAGTCTCTTTTTTAAGTTGTTGACAATTATCTTGTTCGAGGATTCTGCTTGTCCATTTGGTTGAGGGTGTACCGGAGTTGACGTGATCATCTTAATTCCCCAACTTTTGCAAAAATCAGTGGTTCTTTTGCTGATGAACTGAGATCCATTGTCACAAATTATCTCAGCTGGTACTCCAAACCTAGTCAGGATATTCCTTTTTATGAAAGATACCACTTCTTGATCTCTAACTTGAACAAATGCTTCAGCTTCGACCCATTTAGAAAAATAATCGGTCATTGCCAGCATAAAGACTTTTCCTCCTGGAGCTTTTGGTAACTTCCCTACTATATCCATCCCCCATTTCATGAATGGCCAAGGGGAAGTTATAGGATAAAGTGGTTCGGCCGGCTGATGTAATATGTTACTGTGTCTTTGACATGCATCACATCTTCGAGCATGTTCTGCAGCATCTTTCCTCATTGTTGGCCAATAATATCCCGTTCTTAATACTTTTGAGAACAATGACCTGCCCCCAGTATGGTTACCACAATCCCCTTCGTGTATATCCTGAAGCACTTCTTTGGTTTCGGGATCCTCCAAGCACCTCAGATATGGTCCTGCAAGAGATTTCTTATACAAAACATTATTTATAATAGTGAATCGTGATACCTTCATTCTGAAGGCCTTAGGGTTCTCATCCTTTGGAATGTGTCCTTCCTTGAGATATCTCATGATTGGAGCCGTCCAGGACTTAGGATCCCTCTCGGGATACTCACCATCAGGATCCTGAATACTTATTACTTGCTTATCCTGAGGATTCATCTCAGGATATAGGATATGCAATATTGGTATTCGGGTTCCTTCCTGGATCCTGACAAATGATCCCAGATTTGCCAAGGCATCGGCTTCAGCATTATCCTCTCTTGGTACCTGTTCAAGTGTAAAAATATCGAAATATCCTGCTAATTTTTTGAGAATTTCGAGATACTCGATTAACTTCTCACCCTTAACTGCATAAGTTCCATTAAAATGGTTAGTGATTAAAAAAGAATCAACATATACTTGCAAATTCTTGATACTCATATTTTTAGCCAACTCTAATCCTGCAATTAAAGCTTCATATTCTGCCTCATTATTAGTAGCAGGGAATTCACACCTAATAGCCTGGGGTATTATGTCCCCCTGTGGCGATTTTAGTAGTATACCTAGACCTACACCTCTTACATTAGATGCACCATCAGTATATAATATCCAGGATTCTAAGTTTTCTCCTAGCTGCTGTACTTCTAAGTCTACTTCATTTTGAATGTCACTACTTAAATCAGCCACAAAGTCAGCTAAAGCCTGAGACTTTATGGCATTTCTAGGCTCATATACTAGATCAAAAGCACTTAATTTCACTGACCATTTAGCCATCCTACCAGACATCTCAGGTTTCCTAAGCACATTTTTAACGGGATAATTGGTTTTAACATGAATCCTATGTGTCTCAAAATAATGTCTAAGTTTTGTTGATGCCATAACTAGGGCTAATATCAATTTTTCTAGATGAGAATATCTAGTTTCAGCATCTAATAAACTTTTACTAACATAATAGACAGGATACTGCTGACCTTCATGATCCTTTACAAGGACAACACTTACTGCATTCCCTGATACTGCAAGATACAGGGATAATGGTTCGCCATCCTCAGGCTTCATTAATAAGGGTGCGGTTGAAAGATACTGCTTCAAATCCTGCAAGGCTGCTTCATTCTTTGCTCCCCATTCAAACTTCTTATTCTTCTTAAGGATATCATAAAATTCCTTGCACTTCTCCGAGGATCTTGAAATAAATATGTTCAACGTTGCTACTCGGCCTGTTAATTGTTGAACATCCTTCATATTTGAAGGAGATTTTATATCCAGAATAGCCTTTATCTGCTCCGGGCTCGCCTCTATCCCCCTTTTGGTCACCATATATCCTAGAAACTTTCCTGCCCCACTCCGAAGTGGCACTTAGCAGGATTTAGTTTCATGTTATATTGATCCAGGATATCAAACGCTCCCTTAATATCCTGGAGGTGATCCTCAGCCTTTTTAGATTTCACCAGCATATCGTCGATATATACCTCCATGGTGTCCCCCAGTTTGTCTTTGAACATCATGTTTACCAACCTCTGGTATGTTGCGCCTGCATTTTTCAAACCAAAGGGCATAGCAGTATAACAATAAATACCTGTGGGTGTCATGAAAGCAGTATCCTCCTGATCAGAGGGTTCCATTTGGATTTGCTGAAATCCTAAAGAGGCATCCATGAAGGTTAACATCTCGTGGCCGGCGGTAGCATCTACCATTGAATCAATATGAGGTAGAGGAAACGGGTCTTTGGGACAAGCTTTGTTTAAGTCTGTGTAATCCACACAAACTCTCCATTTCCCATTTTTCTTTTGTACCACGACTACGTTCGCGAGCCATTTAGGAAACTTCACTTCTCTAATCCTCTTGGATGATCACATTTCGTTCCGGAGCAAATTTCCTTCTCTTCTGTTGTACCGGCTTGAATGACCTATCAATACCGAGCTTATGTGTTATAATATCCTTGGAAATACCTGTCATATCCTCGTGCTTCCATGCGAATGTTGACATCCTGCATTTCAAAAACATAGTCAATTGATTTTCAATATCCTGTGGGATATTGGTTCCTACAAGCACCGAGATATCCGGATTATCCTGATCCAGGATTATTTTCTTTACATCCTGCTCCGAAGCTTCCATGATATCCTGGGCCCGCATCTTTAATTGCTATGCTGCATTAGGCTTGACTGAGGATTTCATTGAGGATGAGTAACATTCCTTCGCCTCCTGCTGGTCACTATCAACCTTGACAACCTCCCAAGGGGTAGGGATCTTGATGCACTGATGATAAGTTGATGGCACAGCCTTCATATCATGGATCCATGGCCTGCCTAGTATAATGTTGTAGCAGGATAGGGAGTCCATCACATAGAAACGTTGTATTGAGTTGACCCCTTCAACATATACTGGCAACTTTATCTCTCCCACTGTGTTCATGGCCTCTCCACTGAACCCAACAAGCACGGTGGATTTTGAAGTAATATCCATTGGAGATACATTCATTCTTTTCAAAGTTTCTAGTTGGATTATGTTGACGGAGCTGCCATTATCCACCAATATCCTGCGTACAAAATGGTTAGCAACATATAAGGTTATTACTAGAGCATCATGATGAGGATCCTGGACAGTATCCCTGTCATCACTGTCGAAAGTGATCACTTTGTCAGTTGTGAGGGTAGTCATCCTGACTGGTTTATCTCCCCTTTCAGTCTTGGCCTCCTTTGCATGTCTCTTGGCCGCAGAATATGAGGTCCCACAAATGTCGGATCCTCCTGAAATAAAGTTAATTATTTTGGCATCTGCTGGGGGTGATGCTGCTCGTTCAGGATCCTTCTCAGGATCCTACCCTTTATTCTTCTTTCTTCCCAGCAGATCTCTTTCCTTAGAGCAATGCAATCCTCAGTCACTTATCTGAAATCTTCATGGAAGGCACACCATTTGGATTTATCCTTCCAATCAGCTTTTTGTTGATTCTTTCGAGGCCACCTAGCTTTGTCTCCTAAACCCTGCATAGCATACATTAACTCAGGTATGTTAACAGAAAAACAATATTCAGATAATTCAGGATATTCTTCAGGATCCTCGTCTTCAACAGCATTCACATTCTTGTTGTCATTTCTGCTATATGGCTTGGAGCGATACGGTTTATACGAGGATTCTGATTTCCTGTTGGTTGATTCGTAGGGTGAAGTAGAATTCATCCTCTCTTGCATCTTTTTGTCATCTTCCAAGCGAATGTATCTCAAGGCCATGTTACGAGCTTCGTCGAGATTCCTGCAGGGATTCATTACAAGATCCTGCTAGAACTGAGAATCTTTTTGTAATCCCATCTTAAAAGCCTGCACAGCTGTTGCAACATCAAGATGTGGGATATCCAAGGATTCCCGACTAAACTTGTTCACATAATCCCTCAAGGATTCCTGAGGTCCTTGAGTTATCCTGTAAAGATCACTGGTTAGTTTCTCAAAACTCCGGCTGCAAGAAAACTGACTATTAAATAAATTAACCAAATGAGCAAATGAAGTAATTGAGTGAGGAGGAACATTTAACAGCCATTTTAAGGCTGATCCTGTCAAGGTAGAACCAAAACCCTTGCACAAGCATGTTTCCTTGAGCTCCGGAGGGATAGGATTAATCTCCATTCTTTCTCTATACTGGGTAACATGCTCTTCAGGATCCGTAGACCCATCATACAGTTTCATGTTGGGGGTTTGAAATCTCTTTGGGATTTCAGCATCTCAGATGGGATATGTAAAGCGGGATATCCTGTGGCTGTCTTGGGACACTTCCAGAATTGGCTGGACCACTCCAGGTATACTGGATATCATGTCCTTCAATTTCTGAAGCTCCCTAGTAAATGTCGACGTCATACCTGCATCCTGCAAAGACCCATTATTGTTAGTAGCAGGAATATTATGATTTGACACGTTACCGGTCTGAGGATTCTGGCCATATCCTGAAGCATATCCTGAGCTCCTCACAGTTGACATCCTGACTGAGGAGGGTATCTTAGGAGTATGATTCTGGGAATGGCTTGGCACGATATTCCCCCGGTTATCTTCAGTGTAAACTGCAGAACTGAAGTTCAAAGCCCTGGGTTGCAAGGGAGTAACAGTTTCTTCCGTAGGCCTACTTGGGCCGGATTTCAAGAGTTGTATCTCTCTCATCAGCATCCGATTAGTTTCCTGCTGCTGCCTCATCTGTTCCTGTACACTACCAAACAAATTCAGAATTTCATCATTAGAAGCCAAAACAAGACCAGATCCCTGGGTACTGGGAGCGGGAATAACATCCCGAGCCACATGACTTTCAGCTCCTTGTGAAGAGGCTTGCATTCTTGGAGGAGGAGGTGGAAGCACCGAAACAATTGTTGCAGAGGTTGTAGCAGACATGGTGGAAGAGCTCATGTTTGATCTCGAGGCCATTGAAAACAATGTAGCAAAAAGTTTTGATAATAGAAAACCGAGTAATGATTTTACTAAAGTTTTTAGTAAAACTAGCACCACTTGCCCCACGGTGGGCGCCCAATTGTTTTGGTCAAAAATTACTGAAGCAATTAAGTGATCAAATTAGTTAAGTGAGGTAGTGTGCTAGAAACAAGTGTCGAAAATATGTTAATCAAATTATTTGTAAAAACAATTTCAGGATACGGCTCAGGATATAGAGCTGTATTTATGATCAAACGATGAGCAAAAATGTAAAGGGTGACACGAGATGTACGAGGAAAGCCCTTGATCAATCTAGATCGCCGGCACAAAACCTCGGGAGCTGACAATCGCAGCTGCCTTGTTCTTCTATTACTTCAAATATCAGGATACAGTGCAGGATGCGATGCGGATCAACTAGGTGTTTCAAGGTAATTCGAATACAAGTGTTTGTGTAGTGTTTGCTAGAAGCTAGAGAGCAAAGTGTGTGTGAAAATTGTGTGCCTTAATCTGATCCGCCCCATCTATTTATAGTAAAAGAAATGCAACAAACTACCCTATTAATCCGGGATCTGGCGGATATTCCCACTTGAACGTTGTAGACCTGGTCTTTTGGGTTCAACGTCTCTCAAATTACTGGTTTGCCCGAGTCTTAAGGAGAAGAAGTCCATTTGACCGTTAGTGACCTACAACCTTTAACCTGCACGTGATTAATTAGTTAATACCAAGATATTGCACCAGGATGTTACCAATATCCTGATCCGGTATCCTGATCACAAGTAAACAATCAAAAGCAGAATATTAGTCAGGATATATGCTCAGAAAATGACCCATAACAAATACCTACGGCAAGATCCAATCTCCAGGATCCTGAGAAGAATCCTGAAGCTTTGTGCCAAGAATTGGATACTATTGATGAGACAAGAGATGCGGAAAAGCTAAGTATGACAGCATATCAACAGAGGATATCCAGAGCATATAACAAGAATATAAGGACTAGAAGGTTTCAAGTTGGAGATTGGGTATTAAGGAAGGCTTTTCAGAACACTACCAATCCCGCTGATGGAAAATTAGCTCCGAAGTGGGAAGGACCCTATGAAATTGAATCGGAATCTGGGAAAGGAGCATACCTGCTTAAGGATATGGAGGGGGATATACTACCAAGATCCTGGAATGCTATACATCTCAAAGCCTATTTCAAGTGAGTTTAGAATTTAATTTCTAACTCAGGATTGTATGAATTCTATCTCTTTTAAATATAATTCTATTTTAATTTGTTTGAACCCAGAACTGACTTAAGCATCGGAGGGGTGTTAGCCAGGCTAACACCCACCTTAGTTTAAGGTTGTTTTGCAGAATATGCTTCGGGATATGACTCCAGGATATACACTCAGGATAATTCGGAAGATTAGAGGATTGGCCCCCTCTCTCACGTTTAAGGGATCCTGATCCCTTCACAAGTTTAAAGGTATTCACCTTTCTCTCGAATTGGGTTTAAACACCCCGTCTGGAGCGCAAGTTATCCAGGAATAGTTCAAGATGGCGGGACCGGTTCATGTAAAAGTGGCTGACAATTTCGTTATCATTGGCTATAACCTGGATCCTTAAGGTATATGAGGATTGATCACCCTCTCTCACGAAAGGGTATTTTCATACTCTCTAAGGTTTAAAGGTTTTCACCTTTCTAAGTCTTGGAGTTTATACACTCCCGCCTGTAGCGCACGAAAACTTTGGATTTTCCCCAGAATACCTATGGGATTATCCCCAGAACACTATGGATTTATCTCCAGGATATTTTAGGGTTTATCCCCTGTAACACAAAAATTATACAAACAGTTGCAATTGAAGTCCAGAAAATTTCTAAGTATTCAAAAACATAATGCACAGGGGACATTCCTACAAAGGCATTGTGAAGAACTCAGGGGATCAAGCTTGGGCTTAGTTCACTAAGTGTCCCAGACCGGGGACATCTCCGGTGGAAAAGTTGCAAAAAGAATGAAGTCTGAGGATAGGGTTATGCTTTGTATCTGGTATGATCTTTCCTTTTTGTTCCTTCAAAATCCTTATCTAAATTGTTTAAATTTCTAGAACTGTATTCGATAAAAGTTTGATTAAAACATTTATGAGTATAATACTTAGATTGAAGATATTCTGATCAGGATATATTCTCAGGATATATTATCAGGATATATTCTTAGGATATATTTCAGGATATATTCTCAGGTTATATTATCAGGATATATTCTTAGGATATATTTCAGGATATATTTTCAAGATATATTTCAGGGAATTTGCTCAGAATGTTTAAGTTATGATAATTAGATTGAAAAATTTAAACTATACTTGACTTAAACATCTGTTATCAAAACAAGCTTTGTAAAAATAAAGATGGATAACAACAGATAAGGTCATAAAAAGTTATATTATTAATATATCAAAAGATTATGCTTTTGGTTTCATCTCAAACTGAGACCCATCCACCAAAAGCACAATTAGTTTTCTACCATATTTACTTAACAGTTGAAGGTTTTATCTCAAACCGAGACCCATCCGCCTCCAACTGTTATATTGTTCAAAATAAACGATACTAACTGATAACCAAGGGCTTCATCCTGAAACTCAGGATCCCTCCACCTTTGGTCACCATATTGTCTAAATGCAGGAAATATAAATTGTTTTAAAGACAGGAAATAGAAATTGTTCAACAACCAACAAACTTAAAAAAGTGGGCTCCGGCCTAGGCATGAACATCCATCATTTCCCACTTCGCTACTTTCAAGGAGCAGCACCTTCTTCACCAGCAGCGTCTCCTCCAAAACTCGTATCAGCATCACCCTCAGGATTCTTCTTGGCATCACCACCAGCATCAGCCGCCTCTTCTGCTGCCTTGGAAGGCTCCTCACCAGTAGGCTTCGCAGAATGTTCCACAGGACTGCCTCCGAGATCTTTTAATTTCGCTTCCCAAGCGTTGACATTCCAGGAGGGGCATTAAAAGCCCAAGGCATTGGCCTCATAGGCCATCCTTAACCTGGCTTGGAGAAGGGAAATTACAACGGATCCTTTGAGGCCATCCCGGTAAGAATTCATATCCTGCTGGTATTGAAGATGGGCAGCATCCAGCTTGGCTTGGGCGTCTTCGTTGGCCTTGTGAATGGCAGCTTGATGCTCCTGGGTCATCGTCTTGAATTTGTCTTCGTAATGCTGAGACTTGGCGGCGGCAATCATCCCTTGATCAGCAATGGTGACTTCGGCTTTCTTGAGCTTGACCTCCAGCATTTTGTTGAGCCCACAAGCTTCTTCATATAAGTGCATGAGACGCTCAAGGCCCTACAATCAAAAGTACAGGTATCAACATATATGTGCAGGATACCAGATGAGAGTTTTTACCTGATTGAGGAATGAAGTCATGAACCCGCTGGCTTCATTGAATCCATGGTTCTCGTAAGGGAAGGTCTCAGAGGTAGCTGGAGAGTCCATTTCCTTCCTCTTCCGGGCACTAGAGGCACGAGTCTTGGTGGCTGGAGGAGGCTTGGGGGTGGTAGCAGCTTTCGAACCGGTGGGCTTGGAAGACGTGATGGCTTTAGGACTTGGTTCTTTCTTCACCGAGATAGGAGCAGAATAGCTATCCAACTCGTCGAGATCGAAGACCTCTGGAACTTTGACTGGTGCTGCATAAAAGGGAGAAACACTTAACTCTTGAATATTTATAAACTAAAATTTGTTTCATATATACTAATGTACTTACCAGACATATCGGAGCTAGATCTTTGGCTTGAACTTGCAAAGGATAGAGAAAAAATTCTCTCACTCTCCGGGAGTTGGTAAATGTTTTTAATCCTCTGCTCTGATTCAGCGCTTGGAGGGGCTAGTTCTTTGAAGTTTGATGCACAAGAAATAAAGATATTAGTTCAGGATATAACTTCAGGATACGTTTGGGGATATTCCTAAAACCCTAAATCCTACTAGAAGTTAACCACTTCACCGAAAGGTCAAAACCTTTAGTGATAGAATCCCTTTTTACAAAGAAGAACTTTCGTAGCCACTTATCCTCATTTTTGTGGCCTTGAGGATGAGGGGATTTTTGGAGGTTGAAAAGAGGAGAAAACGGTTGTTGCCGTGAGAACGAAAGCGATAGACAACCGGGAGATCCTCGATGCAAAGGTCGGGAATGAACCGGGATCTGATTTGGTCTAAGGTCACTAGCACATGCCAAACCGTAGGCATGGTTTGGGCAAAACTAAGACTGATAAGTTCAAAGAAACGAGATATGAAAGCCGAAAAGGGGTATCGAAGTCCTATGGAAAAGGGGTAAGCCAAGAAGCACACCCATTCGTTGGAAGAAACATCTGATCGAACCTCTCGGTCAAAGGGACGGATAATTGCGTCAACAGGGAAACCACCGGAGGCTCGAAGGGCGGAAATGTCAGCATTATCGAATGAACAGACCTCTTTTTCAGGTTCTTTGAGAAGGTTTTGGGCTTCAAAAGTCGGGATCGAATCGGCTGTGTGTGATCTCGTTCTACTGGCAATGGAGGATTTTAGTAAAGAAAAACGGAGAAGAAAGGGAAGAGAGAAATTACCTGGGAATTCTGGTGAAGATGATGGGTTATTAAGCAAAAAGAGAGAAGATATAGGGGCTAAATGGGTAGCCATTGAGTGAAAAACGCGTTGGAAGTTGTAGCGTGTCACTTCAACCATCATTTCGACTTAATAACCTCGATTCACAAGATAAGTTTTAAAATACATCCGTTGGAATTGGTATACCAACAGTTATATTTTGGGGACAATTGTTATGGGTGATTTTCCGCTTATATATCCTGAATAATGTTCTGACTATGTTCCTTTTGTTGTGATCAGGATACCGGATCAGGATATTGGTAACATCCTGATGCAGTATCCTGGTAGTGACTAATTAATTCACGAGCAGATTAATGAAGCAAGTTTATAACGTTCAAGTGGACTTATTCTCCCAAAGACCCGGGCCAATCTGTTGGAATAGGAATGTTGAAGCCAGAAGACGTGGACTACAACGTTCACAAAGGGAATATTCGTTTTATCCCGGATTTGTAGGCTAGTTAGTTAGCTTTACTTTACAATAAATAGGATTGTTTGGATCAGATAAAAACACACACAATTCTTCGAACACTCTTGCTCTCTAGCTGAAATCGCTCACAATACACTTACACTTGTATTCAAATCGCATTGTAACACCTAGTCGATCCGTATCATATCCTGCACTATATCCTGATATTTGTAGTAATAAGAAGAACAAGGCAACTGCGATTATCAGCTCCCGAGGTTTTGTGTCGGTGATCTAGATTGATCAAGGGCTTTCCTCGTACATCTCGTGTCACCCTTTACCTTTTTGCTCATTGTTTGATCATAGATACTGTAACAACTGTGCTTGTAATCACTATGAACAGTTTAGTTATCAATAAAACAATGTTATTTGATCCCAATGTTTGTTTGGTTGTGTTTTACATTTTTCATGTTTTGACTTTTATGTAATTTCAAACTCTACATCGCTTTCTGGAGAGTTATACGCAAACTGATGCGTAAACGTACTCAGTTTAACGCGACAAATACTCCAGAACATCAACATATACTCAACATACCTTAAATAACCTTTACATAACTTAGAAATAAGTTTTAAAGGCTTTGGTATGGCAAAAACAAGTTAATTCGTTTACAGGGACTAAACTTGACAAACTGCGAAAGTATGCCAATTTGAACTGTAAGAGACATTCCGGAACATGACCATAAGTTAAACATACCATAAATATCCTTTACATAGCTTAGAAATAGGCTTTGAGGGGTTCGGTATGCTAGAATAAACTTTTGGGTCATTCAGGGGCTAAAAGTGTCAAAAAGTGCACAAGTTTGCACTTTCGCGCATAATTCACGTTCTGAATACATCCGGACATCCAAAAATTTATTTAAGCATGACTATATTATGCTTTAGTGTTTGGCTTGCCAAAAATCCATTCGTTGCGTCATTTGGATCGTTTTTCGCGCTTATGCGCATTCCGTCGTAATTAAGCGAACATCGCGTTCGTACGACCAAACGAACCAACACCCGGCATATTTTTGAGCATGTTTCATGTCCACAATGTTTAGGAAACA
Source organism: Helianthus tuberosus (assembly GCA_030545235.1). Classification (NCBI taxonomy): domain Eukaryota; kingdom Viridiplantae; phylum Streptophyta; class Magnoliopsida; order Asterales; family Asteraceae; genus Helianthus; species Helianthus tuberosus. The sequence continues at coordinate 154,549,958 of CM060371.1, read as the reverse complement.
TTTTAGGGCCTTAAAGTTGGCTTTACGGGCCTTAGAAGTGTCGGAAATGGCCTTAAACACGTGCAGGGACTGAAACTGTCATTTTTCAAACATGTTTGCTGATCAGAAGGGCCAGGCGGCCCGCATTGTGTTTGTCTGATCCTGAAGCGGGCCGCTTCCCACTATCAGAACAGATTCACTGCATTTAACATCAGTTGCAGCTGTTTGATTCACACCCACACATTCCCAATAGCCTAGTCAGCTATCACATTTTAGTCACCACAACTTGCCAACACAAGTACGGATGCGATTAAAGCACGGTTTCCATGAAACGATCTTAACGGTGGACCGAAAACTATAAATACCCCATGCCCCCATTGCTCAAATCACTAGAATTTTGATTTGAGAAACTCTAAGTTGAAACTATTGTTTCATACCTGAGATTTTTGAATCGAAATTAGCATTCGGGGACCCTTCGTAAGTATTCTTTCGTTCTTTTATTGCTTTTCGAGTCTTTCGAGTCTGAAAGTCAAACTTTGTTTGTTTGACTTTCTACATTGACCAGTTATGGTCAATGCGAAGTTCGTTTGAACTTCGCAACGTGAGTGTAATCACGTTGGTCATAGTCCCTTGGGACTATGCCCACTGATTACCACGTTGTCTAGGGTCGTAGGGTAGGCGATCTAATAAATCGCCTATACCCTCGAACCCGACCCATTTGGTCGATCATTAGGATCCGACCAAACACATTAGGTGACCATAGTAGGTAGGGAATAACCTTCCGAGGTTATACCCTATGGTCACATCGTTTGAGTAGTTGTAGGATAGGTAGTTTATATGCCTTAGGTAAATTACCAGAATACCCTTTTCATGTATAATTGGTAATTAAGCATATGTAACCTAAACCTTTGTCACATAACTGATTATGTAACATGTTTAGGCATATAACACTTGTCATAGGGCTAGTTAGGCGGTCCGAACGCGTTTCACGCGAACGACGCGTTAAAGTAGCATAAGCTACCTAAACGGGTCGTAATGGGTCGGAAGCACTTATGATAGGTTTCAATTAGTATGTAGGCTTTGTTAAACCATATTACACGAGTTTCCATACTCGTTTGGTTTACAAACCCTCATTCTATCCGATCTTCCGATTTAGGTCCGGTTTATTAACATAGTTACCTATATTAGGTGCCGTTTGATTCCATGATCACTATCATTGTTTGATTATCACTCCAGGACTACTGAGTAATCACAAGTGAGTACATAAACCCCTCTTTTACTGTTTTCCAAACTGTTTTGGGGTGAAACACATGTGCCTACTTGTTACTTTCATGCTTTCCTGTTTTCACATCATATACCGACTATGTTTGTTAGTACATTATAGTACATGATTTCATTACATTTTATGCTATGTATGTCCATTGTGTGCATACTTAGTACATTGTTTTACATTACATTTCTGCTATGTATGTTGACTGATAGCATGCTAGCACATTGATTTACAAGACTTTCCTGCTTTGTATGTTAACTTAGCATACTTAGTACATTGTTTTCATATGACATGTATTGTAACACCTGTGTCACTTCAACCATCAGACAAATGCCAAACCAATGAAATATTGTATTTCATACTTGGGATTTGTTAAATATATGTGTATCATTTGCACATATCAACTCTAGTTCAATTTCAAGCTCTAAATCACTTTCTGGAAGGTTATACACGCACTGATGCGTAAATATAACCAGTTTAATGCAACAAACACTCTGGAATAGTGAAATAGACTTAACATACCTTAAATAACCTTTACATAACTTAGAAATAAGTTTTGAAGGCTTTGGTATGGCAAAATCAAGTTAAATCGCTTACAGGGACTAAAGTTGACAAACTGTGAAAGTATGCCAATTTGAACTGTAACAGACATTCCGGAACATGACCATAAGTTAAACATACCATAAATATCCTTTACATAGCTTAGAAATAGGCTTTGAGGTGTTCGGTATGCTAAAATAAACTTTTGTGTCATTCAGGGACTAAAAGCGTCAAAAAGTGCACAAGTTTGCATTTTCGCGCATAACTTACGTTCTGAATACATCCGGACATCCAAAAATTTATGTAAGCATGACTACATTATATTTTATGGTTCGCCTTAAGAAAAATCCATTCGTCGCGTCATTTGGATCGTTTTTCGCGCTTGTGCGCATTCCGTCGTAATTAAGCGAACATCGCGTTCGTACGGCCAAACGAACCGACATCCGAGATATTTTTGAACACATTTTAAGTTCCCTATACTTTAACTTCATTTTAGAGCTTTGAAATGGGGTTAACGGGCCTTAAACGTGTCGAAAATGGGCTGAATGCATGACAGGGACCAAAAGTGTAAATCTGCCAAACTTAAGCCTAGCGGTGCGCTACACTTTTAGCCTAGCGGTGCGCTAGGGGTCTACAGACCAGATGCAATGTACTTAACAGCCTGTTTTCAGCTGGATTAACCACAACCACACATTCCTAATTATCTAGTCATCTGATAAGGATGGATTTCCAGCCACCATAAGGTTCCGACAAGTGTACGGGTTGGATTCATGGCACGTTTTCCATGGAACGATCCTAACGGTTCGGGTATTCCTATAAATACCCAACCCACACAACCTCATTTTGCACAAGAATTCTGATTTGAGAGCTCTAAGTTGAAACCATTGTTTCATACCTGAGTTCTTGGATCGGGATTAGCATTCGGGGACCCTTCGTAAGTATTCCTTCGTTCTTTTCCTTATTTTTACTGCTTTTCGAGTCAGAAAGTCAAACTTTGTTTGACTTTCAGCATTGACCAGTAATGGTCAATGCGAAGTTCGTTTGAACTTCACAACGTGAGTGTAATCACGTTGGTTATAGTCCCTTGGGACTATGCCTACTGATTACCACGTTGTCTAGGGTCGTAGGGTAAGCGATCTAATAAATCGCTTATACCTTCGAACCCGACCCAGTTTGGTCGATCATTAGGATCCGACCAAATACATTAGGTGACCATAGTGTAGGGAATAACCTTCCGAGGTTATACCCTATGGTCACATCGTTTAAGTAGTTGTATGATAGGTAGTTTATATGCCTTAGGTAAATTACCAGAATACCCTTTTCATGTATAATTGGTAATTAAGCATATGTAACCTAAACTTTTGTCACATAACTGATTTTGTAACATGTTTAGGCATATAACACTTGTCATAGGACTAGTTAGGCGATCCGAACGCGTTCCACGCGAACGACGCGTTAAAGTAGCATAAGCTACCTAAACGGGTCGTAATGGGTCGTAGACACTTAGGTTAAGTTTCATTTAGTATGTAGGCTTTGATTAACCATATCACATGAGTTCCTACACTCATTTGGTTTACAAACCCTCATGCTACCCAGTCTTCCGATTTAGGTCTGGTTTATTAATGTAGTTACCTATATTAGGTGCCGTTTGATATTCCGCGATCTCTAGCATTGCTTGGTGGTTATCCTAGGACTTTTGAGCAATCTCAAGTGAGTACATAGAACCCCTATTTTACTGTTTTCCAAACTGTTTTGGGGTGAAACACATGTGCCTACTTGTTACTTTCGTGCTTTCCTGTTTTCACATCATATACTGGTTATGTTCATTAGTACACTATTAGTACATTGATTTACATGACTTTTCTGCTTCGTATGTTAACTTAGCATACTTGGTACATCATTTTACATTACATTTCATGCTACGTGTGCCCATTGTGTGCATTACTTAGTACAGCTGATTTCATCACATACTTACATTTTGACATTTGATCATACAAGTTATTACTTATCATTTGACAAATTACATAACTATCTATGATTTAAACATTGATTTTCTCAAAGAACATAAAATAAATTGTTGAATTGTACTTATTTTATGTTCACCAGACCGATTGTTAGTATGATATAGCGCTATAGGATTTGACACCCCATTCCTGTTGGCATGGAATGTCTGAAACCAATTTGTTGCTCCATCCAAATAGGGATTGCCTTTGTGGTATCCTTATAGTCTCAAAGGTGTATTTTGATGCACCAGGTCTGAATGAATTCTTAAATCACACTATTAAAGTATATTTTGATATACTCTCATGTGTGGTATTGTACAAAACCAACATATTTATTTTATTAATCATCCAAAGCATATTTTGATATGTTATTTACTAAACTAAAACATAGTTTAATATGTTATTTATCACATCCAAAGCATATTTTGATATGTTACTTACTAAACCAAAAACATAGTTTAATATGTTATTTATCACATCCAAAGCATATTTTGATATGTTACTTATGAAACCAAAACATAGTTTAATATGTTACTTACAAATCCAAAGTATACTTTTGATATGCTATTATAAGGTTATTCGTTTAACTTTACATTACTTACCATACATAAACATTTCTAAAATTGTTAAACATAGACATTCTATATTGGTGGTTTGGTTTGATTAAGTGATTAAGTAACGATGCGTGTGTAATATGATACAAACATGGTGGATACGCCGCTGGTACTTCCTATATATAAGTGTTTGTATGGCATTACATGTCGTAGCGTTATTTGAATCATTTCAGTTTGATACATAGAACATTTTATACAAATAACATACTTTTCACAAGACATTGTTTTACAAACAACTTATCTTATACAAACTCATCTTAAATGGTTATTCATTTAACCATACATTATTTCACTTATTTATACATATCATCTGAACTTATTGTTTTTCAAATGATTTACAAGACAAAGCAAATTACAAGGTTCATGACTAAACATTTTCTCAAACATAAGTCATGAATTCTATTTTCACAAAACCTATGTATCTCACCGGCATTTTTATGCTGACGTACCTATTTTCACATGTGTTTTCAGGAGATGAAGCATAGGACTTATCAAGACATACTTAGGCGGACCTGTGCCTTAGTGACTTAAAACGAGACAAGACTAGTTAATTATGTTGTACTTCTTTGTTTATTAAGACATTGTAACACTTTTGATTAATAAAACGAAACTTCAATTGCCATGGATTTGAAACATTAATTCTGTTACAACACTCCTCGACATTTCCGCCACGTTTCGTTGTCTCACGTGGTCGGGGTGTGACAGAAAAGATGGTATCAGAGCCAATGGTTATAGGGAATTAGGTTATTAGTAATGCTTTGACCTAGTCTATAACCTTCTTAGGACCCTAACGCGAGTTTACTTGCGTTTAGTCATAAAACAATACTGTCATCTATCCTTAGGTGACGACCACAACAAGAACATAAATTTCAAAACCGCTTTGAAAACAAATCATCTGTTCTAGGATGATTTATTATAAGGTTTTGAACCCTCTGTTATATGGTTTTGAACCCCTTTGAGTTTTCAAAACTCTCGTCAAGGTTTTGGGTTTTTAATAATGTGAACACGTGCAAACTGGAAGGGTGAATGCCTGTATTCCGGGTTTTCTGTCTAGGCAAGCACTTCGTATACATCTCATCAGACGCGAGACCAGTTGTGCTTACCTGGGAATTCTTGGGATGAGTGTTCACTTATAGGCGAGCATGTCTTCGCGATACATTATATTGACCCGCTTACTTTGATTAGTCACTCTCTCATTTGTTTGCCTTTGGTAACAAACAAATGGTCATAATCTACATACCTTATCTTTTTCTTTTGACTATCTTTCGCTTGTTTCCTCCTATGCCTTTCGTTATCTTCAAGATGCTTCTTCACCGCAACAACAATGTCCGAACCAGGTGCTGCAATTACCTAGCGAATAGGCGTCGTACTCCAGAGGACCGTTGACTTAGCTATCACTATGACTCGCCTCAGGGGTGAAGCTATATAAGGGAACTGCTCCTTGGTGCAATCAATGCCATCGTCATTATTCACATCAAATACCTTGTTTTCAAATGTACCCACGGTGGACGATGGAGACATTTGGTTAACATATGCCGCTTTGCAATCCAAAGCAAAGCTGTTACAAATCCCGCTGCTGCTCAACCTTCAAACTCTGCTTCATATGTCGCTTGGCATATCTGGCGCCTCAACCTCATGAACATTCTACCTTGTGTATCGACGTACGCACGCCTAGTGCAAGGTGTCGGAACACTCTCGTTACACAAACTCCAAAATCCATGTAGGATCTTTCTATCTTCATAATTAGATCCTTGTGGATGGGTATCATTCATCGGAGTCCTTAATTGAATTATTCGTATGCCTTAATACGTACATTACCATTCAATAAGGACAAAGCCGAATTCTTATTTAGATCTTCCTATCTTCATAGTTAGATTCTAAAGATTAAAGTGCCAAATGAAATCCATGGATTGGATTCCTAGTGTGCTTTAATTATCTATACCTAAAGAGAACGAATTAAAGAATCAAGTTAACTAATTATGTGCTTATGTGTTTTCTTCTATGTTTTGTGGTTGTTTGTGATCCATCCAAATCCTCGTAGAATCTTTCTTACCTTCATATGAAGGATTCATAGTAGGATATTCAAAAAGGTACTATATTAAATCCTTAATGGACTTCTACGTTGTAGTTAAGTCCCTTGGATTATAAAGTACTATTCTATAAATTGGACCTCTAGCATGGTCTGGTCAAACAGATTGATTTTGAAAATCTGATTAGAAATATCATGTGATGATATAATTTATAAGATCCCTTAAGTGGTCTATTTAACGAGATTGTGCGACGGTCTAGTTAAGAAGATCATGCGTTGATCTAATTAAAAGGACCCTTTGGTGGTCTAGTCAGGTCGCTTCATGTTTATTCAATTGATTTTTTCCTCTACGCATTATGAAATGAACTGTGCGGACTGGGCAAGGAATTACGTAATTATGGAGGCCTACATAATTATGGAATTCAGTGCACAGAAACCACAGGAAGCTTTCTCATGTGTTAAGACCTATAGTGACAAGAATAATGATACGGGAGAAGTCTTGGACCTCGACCAATGTCATTTATTCTCAATTCTGATCTCAATCACACACCAAGTTTCCTATGATAAGTCTTCATAAGAAACGTTCTTCTGTTCGTAGTTCAAAATTCCATGTTTTACTACTGCAAGGAATTCACTTTGATGGTTAAAAAATTCGCTAAAATTCCTAACATGGCCCAGAGTTTTACTTAAGGGTTTAAAGGATCTATTAGAAGGCGAAATCGTCACAGCTGTCTTCACAAGTTTCCTCTAAAATTAAATTTCGGGACGAAATTTCCTAAAGTAGGGGAGACTGTAACACCTGTGTCACTTCAACCATCAGACAAATGCCAAACCAATGAAATATTGTATTTCATACTTGGGATTTGTTAAATATATGTGTATCATTTGCACATATCAACTCTAGTTCAATTTCAAGCTCTAAATCACTTTCTGGAAGGTTATACACGCACTGATGCGTAAATATAACCAGTTTAATGCAACAAACACTCTAGAATAGTGAAATAGACTTAACATACCTTAAATAACCTTTACATAACTTAGAAATAAGTTTTGAAGGCTTTGGTATGGCAAAATCAAGTTAAATCGCTTACAGGGACTAAAGTTGACAAACTGCGAAAGTATGCCAATTTGAACTGTAACAGACATTCCGGAACATGACCATAAGTTAAACATACCATAAATATCCTTTACATAGCTTAGAAATAGGCTTTGAGGTGTTCGGTATGCTAAAATAAACTTTTGTGTCATTCAGGGACTAAAAGCGTCAAAAAGTGCACAAGTTTGCATTTTCGCGCATAACTTACGTTCTGAATACATCCGGACATCCAAAAATTTATGTAAGCATGACTACATTATATTTTATGGTTCGCCTTAAGAAAAATCCATTCGTCGCGTCATTTGGATCGTTTTTCGCGCTTGTGCGCATTCCGTCGTAATTAAGCGAACATCGCGTTCGTACGGCCAAACGAACCGACATCCGAGATATTTTTGAACACATTTTAAGTTCCCTATACTTTAACTTCATTTTAGAGCTTTGAAATGGGGTTAACGGGCCTTAAACGTGTCGAAAATGGGCTGAATGCATGACAGGGACCAAAAGTGTAAATCTGCCAAACTTAAGCCTAGCGGTGCGCTACACTTTTAGCGTAGCGGTGCGCTAGGGGTCTACAGACCAGATGCAATGTACTTAACAGCCTGTTTTCAGCTGGATTAACCACAACCACACATTCCTAATTATCTAGTCATCTGATAAGGATGGATTTCCAGCCACCATAAGGTTCCGACAAGTGTACGGGTTGGATTCATGGCACGTTTTCCATGGAACGATCCTAACGGTTCGGGTATTCCTATAAATACCCAACCCACACAACCTCATTTTGCACAAGAATTCTGATTTGAGAGCTCTAAGTTGAAACCATTGTTTCATACCTGAGTTCTTGGATCAGGATTAGCATTCGGGGACCCTTCGTAAGTATTCCTTCGTTCTTTTCCTTATTTTTACTGCTTTTCGAGTCAGAAAGTCAAACTTTGTTTGACTTTCAGCATTGACCAGTAATGGTCAATGCGAAGTTCGTTTGAACTTCGCAACGTGAGTGTAATCACGTTGGTTATAGTCCCTTGGGACTATGCCTACTGATTACCACGTTGTCTAGGGTCGTAGGGTAAGCGATCTAATAAATCGCTTATACCTTCGAACCCGACCCAGTTTGGTCGATCATTAGGATCCGACCAAATACATTAGGTGACCATAGTGTAGGGAATAACCTTCCGAGGTTATACCCTATGGTCACATCGTTTAAGTAGTTGTATGATAGGTAGTTTATATGCCTTAGGTAAATTACCAGAATACCCTTTTCATGTATAATTGGTAATTAAGCATATGTAACCTAAACTTTTGTCACATAACTGATTTTGTAACATGTTTAGGCATATAACACTTGTCATAGGACTAGTTAGGCGATCCGAACGCGTTCCACGCGAACGACGCGTTAAAGTAGCATAAGCTACCTAAACGGGTCGTAATGGGTCGTAGACACTTAGGTTAAGTTTCATTTAGTATGTAGGCTTTGATTAACCATATCACATGAGTTCCTACACTCATTTGGTTTACAAACCCTCATGCTACCCAGTCTTCCGATTTAGGTCCGGTTTATTAATGTAGTTACCTATATTAGGTGCCGTTTGATATTCCGCGATCTCTAGCATTGCTTGGTGGTTATCCTAGGACTTCTGAGCAATCTCAAGTGAGTACATAGAACCCCTCTTTTACTGTTTTCCAAACTGTTTTGGGGTGAAACACATGTGCCTACTTGTTACTTTCGTGCTTTCCTGTTTTCACATCATATACTGGTTATGTTCATTAGTACACTATTAGTACATTGATTTACAAGACTTTTCTGCTTCGTATGTTAACTTAGCATACTTGGTACATCATTTTACATTACATTTCATGCTACGTGTGCCCATTGTGTGCATTACTTAGTACAGCTGATTTCATCACATACTTACATTTTGACATTTGATCATACAAGTTATTACTTATCATTTGACAAATTACATAACTATCTATGATTTAAACATTGATTTTCTCAAAGAACATAAAATAAATTGTTGAATTGTACTTATTTTATGTTCACCAGACCGATTGTTAGTATGATATAGCGCTATAGGATTTGACACCCCATTCCTGTTGGCATGGAATGTCTGAAACCAATTTGTTGCTCCATCCAAATAGGGATTGCCTTTGTGGTATCCTTATAGTCTCAAAGGTGTATTTTGATGCACCAGGTCTGAATGAATTCTTAAATCACACTATTAAAGTATATTTTGATATACTCTCATGTGTGGTATTGTACAAAACCAACATATTTATTTTATTAATCATCCAAAGCATATTTTGATATGTTATTTACTAAACTAAAACATAGTTTAATATGTTATTTATCACATCCAAAGCATATTTTGATATGTTACTTACTAAACCAAAAACATAGTTTAATATGTTATTTATCACATCCAAAGCATATTTTGATATGTTACTAATGAAACCAAAACATAGTTTAATATGTTACTTACAAATCCAAAGTATACTTTTGATATGCTATTATAAGGTTATTCGTTTAACTTTACATTACTTACCATACATAAACATTTCTAAAATTGTTAAACATAGACATTCTATATTGGTGGTTTGGTTTGATTAAGTGATTAAGTAACGATGCATGTGTAATATGATACAAACATGGTGGATACGCCGCTGGTACTTCCTATATATAAGTGTTTGTATGGCATTACATGTCGTAGCGTTATTTGAATCATTTCAGTTTGATACATAGAACATTTTATACAAATAACATACTTTTCACAAGACATTGTTTTACAAACAACTTATCTTATACAAACTCATCTTAAATGGTTATTCATTTAACCATACATTATTTCACTTATTTATACATATCATCTGAACTTATTGTTTTTCAAATGATTTACAAGACAAAGCAAATTACAAGGTTCATGACTAAACATTTTCTCAAACATAAGTCATGAATTCTATTTTCACAAAACCTATGTATCTCACCGGCATTTTTATGCTGACGTACCTATTTTCACATGTGTTTTCAGGAGATGAAGCATAGGACTTATCAAGACATACTTAGGCGGACCTGTGCCTTAGTGACTTAAAACGAGACAAGACTAGTTAATTATGTTGTACTTCTTTGTTTATTAAGACATTGTAACACTTTTGATTAATAAAACGAAACTTCAATTGCCATGGATTTGAAACATTAATTCTGTTACAACACTCCTCGACATTTCCGCCACGTTTCGTTGTCTCACGTGGTCGGGGTGTGACATGTATACAACTGCTATGACATTTGGTTTGCACAAACGGGTCTTTATAACGTTCATTAACATTTGCTACGCCGCTCGGGAGTAAGTAGTGGTACCATAGGACTTGACAAATCCCATTCCTGACATCCCGGGTTTGTTTGGATGTAAGGAATGACTGAATCCGAATACAATTCTTTTGATAACCTTGACTGAAAGGGTTATCCGACTGTCTCAAGGCTTGAATGTATGCGTTAACTTACCACATAAATGTTTGTATCAATGTATCATGCATCACTTTGCAAAACATAACTTTTTGATATATTCAAAATACTTTGTTTTGTACATTTTTACTTATGGTTTAAGTAGTCTTATTTTTACTTACCATACATAACATTTGTTACACATTACTTGATTACTTTTGGACTATCAACATTTGACATGGTTTATACAAGGACTTTTGACTATTGGTTTAAACATAGACATCTTACATTGTTTGGTTTGGTTTGATTAAGTGATTAAGTAACGATGCGTATGTAATATGATACAAGCATGGTGGATATGCCGCTGGTACTTCCTATATATAAGTGTTTGTATGGTATTATATATCGTAGCGTTATTTGAATCATTTCAGTTTGATACATATAACATTTTATACAAATAACATACTTTTCACAATACATTGTTTTACAAACAACTTATCTTATACAAACTCAATTTACAATGGTTATTCATTTAACCATACACTATTCTCTTATTTATACATATCATCTGATCTTATCGTTTTTCAAGTGATTTACAAAACAAACCAAATTACAAGGTTCATGACTAAACATTTTCTCAAACATAAGTCATGAATCTTATTTTCACAAACCTATGTATCTCACAGGCATTTTTATGCTGACGTACCTATTTTCACATGTGTTTTCAGGAGCTTTTCCGTAGGATGTTGATCATGACACTAGGGCGGACCTGTGCCTTAGAGACTAAAAACGAAGATAGACTTGTTTAATTATGTTATAAACTCTTTTGTTTACTGTTCAAGACAATGTAACACTCTTGTTTAATAAATAAGATACAACTTTGAATACCATGGTTATGAAACAATTAATTCTGTTACAACACTCCCCGATGTTTCCGCCACGTTTTGTATGTTATACGTGGTCGGGGTGTGACAGAAGAGTTGGTATCAGAGCCAATGGTTATAGGGAATTAGGTTATTAGTAATGCTTTGACCTAGACTATAACCTTTCTAGGACCCTAACACGAGTTATCTTGTGTTTAGATCTTAAAACATGTACATCACCTATCCTTAGGTGATTATCAAAACAAGAACCAAATTTTTCCGAAACGATTTTCGAAAAACAATCTTCTGTTTTTGGATAAATTATTACAAGGTTTTGAACCCTCTTTTGTAAGGTTTTGAACCCTTCCAATTTAACTAAAATTTTTGGCCTTGTGCCTTCAAATTTTCAAAATCTCGTCAAAGTTTTGGGTTTTAAATAATGTGAACACGTGCAAACTGGAAGGGTGAATGCCTGTATTCTGGGTTTTCTGTCTAGGCAAGCACTTCGTATACATCTCATCAGACGCGAGACCAGTTGTGCTTACCTGGGAATTCTTGGGATGAGTGTTCACTTATAGGCGAGCATGTCTTCGAAATACATTATTTTTGATCCATTTACTTTGATTAGTCACTGTGTGTCGTTTGTTTACTTTGTGATACGGACAAATGACCACCATCTTTGCTTTTGTTGATTTCGTTTCATCTCATTCTCTTCATCCAATCATCTCACTCGTTTCTTTTCATGTTTTCCTCTTTTAGAATGCCTCCTCGACGCGAGAACCAGATAGCAACTGCCGAGCTGGCAGAAATCATTGCGCAGCAAATGGCTGCTCAATTCCCAAATCTCTTTGCTCAATGGCAACAAGCCAACAACAACAACAATGGTCCGTGCAAATACAAGGATTTTAACTCGGCTAAACCACTCAAGTTTAGTGGTTCTGAGGGAGCGACTGGGCTTCTTCAATGGTTCGAGAGCATAGAGAATACTTTTCGCCACGTGCAGTGTCTCGAAAATCGCAAAGTCGAGTTTGCTTCGAGTGTATTTCAGAAGAGGGCTTTGACATGGTGGAATGGGGTGATGAGAGACCGAGGTGCAGAAGTTGCTCTCGCACAGACATGGGCTGAACTTAGAGCCCTTATGATGAGGGAATTCTGTCCTCGACATGAGCAGCGAGCCTTGGAGAAAGAGTTTGATAATTTGAAGCAAGATAGTGGTGTGCACAGGGCATATACTGACAGGTTTGAGGAGTTGAGTCTGCTTTGCCCGACTATGGTTACCCCACTCGACAAGGCCATCGAAAGGTACATCGACGGCCTACCTGACTCAGTACAGGACATCCTTACTGGTAGTGACCCTGCCACACTCCGTCAGGCGATCGAGTTATCAGCGACACTGACTGAGTCGCAGGTTCGTAAGGGAAAGCTGCATAAGAAGGGTGACAAGGGTAAGAAGCAGGCATCTGGCAAAGTGGATGGTAAGAAGGGTGAAAACAAGAATGGGAAGAATTCTGGTTCCTCAAGGAATTCTAGGAAGCGAAAGGCTTCCCAAAATTTTGCCGTTACTGCACAGGCTCAAGCTGCACCAAATCAGCCTGCGCAACCAACCGCCAAGAAGCCTTATTTTGGCAATACACCTTTGTGCAACAGGTGTAACGGCCATCACCAACCACACCTCCAGTGTCGTCAGTGCACCAACTGCGGAAGATCTGGTCATCTTGCTGTCAACTGCCGCATTCCTGTCAATCAGAACCAGGCAGTTCATAACCAAGCTCAACAAGTTGCTCAGCAACAAGGTCAAGCTGCACGACCTCATTTTCCTCCTGGTTCGTGCTACAATTGTGGGGATCTGACCCACTACAGGAACCGGTGCCCAAGGCTAGCCAACCAGAATCCGAATCAGAATCAGGCTCCGGCTCGAGGCCGAGCCTTTAACATGAATGCCCAAGAGGCGCAGGCAGACGATAATGTGGTGAACGGTACGTTCTTTATTAATAATCAGCCTGCATCTGTTCTCTTTGATTCGGGTGCCGATAAGAGTTTTGTGTCATTGTCTTTTGAGCCGATGCTTCGCGTGTCTAGAACGAAACTAAGTAAATCTTTGACAATAGAGGTTGCTAATGGTGAACCCATTATTCTTGATTCTGTTCTTCACAACTGCCAGCTGAATCTTAACGACCATCTTTTTCCTATCGACCTCACGCCAATGCAACTTGGAAGCTTCGACGTCATAGTGGGTATGGATTGGTTATCTAAGCATTGCGCAGAGATAGTTTGTTCTGAGAAGATTGTTCGTGTGCCACTTTCGACAGGCGAGATCCTACAGGTTCAAGGTGAGAAACCGTCTGGTGGCCTCAAGCTCATGTCTTGTTTTAAAGCTCGAAAGTATCTGCGGAAGAACTATGTGGCTTTCTTAGCACATGTTACAGAAGATAAAGTCAAGGGAAAGACTATTTCAGATATTCCTGTCGTTCGGGATTATTCTGAAGTATTCCCTGAAGATTTACCTGGTCTACCTCCAGCACGCCAAGTCGAGTTCCGCATTGATCTCGTACCTGGTGCAAATCCCGTTGCCAGAGCTCCATATCGTCTTGCACCGTCTGAGATGCAAGAGTTGTCTAAGCAGCTGCAGGAACTCTCTGACAAAGGTTTTATCCGTCCCAGCTTTTCACCCTGGGGTGCTCCCATTCTTTTTGTCAAGAAGAAGGATGGATCCTTTAGGATGTGTATCGATTATCGTGAGCTTAACAATCTTACCATCAAGAATTGATATCCCCTACCTCGCATCGATGATCTCTTTGATCAGCTACAGGGCGCTTCTTATTTTTCGAAGATTGATCTGCGATCTGGATATCATCAACTTCGGGTGCATGAAGAAGATATTCCCAAGACAGCGTTCCATACTCGATATGGGCATTATAAGTTCACAGTCATGCCATTCGGTGTGACCAATGCTCCTGCTGTTTTCATGGACTTAATGAATAGGGTCTGCAAACCTTATTTGGATCAGTTCGTCATTGTTTTTATTGACGACATCTTGATTTACTCTAAGACGCGAGCTGATCACGAGCAACATCTTCGTCTTACTCTGGAACTCCTAAAGAAAGAGCAACTTTTCGCCAAATTCTCCAAGTGTGAATTCTGGCTTAAAGAAGTTCAATTCTTAGGACATATCATCAACGAACAAGGTATTCATGTGGATCCCTCCAAGATCAGTGCGATTAAGGATTGGGATACGCCTACTACTCCTACTGAAGTTCGTTCTTTTCTTGGTCTAGCGGGTTATTACCGCCGCTTCATTGAGAACTTCTCAAAGATCGCAGTTCCTCTAACTACTCTAACTCAGAAGAACAAACCCTTTGATTGGGGATTTAAACAAGAGGAAGCTTTTCAACACTTGAAGCGGAAGCTTTGCGACGCGCCTGTTCTAACTTTGCCTGAGGGTGATGATGATTTTGTCGTGTATTGTGATGCATCGAAACTGGGTCTTGGTTGTGTTCTGATGCAACGGAACAAAGTCATAGCCTATGCATCGAGGCAGTTGAAGATACATGAGAAGAACTACACCACTCATGATCTTGAGTTGGGTGCAGTTGTTTTCGCTCTAAAGATCTGGAGACACTATTTGTATGGTACAAAATGTGTGGTTTTCACTGACCACAGAAGTCTTCAGCATATCTTCAACCAGAAAGAACTCAACATGAGGCAACGACGTTGGGTTGAGCTTTTAAACGACTATGACTGCGAAATTCGCTACCATCCTGGTAAGGCGAATGTCGTAGCTGATGCATTGAGTCGTAAGGAACGTACTAAGCTTCATTGTGTACGTGTTCAATCTGTTACTCAAGCTCGATCCGATATCCAAGCACGCATTTCTCAAGCTCAACAATCTTGTGTTTCACAAGGTTTGATGGATAAGGAATTTCCCTATCACATAACACCTGCTCTGGAACTGAAGGACAATGGATCGTATTACTTCATGGACCGTTTGTGGGTCCCAAGCCAGGATGATCTTCATACCTTGCTTATGGATGAAGCCCATAAGTCTCGTTATTCTATTCATCCGGGCTCAGATAAGATGTATAAGGATCTTCGTATTCACTATTGGTGGCCTGGTATGAAGAAAGACATTGCCTTATACGTATCAAAATGCCTTACTTGTCTTAAGGTTAAGGCTGAACATCAACGTCCTTCGGGTTTATTGGTGCAACCAGAGATCCCAGTTTGGAAATGGGAAAACATTACTATGGATCTTGTTACCAAACTTCCGCGCACAAAGAAAAGTCATGATGCCATCTGGGTAGTCGTTGATCGTCTTACTAAGTCAGCGCATTTCTTGCCAATCCGTGAGGATTTTCCTGCTGACAGACTTGCTCAAATCTATGTAGATGAAATTGTGGCTCGACATGGTGTTCCTTTGAACATCATTTCTGACAGAGATGCTCGTTTCCCTTCTCACTTTTGGAGAACCATGCAATCTGCTATGGGGACCCAACTTAATCTGAGCACAGCTTATCATCCGCAAACGGATGGTCAATCTGAGAGAACAATCCAGACTTTGGAGGATATGCTTAGAGCTTGTGTGATCGATTTTGGTGGTAGTTGGGATTCACATCTTAAGTTGATTGAATTCTCCTACAACAACAGTTATCACACCAGCATCAAAATGGCTCCTTTCGAGGCTCTCTATGGTCGAAAATGTCGTTCACCAGTCTGCTGGAATGAAATCGGCGAGGCTCAACTTACTGGACCTGCCCTCATTTTAGAGACAACTGACAAGGTCAAGAAAGTTCGCGATAACCTTCAGACAGCTATGAGCCGTCAGAAGAGTTACGCGGACCCAAAACGCAAACCCTTGGAATTTCAAGTCGGTGATCGAGTATTACTTAAGGTCTCACCTTGGAAAGGTGTGATCAGATTTGGAAAGAAAGGAAAACTTGCACCTAGATACGTTGGACCATTCAAGATCGTCGAAAGAATCGACAAGGTAGCCTACAGACTTGAGTTACCTCCTGAACTTGGAAATGTTCATCCAACTTTTCACGTGTCCAATCTCAAGAGGTGTTTAGCTGATGAGAACCTCCATATACCGCTTGACGAAATTCGTGTTGGCAAAACACTGAAATTTGTTGAGAAACCTGTGGAAATCATGGATCGTGAAGTCAAGTGGCTCAAACGCAAGCGCATTCCTTTGGTCAAAGTTCGCTAGGAAGCTAAACGTGGACCCGAGTTTACTAGGGAACGCGAAGATCAAATGAAGGCGAAATATCCGCATCTTTTCCCACGAGTTTCCTCTAAATAAATTTCGGGACGAAATTTCCACAAGTAGGGGAGACTGTAACAACTGTGCTTGTAATCACTATGAACAGTTCAGTTATCAATAAAACAATGTTATTTGATCCCAATGTTTGTTTGGTGGTGTTTTACATTTTTCATGTTTTGACTTTTATGTAATTTCAAACTCTACATCGCTTTCTGGAGAGTTATACGCAAACTGATGCGTAAACGTACTCAGTTTAACGCGAAAAATACTCCGGAACATCAACATATACTCAACATACCTTAAATAACCTTTACATAACTTAGAAATAAGTTTTAAAGGCTTTGGTATGACAAAAACAAGTTAATTCGTTTACAGGGACTAAACTTGACAAACTGCGAAAGTATGCCAATTTGAACTGTAACAGACATTCCGGAACATGACCATAAGTTAAACATACCATAAATATCCTTTACATAGCTTATAAATAGGCTTTGAGGGGTTCGGTATGCTAGAATAAACTTTTGGGTCATTCAGGGGCTAAAAGTGTCAAAAAGTGCACAAGTTTGCACTTTCGCGCATAATTCACGTTCTGAATACATCCAGACATCCAAAAATTTATGTAAGCATGACTATATTATGCTTTAGTGTTTGGCTTGCCAAAAATCCATTCGTTGCGTCATTTGGATCGTTTTTCGCGCTTATGCGCATTCCGTCGTAATTAAGCGAACATCGCGTTCGTACGACCAAACGAACCAACACCCGGCATATTTTTGAGCATGTTTCATGTCCACAATGTTTAGGCAACATTTTAGGGCCTTAAAGTTGGCTTTACAGGCCTTAGAAGTGTCGGAAATGGCCTTAAACACGTGCAGGGACTGAAACTGTCATTTTTCAAACATGTTTGCTGATCAGAAGGGCCAGGCGGCCCGCATTGTGTTTGTCTGATCCTGAAGCGGGCCGCTTCCCACTATCAGAACAGATTCACTGCATTTAACATCAGTTGCAGCTGTTTGATTCACACCCACACATTCCCAATAGCCTAGTCAGCTGATAAGGATCACATTTTAGTCACCACAACTTGCCAACACATGTACGGATGCGATTAAAGCACGGTTTCCATGAAACGATCTTAACGGTGGACCGAAAACTATAAATACCCCATGCCCCCCATTGCTCAAATCACTAGAATTTTGATTTGAGAAACTCTAAGTTGAAACTATTGTTTCATACCTGAGATTTTTGAATCGAAATTAGCATTCGGGGACCCTTCGTAAGTATTCTTTCGTTCTTTTATTGCTTTTCGAGTCTGAAAGTCAAACTTTGTTTGACTTTCTACATTGACCAGTTATGGTCAATGTGAAGTTCGTTTGAACTTCGCAACGTGAGTGTAATCACGTTGGTCATAGTCCCTTGGGACTATGCCCACTGATTACCACGTTGTCTAGGGTCGTAGGGTAGGCGATCTAATAAATCGCCTATACCCTCGAACCCGACCCATTTGGTCGATCATTAGGATCCGACCAAACACATTAGGTGACCATAGTAGGTAGGGAATAACCTTCCGAGGTTATACCCTATGGTCACATCGTTTGAGTAGTTGTAGGATAGGTAGTTTATATGCCTTAGGTAAATTACCAGAATACCCTTTTCATGTATAATTGGTAATTAAGCATATGTAACCTAAACCTTTGTCACATAACTGATTATGTAACATGTTTAGGCATATAACACTTGTCATAGGGCTAGTTAGGCGGTCCGAACGCGTTTCACGCGAACGACGCGTTAAAGTAGCATAAACTACCTAAACGGGTCGTAATGGGTCGGAAGCACTTATGATAGGTTTCAATTAGTATGTAGGCTTTGTTAAACCATATTACACGAGTTTCCATACTCGTTTGGTTTACAAACCCTCATTCTATCCGATCTTCCGATTTAGGTCCGGTTTATTAACATAGTTACCTATATTAGGTGCCGTTTGATTCCGTGATCACTATCATTGTTTGATTATCACTCCAGGACTACTGAGTAATCACAAGTGAGTACATAAACCCCTCTTTTACTGTTTTCCAAACTGTTTTGGGGTGAAACACATGTGCCTACTTGTTACTTTCATGCTTTCCTGTTTTCACATCATATACCGACTATGTTTGTTAGTACATTATAGTACATGATTTCATTACATTTTATGCTATGTATGTCCATTGTGTGCATACTTAGTACATTGTTTTACATTACATTTCTGCTATGTATGTTGACTGATAGCATGCTAGCACATTGATTTACAAGACTTTCCTGCTTTGTATGTTAACTTAGCATACTTAGTACATTGTTTTCATATGACATGTATACAACTGCTATGACATTTGGTTTGCACAAACGGGTCTTTATAACGTTCATTAACATTGGCTACGCCGCTCGGGAGTAAGTAGTGGTACCATAGGACTTGACAAATCCCATTCCTGACATCCCGGGTTTGTTTGGATGTAAGGAATGACTGAATCCGAATACAATTCTTTTGATAACCTTGACTGAAAGGGTTATCCGACTGTCTCAAGGCTTGAATGTATGCGTTAACTTACCACATAAATGTTTGTATCAATGTATCATGCATCACTTTGCAAAACATAACTTTTTGATATATTCAAAATACTTTGTTTTGTACATTTTTACTTATGGTTTAAGTAGTCTTATTTTTACTTACCATACATAACATTTGTTACACATTACTTGATTACTTTTGGACTATCAACATTTGACATGGTTTATACAAGGACTTTTGACTATTGGTTTAAACATAGACATCTTACATTGTTTGGTTTGGTTTGATTAAGTGATTAAGTAACGATGCGTATGTAATATGATACAAGCATGGTGGATATGCCGCTGGTACTTCCTATATATAAGTGTTTGTATGGTATTATATATCGTAGCGTTATTTGAATCATTTCAGTTTGATACATATAACATTTTATACAAATAACATACTTTTCACAATACATTGTTTTACAAACAACTTATCTTATACAAACTCAGTTTACAATGGTTATTCATTTAACCATACACTATTCTCTTATTTATACATATCATCTGATCTTATCGTTTTTCAAGTGATTTACAAAACAAATCAAATTACAAGGTTCATGACTAAACATTTTCTCAAACATAAGTCATGAATCTTATTTTCACAAACCTATGTATCTCACAGGCATTTTTATGCTGACGTACCTATTTTCACATGTGTTTTCAGGAGCTTTTCCGTAGGATGTTGATCATGACACTAGGGCGGACCTGTGCCTTAGAGACTAAAAACGAAGATAGACTTGTTTAATTATGTTATAAACTCTTTTGTTTACTGTTCAATACAATGTAACACTCTTGTTTAATAAATAAGATACAACTTTGAATACCATGGTTATGAAACAATTAATTCTGTTACAACACTCCCCGATGTTTCCGCCACGTTTTGTATGTTATACGTGGTCGGGGTGTGACAGATACAGCTCGATAACCTGAGCCATATCCTGAAAACTGTTTTTGTTAACAACTTAAATCAGCACATATTTTTCAAATACTTCTAGCACACTATCTCACTTAACTAATTTGATCACTTAATTGCTTCGGTAATTTTTTACCAAAACACTCACCCATTAAAATTGCATGATCATTTCCATCTACAAACCCACCAAACACCACAGCCAAAATCATTTCGACTCAATCTTAAGAAAAAGTGTCCACTACTACGTCCCATGACCTTTAAAGCCATCTAGTGTTAGAGAATATTTGGAGCTTAAAATGAAGCAGGCTAAGATGATTGTTCTGGAAAGAAACCAAGGAAATGATGACAAGCAACTGCAGTAAATCCTATCCGAGGAA
Source organism: Helianthus tuberosus (assembly GCA_030545235.1). Lineage (NCBI taxonomy): Eukaryota > Viridiplantae > Streptophyta > Magnoliopsida > Asterales > Asteraceae > Helianthus > Helianthus tuberosus. The sequence goes on along the minus strand of CM060371.1, from coordinate 154,528,995 downwards.
TACAGAAAAGTAAATGCCTTGGAAGGTTATGCAAGAATCTTTCCCATGATCCAATTACAGATCCAGATCTCAAAAAGTTGTTAAGGGAATATTACATAAACGACATCATAGAAAAGAAACCCTATGATGCAACCAAAGCTCAATTCATAGGATGGCCAATTGAGTCCTTGCTAGATTAAATAGTAAGGATTGAAAAGATAAAGCTTTTTCATGAAATCAACCCTACTCCACTTAACTGGAAAACATGAAGTAAACCTAATGATAAGAGGACACTACAGTTAAGGAGGATGAAGAAAGAGATAGTTGCTGCTAAAATTAGCACCACTAAATCAATGGCAAAATGGGATGAGCCAACAATCTTTCAAAACTACAATAGATTAGAAATTTTAAGAGAAAAAGATCCCTCAGTCCTAGAAAGCCAGATATGATCAAGTAGACTTCCCCATAAAGATTGTAGTTGATCCTTCAGCGCTTCCATCTGCAAGGAACATCTCAGTAGCTGTAAGAAGCTATCTCAAAATACAATTTGAGTTGTTAAGAGAAAATGTAAAGATACAACAAGATAAGTTCACAAAAGAAGGCTTCAAAGGTCAGTTAAAGTATAGGAGCTCAATTACAAATTAAGAAGATCTACTTGACAAAATTTTGGGAAGACCTGTTTCCCCAAACTCATCTGCAATAACTCTGGCCCAGCAAACCCTCCTAACCTCAAAATTCTAAAATGGAAGTTAAAGAAGACAATCTATGAATTGACTCTGCTCAGGGGTAGTGGGGAAGTGCAAAATATCTCAATGAATAAGTCTTCCACTCGAAAGGGATTAAGAAGATAACCTCTCTATGAACTTCAAATTACAATTCAAGGGTCAGATTCAGAGAGAAATTGATGAGAAATAAAGATTGATCCAATAAACATATGTTTTAGCATCATCCATTCTAGGGGAGATTGTTGGACCTATAAAAGAACAAATGATATTCAAAAGCCAAAACATGACCTTTTGATCAAGACAAAAACAATTATTGAAGCATTCTCCTCACAAAGATAATGACTCTTGAACACGAATCAGAACCTATGTCTAAAGACATTTAAAGATCTGTTTGAAGCCTTGGAAACACTGTTGAAGAAGAAGAAGAAACCGTTGTTCAAGGCCAAAGCTCTGTTGAAGCAAAGCACTGATCATGAAGACCAAACATCTGTTGTGGCCAAACAAATGTTTAATACAAGCCAACAGTTTGAAGAACAGAGGTTTTCTAAGTGTAATAGTGCTTAGCTTAAAACAAACTTTTCATGTAATAGAATAGATGTTAGATCTCCACAGATGTTTGCTAACATCTGTGGAATCTTTTCTATTAGAAATGTTAGATTTCACTATCAGGGTAACCCAACTGATTACAAACAGAGCTTTCGTACTTGTATAAATAGATCTCACCTGTTAGAGATCTATGTATCACATTCATTCCTTTTATACGAATAGCAAAGTGTGTATTCATGCTGAGGGGGAGTCTGTATAATCATTGTACTGTATATGTAATAATTTGATTTCAACAGAAAAACAGTCTCGATAACTTCCAGTATATGTGTTTATACTATTTGCATTACAATTTATAAGTTGTTTGTTCTTTGGTTGCTTATATTCACAAGCTCTATAAACTCAGATCCTACATAGTTATTCTCAGTTCGTTTGAATGTTATCCAGATAATGGGTCGGTGAAGTGGTGTTCTAGCTGAGCTCCAGAGATGTCAACATATGTAAATGGGAGCTATAGTAATGACAATGGCGATGTTGAATGGGATCAATAGGTTTTGCGGGGAATGGCGCTTGAGATGGTAGTGGTCTGATAATATTCAACAACGAAACAAGTGGCGTTTCTGGGGTTAATTGGTGATAAGAAGGCGGAATGGTGGTTCGATCAATAGGTGTCACGAGGTAGTACCGTTGGGATGACAGTATTGACAGGTGATCAGTTTAGTTCATTTCGGTGATGTTTAACTTCATAACATTAACAACTTTTAATCCATGTAATATCAAGACCATGTGCTTCCAGCCAAGGATAAGAGCGGAAAAAACCGGTGTATGTTGTTCTTATAGGCAGAAGTGTCTAATTGGAATTTGCAGGTAGACGGAGGGGAAAAGATTCGTCAAAGCTAGGAGGCTTTGAATCGTGTTGTGTCTAGCAGGAAAAAAAATAAAAGGTAGAAGCGGGGAGCTTGTTTTTTTATTCTTTGATCGGTGGTCAAGAACGTGGTTGTTTTGGTGACCCAAGAAGATGGATGTTATAACAAACCTCCTAAATATTTTCGACACCCTAAAAATAATTAAACAGTCCCTATATGTCGTAAAACACACCCCGTATGCAAAACCGGACCCCGAATACCTTACTTTTTATTAAATTTAATTAAAAACAAATTTCAAAGGGCTGTCGCGGGGCGCGTAGCCTTTGGCTACTTCCTACGCGGGCCGCGACCTAGTACCACCTGGCGAAACCCTAGCCCGCCATGTGGCAGGCCACCTGGAGAAGCTAGTTTGTTGAATCGACGAAGCTAAGCCCTACACACCTACTACGCGGGCCACGAGGGAAGTCGAAAGGTCACCCATAAATAGGGGCCTTCAGTCGAACTCGCTCATTCCTTTCTTTCTCTCCCGAATTTCTATAGAGTTAAAGTAATTTCCGGGCATAATACCCCCCCCCCCTAATTAACGAAGTTCTGCCCCGTTGTAAGTATCATAACCCCGGTTACGTATTAGATACGCTGCCCGATTGATCCAGGGTTTCGTAATGGCTGTCGTGGTTCTGCCCGACGTAGTCGTTGGAATGCCGTCTCGGGAAGGGTATTACTAATGTAAATATTGGGTTATTCTACTAACGCATGTGCATTTGTGTATTTAATAAATAATCACCAGGAAATCCTTAAAGGAAACCCTAAAACATCAATGTGAGTAATCTCCTTTTTGTAAACTGTTTTTACAAAACCTTAAATATTTTACAATGTGATTAGCAGTGATTGAGTCTTTGTAATTATTTAATTACTACCGGTATGTTGGGGTTTTGAATACAAAATATGGAACACGCTACCATTGGATAAAGAGTTAGCCAATGTGTAATATGACCCACCAGTCAGGATTGACAATACTGAATGAGTAATTGTGTAGATGAAAACATTGTAATCGCTCTCAATATTGTTAAGAGATAAAACTCTTCTTGATTAAACTGGGATTCACTCACCAGTATTTCCCACTGACAAAATGTTTTAAACGCGTTTCAGGTAACAAAATGTGAAAGCCAACTAGAAGCCAGCTGGACAGCACTGAAGGCTTGGAAAAAGTGGCTATAAAAGTTACCAAAATAAAAGAAGATGTTTTATTTCAATAAAATGGGGTTTATCCCTATAAAACAGTTTGTAATGAAAACTTGGGTTTTATCCTAATATATTTATATAAAGTGTGGTATTTACTCTGATAAAATATTTCATAACTACGGTCCTAATGTAATTTCCACTGCCAAAATGATAAACACCTGTATACCACCGAAACTGGTCGCGTTCGCCCGTTCCTGGGACAGATAGGGGACGGGGGTTGCGACAAAAGGTAGTATCAGAGCTAAGCCACTGATTTAGCCACAGAAGTGTTTTGCTGACACCAAGATATTGTTCAAATCGTTAGGAAATTAAATACGAAAATACATGCATATCTGTATTTTATTGTTGTGTGTTATTTGACTATTTGTTAGTTTACAGTATGAGAGATCAAGGACCCTCCAACGCTTATTGTCAGTTGTCCGGCTCACCTAGGAGCGAAGGACCTCTTCACAGCCTGCCCTCTCAGGGTATTCAGATGACAATGAAGATGGGATATTCGTGTTTAAGGCTCAGTCTGAAGAGCCATTCCCTCCTAAAAAGAGAGGATGGTTCAGTAGGGGAGCACATGAGTGTAGGAAGAGAATGAAAAAGTTACAAAAGCAGCGAGTTCTAGCAGCCGCTAGGAGAGAAACAGATGCCCACACCCAAGACATGCTCAATAGGAGTTTAGCAAACTTCCACATCTTAGCAACCACAGCTTCCGACCCAAACCTGGAGCAACTTATAGCCCCTCAACCATTACCCTTATTTCCCACGCAGCCAATGGAGATTGAAAACAACCCAGAAAATCAAATCCAAATGCATGATTTTAACCCAGAAGCGGCACCCAATCCCTTAGACCCAGACTATGACCCGTGGTTCGATGATCATATGGATTATGTACAACGCTACCACCTAACAGATGAACCCATGCCAAACCTAGCAGCTTACCCAGGTCTGGACCCTCTAGATCCCTACTATGATAATGATAAATACATTAGGGAAATCCTAGAGAATCCATACCCTCAGGAAGAACCCATGCCACAGTACCCAGATCCAGTACCAGCACCTGCACCCCCAATGAATGCAGAAAATGTGCAAGAGCTCCGAACTTTCGGAGAAGAGATTTTAGAAAATAGTGACAGGATGAGGCAGATCGGAGAACGACTCGTCTGGAAGTACGACGAGCGTAATATGGAGTTCTGGATGAACCCATATGAGTGATGGTAGTGATAGTAATAATAATATAATAATAATAATATATATTATATATAATATGTGTGTATGAAAAAATATATATATATAGATATATATATATAGATAGTGTGAGGTTCATTGGGGAACACTAAAAAAGTGGGGAACCGGGGAACACTCTTAAAAATTTAACTTAACATGTTAAAAATTAATTTTTTAAACATCTTTTTCGGCGCTTCTCCTTATATATACTTTTAGAAGCATTTTTAATAAAAAAATTAAAAACGAAAAATATTAAAAAAAACAATTAAAAAAAGGCTAAAAAATTTTTTTATAAATTTTTTTTATCCGACTAGTTTCTCCTCCTTTTTATAAAGAAAAGCGCTGAAAATTTAAAAAAAAATTATTTTTAACATGTTAAGTTAATTCTATAAGATATAACTGTTTTTTAAACATTTTTTTTATATTTTTAGTTTTTGATTTTTTTTATTAAAAATGTTTCTACTTGTATTTATAAGAAAAAGCGCCGAAAAAAATTTAGAAAATGATTTTTTTAACATGTTAAGTGTAATTTTTAAGAGTGTTCCCCCGTTCCCCACTTTTTTAGTGTTCCCCAATGAACCCTCCCCTATATAGATATATATATATATAGATATATATATATAGATATATATATATATATAGATATATATATATGTAATATATATCTATCGTAGTATAGACCACTTTGTGGTTAGTGATGCATAATAGTATTGTAAATTTTAATTCCAGTTCCAGTTTGTATTAGATGCATAATATATAAGAAAGAGTAAGTCGCAATGCTCGACGTTTTTGATTAATATGCGTGTTATGTGATTGGTTGTATTAAATATTATTTTGTGATATTAATAAGTGGCAAATGTTTAAAATTCAGATGGACAACGAAGTGAACCAGGAAAACCAGAATAATGAAAACCAGAGTAACAATAACCTGGATAACGATAACCCGAACAACAACAATAATGGAAACCAAGTGGATAACAGTGCCATACAACACATAGTGGCACAAGGGATAATAAATGCGATGCCATATATTATCAAAACGGTTAAGGAAGCAGATAATAAAAGTAAACGTGACAGTAAACGACCCACTGAACGTGAACACAGCGTAAACAATGGACCCATACTTCAAGCGCCCATTCCCAAAAGAAGAAGAACCATGTTTTATGGTTGTTCTTATAAAGAATTCTGGTCTTGTAAACCAATGGAATTCTCGGGCAATGAAGGGGCCGTTGCATCTTTACGCTGGATAGAAAAGACTGAGGTTGTCTTAAAAATAGGCAAGTGTGCGGAAGAGGATAAGATAATGTTTGTTTCCAATCTATTTAAGAACTCAGCCTTAGAATGGTGGAACACTATCCTTCAGTCTAGGGGAAGTGATAGGGTTTACAATATGGAATGGGAGGAATTTAAGAACATGGTAGAAAGAAAATTCTCCCCTCCCAATGAAAAAGAACAGATTGCAAATAAGTTCCTAAACCTTAGAATGACTGGAGTAGATAGTAAGGGATACACTACATTATTCTTTGAATATGCTAGAATAGTGCCAACCCTTGCATCCCCCAAACCAGTATTAATCTACCGCTATATTTGGGGATTAATCAGTGAGATAAGGCATGTAGTCAAGGTAGCTAGACCTCAAACTATAGAAGAAGCTGTAGAACTAGCAAACACCTTGACTGATGAATTAGTTAGTACACGAGAAGTGGATCAGAGAAGGAACCTAGCCCAGAAGCTTACCCAATAATTTCGTTCTGGAAATTCCGACCGTGGGAAAAATGTAGGATCTACTTCTGCACCTTACTGCAAGTATTGCAAAAGGAAGCATTCTGGAAGATGTTCCATATACTGCAATTTCTGCAAAATATCTGGACACAAGGAAGAAGACTGCAGGAAAAAAGCCTAACAACATAATATGTTACAACTGTGGAGATCAAGGCCATATCAAGCCAAACTGTCCAAAACTAGCTCCAGCCAGAAACACTAAGAATACTAAAAATGCTAGGGCATTTGTTCAGACTGCAGAAGAAGCAAAGATGATCCCGGATGTGATCGCCGGTACGTTTTTAGTTAATGATATTTTTGCTAAAGTATTATTTGACTCTGGTGTGAACCAAAGTTTTATTAATACTTCATTTTGCAAACTTCTCACTCAACCATTAACTAAACTCCCACAAGAATGTCTAGTAGAGACAGCAAATGGAGAAACCATTAAGATTTCTTAAATCTTGCAGGGAGCAAGAATAGAATTTCTAAATCAAAAGTTTATTGCAAACCTTTACCCAATGAATTTGGCAGGATTTGATATTGTATTAGGAATGGATTGGTTAATAGCCAATAAATATAGTATTTTATGTGATCAAAAGTCAATCCAAGTAAATTCACCAAAAGGTGAAAAGATCACAATTAAAGGAGATAAGCCCTTTATTTCCACAAAACTCATCTCTATAATGAAAACAGCAAGTTACATATGAAAAGGATCATTAGTGTATTTGATTTCTATAATCACTAAACTAAAGGAAAAGAAAAGAACCGAAGGATATTCCAGTAGTATCCCAGTTTTTAGATGTATTTCCAGAATAGTTACCAGGACTACCTCCAGACAGGGAAGTTGAATTCAGAATCCACTTACTACCAGGAACAGCACCAATTTCCAAAGCACCTTATCGTTTGGCACCCCCCGAAATGCAGGAACTAAAGAAACAGCTAGACGAATTGTTGGAAAAGGGATTCATACAGCCCAGCTCATCGCCATGGGGAGCGCCGATCTTATTCGTTAAAAAGAAAGACGGATCAATGCGTATGTGCATTGACTACCGTGAATTGAACAAAGTCACAATCAAGAATCGGTATCCATTACCGAGAACCGATGACCTGTTTGATCAATTGCAAGGAGCACGATTTTTCTCTAAAATCGATTTACGATCAGGATATCATCAATTAAAGGTACAGGAAGAGGGCATTCCTAAGACCGCTTTCAGAACAAGGTATGGCCATTATGAATTTACTATCATGCCATTTGGTCTAACCAATGCCCCAGCTGCATTTATGGACATGATGAACCGAATATGTAAGCCATATTTGGATAAATTCATAATTGTCTTTATAGATGATATTCTTATTTATTCTAAGAGCAAAGAGGAACATGCAAAGCATTTGCACGCACTTCTAAGTTTATTGAGAAGAGAAAAGCTTTATGCAAAGTTTTCAAAGTGCGAGTTTTGGTTAGAACATGTATAATTTCTTGGACATTTAGTCAATCATGAAGGAATTCATGTAGATCCCACCAAGATCGAGGCGATTACCAAGTAGAAAACCCCTGAGTCACCAACCGAGGTTAGAATTTTCTTAGGATTGGCCGGTTATTATAGAAGATTTATTCGAGATTTTTCTAGAATAGCCATTCCCTTAACTAAGCTAACCTGTAAATCCGTTAAGTTTGAATGGGGACCAAAACAAGAAGAAGCCTTTAGAATTCTTAAGCAAAGATTAACCCATGCACCCATATTAGCGTTACCAGAAGGAACTGAAGACTTTATAGTCTATTGTGACGCTTCTAAGTTAGGCTATGGATGTGTGTTAATGCAACCTCAAAAGGTTATAGCCTATGCATCCAGACAACTTAAGAATCATGAAGAGAATTATTCAACCCATGATTTGGAATTAGGAGCCATAATTTTCGCCCTTAAGATTTGGAGACATTACCTTTACGGTAGTAAGTTCACCATTTTCACCGATCATAAGAGTTTAAGGTATGTTTTTGGGCAAAAGGAATTGAATATGAGACAAAGACGCTGGATGGAGAAACTTAGCAATTATGATTGTAATATTCAGTACCATGCAGGAAAAGCAAACGTAGTAGCTGATGCTTTAAGTCGAAAGTATCATGAAAAGCCAAAAAGAGTACATTCACTTAAGCTAAATCTGCAAGTAGATTTAAATGAACAAATCAGAAAGGCACAAGAATTAGTAATCAAGGATGATACTGAGAAACTGAAAGGAATGATTGAGGAATTAGAACAAGGAACAGATGGAATTTGGAGATTCCATAAGAAAAGAATGTGGATACCTAAATTAGGAAACCAATGCCACCGTATATTAGAAGAAGCCCATAAGTCTAAATATACGATGCATCCTGGAAGTGATAAAATGTATGAAGACTTAAGAAAGAATTTTTGGTGGATAGGAATGAAAAAGGATATAGCAGCATATGTTGCAAAGTGTTTAACATGTTCACAAGTCAATGCTAAACATCAAAAACCCTCAGGTTTATTACAGCAGTTAGAAATGCCTGTATGGAAATGGGAATTGATAACAATGGATTTTGTTACCAAATTGCCCAAAACAAGAAAAGGTAATGATACAATCTGGATGATTGTAGACAGGCTAACCAAGTCCGCTCATTTCCTACCCATGAAGGAAATTTTCAGTATGGAACAATTAGCTAAATTATATGTAAATGAAATAGTCTCATTACATGGAATTCCTTTATCAATTATTTCTGACAGAGATAGTCGTTTTACCTCTCATTTTTGGACAAGTTTCCAAAAAGCAATGGGAACCAAGTTAAATCTAAGCACCGCTTATCATCCTCAAACGGACGGACAAAGCGAAAGGACAATTCAGACAATGGAAGACATGCTTAGAGCTTGTGTAATTGATTTCGGAGGTAATTGGGACGATCACTTACCATTAATAGAATTTTCTTATAATAATAGTTATCACATAAGTATCAATGCTGCGCCATTCGAAGCACTTTACGGACGAAAGTGCCGAACTCCAGTCTGTTGGGCAGAAATTGGAGAAAAGCAACTATCTGGACCTGAGATAGTACAAGAAACAACAGACAATATCATTCAAGTCAAGGAACGACTGAAAGCAGCACGTAATCGACAAAAGAGTTATGCAGATAACAGACGAAAGCCATTGGAATTTCAGGTAGCAGACAAAGTGTTATTGAAAGTCTCTCCTTGGAAAGGAGTGGTAAGATTCATCAAAAGGGGAAAGCTAAGCCCCATGTATGTTGGACCTTTTGAGATTATTAGAAGAATAGGATCTGTAGCTTATCAGCTACAACTGCCAGAGGAAATGGCAGGAATACATGATGTATTTCATGTATCTAATCTCAAGAAATGCTTAGCTAATGAATCATTGATGGTACCTCTTAAGGATATAGAGGTAAATGAACAACTTAAATTTGTAGAAAGACTTCTACAGATTGAAGACAGGAAAGTCAAGAACCTCAAACACAAGAGATTAGTCCTGGTCAAAGTGAAATGGGATTCCAAAAGAGGACCAGAGTACACATGGGAACTTGAATCAGAAATGCAAAGGAAATACCCGCACTTATTCCAGTAGATCTCAAGGACGAGCTCTAAAACAAAGTGGGGAGGATATAACAACCCTCCTAAATATTTTCGACACCCTAAAAATAATTAAAAAGTCCCTATATGTCATAAAACACACCCCGTATGCAAAAACGGACCCCAAATACCTTTATTTTTATTAAATTTAATTAAAAACAAATTCCAAAGGGCTGTCGTAGGGCGCATAGCCTTTGGCTACTTCCTACGCGGGCCGCGACCTAGTGCCACTAGGCGAAACCCTAGCCCGCCACGTGGCAGGCCACCCGGAGAAGCTAGTTTGTTGAATCGACGAAGCTAAGCCCTACACACCTACTACGCGGGCTGTGAAGGACCCCTGTGTAGTCTACGTGGGCCGCGAGGGACTCACGTATGTTAATAGTTACTTTTATTTCCTCTTCCACCTCAGTCACCAGTATAGTTGGTTTTTGGATTATGCGGATTGCATTACGCTTGGGTAAAGACACTAATGACAAGCCGGGATTGCGGAGACTTTTGAGGACCACTTCTGACTACGTAATTTTGATGCACTAATATACTTGTTGGACAAGGGTAGGGTGACCCTGTGTCCCTTCTGATGTGATGCATTTTGTAAGACACAGTGATTGTGGCCGGAGGATAATGAAAGCCCGATCATCTTTAAACACGCGACAATACTTTGTGACCAATGACCAACGAGAGCTCAGTCGCTATGACTTCGCTAAGCACGTCATTGATCTATGTGTGTGTGCTATAATTACAATACTACGTGCTTACTTGCTATGCTCTCATTAAACATAATTACCAAATTACTTGGTTATACTATGATCATACTATTACTTGATTGGTTGGTATAATAACCTGTTATGTGTATGTACTTATGACCACTAAACCACTACATGCACTCCCCGAATGAATAAGACCTGACTTAACCAATCTTCTTCTAGGAAGATGTCGACTCAAGGGAACACCGATATCAACAACCCTCTACCGACAACGGAGGCGAAAATGCAAGAGCGCCTCTTACAGGCCATCGCACGGTACGAGGCCCGTCGCTCCGATTGCAGCGGAGGTACCTCGGGAAATAACCCCCCCAACGGTAATGTCTAGTCCTTTATGACACATTACAAAACGTTTGGACATTTCCACGAGTGCCTTGCTAAGGCCTTACACGAATAATGTTGCTTACATCGCAGGCTGCACCTACAAGCAGTTCTTGGACCACAAACCTCGAGAGTTCGACGGCAGTGGGGGTGCCTTAGCCTTCGTGCGCTGGGATGAAAAGACGGATTCTGTTTTACGATTGAGCAAATGTGACCCCGAACATCAGGTCACGTATATAGCTGGACTATTGGTAGATGAGGCTCTGTCATGGTGGAACCTTCAAGTTTAGACAATGGGCGAGACCGCTGTGAATGCGTTGACGTGGGATGAGTTGAAAGATCTGATGCGTAAGAGATATTGCTCGAAGGCAGAAGTCCAGAAGTTGGAAACGGAACTGTGGAACTTGAAGATGGAAGGACCAAAGATAGCTGAGTATGTGCGGAAATTTAACGATTTATCACAAATTGCTACGCTCCTGGTGGGACCCGAGTTTAGGAGAATTGAACGTTTCATAGGGGGATTGGCACCTCAGATTCTAAGCCTGGTAACAGCGTCTAAACCTTCAACGATCACCGAGGCTATCGATATAAGCGTGGCACTCACGGAAGAAGCTATTAGACAAGGAAAATTTTCCACTTCAGAAGAGAAAAAGGAGACTCCTATAGAGCCATCTGGAGATAACAAGAGAAAGCTCAAAATTTTCAGTATGGCTACTCGGGGGAGTAGCAAGAAGAAGGCCAAAAAGGGAAAAGACTACAAGGGTATCCTGCCTAAGTGCGACAATTGTTTACGTTATCATGTCGGGCGATGTAAATATGGAAAATGTGAGAGGGGGCATCCCAAAGAAACTTGTTGGCAAAATACTGAACATAGTAATGGAGGCCAAGATGGTAGTGGGAATCACGAAGGAAACAACGACAATTACCAAGGCAGAATGAGCGATAAATAGAAACGTGCTCGAGGTTGTTTAAACTATGGAAGCAAAAAGAATTTCAGAAGATATTGCCCTAAAAACAATCAGGCACAAGAATGAAAGCTCCCCACCGGAGCTAGGGAAACACGCCGGGGATTCAAGCATGGATATCGGTACGTCCCGAATTACTCAATGTTATGCATCTGTATTGCCAAATACTGTTGCAAATTTTGCAATTCGCTCATCTAGAGTTCGAGAGTGTGATTGGTTTATGTAGCGAATAAGTAGATATTCAAGTACCCATTAGAACTAGCTTAGGGGAAGCTAGTGGAAGCCAACGCAGTAACTGGAGGCGACCAAATAAAAAAACCGGAAGAGAGCGCAAGTTTACGATAGATCTACTGCCAGTTGAGCTGGGAAGCTTCAACGTGGTAATTGGATGGATTAGTTGCCAAACGGTCGAGCGGAGATTGATGTTCGCACCCCAATGACGAATGAAGGAATGATCTCGACTCACAAAGCAGGATAGGCCACCACAGATCACGAATCGCTTAAGGCACGAAAGTTGTTGTGGGAAGAATGTGTTGTTTCCTGGCTCATGTCGGGGACAAGGGAGCCGAAAAACTAAAACTCGAAGATACCCCCGTGATCGGAGAATATCCTGAAGTCTTTCTCGAAGACTATCCAGAATTATCTCCTCCACGACAAGCCGAATTTTTGCATCAATTTGATTCCAAGCGTTGCGCCTGTAGTCAGTGCACCCTGAGCAAACTTAAACCTTCGGAAATGCAAGGATTGACAGTGAAGTTTTAGCAGTGGATAGAGAAGGAAGATAACAGACCAAAATTTCCATTTTTGGGTAACCCCATTTCTGCTCGTCACAAAGAAGGATGATGATTTCCAAATAAACATCAACTGCCAGGAGCCGAACGAGCTAACCCACGAGATTTAGTGACTCTTGCTGAGAATTAACGAATTTCTTACATAACTGACTGTAAGGACCCAACTACTATTGCACGACTGATCGACGATCGAGCGTCGTTAGGGTGAAATTCAGGAAGGAAAGTATACCAGGGCGAAGTTGTGGGGCAATGACTTGTTCTTAGACAAAATGGTGCTTCCTACACAATGTACAAACCGGATCCACACGGGATACGAAATCTGGAGAATCTAGAAAACTTATATCTAGGACCTTTGGGAACCCAGGACCAAACTCGTAAGGGTTTACTTAGGAACCATATCTGTCAACTCAATCAAACATCGTTAACTTGACAAACTTGTCTTTGCAGTTAACAAAACCGAAAGTACTTAAGTTTTCTTCCGTTGAAGCCTTCACTTGTACTCCTAACGAGTAGATAGCTGCATCTCTACTCCTCTCGAAGTAGTTGCATCATGTTGATTTTCTTCGCTGAGAGCGAACACGCGTTTGTTTCGATACCTGGTCATTTCTTCATTTTAACAAGTACTCATTATTTCAGTACTCGGGAACTCTCACGACACACATGCATCATTTGTTACGCATGTGGTTTCGTTTCGAACAAACACTTCATTTAAATTTAAACCTTGCCTTGCTAAACCTAGTCACTGAATCATGAATCGAATGACCTACATTATTGTTATTGTTGACTCTTTTGTTACCAAGTCAACACACTTTCCTGGAACTTCTTTTATTTCAAGTAACATTCATGGTTTATCTTTGTGACCAAGCCGAGATTTCCTTTGTCGATACATGCGTTTATTGTCGGGTTGCGTTGAAACTAAGTTCAATTGCTTGAACTTATTCATTTCGCATAATTCAGTTTAAGACGTCATATGATGTATTGAGAACATCATATTCAAATCATTGGCAAAGATTCTTTTGTTTCGAGTCGTGGTAGACTTGTTTGGTCCACGACTTCACTAAATCGTTTGCTGATTTCGACATTGTGTGGGGATACTCTCACAAAATTGAAGCTTGTGCTTAATTGGTTACTCACTTCATACACGAATTTAATTGATTATTTGTTGACTTGCCCTAAATCCATCATGTTTATCACGATTAAATCGGTCTCAACACAGTTGTGTGTTGAGGCAAAGATACATAGATTCATTTCATGTCACGGTGTACTTCCTAACGGTTCTTTCTTTGTCAATCGAATATCTTGCAGTGTTCATTGCTTTTCACCTTCGATCGAAAACAGTGGCTTTTGATGTTCCGTATTTAATTGGAAACCCTATGACGTTGCGTAAATCAAATTTTCAGGCTGGTTTCGGTACACTCTCATTTGGTTTAAAACACGGTGAACTTGTTCAGTCACCACTATACATATTCCCTTACAAACTTGTAGCTTGTGCTGATCGTGGTCAACCGTTTTACACCAAAACGGCATATACTTTCGTTTGACTTGCCATTTAAACACTTCTGATGCAACTACGAACCACGACAATGGTACACCAGATTCGTTTGAATTTCATTTGGCGTACTTTCGCAATTCAAGAATATCAACTCACTAGACCTTACCATTCATTTATTCGGGAGTTGACAGATCATTTTACTACTACTTTTGAATGGTTGATTTTGAATCCATATAGCGGGTGCTATGGTTTGTGAAAGCTCGTTTGCATATGGCAATCGATCGTTTGAAAATCATATTAGTCGAAACTCCTCTTTTATGAAACCCCCTGCTAACTGGGTTGCACTAGACTATACGTCCACTACGTCTTATACCTTTGACATCAGAGGTCAAAAGTACATACCTGTTTACCTTAGGATTCGGGTTGATATATATTCTTGGACTCACCAAATGTGAGTAAGATTTGATTCGGTTTTAAGATTATCTACCTTGATATTATTCATATACATACAAGTGTGACGAAACCATAAGGGAGTTAAGGTAGTACAAATTTCGAGGATGAAATTTTCTTAACGGGGGGAGAATGTGACAACCCAAAAAAAAATTACAGGTATCCGTACAATTAATTTATATTTAATTTGTGCTTAATGACTGCGCTGAATACAACTGTTGATTTAACTGCTTACTGATTTCTGTTACATACATACACATGCATCACCTTTATACTGTCACTCCATTTATTAGACACAAAACAATAGTGACAAACTTGATGCACAAAAGCACAGTTAGTACGAGAACGGATAACCCAGTAAACATGCTGACATAGCCAGCACTAGACAGACACTGTCTCTAAGGCCATTATGAGCCGGGAATAGATTGCTACACTAGTAGTGACTGTAGGGAGATGTGGTTTGTAGAAATGCGTCACGAGGTGATAGTTATAGTGACCGGATGTGCCTAAAACATGCTTTAAGTACAAAATCCTGCACTTTATTACAAAAATTCAGCACTTAATATAACTAGTAAAGTGCAAAAACATGGGAAAATAATACTAGACACTTTCCAAAGTGTCGGGAATTCATTGTGTCACTAAAAAATAATATTAAAGACACTTTAAATGCTTATTTAGCACTTTAACGAATCAATATCCAACCGAACAACCGGACTTTACCCGGAACATAAAAATATTGTCAATGACATTGTTTTTGCTTTTCGGAGCTAGTTAGGGTCCCCGAACACCCTAACACCCGTTATATTACATAACACACTAGTAACTAACTTAAAATTCTAATTAACATAACTAGTTACTAACTATATGATTGAAATCTAACCAATAACCCCCCCTCTAACCGATCAGTTTCCTCAAGGGGACACACCCCACCCATTTGTGATTATTTTAATCAAGATTGTCCCATATCTAGCTTACATGTTACCCAAAGGATTTTAGTGAATGGAGGTTTATAAGAAGACTTAAAGGTTAACATTACATTCACTAAACACTTCAAAAAAAAATAGGCACTCTCTCTCTCCCCTTGCCTTATTCTCGGCCGAAACCATAGCCCACCATCCCACCATCATTAAGCTTTGATCTTGCAATATCACATACACACAAGGGTGAAAGGTCACACACAAGGAGGCTCGGTGCTTTTAGAATCTCAAAGACCTCGCTATGTTGCTTTTATCCACCTTGTTTTCGCTTTGATTCTTCCCTAGCCTTGAGCTAGTTGTAAGTGCTTCTAAACACTTCCTTGTTCATGTTTAAAGTGGTTAATAAGGGATTTAACAGATAAAACTCAAGAACTTACAAGATCAAAACATAAAGTCTTGAAAGAATGATAAACTTGATGGATAAAGAGTAACTAGTGGTGTAAATCTTGTGAATCTTGTTTAGTTATGGTTATTTTATGTTCTTGGTTGCTAGAAGTGGAACGGATCGTCATCTAACCACGCTAGATCATGTTCATGGAACATGAACTAGCAATATGTAAAGTGTAAAAGATACAAGATGATGAACCTTTCCACACATAAACATGAACTTGTGTAAAAATGATTTTTCTTGTAAAATAGAGTTCTAAACTAGTAGATCTAAAGATCTACAAGTGGTATTTTTGAAGAACCAAGTGTAAGATGCAAACCTTGTTTAAAAGCCAGATCTTACACAACTAAAAGCATTTTTGCAAACAAACAAGTGTGTAAACGCTTGTGTGAGAAAAGGTTTAACAAAGAAATATTTTCATAATTTTTGACTAAGAAGTTGTAAAACTACATATTCTTTAAGAATAAAGTTTTCAAGAAACTAATGTTATTTTTAAGGATGGAAAGACCTACTAAAAGTGTTGGAAGGTTATTACATAATTTTACACAACTTACAAGTTCATAAGTTTGCAATTCATACTTATTTTTGACTAGTTTGATGTTAGAATATTGAATATTGATGGTTGGAAAATTGTTTGATTGAATTTTTAAAAAGAAAATGATACGCTAGTAAGCGTGGCCACCTCCACTTACAGAGGAAACTCTGGCGAAATTTTTCTAGAAATATAACACTTAGAATTATTTCTGGTGACAAGTGTTTCTGAATATATTTTTAACCTGTTTTCAAAATATAAATTTCGCCATTATTTTATTACAAAATAACCAAGTGTCGGAGGTGGATTTTCGTAAATGAAAACTTGTTAAATATATATTGAGAATATATATTTCATAATAAAACGCTTGTGTGCTTACGTGATTATTTTGTGAACTAGAGATATATTATTTTTGGGGTAAAAATAATATTACTTGGAAATATCATGAAAATACGACTCCAAAATAATACCAACGCCCTCACAAATAAATATTTAAGTTACATCGGTATTGTTTATACAACGCGAACTCTAAAATGTAACGTGCGTATTTTCGGAAAATACTCTTAAATGTGTATTTTGATAAAGTATTATTTTGGAAAATTGTATGAAGTAAAATATAATATTTTTGGGAAAAATATGTATATTTTGGAAACAGAATATTTTAGACAAGTGAATTAAAATATATTTTCAAGTGAGACTTAAAATATATATTTTCGAAATTATAAAACGCACATGTATTAATACCCCCATCCTTGGGAAGGAATATATTTATTTAATGATTAAGAAGTGTAAATACGAAATAGTTGTCTAACTATTTCCCAAAAACGTTAAACCTTAAGCCAAGGCACGGCCGTCCGTCTAATAGGAGTTAGTACGTGTAGGTCGTCACGCAGCAGGTTGATTGGGATTGACTATTTCGAGACGCACTTCTGTGAGTTCATGTCCCCCTTTTCTCTTAACTGTTTTCAGTTTTTATACTTCGGGGGTGAAATACATGTTACGATTATTACGAACTTTTACTTACATGGTATGGTTAGCTTAAGGAGGGTTTACTACTTAGATCATGTGAGTGAGTAGGCTGAAACTGGGGGCCATTAATCCTCATTGTAGGACCGAGTGTCAGTAGTGATAGATCTATTTGGGTGTAGCGAGCCCCACTCCTGAGTCCGCTTAGTGGGCCAGGCGGTGACTTTGTACCCGACGCAAAAATCTGCTAGGTTTGAGTCTTCCTACTGCACTTCACACATATCAATGGCCTTGCAAACCATTGGTGATCTCTTTTCCCTTAATTGCTACATACCAGGGATTTTCATACATACAAACCTATTACAAAGGTTTATACATACTCACTTACACATGAACTCGCTCAACTTTATGTTGATTTTTCAAACTACATGTATTTCAGGAAACTAATGGATCTGGCACGGTATGCATATTTTTCAAGCTGCGTTTGAATAAAGAAGTCATCCAGAGTTGTAGGGTTTAGAAGGTGTAACCTCTTCCTGGACGGATTACATATCTCTAAACCTAGTAGTGTTTAAAGTCTTTTGCTAAGTTTTTATGAACTCAGTTAAATCAAGCCAAGGTTGTAACTTATTTTGTGAATGTTGTTTTAAGACAAGTATAATATGGTATTTTTCTAAACTTTATTAATGGATGAATATCTCATGTTTTTATCATATAGCATTGTTATGATTGTTGCTATGGTATTAAGAAGTCACACCAAATAAACCCACGCTTCCGCAAAGCCAGGGTGTGACAGCTTGGTATCAGAGCCTCGATCATAGCGAACTAGGATTCTTTCTCGAGTCTAGACTATGATCATCAGGGCTCTCACGAAAATGTTTTCAAACACTTTTACATTGCATACACTATACGTCCAGATCTAGGGAACAAACCTTTTTACAAACAAAAGGCACAAATACACATGTCCAAATTTAAATTTATAATTCAGTCTAAGCGACTGAGGGAGTAGTCTGAGAGACTGGGAAGTTCAGTCTGAGAGACTGAGGGAGTAGTCTGAGAGACTGGGAAGTTCAGTCTGAGAGACTGAGGGAGTAGTCTGAGAGACTGGGAAGTTCAGTCTGAGAGACTGAGGGAGTAGTCTGAGAGACTAGGAAGTTCAGTCTGAGAGACTGAGGGAGTAGTCTGAGAGACTAGAAAGTTCAGTCTGAGAGGCTGGGAGGTTAGTCTAGTGGGACTAGAAAGTTCAGTCTGAGAGGCTGGGAGGTTAGTCTAGTGGGACTAGAAAGTTCAGTCTGAGAGGCTGGGAGGTTAGTCTAGTGAGACTAGAAGGATCAGTCTGAGAGGCTGGGAGATTAGTCTGAGAGACTAGGAGGTTCAGTCTGGGAGGCTGGGAGGATAGTCTGGGGAAGACTAGGATGATTACTTGCTTGCATTAATTGAGACTTACATGCTTAAGGTTGATGTGCGTTCATATGTGGTAGTTGTTCGCATATACTAATTGTTAATAATTACTATGAATATACATGCTACGCACCGGCACACATGACACTCTAAGTAGAGAACGAGTTATCAGACATTGATAACCCTACGACCAACGACACAGATAATGAGACTACATCTGCGCCAGAGACAATTACGTCAGATACTGAGAGTGATCCTGATATGCTGACTAAGGGGGGGACGACTTCTAACAGTCCACACTATCAGATTTTGGTGATACTCTACCCTTACTGATGGTTTCTCTGACAAGAATCCTTCTGTCACTCTTATTTCAGTCCATGACCCCTTTGTCACTGGACATCCCGATGATGAGCACACCATGGATCCGAATCCTAGACAATGTGCCTCTTGTGGACATTCCTTCCGAAGGTTGATTACTCGGCGAACAATTGATAACGATATCAACGTGATATTGATGATCCTTCCGATAACGCCCATGATAATGAAAAGTTAGATGAGAACCTTATTACTGATTGCACATTTTGAGATCCCTGCTGTCAAGCTACCCTCTGATTCTAATATACACTCGGTTTCAGACTCCTTTGAGTATGTGACATCTGCAGCCTTACAGACAGCCGGATTACAGCTTTCTACTACTGACACAAGACGACGATGACAGGGCTGCTGCTCTATCACCTACTCGAGACACCACACCGTTACACGACTCAGAGCCTGCTCTTGAGCTAGCTTCTACACCTTTTGGGTCAACTTGATGTTGCGCCTGCTAAACCTACACCTTTACGTGATCACGATCCTGTTTCTTTTTGGTCTGCCAGACATTGCACCCCTTATATCTACCTGCAACGGGCAATCTCCTCATTTGTTGAGATGTTTGTTTTTACACCCGCAACCGCTGACATTGCTCCTTTCCCCTTTGAAGACCGACATCCATTGCGCCATCGTGCCTAATCACTTTCTTTCAGGACATACCCGCACCCCGGAAGAGTACTTCAGGTCGGCACCAGCATAACGATCCTTTTGCTACAGCGGCACTTTCCCCGACCTCACAGGCCGCACCGTTTGCTATCTTCACCTCAACACAGCCGGACGAGCCATTTCGATGATTCCTATTGTACACTGTGCTGAAGTTAGACCCTTACATTGCGAAGGCCACATACGAGATGAGTTGCTCCTGTAACACCAACTACAGTTTGAGGATATGAGTCGCAGAATGTTGGAGCTTGAGCTGACACCACAATTGGCAACTTCAGATGCAAAACATTACATAACTGAAAACATGATTTAAGTGTCTACATCACAAGACAGTATTTTGTCAGAAAAGTTTATGTAAGACACCACGTCCTCCACCCTGTCTATTGTCAGCATACTTTGATTCGCCACATACATCAAGGTTCCTTTTGCGCTCTCGACCGTTGCTATTACACCGTTCCCAGGATTCTGATACTCATCTCTTTACTATCGAGCGGCAGAACAGATAATTACTTCAATGTATATACGAGCTCGAGGAGGGACTCACGCATGTTAACAGTTACTTTTCTTTCCTCCTCCACCTCAGTCACCAGTATAGTTGGTTTTTGGATTATGCGGATTGCATTACGCTTGGGTAAAGACACTAATGACAAGCCGGGATTACGGAGACTTTTGAGGACCACTTCTGACTACGTAATTTTGATGCACTAATATACTTGTTGGACAAGGGTAGGGTGACCCTGTGTCCCTTCTGATGTGATGCATTTTGTAAGACACAGTGATTGTGGCCGGAGGATAATGAAAGCCCAATAATCTTTAAACACGCGACAATACTTTGTGACCAATGACCAACGAGAGCTCAGTCGCTATGTCTTCGCTAAGCACATCATTGATCTATGTGTGTGTGCTATAATTACAATACTACGTGCTTACTTGCTATGCTCTCATTAAACATAATTACCAAATTACTTGGTTATACTATGATCATACTATTACTTGATTGGTTGGTATAATAACCTGTTATGTGCATGTACTTATGACCACTAAACCACTACATGCACTCCCCGAATGAATAAGACCTGACTTAACCAATCTTCTTCTAGGAAGATGTCGACTCAAGGGAACACCGATATCAACAACCCTCTACCGACAACGGAGGCGGAAATACAAGAGCGCCTCTTACAGGCCATCGCACGGTACGAGGCCCGTCGCTCCGATTGCAGCGGAGGTACCTCGGGAAATAACCCCCCCAACGGTAATGTCTAGTCCTTTAAGACACATTACAAAACGTTTGGACATTTCCACGAGTGCCTTGCTAAGGCCTTACGCGAATAATGTTGCTTACATCGCAGGCTGCACCTACAAGCAGTTCTTGGACCACAAACCTCGAGAGTTCGACGGCACTGGGGGTGCCTTAGCCTTCGTGCGCTGGGTTGAAAAGACGGATTCTGTTTTACGATTGAGCAAATGTGACCCCGAACATCAGGTCACGTATATAGCTGGACTATTGGTAGATGAGGCTCTGTCATGGTGGAACCTTCAAGTTCAGACAATGGGCGAGACCGCTGCGAATGCGTTGACGTGGGATGAGCTGAAAAATCTGATACGTAAGAGATATTGCTCGAAGGCAGAAGTCCAGAAGTTGGAAACGGAACTGTGGAACTTGAATATGGAAGGACCAAAGATAGCTGAGTATGTGCGGAAATTTAACGATTTATCACAAATTGCTACGCTCCTGGTGGGACCCGAGTTTAGGAGAATTGAACGTTTCATAGGGGGATTGGCACCTTAGATTCTAAGCCTGGTAACAGCGTCTAAACCTTCAACGATCACCGAGGCTATCGATATAAGCGTCGCACTCACGGAAGAAGCTATTAGACAAGGAAAATTTTCCACTTCAGAAGAGAAAAAGGAGACTCCTGTAGAGCCATCTGGAGATAACAAGAGAAAGCTCGCAATTTTCAGTATGGCTACTCGGGGGAGTAGCAAGAAGAAGGCCAAAAAGGGAAAAGACTACAAGGGTATCCTGCCTAAGTGCGACAATTGTTTACGTTATCATGTCGGGCGATGTAAATATGGAAAATGTGATAACTGTGGTAAGAGGGGGCATCCCAAAGAAACTTGTTGGCAAAATACTGAACATAGTAATGGAGGCCAAGATGGTAGTGGGAATCACGAAGGAAACAACGACAATTACCAAGGCAGAATGAGCGATAAACAGAAACGTGCTCGAGGTTGTTTAAACTGTGGAAGCAAAAAGCATTTCAGAAGATATTGCCCTAAAAACAATCAGGCGCAAGGATGAAAGCTCCCCACCGGAGCTAGGGAAACACGCCGGGGATTCAAGCATGGATATCGGTACGTCCCGAATTACTCAATGTTATGCATCTGTATTGCCAAATACTGTTGCAAATTTTACAATTCGCACCTCTAGAGTTCGAGAGTGTGATTGGTTTATGTAGCGAATAAGTAGATATTCCAGTACCCATTAGAACTTGCTTAGGGGAAGCTAGTGGAAGCCAACGCAGTAACTGGAGGCGACCAAATAAAAAAACCGGAAGAGAGCGCAAGTTTACGATAGATCTACTGCCAGTTGAGCTGGGAAGCTTCAACGTGGTAATTGGATGGATTAATTGCCAAACGGTCGAGCGGAGATTGATGTTCGCACCCCAATGATGAATGAAGGAACGATCTCGACTCACAAAGCAGGATACGCCACCACAGATCACGAATCGCTTAAGGCACGAAAGTTGTTGTGGGAAGAATGTGTTGTTTCCTGGCTCATGTCGGGGACAAGGGAGCCAAAGAACTAAAACTCGAAGATACCCCCGTGATCGGAGAATATCCTGAAGTCTTTCTCGAAGACTATCCAGAATTATCTCCTCCACGACAAGCCTAATTTTTGCATCAATTTGATTCCAGGCGTCGGGGCCTGTAGTCAGTGCACCCTAAGCAAACTTACACCTTCGGAAATGCAAGGATTGACAGTGAAGTTTTAGCAGTGGATAGAGAAGGAAGATAACAGACCGAAATTTCCATTTTTGGGTAACCCCATTTCTGCTCGTCACAAAGAAGGATGATGATTTCCAAATAAACATCAACTGCCAGGAGCCGAACGAGCTAACCCACGAGAGTCAGTGACTCTTGCTGAGAATTAACGAATTTCTTACATAACTGACTGTGAGGACCCAACTACTATTGCACGACTGATCGACGATCGAGAATCGTTAGGGTGAAATTCAGGAAGGAAAGTATACCAGGGCGAAATTGTGGGACAATGACTTGTTCTTAGACAAAATGGTGCTTCCTACACAATGTACAAACCGGATCCACACGGGATACGAAATCTGGAGAATCTAGAAAACTTATATCTAGGACCTTTGGGAACCCAGGAACAAACTCGTAAGGGTTTACTTAGGAACCATATCTGTCAACTCAATCAAACATCATTAACTTGACAAACTTGTCTTTGCAGTTAATAAAACCGAAAGTACTTAAGTTTTCTTCCGTTGAAGCCTTCACTTGTACTCCTAACGAGTAGATAGCTGCATCTCTACTCCCCTCGAAGTAGTTGCATCACGTTGATTTTCTTCGCTGAGAGCGAACACACGTTTGTTTCGATACCTGGTCATTTCTTCATAGTGACAAACTTGATGCACAAAAGCACAGTTAGTACGAGAACTTGTTCAGTCACCACTATACATATTCCCTTACAAACTTGTAGCTTGTGTTGATTGTGGTCAACCGTTTTACACCAAAACTGCATATACTTTCGTTTGACTTGCCATTTAAACACTTCTGATGCAACTACTAACCACGACAATGGTACACCAAATTCATTTGAATTTCATTTGGCGTACTTTCACAATTCAAGAATATCAACTCACTAGACCCTACCATTCATTTATTCGGGAGTTGACAGATCATTTTACTACTACTTTTGAATGGTTGATTTTGAATCCATATAGCGGGTGCTATGGTTTGTGAAAGCTCGTTTGCATATCGCAATCGATCGTTTGAAAATCATATTAGTCGAAACTCCTCTTTTATGAAACCCCCCTGCTAACTGGGTTGCACTAGACTATACGTCCACTACGTCTTATACCTTTGACATCAGAGGTCAAAAGTACATACCTGTTTACCTTAGGATTCGGGTTGATATATATTCTTGGACTCACCAAATGTGAGTAAGATTTGATTCAGTTTGAAAATTATCTACCTTGATATTATTCATATACATACAAGTGTGACGAAACCATAAGGGAGTTAAGGTAGTACAAATTTCGAGGATGAAATTTTCTTAACGGGGGGAGAATGTGACAACCCAAAAATAAATTACAGGTATCCGTACAATTAATTTATATTTAATTTGTGCTTAATGACTGTGCTGAATACAACTGTTGATTTAACTACTTACTGATTTCTGTTACATACATACATACACATGCATCACCTTTATACTGTCACTCCATTTATTACACACAAAACAATAGTGACAAACTTGATGCACAAAAGCACAGTTAGTACGAGAACGGATAACCCAGTAAACATGCTGACATAGCCAGCACTAGACAGACACTGTCTCTGAGTCCAGTATGAGCCGGGAATAGATTGCTACACTAGTAGTGAGTGTAGGGAGATGAGGTTTGTAGAATTGCGTCACGAGGTGATAGTTATAGTGACCGGATGTGCCTAAAACATGCTTTAAGTACAAAATCCTGCACTTTATTACAAAAATTCAGCACTTAATATAACTAGTAAAGTGCAAAAACATGGGAAAATAATACTAGACACTTTCCAAATTGTCGGGAATTCATTGTGTCACTAAAAATAATATTAAAGACACTTTAAATGCTTATTTAGCACTTTAACGAATCAATATCCAACCGAACAACCGGACTTTACCCGGAACATAAAAATATTGTCAATGACATTGTTTTTCCTTTCCTGAGCTAGTTAGGGTCCCCGAACACCCTAACACCCGTTATATTACATAACACACTAGTAACTAACTTAAAATTCTAATTAACATAACTAGTTACTAACTATATGATTGAAATCTAACCAATAACGCCCCCCCCCCCCTCTAACCGATCGGTTTCCTCAAGGGGACACACCCCACCCATTTGTGATTATTTTAATCAAGATTGTCCCATATCTAGCTTACATGTTACCCATAGGATTTTAGTGAATGGAGGTTTATAAGAAGACTTAAAGGTTAACATTACATTCACTAAACACTTCAAAAAAAATTGGGCACTCTCTCTCTCCCCTTGCCTTATTCTCGGCCGAAACCATAGCCCACCATCCCATCATCATCAAGCTTTGATCTTGCAATATCACATACACACAAGGGTGAAAGGTCACACACAAGGAGGCTCGGTGCTTTCGAAATCTCAAAGACCTCTCTACGTTGCTTTTATCCACCTTGTTTTCGCTTTGATTCTTCCCTAGCCTTGAGCTAGTTGTAAGTGCTTCTAAACACTTCCTTGTTCATGTTTAAAGTGGTTAATAAGGGATTTAACAGATAAAACTCAAGAACTTACAAGATCAAAACATAAAGTCTTGAAAGAATGATAAACTTGATGGATAAAGAGTAACTAGTGGTGTAAATCTTGTGAATCTTGTTTAGTTATGGTTATTTTATGTTGTTGGTTGCTAGAAGTGGAACGGATCGTCATCTAACCACGCTAGATCATGTTCATGGAACATGAACTAGCAATATGTAAAGTGTAAAAGATACAAGATGATGAACCTTTCCACACATAAACATGAACTTGTGTAAAAATGATTTTTCTTGTAAAATAGAGTTCTAAACTAGTAGATCTAAAGATCTACAAGTGGTATTTTCGAAGAACCAAGTGTAAGATGCAAACCTTGTTTAAAAGCTGGATCTTACACAACTAAAAGCATTTTTGCAAACAAACAAGTGTGTAAACGCTTGTGTGAGAAAAGGTTTAACAAAGAAATATTTTCGTAATTTTTGACTAAGAAGTTGTAAAACTACATATTCTTTAAGAATAAAGTTTTCAAGAAACTAATGTTATTTTTAAGGATGGAAAGACCTACTATAAGTGTTGGAAGGTTATTACATAATTTTACACAACTTACAAGTTCATAAGTTTGCAATTTATACTTATTTTTGACTAGTTTGATGTTAGAATATTGAATATTGATGGTTGGAAAATTGTTTGATTGAATTTTTAAAAAGAAAATGATACGCTAGTAAGCGTGGCCACCTCCACTTACAGAGGAAACTCTGGCGAAATTTTTCTAGAAATATAACACTTAGAATTATTTCTGGTGACAAGTGTTTCTGAATATATTTTTAACCTGTTTTCAAAATATAAATTTCGCCATGATTTTTATTACAAAATAACCAAGTGTAGGAGGTGGATTTTCGTAAATGAAAACTTGTTAAATATATATTGAGAATATATATTTCATAATAAAACGCTTGTGTGCTTACGTGATTATTTTGTGAACTAGAGATATATTATTTTTGGGGTAAAAATAATATTACTTGGAAATATCATGAAAATACGACTCCAAAATAATACCAACGCCCTCACAAATAAATATTTAAGTTACATCGGTATTGTTTATACAACGCGAACTCTAAAATGTAACTTGCGTATTTTCGGAAAATACTCTTAAATGTGTATTTTGATAAAGTATTATTTTGGAAAATTGTATGAACTAAAATATAATATTTTTGGGAAAAATATGTATATTTTGGAAACAGAATATTTTAGACAAGTGAATTAAAATATATTTTCAAGTGAGACTTAAAAATATATTTTCGAAATTATAAAACGCACATGTATTAATACCCCCATCCTTGGGAAGGAATATATTTATTTAATGATTAAGAAGTGTAAATACGAAATAGTTGTCTAACTATTTCCCAAAAACATTAAACCTTAAGCCAAGGCACGACCGTCCGTCTAATAGGAGTTAGTAGGTGTAGGTCGTCACGCAGCAGGTTGATTGGGATTGACTATTTCGAGACGCACTTCTGTGAGTTCATGTCCCCCTTTTCTCTTAACTGTTTTCAGTTTTTATACTTCGGGGGTGAAATACATGTTACGATTATTACGAACTTTTACTTACATAGTATGGTTAGCTTAAGGAGGGTTTACTACTTAGATCATGTGAGTGAGTAGGCTGAAACTGGAGGCCATTAATCCTCATTGTAGGACCGAGGGTCAGTAGTGATAGATCTATTTGGGTGTAGCGAGCCCCACTCCTGAGTCCGCTTAGTGGGCCAGGCGGTGACTTTGTACCCGACGCAAAAATCTGCTAGGTTTAAGTCTTCCTACTGCACTTCACACATATCAATGGCCTTGCAAACTATTGGTGATCTCTTTTTCCTTAATTGCTACATACCAGGGATTTTCATACATACAAACCTATTACAAAGGTTTATACATACTCACTTACACATGAACTCGCTCAACTTTATGTTGATTTTTCAAACTACATGTATTTCAGGAAACTAATGGATCTGGCACGGTATGCATATTTTTCAAGCTGCGTTTGAATAAAGAAGTCATCCAGAGTTGTAGGGTTTAGAAGGTGTAACCTCTTCCTGGACAGGTTACATATCTCTAAACCTAGTAGTGTTTAAAGTCTTTTGCTAAGTTTTTATGAACTCAGTTAAATCAAGCCAAGGTTGTAACTTATTTTGTGAATGTTGTTTTAAGACAAGTATAATATGGTATTTTTCTAAACTTTATTAATGGATGAATATCTCATGTTTTTATCATATAGCATTGTTATGATTGTTGCTATGGTATTAAGAAGTCACACCAAATAAACCCACGCTTCCGGAAAGCCAGGGTGTGACAATATGCATGGTTATTAATGATTCTAGTTGATTATGTTTGTACATTATATTTTAAATTAGCTGTAGTTGTTTGTGCGTACAATAATATACGTAGAGAGTGATTGAACAAATGCGTGTCCACTTAATGAGGAGGTTACGAAGAATATGCATGTCTTGTGAGAAAGTAATAATAAATCTAGTAAACGTGTTAGTTATCATTACTTTTGTATGTATCACAAAAGTATTCAATTTATCCTCTTTTCTTGTTGGGTCAATCAAACTATTGTATCCTCCCCATGCACATGTTCTCATACATTGAAATTAAATTTGATCATATTGTTATCAATTTTGGAGAAATGAAATTTACAATTCTTCTCCTGAATATGTTATAAGTTTTTATTGAGCTTTCACTCCACAAAGATGAGTGTTTTTCAAATTATAAATTAATTAAAAAAAATTAATATATGACAGTTTCACACGCTTAAAAAAGTAACAAAACTTGGTTTACAGCAATGAAATCAGTTTCTGAGAAATGAAAATTAACAAATCTCGCTTTAGTTTTTTTTCCAAATTGGGTCTTCTATGAAGAAACTAATAGAAGTTGTGAATAAGGTTCTATTTCATTGTATAGCCCGATTTTTACATTGTACAAAGTTATATTAGTTTGAGAGAGAAACCCACATGTAATTCATAAATATAGAAGAAAAACAAATTAATTTGATAAGGGTCGGCCCTTAGAATACGTGTACCCTATTTGAGTTTGAAAAAACGTGCTCTTAGGCCTTAACGAAATTGGGTATTGGGCTCATTAAAGGTTTAAACCTTATGTCAATGGGCTAATAACTAATCTAAAACATAAGAATAGTTTTGTAAGTGGGCCTATCTTGGTGTTTGTATGGGTAAACCCTAGTAATTTTTTTTTACATATACATATCGATTTTTTTAAAATAATATGCCCTTCAAAATATGGGGCCCTAGCTGGTGGTCCTCCCGCCCACCCTAGGCCGCCCCTGAATTTGATAGTTGTATAAATGATAGGAGGGGATATGAATGCTCTTATGAATATACATAACAAACAAAAGGTTAATATTTTGGATTTTCTTTCACAACTTAAGCCTACTAAAATTGATTGTAGTTTGATTTTCTCTCTAGTAGTTTGCTTTTTCGTTCCTTGTAAGGTCTTGTGATATACTTTACCCGTCCTTAACTTTACCTAGGTGTTACATCATCCGATTTTTTCAATTCTGCTTCACCTCACCCCAAGGAAATGGTTGAATCATGTGAACTCCACTTAACCCTAATTTTTAGTGGTTTTTGGTTTAAAAAATAAAAAAATTAATTCAATCTCTTAATATCCCATTAACATGTTATTAACAAATAAACTCTTTAATGCCCCTTAACACAAGAAGAGAGTCATGTGCAATGCAGGTTAACATGTCATGTCATCGTTAATGTTGCAGACGTTATGATACATCCCAATGCCTAATATGTAATAGTAGTTGGGGTTGGAACTTTTTTTGAATAACCAAACCAAGTTTCGTTACTTTTTAACATTACAATACAATTGAAGCCGAGCAAGGTGTTGGCTACAATTTGCATCTAGGACCAAGCACAGAAACCATTACATTCCTGACAACATACCATGAACTGAGACTCCACCTTTACAATACTAAATCATCATGATCTTTGACTCCACTTTACTCTACTAGGTAAGAACACCATGACACCTGACTATATAAGATAGTGGAATGCCCCGCCCGCCTTTACTCTACTAGGTATATAACCAACCAGTGGAATGCCCCGCCCGCCTTGTGGGGTGTTTCGATTACTTGTACATACTACTCATAACGCGATCTGAATACAATATGGAGACGTAGATAAAAATATCATCTTCAAAGGAAAAAATACTACTCATAACGCGATCTGAATACAACAGTAGAGTAACTTTATTAAAGTTGAGAAGTAGTAGCGTAAAGTGAGTTAAAAAAATTTGGGTAAAGTTGAGTTATTAAATTTAATATTTTCAGCAAAAAAAGGTATTAAATTTTGCCTTTCTTGAGTTTTGGACCTGGTCACTTCATTAGATTGAGTATACATCAACCACACACCATTTTAATACTAAGATTTGCCTTAAACTATATATATATTAAAAATGAAACAACCAAAAAAAATAATTAAGGATCTAGTAGGTGTCGCATTTTTTCACCAATAACAAAAGTTCATTATTCACGGCCATAAGGGGACTAGGGGTGGTAAATGTTTTGCCCGTGATGATTGTTTTCCAAGCGTGATGAACTGATCTAGCCCACTGCCACCATACAACTTCAACGCGTGAATTGTTCAACGCGTGCTATCTTCAACGCGTGATGGTGTTTATGTTGTGAGGGTAATTGTTGGTTGGGGGGAAATTATCGGGTGTGGTGGTGAGTGATGACCATTGCCACTAAAAAAGGTTGTGAGTGATGAAATAATAGTTGATGACATGGCGGGACTTGATTGGGTGTTGTGAGTGATGAGTGAGTGATGAGTGATGACCAACCCCACCCCCCTAAGAGATGTAATATAGGGAATAAAGTTTTTGTTGCCTGCACTTCGCAGCGGGAAAGCAAGACATGTCATTCATCTAGTAGACCATGTGTGCCATACTCTTAGTGGTATGGTTGTTATCAGAGGCGGACTTAGGTAGAGGTTTGGGTGTGTGGGCACACCTCTTGAAAAAAGAAGTTTATTTTATTTTATAAGGTAATATCTCAATCGCACCATTTGAAAATTGAGTTAAACCCCTTGTTTACACCCCTTGAAAATATTTCTTGGGTCCACCACTGGTTCTTATTCCCCTAGTATTGCACCACACGTACCACCGTTGAACAAATTCCACAAAGATTCCCTTTCTCTTTCAT
The DNA here is from genome assembly GCA_030545235.1 of Helianthus tuberosus. Classification (NCBI taxonomy): domain Eukaryota; kingdom Viridiplantae; phylum Streptophyta; class Magnoliopsida; order Asterales; family Asteraceae; genus Helianthus; species Helianthus tuberosus. The sequence continues at coordinate 154,498,264 of CM060371.1, read as the reverse complement.
TCTGTCTCCCCCTCTTCTAAACTATAATTTCGGTCACCGACGTCGTCAAGGAAAACATCGCCTTATGACCAAGTGCCACCAGGCAACTTGGCTGGCAATATTACGGGTTTCCTTCCACGTGGCTAAATGACCAGGTACTCCTTCCGACATGGTTATAGTAGCAACGGCTGCATGCAAATTTAACAGACGGGAAAGTACGGCTCTATCGGCATCTGTTAATGGTGGCCGGGTATGACTCTATCGGCATCTGTTTGTTTTTTTACTTAATAGAAAAGTATTGTATGAATGTTTAGTTGCAAATTGTTGCTTAGTAGTTGAACAACATTAAAGAAAAGTCTTAGTTCATGCTGGTTACAAATTGTTTCTTCAACGAGCTAATTTGGGTCCACTCAACAGAAAGAGTCAAAACGGGCTATGTTTTTAAACTAGTTAATTTAAAATAGGTTACTACCACCCATTACCATTGTTTATCTCCATCACCTATTTGTTGTAGTAGTTTCCACCACCGCAAAAGTCATCCACCATCAGTGTCGCCGCCACCCCGACGTCGTTACTGTTGGAAATATTGAAGGTGAACATACAAGTTGGTATGTTTCCTCCATCCCACATTGGTGAGGGGAGTGAAGTTTGAGTGGTTTATAAGGGATTACTCCTTATGGGCCACCAAAGTGTTAGATGGGTTGAGAAGTGGATAAAGCCCACACGCGCACCGAGCCGAGCTGTCACGGCCCCCGTCCCGGTGTTACCCGGTCCAGGAGCCACGGGACAGAAACCCGTGGTATTTATTAGTTGATTTGACAGCGGAAGTTTAACAGGATCTTTTTAAAACTTGAAAATGCCCAATTATTTTATTTCACAATTTGGGACAAACCCCATAATTTACAGTAAAGGGAATTTTACGAGGAAATCCCTTGTTTTACAAAATATGTTTATTTATTTTACTGAGCCACCACTTCAAGCTTGTTAGTGCTCCGTAGCACTCTTTCCTTGATTCACAGTAAGTCACCTGAAACATGTTTGAAAATATTTTATCAGGGGGGAAATACAGGCGAGTCACTCAGGTTATATAAAACGACACATTAGCTATAAATTACAGCATAAAAGCGATTACAATGGCTACTATCTTATTTTTTTTATCTGGCGCCGTGTCACACCCTGGTGACGATGGTCATATACCACTAATGGGTCCTTTCACCCAAGTAGTGATGATTATCACTGTTAGGTTGGTGAACCTAACCGTGAGAAATTAGTAATGTGCACAATACCCCACTTGCCAGTGATTTAAGATAACCACGACTTAATCCCTGTAATGATAACTTTTGAAAATGATTTGAGATTTAGTAAAACAGTTGATAAAAGAGAATGACTCACATTGCAGGTTTAATTAGGCAGAGTTTAGCCTACTGATTTAGCCTTGTAACCTAGTTTAAATAACAATGCACACGAACCTAGGTCAGTAACTTAATACAACATTTAAGATAAATTCACGAAATCAAAACCCTCACGACGAATGACAAAGTATAGCCCAAATACGACCAGCACTTAAACATCCATCGGATCGGTTTCAATCGATCGGACATTGTATCGTAGCAGTGATCGAGTTAATACCCTGTATTCGTAGCATCGCCTTGACACCTTAACACTTGTTTTAACTAGAATTTGGACGTTTTGAAACTAAATTTTCGAACACAGAAGCAAGTCCCATGCACATGCAATTTATAGCAACATTTTAGGTTTTACGCGGCCAGCGTAAACCTTAACAAGATCTTACGCAGCCCGCGAGGGCCCCCTAGTCTACGTGTAGGGCTAGCGTGTCACAGGTAGGTTCGCCACGTGTGTGACACGTGGCTTGAACGCTTATTCGGAGAATATTAGGCTTGTCACGGCCCGCGTAGCCTTACCTTATGGCTTACGCGGCCCGCGTGAAAACCAAATTCCTTAATTTATTGGTTTTTCATGAACATTAGGGTTTCAGGGGTCCGGGTTTTCACTTACGGGTCGTTTATGGACATTTTTGCAGGTCCTTGCATCCTCCCTACCTTATTTAAAATCTCGTCCTCGAGATTTACAAAAATAAGTGAGGATACTTTCGCTTCATTTCCGATTCCAGCTCCCAGGTGTACTCAGGTCCTCTTTTTGAATCCCACTTGACCTTGACTAGTACCAATCGTTTGCGTTTGAGAAACATGACCTTACTGTCTTCTATTTGGAGTGGTTTCTCAACAAATTTTAGCTTTTCATTTACCTCTATATCCTAAAGAGGCACTACCAGTGATTCGTCAGATAGACATTTCTTGAGGTTGGATACATGAAATACGTGCTTCTGGTAGTTGTAAGCGATAGGCAACTGGTCCTATGCGTTGGATTACTGGGAATGGTCCTATATACCTAGGATTTAGCTTTCCTTTCTTACCGAACCGAACTACTCCCTTCCAAGGAGAAACTTTCAAGAGTACCTTGTCTCCAACTTGAAATTCCAGTGGCTTGCGTCGATTGTCTGCATAACTCTTCTGGCGATCTCGAGCCGTTTTCAGTCTTTCCTTGATTTGATTTATCTTATCGGTGGTTTCTTGTACAATTTCAGGACCTGATAATTGACTTTCCCCTATTTTTGCCCAGCAAACTGGAGTTCTACACTTTCGTCCATACAGTGCTTCGAATGGGGCAACTTCAATGCTTACATGATAACTATTGTTATAGGAGAATTCAATTAAGGGTAGGTGGTCATCCCAGTTTCCGCCAAAATCTATTACACATGCTCTAAGCATGTCTTCCAGGGTTTGTATCGTCCTTTCACTTTGTCCGTCTGTTTGGGGATGGTATGCAGTACTCAAGTTTAACCGAGTCCCCATTGTTTCTTGAAAACTTGTCCAAAAATGGGAAGTGAAACGACTATCCCTGTCTGATACAATGGAAAGTGGAACTCCATGTAAGGATACTACTTCGTCTACATATAGCTTTGCTAACCTTTCCATGCTAAAAGTTTCTTTCATGGGTAGAAAATGAGCTGATTTGGTTAATCGATCCACAACTACCCAAATCGCGTCGTTACCTTTTCTGGTTTTGGGTAACTTAGTAACAAAGTCCATTGTTATGAGTTCCCATTTCCATACATGCATTTCTAATTGTTGAAGTAGACCTGAGGGTTTCTAGTGTTCAGCTTTGACTTGTGAACAAGTGAGGCACTTAGAAACATATTTAGCTACATCCTTTTTCATTCCTATCCACCAGAAGTTATTCCTTAAATCTTGGTACATCTTATTATTACCAGGATGCATGGTATACCTAGATTTATGGGCCTCCTCTAAAATTTTATTTCTTAAGTCTCCTTGCTTAGGTACCCAAATCCTTTTCTTGTGGAATCTCCAAAGTCCATCAGTTCCTTGTTCTAATTCTTTTTTCCTTCCTTTCATTCCTTCAGCATCATCCTTGATTGCTGTTTCTTGAATGTTTTTCAATTGTTCCATTAAATCTAACTGTAGATCTAATCTAAGAGCACGAACTCGCTTTTGCTTTTCATGATACTTACGACTTAGGGCATCTGCGACTACATTTGCTTTTCCTTCATGATATTGAATATCACCGTCGTAGTCACTTAGAATTTCCATCCATCTCCTTTGCCTCATGTTCAATTCTTTTTGCCCAAATATGTACTTTAAGCTTTTATGGTCTGTATAAATGGTAAACTTACTTCCATACAGATAGTGTCTCCAAATCTTAAGGGCAAAAATTATCGATCCTAATTCTAAGTCATGTGTCGTATAGTTTTCCTCGTGCTTCTTCAATTGCCTTGAGGCGTACGCAATTACCTTCTTGCGTTGCATTAGCACACATCCTAATCCTAGCTTAGAAGCATCACAGTAAACTTCAAAATCTTCTGTCCCTTCTGGTAAGGCTAGAATAGGTGCATTTGTTAACTTTTGCTTTAAAATCTTAAAAGCTTCTTCTTGTCTAGGTCCCCATTCAAACTTAACTGTTTTACAGGTTAGTTTAGTTAAGGGCACAACTATCTTAGAGAAATCCTTAATGAAGCGCCTATAGCACCCGACTAACCCTAGAAAACTTCTAACTTCTATAGCTGATTGCGGAACCTTCCATTTGGTGGTCACTTCTATTTTGGAGGGATCTACATGAATACCTTCGTGATTCACCATGTGTCCTAAAAACTGCACCTCTTGTAGCCAAAATTTACACTTCGAGAATTTGGCGTAAAGCTTCTCTTTTCTTAACAAAGTTAAGAGTGCACGTAGGTGCTCACAATGCTCGTCCTGACTTTTGGAATAAATAAGTATATCGTCGATGAAGACAATTACGAATTTATCCAAATACAGTTTACAGATCCTATTCATCATATCCATAAATGTTGCAGGAGCATTTGTTAATCCAAAGGGAATGACTGTAAACTCGTAATGACCATACCTAGTTCTGAAAGCAGTTTTAGGTATGTCTTCTTCTTGTACTTTCAACTGATGGTATCTGGAGCGTAAATCTATCTTAGAAAAATATCTAGCTCCCTGAAGTTGATCGAAAAGATCATCAATCCTAGGTAATGGGTATCGATTCTTAATTGTAACCTTATTCAATTCCCTGTAATCGATGCACATTCGCATCAAACCATCTTTCTTTTTCACAAACAACACGGGTGCTCCCCAAGGGGATGAACTAGGTTGTATAAATCCTTTACTGAGCAATTCATCTAACTGCTTTTTCAATTCTAACATTTCGGTGGGTGCTAACCGATAAGGTGCCTTAGCTATTGGGGCAGTTCCAGGAATTAAATGAATTCTAAATTCTACTTCCCTATCTGGTGGCAATCCTGGTAGTTCTTCTGGGAATACATCTGAGTATTCTGATACTACAGGAATTTCCTTAAGTTCCTTGCCTTTGGTATTAATAACTACCGAAATCATATATACTATTCCTTGTTTTCTTGAATAACTGGCCATTTTCATTACTGAAATGAACTTCATTGGCTTACGTGACTTATCTCCTGTAATTACCACTATTTCTCCTGTGGGTGTATGAATTTCTATAGAATTCTTATCACCGAGGATTCGAGCATGGTTGGCTACTAACCAATCCATTCCTAACACAACATCGAATCCAGCTAAATTCATAGATAACAGGTTTGTAGAAAATTTATGGCCTAAGAGTTCTATCTTTCCTTTTTGCAAAACCTTATCTATGTGAACAGAATTACCATATGCGGTTTCTACAGTAAAAATATGCCTAAGTTTGGTTAAAGGTAGATTAAGAGCTTGGCAGAATGAATTATTTATAAAACTTTGGTTTGCACTAGAGTCAAATAATACTTTAGCATAAACGTCGTTTACCAGAAACATACCAGCTATTACGTCGGGAATCAGTTCTGCTTCTTGCGTAGTCAGCTGAAAGGCTCTTGCGTTCTTCTTATTAGTTCCTTCAGCTGGTTTGGCCTTGTTGTTAGCTGGTTTTACTAATTTAGGGCAGTCTTGTCTAAAATGTCCAGCTTCTCCACAGTTGAAGCACATTGTTGATTTCTTCCTTCTGCAATCTTCTTCTTGGTGCCCCGGAATTTTGCAGAAGTTATAGTATCCCTTACATTTTCCAAAGTGCTTTCTTTTACAGGTACTGCAAAACGGCGGGGTGGATGATTGCCCAGTCCCTTTTTTCTTTAAGTTGCTACTTGTATTACCCCCTCGAAATCCTTGGGTAATCTTTTGAGCCAATTCCTTCTTTTTGTTGTCTTCTCGCGTACGCACCAGTCCGTCGGTCAAGGTGTTGGCTAATTCCACCACATCATCGATTGTGCAGGGTCTCGCAGCTTTAACAATATCACGAATCTCGCTAATTAAACCCCAAATGTAGCGAGAAATAAGTATCGGTTCTGGCGAAGCCAGAGTTGGTACAATTCGAGCATACTCGAAGACTTTCGAAGTATACCCTCGACAGTCAACATCCACCATTCGGTGATTCAGGAACTTATTCACCATTTGTTCTTTTTCATATCCAGGGCATAATTTCCTTTCCACCAATTGCTTAAACTCTTCCCAATTCATGGCATAGGCCATGTCACTTCCCTTGTCTTGTAACACCGTATTCCACCATTCTAATGCTTCTTCTTTGAAAAGGTGAGAAGCATACATGACCTTATCCTCCTCGGCACATTTACTTATTTTAATTACTGCCTCGGTTTTCTCCAACCAACGCAGTGCAGCAGTCGCCCCTTCTTTGCCTGCAAATTCGATAGGTTTACAGGCAAGAAACTCTTTATAAGTGCAACCAGGTGTTGCAACTTTCATTTTCTTAAGTATTGGGGCCTAAATCACATTGTCGTTATTATTGCCGCCTCCGTTAACACTGTTGCTGAAATTATCATCGCGCGTGCGTTTACTGGGGTTAGCTTGTGAAGGCTCAACAGGACTTTTAACAGCAGCGACGATTGCTGGAATAGCATTTGCTATTCCCTGGGCAACGATATTTTCTATATCTTGCTTATTAAGAAATTGATCCTCATTGTTTTGCTCAGATTGGTTAACTTCATTAACTGGTTCATTAACAGCGTGTTCCATCTGATAATTAACAATATATATAAGTTATTGGCACAAAATAAATAACAACCAAACGCAATAAAGCAATCGCACATAATCACGTCAACACTTATAGCCGCGACTTTCATATTTTATATATATATTTTAGTATGCATCCATACACACCAGATATATTACAAAAGTTTTATTTTAAGTTATTTTACATGATTATATATATATTATTTATTATTATATTATTAAACACATAACCACACAACCACACTCAGCTGGCATCTCAGAAATGACGCTCCCTCTCGTCGTATTTCCACGTGATTCTCTCTCCCACATCCCTAATTCTATTTCCTGCCTCCACCAGCTCCTCGCCATAATGATGGAGTTCAACCAAGTTTTCTGTGCTCATAGGTAGGTTTGGTGCAGGCTCAGGGTCAAATTGGGGAAATAGGTGTTAGGGTTATTCAAGAGATTCTGAAATTGCCAGTCAGTTGTCCACCATTCTTCCAGCTCTCTTGGTAGAGGTCGGGGGTTGACAATAGGATCTGGGATAGCAGGTTCCAAATTAACTGGAAGTTGTGATTCAGCTGGGTAATTGAAGAGGTTTTCATCGGCAGGTCCGATGAGGTCGCTATTTGCCAGTTTGCGATCCAACTCCTCCCACGGTGGCATTTCCTGTGCTTGTCCTGAACTTTCCCCGATCTCCTTTCCTTCTCCTTTATCCTTTGGATCCTCAGTCTTTTTAACCTTCTGGGCAGCTGGCTTCTTCCTACGCCCACGTTTCTAATCGAAAATTCTCCTCCTCTTTTTCGGCTTTGGTTTCTCCTGGGCCTGGAATGTTAGTGGTTCCTCTGTATCTGCCTGATAGCCAGATGGATTTCCTGTGGTATCCATATCTGTGCTAGGGATAGTAAAGTTTCGGAGTGCCTCCGACAGTTCATTCTTGCTGACAACACACATGAAGAAACATCCACAAAGTTAAAATTTTATTTATTATAAATTAAATTTTCACAAAATGGCAATCAGAAGATTAAGTATTTCTAAATACTTAATTGGCTTAAATCAGTGGCTCTGATACAACCTTTTTCTGTCACGGCCCCCGTCCCGGTGTTACCCGGTCCAGGAGCCGCGGGACAGAAACCCGTGGTATTTATTAGTTGATTTGACAGCGGAAGTTTAACAGAATCTTTTTAAAACTTGAAATTGCCCAATTATTTTATTTCACAATTTGGGACAAACCCCATAATTTACAGTAAAGGGAATTTTACGAGGAAATCCCTTGTTTTACAAAATATGTTTATTTATTTTACTGAGCCACACTTCAAGCTTGTTAGTGCTCCGTAACACTCTTTCCTTGATTCGCAGTAAGTCACCTGAAACATGTTTGAAAATATTTTAATAGCGGGGAAATACTGGCGAGTCACTCAGGTTATATAAAACGACACATTAGTTATAAATTACAGCATAAGAGCGATTACAATGGCTACTATCTTATTTTTTTATCTGGCGCCGTGTCACACCCTGGTGACGATGGTCATACCACTATTGGGTCCTTTCACCCAAGTAGTGATGATTATCACTGTTAGGTTGGTGAACCTAACCGTGAGAAATTAGTAATGTGCACAATACCCCACTTGCCAGTGATTTAAGATAACCACGACTTAATCCTTGTAATGATAACTTTTGAAAAAGATTTGAGATTTAGTAAAACAGTTGATAAAAGAGAATGACTCACATTGCAGGTTTAATTGGGCAGAGTTTAGCCTACTGATTTAGCCTTGTAACCTAGTTTAAATAACAATGCATACCAAACTAGGTTAGTAACTTAATACAACATTTATGATAAATTCACGAAATCAAAACCCTCACGATGAATGACAAAGTATAGCCCAAATACGGGCAGCACTTAAACATCCATCGGATCGGTTTCAGTCTATCGGAAATTGTATCGTAGTAGTGATCGAGTTAATACCATGTATTCGTAGCAGCACCTTGACACCTTAATACTTGTTTTAAGCAGAATTTGGACGTTTTGAAACTGAATTTTCGAACACAGAAGCAAGTCCCATGCACAGGCAATTTATAGCTACATTTTAGGTTTTACGCGACCCGCGTAAACCTTAACAAGATCTTACGCGGCCCGCGAGGGCCCCCTAGTCTACGTGTAGGGCTAGCGTGTCACAGGTATGTCCGCCACGTGTGCGACACGTGGCTTGAACACTTATCCGGAGAATTTTAGGCTTGTCACGGCCCGCGTAGCCTTACCTTCTGGCTTAAGCATCCCGCGTGAAAACCAAATTCCTTAATTTCTTGCTTTTTCATGAACATTAGGGTTTCAGGGGTCTGGGTTTTCACTTACGGGTTGTTTATGGACATTTTTGTAGGTCCTTACACGAGCCAAGCCGCGAGCTCGCGAATGGTCACGTTTGAGGCGCACTTTGCACTTCGCACGTACGCATCATCGCGAGGAGCTTTTATTTTTAGCTAGGGTCTGGTTCAGGTGTGTCAGATCTGTGGATCGAATAAGATAAGGAGATAGAGGTGAATTCGAAACATTGGGGGTTATCTCATTATCTCTAGTAATTCGAATTCGTATGGGATATCTCCGGCAACCGAATTTGGTTCTGGATGGTTATCCCACTCCCTGTTTTTCTCATTCTTTGGTATGATCCCAACCTATAAATAAAAGCCTCCTGCTACCCATTCAAAACACACAATTCGCAGCCTTTAGTTTCTTCTCCAGCTTCTGCGTTTTTTCTGGTTTCCATTGTTGTTGGAATACCAGATCAGTTATGCATTAAATTCTAGGAGTTTACGCTGCAGCTCACAGCAATTGGAGCGCGTAAAATCCTTTAAGTACAAGAATCATCTGTGCAGTTCGAAGATCGCCTTTCTTAATCTCCAGTTCGAAGATCGCCTTTCTTAATCGCTAGGTTGGTTTTAATTTTGTGTTCTTTAATTCGTCCGATAACGGACAGTCTCCTTCTACCTTTCTTTAATCAGTTTGCTCAAGTTGGAACAAACTGGTTTGGCCAATAACTCGGTAATTAATAAAATTTATTTTAATTTACTGTTTGATTGAAATATTTTTCAACAGTTACCACCATTTTCTGTTACTGCCTTCGTCAACAACGCCACCACCGTTGTTGATACCACCACAACCGGCAACGCCAACGAAACTCGATGCCGACACCACCTCATTATCATCGCCATCACATCCACACGTTGCACTAGCCACCATTAAAAATATAGCAGCTGACCTATGTTGATTTTTTTTTCTTTCTAAAACCACTTATTTCAACTCGGATTAAAACGACTTATTTCAAGCTAGGGGAGTGATGTGTGTAAAATGCAACATATAAATTACATCAAATGAGGCATAAAACTAACCCTTTTATAGTACTAATGCTGGAAAAAGTGTGCTTTTGTCTTCCTTTTGTATTTTCAGGATTAAATGAACGTAAATAAACAAAAGGACCAAATATGCAGCAAAATCTAACATAATTACAAGAAAAGGAATAAACGTGGCATGCCCGACCCCTAGACAGCATCTTCCCAAGCAAAAACAAGTAAATAGAAGGCTGACCACGGCCCCGTGCCCAGCGGACACGGGGGCGTGGTTAGCTGTCTGCAGAAAGGACAAAGCATAGAAACTTCTATTTCCCGACATGGGGGCGTGCCCAGCTCAACACGGCCATGGTCAATGCTAAGATTCGCAGAATCTAAGCAAATCTTGATAGTACAGATACGCTTCTGCACACAGGGCCATGCCCAGTGGACACGGGGGTGTGTGGTGCAGACAAATTGCAATTAATGAAGAAAGAGAAAGTAGATGGACACGGGGCCGTGTCCGGGCTTCTGTGCAGGCTATAAATAGAGGTGCTTGGTTTATTTCAAAGGCATCCCTTGGCAAACCACCTCTCTCCCACTTCACCCACACTCCACCACCATCACAACCCACAACCACCACCATCATCCATCATCTATCATAGAGTGTGTGTAGTAGTCTCGGGATCCAAGATTGAAAGTAAGAGTTCTTGAGAATCAAAGGCCATGTTTGCCTAAGTCTCTTACATCACTTGGTGAAGACAAGCATTTAGTGTAATACTTTTGTTTTTTTAATCTTTTTGCACTTTTTATTTGGTTTTGTATTAATGACTTTAATAACTAGTTTCTTATGTTGAAGGTGAAACTTCCTTATCATTTGTCCGTGAGTCTTGGTGTTATTTTACTGTCTATATAAAATAAAAGATTTACACCATTTATATCTCTACGGTCTATATAGAGATATGCTGGCTACCTGGTCGGGGGTTAAGGGAATGGTTTGGTAAGGTTCTTGCCTTGTTCAGCGTATAGATCCTGCAAGGACCTGGGTCAAGCTTACTAGGACCTCCTTCAATACCCACTGGTATTGGATGGCGGGGGTGCGAATGGCTTGATCCCCTCATATGTAAACTAATATTAATACATTAACCTGGCTACTTGGGATTGTATCCCTGAGGACTCAAACCACTTAGCCGAGGGTAACGTCACCTTCAAAAGAGAGGCCTACCACATAACGCATTAATAACTTAATTAATTATCTTTCAATATTCCGACCCTTTAGGATTGTATCCTTACTGCCTCAAACTACTGGGTTGAGGGTAACGTCACCTTCAAAAGAAGGGCCTACTACTATAACTAAGATAATCTCTTAAAAAGTGCAAAAGTGCGGAAATCATCAAAGGTTACACTAAAGGCGAGTCGGATCCAAGTGATTCATCTTGTCTATCTGTTTTTATTTTATTTTTATTTTCAGCATTTTTAGTTTTTATTTTCATGTTTAAAACTTTTTCTAAACTTTTGATTTGATTAGATGTTGAGGATAAACCGGTACTAAAAGCTCTTGTGTCCTTGGACGACCTCGGTATCTTACCAACGCTACACTACGCTCACGATGGGTGCACTTGCCCATATGTGTGTTTAGTGTTAGTAAAATATCGTGTTTTATAAATTTAAAACTTGACTAAAGTGTTAAAAAGGGCTTAAAATATAACTAAAAATTATATAACGCTACACACGCATCAAGTTTTTGGCGCCGTTGCCGGGGACACGAGGATTTTAAGAAAGTTAGAAATCAATGGCCTAATCGTTTTTCTTATTTTTCTATTTTTTTAGGATTTTTCTAGAATTTTCAATTTCTGCAGAAGCTCAGCACGGGGCGTGTTCAGCCCAATCTTTGGAACTGGCAATCCTATTTTAAGTCAGACAATAGACAATAGCTGAACACGAGGCCGTTCCCACTAAACACGCCCCGTGCCCAAGCTTCAGATACTGAAAACAGAGCCGTAAGATCCCGACGGCTGGTAATTTCTGATGCAGTCATGAGTGATACTGATAATTTTTACTTTCGCTCCTCTTATGGTATGTGGTGTCAAATATGTGGTGGAACTCATGAAGATTTAAAATGTTATTTTTTAAATTACAATCTCCACTATATAGACCCATTGTTTTCCTATAGCCTTAAGATGGGCGAAAGTAAAAACAATCCCTATATCTCCCTCGAATGCTCTCAATCATCCCTTCGAGATGAAATGATTCTTGAAGAATGATTTCAAATGGAAGAACTAATTCTCCGATGGATAAAAGAACTCGAGATGGATATAACCAATTTATCTCAAGACAACAATCAAGGAGAATTGTTGAGATAGCATTCGGATTATGACAACATCGTTGCTCCCGATATCACCTCTAACTCTTGCGAGGACTTGAGCGATAGTCGTCCCTGTGTCGATTGTGCCATGAAGGTCTCCCCATCGGTTTCCGCCGATGCATACATAGAACTGAGCGATTCGACATATACCTTCTTTAACAAGAGCCCGGATAAGGAAAATAAAGGTTGGTTTTGCCCACAGGTATTTAGCTTTGGAATAACCCTTTCCGATAACCTTTTGCGTTCTTGTCTAAAACTAGGGCAACTTAGGTATCTCAGGCACTTCGATGTTGTTCCGTCTAGTAAAGAACTGCCCGATCCGGATAAACTCCTTGAAAATAGACAAAACTTCATAAACACTTCTAGCCACGGGGCCGTGTCCAGGTCAGCACGCCCCCGTGTCCACCCAAAGATTCCCGTCTGACTTTTGGTCAGAATACGGACAAAAAAGTGTCAGAATTTTGTCTGCACACGGGGCCGTGTCCAGCCGACACGGGGCCGTGTCCAGTGTATTGTCGTTTTCTATAAATACAGCAAGATTCCTGCACTCTTGGACCCATTCCAAAGACAGAGATCTGGTGGGATCTTCACATATACCATACTAGGTATACTCTAAAGAAGGTTCTCAACAATCATCTTGTCTTTTCTACTTTTGTCATTTGCCTTCTTCTTCATTTTCTCCTCAAAACCTCCATTAGAGCTTGAAATCACCATAGTTTCAAGCTTTATTGTGATATTTGTTCGGTTTTTATTCAAGGAATCTTGCTAAAAATAAGTTTTGCAACACTGTTTTAAGTTATTTCTGCTTAATAATGCTTCAAAAATCAAAAAAATAATTTAAAGCACCAAGATTCCTTGTTTAAAAAATCTGCAGAGAGGTGAACACGGGGTCGTGCTCAGTGAGCACGGGGCCGTGTTCGAGGTACTGTTTCATTTAAATTGAACTTTTCGACTTGTTTTTCATAGAATGTCAAGCCAGAATAGTGGAACCTCTTCAGCACATTCAAGAAACAGTCGTAGGGAACGAAGGCCTTCCATCGAAGCAACTCTTGTGCGCTATGTGATGGCACTGCGGGAAGCTCTCAATGAAATGACATCCGTAGAAGAAGTTCTAATCGACCGTATTAATTATCTCACGGTGGGGCTAGAAAACAGTTTTCAAGAAATTAACATCTTGCTCTAGAGGTTGAACATTCTTGTAACACCTCCCATGGAACCAATCCTTCCCCAAGAGGATTGGAACCTAGCACTTGGAGTCATTAACCCCACCGGGTGGGATGACATCCCCGCGGAACCTCCTCTTGAAAATCTACAAGAAGTTCTGGTGGAAGTCACACCCCGGAGAAGAAGTCATCAAGCCGCATTCAACCGAGAGTTATCTTTCTCAGAAATTTTGCTCTTAAAATAAACTATAGGCTAGGACTTCTTTGTGGTTTTAGATTTCTTATGTTTCCTGACGTACTTATCTAAGATTTAGTTTATGCTTTTATTTTCTAGGAACTAATGTAATTCACTCTTTAATGAATGATGGTTTTTAATTATTAAATGGTGTTTGGATGATGTTGTAATGGGAAAAACACACTCAAGATGATGGAGGTTACTAACGGAAACTTGAACCTACACCCCATGCACAAAAACAGAGTCTCCCGACAATTTTTCTTCATTACAGCAAGTTCAGCACGGGGCCGTGCTCAGCCAACACGCCCCGTGCCCGATGATCTGCAGAAAATGCCCAGTTCAGGTAACTGGACACGGGGTCGTGTTCACAGAACATGCCCCCGTGCCCAGCCTTCTGTAAACTATGATACTGGAAATCTGAACACGGGGCCATGCCCGGTCAACACGGGCCCGTGTCCAGATGCCCGGTAACATAAAATTTTGCTTTTAACACCTTTTTACACATTCAATCAACCTAAAAAACTTATTTTTGGGACACATTGAGGACAATGTGTAATTTAAGTGGGGGGGGGGGGGGTGCTAAAACCTTGAATTTTGCAAGTCCTAATAACAAGCCTTACACAAAACTCTATTGGAACCGCTGATCACCCCAATTTTTTTCAAAAACTTTTCATTTTTTTTACTTGTCTTGGTTTAATTTGGGAATAACAAGTTCTAAAAATGTTATATTTTTACAAATTTACAACAATACCGTCATGATAAAAAGAAATCAACATAAGAAAATTATGAAACGGCATGACAAATCTAGTTAAAACTTGATTATATATACTTGATCACATTATAAACTCATTCCCACAAAAAGTGAGTTTTGAGCCTTTATTGAGCATACAAATACACATCTTTAAACTAAATTCTCATTTTTCGTTTCTTGTGTGAATAGCCGCTTGGTCTCTTACAACTCTAGAACTTGCCATGACGATACATTCCCGATCTTTACCAACTTAAACCCAAGTAAGTAAATGATGGAGGCATTAGGACTAACCCTTTTTCTTTTCAACACCATTATTTTTCTTCTTTTTTTTAACACCTACCCAAAATCCCCCTAGTTAACCCCTTTGAACCTAAACCTTTTCGTTTCTAAACCCACAAAACAAACACCCTTTACCCACCAAAACATTTTTTTATTTTTAACCCTTTATTTTAGTAAAAAGCCTGGTTTTCATGTGACATTCCTTATCAAAAAAAGAAGAAGAGAAGAAGTATAGCAATAAACAAACAAGTTCCTCAAAAGAAACTTTGTTTGAAAATACTTCGTTTGAATAAAAGTCACAAAAACAAAAAGTTTTACGACGACCGACGCTTTTTACGCTTTTAGCCGTTTTTACTAACCACTAACCCAAAACCACCTACCTTTAACCCAAACCTAACCCTTCCCCAAGTCCTCTTGATATTTACAAAGGTGTATAGTTAAAAAGGAGGAGGATTGATTGCTTGGCAAGCATATGGTAGAAGTAAGTTCCATGCCGGTCTCGAGTGTTTCACAAAATACATCTTCGGTCGAGTGTTAAGTGATCTCCCGTGAGGTATGTGAACTTGTATATAAATGGATTTTAAAGACGCATGTTATGCCCAAATAAATAATTTCTCTTATGAAACGTTCTAAATAAATCATAACGAATAGGATTGTAAATAACATAAAAATAAAGCCTTATAAAGATCTTGGATTCCCGACACTCAAGACAAGCCCAAAAACTTCTCTTCTACCCATTCCATTTGGGAGTGTAAGCCACATTATAAAGAGTTTTGCTTGAGGACAAGCAAAGATTCAAGTGTGGGGGTATTTGATGTGTGTAAAATGCAACATATAAATTACATCAAATGAGGCATAAAACTAACCCTTTTTTAGTACTAATGTTGGAAAAAGTGTGCTTTTGTCTTCCTTTTGTATTTTCAGGATTAAATGAGCGTAAATGAATAAAAGGAGCAAATATGCAGCAAAATCTAACATAATTACAAGAAAAGGAATAAACGTGGCATGACCGACCCCTCGACAACATCTTCCCAAGAAAAAACAAGTAAACAGAAGGCTGACCATGGCCCCATGCCCAGCGGACACGAGGGCGTGGTCAGGTGTCTGCAGAAAGGGCAAAGCATAGAAGCTTCTATTTCCCGACACGGGGGCGTGCCCAGCTCAACACGGCCTTGGTCAGCGCTAAGATTCGCAGAATCCAAGCAAATCTTGATAGTACAGATACGCTTCTGCACACGGGGCCATGCTCAGCGGACACGGGGGCGTGTGGAGCTAATGCAGACAAATTGCAATTAATGAAGAAAGAGAAAGTGGATGGACACGGGGCCTTGCCCAATGGACACGGGGTCGTGTCCGGGCTTCTGTGCAGGCTATAAATAGAGGTGCTTGGTTCACTACAAAGGCATCTCCTGGCAAACCACCTCTCTCCCACTTCACCCACACTCCACCACCATCACAACCCACATCCACCACCATCCTCCATCATCCATCATAGAGTGTGTGTAGTAGTCTCAGGATCCAAGATTGATAGTAAGAGTTCTTGACAATCAAAGGCCATGTTTTCCTAAGTCTCTTACATCACTTGGTGAAGACAAGCATTTAGTGTAATACTTTTGTTTTTTAATCTTTTCGCACTTTTTATTTGGTTTTGTATTAATGACTTTAATAACTAGTTTTTTTATGTTGAAGGTGAAACTTCCGTATCATTTGTCTGTGGTGTCTTGGCGTTATTTTACTGTCTATATAAAATAAAAGATTTACACCATTCATATCTCTACGGTCTATATAGAGATATGTTGGCTACCTGGTCGGGGGTTAAGGGAATGGTTTGGTATGGTTCTTGCCTTGTTCAGTGTATAGATCCTGTAAGGACCTGGGTAAAGCTTACTAAGACCTCCTTCAATATCCACTAGTATTGGATGGCGGGGGTGCGAATGGCTTGATCCCCTCATATGTAAACTACTATTAATACATTAACCCGGCTACTTGGGATTGTATCCCTGCTGACTCAAACCACTTAGCCGAGGGTAACGTCACCTTCAAAAGAAGGGCCTATCACATTACGCATTAATAACTTAATTAATTATCTTTCAATATTCCGACCCTTTTGGATTGTATCCTTGCTGACTCAAACTACTGGGTTGAGGGTAACGTCACCTTCAAAAGAGGGGCCTACTACTATAACTAAGATAATCTCTTAAAAAGTGCAAAAGTGCGGAAATCATCAAAGGTTACACTAAAGGCGAGTCGGATCCAAGTGATTCATCTTGTGTATCTGTTTTTATTTTATTTTTATTTTCAGCATTTTTGGTTTTTATTTTCATATTTAAAACTTTTTCTAAACTTTTGATTTGATTAGACGTTGAGGATAAACCGGTACTAAAAGCTCTTGTGTCCTTGGACGACCTCGGTATCTTACCAACGCTATACTACGCTCAAGATTGGTGCACTTGCCTATATGTGTGTTTAGTGTTAGTAAAAGATCGTGTTTTATAAATTTAAAACTTGACTAAAGTGTTAAAAAGGGCTTAAAATATAACTAAAAATTATATAACGCTACACACGCATCAGGGAGTCTAGAAACAAACTAAATAATATTTGCGTTGTCAGAACAATTTTTGTCTTTGAGAACACTATGTCTATAATAACTGTGTTACTTTATATGTTATGGTGTGGGACGTAATGTTAAATATTTGGTAATTTTAGTTGTTATGGATTTCTCCTGGACAATCTGTTTCGCTCAGCGCCTCACCCTGATGTTTCCGCCATCGGTTAGGGTGTGACAACGATGATGCCAAAATGGGGAGAATGATAGAATGAGAAAGCTTCCTCCATAAGTTAAAAGAGCTCAAAATAAGATTGATACATCTTCAGCCAAAAAGGCCGAATCATCACTTGAAACTTCCACTATTATAATCCAAACCATGGATCCTTCACACCAAACATTTGTTGGCATTACAAAAATGACAACATATTTTATACCCACAACAACACTTACCACACTACTAGAATTAAGCATGCCTATTCCACAAACCAGAAAAAGAAAAGCAATGACCTCACCCATTAAAATTACATGATCACTTCCATCTGCAAACCCACCAAACACCACAGCCAAAATCATTTCGACACAATCTTAAGAAAAAGTGTCTACTACTACGTCCCATGACCTTTAAAGCCATCTAGTGTTAGAGAATATTTGGAGCTCAAAAATGAAGCAGGCTAAGATGATTGTTCTGGAAAGAAACAACGGAAAGGATGACAAGCAACTGAGCAAATCCTATCTGAGGAATACAGAAAAGTAAATGCCTTGGAAGGTTATGCAACAATGATATGCAAGAATCCTTCCCATGATCCAATTACAGATCCAGATCTCAAAAAGTTGTTAAGGGAATATTACATAAACCACATCATAGAGAAGAAACCCTATGATGCAACCAAAGCTCAATTCACATGATGGCCACGTGAATCTTTGCTAGATTAAATAGTAAGGATTGAAAAGATAAAGTTTTTTCATGAAATCAACCCTACTCCACTTAACTGGAAAACATGAAGAAAACCTAATGATAAGAGGATGCTACAGTTAAGGAGGATGAAGGAAGAGATAGTTGCTGCTAAAATTAGCACCACTAAATCAATGGCAAAATGGGATGAGCCAACAATCTTTCAAAACTACAATAGATTAGAAATTTTAAGAGAAAAAGATCCCTCGGTCATAGAAAGCTAGATATGATCAAGTAGACTTCCCAGTAAAGACTTTAGTTGATCCTTCAGCGCTTCCATCTGCAAGGAACATCTCAGAAGCTGTAAGAAGCTATCTCAAAAGACAATTTGAGTTGTTAAGAGAAAATGTAAAGGTACAACAAGATGAGCTCACAAAAGAAGGCTTCAAAGGTCAGTTAAAGTATAGGAGCTCAAATACAAATTAAGAAGATCTACTTGACAAAATTTTGGGAAGACCTGTTTCCCCAAACTCATCTGCAATAACTCTGGCCCAGCAAACCCTCCTAACCTTAAAATTCTAAAATGGAAGTCAAAGAAGACAATCCATGAATTGACTCTGCTCAGGGTTTGTGGGGAAGTGCAAAAGATCTCAATGAATAAGCCTTCCACTCGAAAGGGATTAAGAAGATAACCTCTCTATGAACTTCAAATTAGAATTCAAGGGTCAGATTCATAGAGAAGTTGATGAGAAATAAAGATTGATCCAATAAACATATGTTTTACCATCATCCGTTCTAGGGGAGATTGTTGGACCTATAAAAAGACAAATGATATTCAAAAGCCAAAACATGACCTTTTGATCAAGACAAAAACAATTATTGAAGCATTCTCGTCACAAAGATAATGACTCTTGAACACTAATCAGAACCTATGTCTAAAGACATTTAAAGATCTGTTTGAAGCCTTGGAAACACTGTTGAAGAAGAAGAAGTAGAAACCGTTGTTCAAGGCCAAAGCTCTGTTGAAGCAAAGCACTGATCATGAAGACTAAACATCTGTTGTGGCCAAACAAATGTTTAATACAAGCCAATAGTTTGAAGAACAAAGGTTTTCTATGTGTAATAGTGCTTAGCTTAAAACAAAGTTTTCATGTAATAGAATAGATGTTAGATCTCCACAGATGTTAGCAAACTTGCTAACATCTGTGGAATCTTTTCTATTAGAAATGTTAGATTTCACTATCAGGGTAACGTCAACTGATTACAAACAGAGCTTTCGTACTTCTATAAATAGATCTCACCTGTTAGAGATCTATGTATCACATTCATTCCTTTTATACGAATAGCAAAGTGTGTATTCATGCTGAGGGGGAGTCTATATAATCATTGTACTGTATTTGTAATAATTTGATTTCAACAGAAAAATAGTCTCCATAACTTCCTGCATATGTGTTTATACTATTTGCATTACAATTTATAAGTTGTTTGTTTTTGGTTGCTTATATTCACAAGCTATATAAACTCAGATCCTACATAGTTATTCTCAGTCCTTTTGAATGTTATCCAGATAATGGGTCGGTGAAGTGGTGTTCTAGCAGAGCTCCAGAGATGTCAACATGTGTAAATGGGAGCTATAGTAATGACAATGGAGATGTTGAATGGGATCAACAGGTTTTGCGGGGAATAGCGCTTGAGATGGTGGTGGTACGATAATTTTCGACAATGAAACGAGTGGCGTTTCTTGGGTTAATTGGTGATAAGAAGGCGCGAATGGTGGTTCGATCAGTGGGTGTCACGGGGTAGTACCGTTGGGATGACAGTATTGACAGGTGATCAGTTTAGTTCATTTCGATGATGTTTAACTTCATAACATTAACAACTTTCAATCCATGTAATATTAAGACCATGTGCTTCCAGCCAAGGATAAGAGCGGAAAAAACCGGTGTATGTTGTTCTTATAGGTAGAAGTGTCTAATTGGAATTTGCAGGTAGACGGACGGGAAAAAATTCGTCAAAGCAAGGAGGCTTTGAATCGTGTTGTGTCTAGCAAGAAAAAAAGAAGCGGGGAGCTTGTTTTTTTATTCTTTGATCGGTGGTCAAGAACGTGGTTGTTTTGGTGACCCAGGAAGATGGATGTCAAACTTAGTCAAGGGATTGAAGTTGTCTATAATGATGAGGATGTGAAGAAACATTTCCAATTCAAGATTAAGAGGGAGAATGAAGACATTAATCTTGAATTAATGAGATAGAAATCAGGAAGGGTCATAGATAATTATTGGTGAATTATTTATTAAGTCTTTTATATTTTATTTAGGGATAATTAATAGTTTAAACTAATAAGGTTTGTCTAGGAGTCTATTTATTTATTTATTTATTTAATAGAGTTTGAGTCGGGTTAGGAGTAAAATGAGTTTCAGTATAAATAGAAGGTTAGGGTTATTGTATTGGTGTGTTTTATTTTATAATAATAAAAAGAGTCAGACAAGATCGTTCAATCCCGGGTTTGTATGTACGATCAAAGGTCTGATTCTCCAACAAACAGAGCTGATCATAATAGACTGATTAAAACTTAATCAACTAATGGACTAATTAAAACTTAATCAAGATTAACTAAAGTAATATAAATAATATGTTTTTAGTCAAATTCACCCCAACGGAATTTATGACTTCATTTATTATAAGTACATCTGTTTTGGATTGCTTCAAACTTTTAAAGTAATTACCGTTATTAAAACTGATAATAAATGTATGGTGACGTATTTTCGACAACTAATTACCATCCCGTTACAATTTGGATTTATAATTCAATTTTTCAACAAGTATTATATTCCTTTTTCTTCCGACCTCTCCTCTCTATATATAAAATCACATAAGAGTCATAGGTACATGCACTTATTGGTTTTCATATTGTGTTATTGAAATCAATTAAGTTGTTATATGAATAACAATTGGTATTCCAAAGAGAAGAAAAAAAATCAACAACAATGATACAAGTTTGAGTGTTCGTAGACATGGGGAAAAATGAGTTCTTAAGCTCGTTCATCAATCAACAACGACTATTGGGTCGCTTCCAAGAGATCTTTTAGGTGATGTCCTTGGCCTGGTTGCAACATTTCTTTTCCTTGATCTTTTTTAATGCTAAACTCAGTTTAGTTTCATAAAATGCAACTAACTTCGATTTTGTATACATTACTACTTTTATTTTTGTATGAATTTTAACTTTGCTATTATAAATACTAAGCGAGTATGATATTTAAATTAACTATCTTAGTCACATATGAGCTTAGACTTAGTTAATGTTGAACATGGAGTAGAGTATTTGAAAAGAGTAGTTGCGAAAGGACATTCAGAGGCGACGTACGCATATGGCATGATTCTTCTTTCAAGTGGCGATCAACAAGGATTAAAACTTTTAAATTCAATGAATTCTTTAAGGTCAAGACATTGGAATGTGCGAGGTTATATAGATAAAACTAATTCGATATTAAGTCAGGTGTGGATTAATGATACGGTTACTCTAGCAAAAGTCAACACAAAATGCCAAGAACGAAAGCATGTCATTCGTTTTGAAAGAAGGGGTTCGAGTTTAGATGATCGTGAAGAAATTTCAGGTTGTGACATATGTTTATGGTATCGCGAACTTGTTTATTTTTGTAAAAACATGAATGTTATGGTTTAAAAATTTAGGCGGCATCAGGAAAAGGAAAGTGTAACTGAACTTATCATGTTATTCCTTTGTGGAGTGAAAGCTCAATAAAAACTTATATAAGTTCCGTTACACTTTTCGTTTCCTTTTCCTGATTCCGCCTAAACAAATAACATGATAAGTTCAATTACACTTTTCTTTTCTTTTCCTGATGCCTCCTAAATTTTTAAATGATAACATTCATGCTTTTACAAAAATAAACAAGTTCGCGATACCATAAACATATGTCACAACCTGCAATTTCTTCACGATCATCTAAACTCCAACCCCTTCTTTCAAAACGAATGACATGCTTTTGTTCTTCGCATTTTGTGTTGACTTTTGCTAGAGTAAGCGTATCATTAATCCACACCTGACTTAATATCGAATCAGTTTTATCTCTTTAACCTCGCACATTCCAATGCATTGACCTTAAACAATTCATCAAATTTAAAAGTTTTAATCCTTGTTGATCGCCACTTGAAAGAAAAATCATGTCATATGCGTACGTCGCCTCTGAATGTCCTTTCGCAACTACTCTTTTCAAATACTCTTGTCCATATTCAACATTAATTAACTCTAAGCTTATATATGAGTAAGATAATTAATTCAAATATCATATTCGCTTAGTATTTATAACAGCAAAGTTCAAATTCATACAAAAATAAAAGTTGTAATGTATACAAAATCGAAGTTGGTTGCATTTTATGAAACTAAACCGAGTTTAGCATTAAAAAAGATCAAGGAAAAAAGATGTTGCAACCCGGCCAAGGACATCAACTAAACGATCTCTTGGAAGCAATCCAATAGTTGTTGTTGATTGATGAACGAGTTTACAAATTCAATCTTCTCCATGTCTACGAAAACTCAAACTTGTATCATTGTTGGTGATTTTTTTGTTCTCCTTGGAATACCCATTGTTATTCATATAACAACTTAATTGATTTAGTTGAATCGAAAATATACTAGATTATGAAACTAATTGAGTTTAGCATTAAAAAGATCAGTGAAAGAAGATGATGCAGCCCAACCAAAAACATCAACTAGAAGATCTCTTGGAAGCAATCCAACAGTCCTTATTGATTGATGAACGACTTTACGAACTCTATTTTCTACATGTCTACTGTTAGGGGTCAATTTTACATGTTCAGGATCCTAAGGTCTTACTCACATATGAGCTTAGAGTTAGTTAATGTTGAATCTGGACTAGAGTATTTGAAAAGAGTAGTTGCGAAAGGAAATTCAGAGGCAACGTACGCATATGGCATGATTCTTCTTTCAAGTGGCGATCAACAAGGATTAAAACTTTTAAATTCAATGAATTGTTTAAGGTCAAGGCATTGGAATGTGTGAGGTTATAGAGATAAAACTAATTTGATATTAAGTCAGATGTGGATTAATGATACGCTTACTCTAGCAAAAGTGAACACAAAATGCCAAGAACAAAAGCATGCCATTCGTTTTGTAAGAAGGGGTTCGAGTTTAGATGATCGTGAAGAAATTGTAGGTTGTGTCATATGTTTATGGTATCGCGAACTTGTTTATTTTTGTAAAAGCATGAATGTTATTGTTTAAAAATTTAGGCGGCATCAGGAAAAGAAAAGTGTAACAGAACTTATCATGTTATTTGCTTATATGCATTGTTATTAATGATTCTAGTTGATTATGTTTGTACATTATATTTTAAATTAGTTGTAGTTGTTTGTGCGTACAATAATATACGTAGAGAGTGATTGAACAAATGCGTATCTACTTAATGAGGAGGTTACGAAAAATATGCATGTCTTGTGAGAAAGTAATAATAAATCTAGTAAACGTGTTAGTTATCATTACTTTTGTATGTATCCCAAAAGTATTCAATTTATCCTCTTTTCTAGTTGGATCAATCAAACTATTGTATCCTCCCCATTCACATGTTCTCATACATTGAAATTAAATTTGATCATATTGTTATCAATTTTGGAGAAATGAAATTTACAATTCTTCTCCTGAATATGTTATAAGTTTTTATTGAGCTTTCACTCCACAAAGATGAGTGTTTTTCAAATTATAATTTAATTAAAAAAAATTAATATATGAAAGTTTAACACGCTTAAAAAAGTAACAAAACTCGGTTTATAGCAATGAAATCAGTTTTTGAGAAATGAAAATTAACAAATCTTGCTTTAGTTTTTTGCAAATTGGGTCTTCTATGAAGAAACTAATAGAAGTTGCGAATAAGGTTCTATTTCATTGTATAGCCCGATTTTTACATTGTACAAAGTTATATTAGTTTGAGAGAGAAACCCGCATGTAATTCATCTCAAAAACAAATATAGAAGAAAAACAAAATAATTTGATAAGGGTCGGCCCTAAGAATTCGTGTACCCTATTCGAGTTTGAAAAAACGTGCTCTTAGGCCTTAACGAAATTGGGTATTTGGCTCATTAAAGGTCTAAACCTTATGTCAATGGGCTAATAACTAATCTAAATCATAAGAATAGTTTTGTAAGTGGGTCTATCTTGGTGTTTGTATGGGTAAACCCTAGTAAATTTTTTTTACATACTCATATCGATTTTTTTAAAATAATGTGCCCTTCAAAATATCGGGCCCTAGCTGGTGGTCCTCCCGCCCACCCTAGGACCGCCCCTGAATTTGATAGTTGGATAAATGATGGGAGGGGATATGAATGCTCTTATAATTATAAATAACAAACAAAAGGTTAATATTTTGGATTTTCTTTCACAACTTAAGCCTACTAAAATTGATTGTAGTTTGATTTTCTCTCTAGTAGTTTGCTTTTACTTTCCTTGTAAGGTCTTGTGATATACTTTACCCGTCCTTAACTTTACCTAGGTGTTACATCATCCGATTTTTTCAATTCTACTTCACCTCCCCCCAAGGAAATGGGTTAATCATGTGAACTCCACTTAACCCTAATTTTTAGTGGTTTTTGGTTTAAAAAATAAAAATATTAATTCAATCTCTTAATATCTCATTAACATGTTATTAACAAATAAATTCTTTAACGCCCCTTAACACAAGAAGAGAGTCATGTGCAATGCCGGTTAACATGTCATGTCATCGTTAATGTTGCAGACGTTACGATACATCCCAATGCCTAATATGTAATAGTAGTTGGGGGTGGAACTTTTTTTTTTGAACAACCAAACCAACTTTCATTACTTTTTAACATTACAATACAATTGAAGCCGAGCAAGGTGTTGGCTACAATTTGCATCTAGGACCAAGCACAGAAACCATTACATTCCTGACAACATACAATGAACTAAGACTCCTCCTTTACAATACTAAATCATCATGATCTTTGACTCCACTTTACTCTACTAGGTAAGAACACCATGACACCTGACTATATAAGATAGGAAAGTATATAACCAACTAGTGGAATGCCCCGCCCGCCTTGTGGGGTGTTTCGATTACTTGTACATACTACTCATAACGCGACCTGAATACAATAATATGGAAACGTAGATAAAAATATCATCTTCAAGGAAAAAATACTACTCATAACGCGATCTGAATACAACAATAGAGTAACTTTATTAAAGTTGAGAAGTAGTAGCGTAAAGTGAGTTAAAAAATTTGGGTAAAGTTGAGGTATTAAATTTAATATTTTCAGCAAAAAAAAGGTATTAAATTTTGCCTTTCTTGAGTTTTGGACCTGGTCACTTCATTAGATTGAGTATACATCAACCACACACCATTTTAATACTAAGATTTTCCTTAAACTATATATATATTAAAAATGAAACAACCAAAAAAATAATTAAGGATCTAGTAGGTGTCGCATTTTTTCACCAATAACAAAAGTTCATTATTCATGGCCATAAGGGGACTAGAGGTGGTAAATGTTTTGCCCGTGATGATTGTTTTCCACGCGTGATGAACTGATCTAGCCCACCGCCACCATACAACTTCAAAGCGTGAATTGTTCAACGCGTGCTATCTTCAACGCGTGATGGTGTTTATGTTGTGAGGGTAATTGTTGGTTGGGGGGAAATTGTCAGGTGTGGTGGTGAGTGATGACCATTGCATAACCTTGATTGGGTGTTGTGAGTGATGAGTGAGTGATGACCACCCCCACCCCCCTAAGAGATGTAATATAGGGAATAAAGTTTTTGTTGCCTGCACTTCGCAGCGGGAAAGCAAGACATGTCACTCATCTAGTAGACCATGTGCCATACTCTTAGTGGTATGGTTGTTATCAGAGGCGGACTTAGGTAGAGGTTTGGGTGTGTGGGCACACCTCTTAAAAAAGAAGTTTATTTTATTTTATAAGGTAAAATCTCAATCGCACCATTTGAAAATTGAGTTAAACCCCTTGTTTACACCCCTTGAAAATATTTCTTGGGTCCACCACTGGTTCTTATTCCCCTAGTATTGCACCACACGTACCACCGCTGAACAAATTCCACAAAGATTCCCTTTCTCTTTCATTCTGTCTCCCCCTCTTCTAAACTATAATTTCGGTCACTGACGTCGTCAAGGAAAACATCGCCTTATGACCAAGTGCCACCAGGCAACTTGGCTGGCAATATTACGGGTTTCCTTCCACGTGGCTGAATGACCAGGTACTCCTTCCGACATGGTTGTAGTAGCAACCGCTGCATGCAAATTTAACGGACGCGAAAGTACGGCTCTATCGGCATCTGTTAATGGTGGCCGGGTATGACTCTATCAGCATCTGTTTGTTTTTTTACTTAATAGAAAAGTATTGTATGAATGTTTAGTTGCAAATTGTTGCTTAGTAGTTGAACAACATTAAGGAAAAGTCTCGGTTCATGCTGGTTACAAATTGTTTCTTCAATGAGCTAATTTGGGTCCACTCAACAGAAAGAGTCAAAACGGGCTATATTTTTAAACTTGTTAATTTAAAATAGGTTACTACCACCCATTACCATTGTTTATCTCCATCACCTATTTGTTGTAGTAGTTGCCACCACCACAAAAAGTCATCCACCATCAGCGTCGCCGCCACCCTGACGTCGTTACTGTTGGAAATATTAAAGGTGAACATACAAGTTGGTATGTTTCCTCCATCCCACATTGGTGAGGGGAGTGAAGTTTGAGTGGTTTATAAGGGATTACTCCTTATGGGCCACCAAAGTGCTAAATGGGTTGAGAAGTTGATAAAGCCCACACGCGCGCCGAGCCGAGCCGTGAACCCGCGAATGGTCGCGTTTGAGGTGCACTTTGCACTTCGCACGTACGCATCGTCACGAGGAGCTTTTATTTTTAGCTACGGTCCGGTTCAGGTATATCAGATATGTGGATCGAATGAGATAAGGAGATAGAGGTGAATTCGAAACAGTGGGGGTTATCTCATTATCTCTAGTAATTCGAATTCGTATGGGATATCTCCAGCAACCAAATTTGGTTCTGGATGGTTATCCCACTCCCCATTTTTCTCATTCTTTGGTATGATCACAGTCTATAAACAAAAGCCTCCTTCTACCCAATCGAAACACACAATTCGCAGCCTTCAGTTTCTTCTCTAGCTTCTGTGTTTTTTCTGGTTTCCATTGCCGTTGGAATACCGGATCAGTTCTGCATTAAATCCTGGGAGTTTACGCTGCAGCTCACAGCAATACGAGCGCGTAAAATCCTTTAAGGACAGGAATCATCCATGTAGTTCGAAGATCGCCTTTCTTAATCGCCAGGTTGGTTTTAATTTTGTGTTCTTTAATTCATCCGATAACGGGACAGTCTCCTTCTACCTTTCTTTAATCAGTTTGCTCAAGTTGGAACAAACTGGTTTGGCCAATAACTCGGTAATTAATAAAATTTATATTAATTTACTGTTTGATTGAAATATTTTTCAACAGTTACCACCATTTGCTGTTACTGCCTTCGTCAACAACGCCACCACTGTTGTCGATACCACCACAACCGGCAACGCCAACGAAACTCGCTGCCGACACCACCTCATTATCATCGCCACCATAAAAAATATAGCAGCTGGAATATGTTGACTTTTTTCTCTCTAAAACCACTTATTTCAACTCCGATTAAAACGACTTATTTCAAGCTAGGGGAGTCTAGAAACAAACTAAATAATATTTGAGTTGTCGGAACAATTTTTGTCTTTGAGAACACTATGTCTGTAATAACTGTGTTACTTTATATGTTATGGCATGGGACTAATGTTAAATATTTGGTAATTTTAGTTGTTATGAATTTCTCCTGGACAATCTGTTTTGCTCAGTGCCTCACCCCGATGTTTCCGCCATCGGTTGGGATGTGACAACGATGATGCCAAAAGGGGGAGAATGATAGCATGAGAAAGCTTCCTGCACAAGTTAAAAGAGCTCAAAATAAGATTGATACATCTTCAGCCAAAAAGGCCGAATCATCACTTGAAACTTCCACTATTATAATCCAAACCATGGATCCTTCACACCAAACATTTGTTGGCATTACAAAAATGACAACAGATTTTATACCCACAACAACACTTACCACACTACCAGAAATAAGCATGCCTATTCCACAAACCAGAAAAAGAAAAGCAATGACCTCACCCATTAAAATTACATGAACACTTCCATCTGCAAACCCACCAAACACCACAGCCAAAATCATTTCGACTCAATCTTAAGAAAAAGTGTCCACTACTATGTCCCATGACCTTTTAAGCCATCTAGTGTTAGAGAATATTTGGAGCTCAAAATGAAGCAGGCTAAGATGATTGTTCTGGAAAGAAACCAAGGAAAGGATGACAAGCAACTGCAGCAAATCCTATCCGAGGAATATAGAAAAGTAAATGCCTTGGAAGGTTATGCAACAATGATATGCAAGAATCTTTCCCATGATCCAATTACAGATCCAGATCTCAAAAAGTTGTTAAGGGAATATTACATAAACCACATCATAGAGAAGAAGCCCTATGATGCAACCAAAGCTCAATTCACATGATGGCCACGTGAATCCTTGCTAGAATAAATAGTAAGGATTGAAAAGATAAAGCTTTTTCATGAAATCAACCCTACTCCACTTAACCGGAAAACATGAAGAAAACCTAAGGATAAGAGGACACGACAGTTGATGAGGATGAAGGAAGAGATAGTTGCTGCGAAAATTAGCACCACTAAATCAATGGCAAAATGGGATGAGCCAACATTCTTTCAAAACTACAATAGATTAGAAATTTTAAGAGAAAAAGATCCCTCAGTCCTAGAAAGCCAGATATGATCAAGTAGACTTCCCCATAAAGACTTTCGTTGATCCTTCGGCGCTTCCATCTGTAAGGAACATCTTAGCAGCTGTAAAAAGCTATCTCAAAAGACAATTTGAGTTGTTAAGAGAAAATGTAAAGATACAACAAGATGAGCTCACAAAAGAAGGCTTCAAAGGTCAGTTAAAGTATAGGAGCTCAAATACAAATTAAGAAGATCTACTTGACAAAATTTTGGGAAGACCTGTTTCCCCAAACTCATCTGCAAAAACTCTGGCCCAGCAAACCCTCCTAACCTCAAAATTCTAAAATGGAAGTCAAAGAAGACAATCCATGAATTGACTCTGCTCAGGGCTAGTGGGGAAGTGCAAAAGATCTCAATGAATAAGTCTTCCACTAGAAAGGGATTAAGAAGATAACCTCTCTATGAACTTCAAATTACAATTCAAGGGTCAGATTCAGAGAGAAGTTGATGAGAAATAAAGATTGATCCAATAAACATATGTTTTAGCATCATCCGTTCTAGGGGAGATTGTTTGACCTATAAAACAACAAATGATATTCAAAAGCCAAAACATGACCTTTTGATCAAGAAAAAAACAATTATTGAAGCATTCTCCTCACAAAGATAATGACTCTTGAACACTAATCAGAACCTATGTCTAAAGACATTTAAAGATCTGTTTGAAGCCTTGGAAACACTGTTGAAGAAGAAGAAGAAGAAGAAACCGTTGTTCAAGGCCAAAGCTCTGTTGAAACAAAGCACTGATCATGAAGACCAAACATCTGTTGTGGCCAAACAAATGTTTGATACAAGCCAACAGTTTGAAGGAAAAAGGTTTTCTAAGTGTAATAGTGCTTAGCTTAAACAAACTTTTCATGTAATAGAATAGATGTTAGATCTCCACAGATGTTAGCAAAACATCTGTGGAATCTTTTCTATTAGAAATGTTAGATTTCACTATCAGGGTAACGTCAACTGATTACAAACAGAGCTTTTGTACTTGTATAAATAGATCTCACCTGTTAGAGATCTATGTATCACATTCATTCCTTTTATACGAGTAGCAAAGTGTGTATTCATGCTGAGGGGAGTTTGTATAATCATTGTACTGTATTTGTAATAATTTGCTTTCAACAGAAAAACAGTCTCGATAACTTCCTGCATATGTGTTTATACTATTTTCATTACAATTTATAAGTTGTTTGTTCTTTGGTTGCTTATATTCACAAGCTATATAAACTCAGATCCTACATAGTTATTCTCAGTCTGTTTGAATGTTATCCAGATAATGGGTCGGTGAAGTGGTGTTCTAGCAGAGCTCCAGAGATGTCAACATGTGTAAATGGGAGCTATAGTAATGAAAATGGCGATGTTGAATGGGATCAACAGGTTTTGCGGGGAATGGCGCTTGAGATGGTAGTGGTCCGATAATATTCGACAACGAAACGAGTGGCGTTTCTGGGTTAATTGGTGATAAGAAGGCGCGAATGGTGGTTCGATCAGTGGGTGTCACGGGGTAGTACCGTTGGGATGACAGTATTGACAGGTGATCAGTTTAGTTCATTTCGATGATGTTTAACTTCATAACATTAACAACTTTCAATCCATGTAATATTAAGACCATGTGCTTCCAGCCAAGGATAAGAGCGGAAAAAACCGGTGTATGTTGTTCTTATAGGCAGAAGTGTCTAATTGGAATTTGCAGGTAGACGGACGGGAAAAAATTCGTCAAAGCAAGGAGGCTTTGAATCGTGTTGTGTCTAGCAAGAAAAAAAGAAGCGGGGAGCTTGTTTTTTTATTCTTTTCGGTGGTCAAGAACGTGGTTGTTTTGGTGACCCAGGAAGATGGATGTCAAACTTAGTCAAGGGATTGAAGTTGTCTATAATGATGAGGATGTGAAGAAACATTTCCAATTCAAGATTAAGAGGGAGAATGAAGACGTTAATCTTGAATTAATGAGATAGAAATCAGGACGGGTCATAGATAATTATTGGTGAATTATTTATTAAGTCTTTTATATTTTATTTAGGGATAATTATTAGTTTAAACTAATAAGGTTTATCTACGAGTCTATTTATTTATTTATTTAATAGGTTTAAGTCGGGTTAGGAGTAGAATGAGTTTCAGTATAAATAGAAGGTTAGTGTTATTGTATTGGTGTGTTTTATTTTATTATAATAAAAAGAGTCAGACAAGATCGTTCAATCAAAGGTCTGATTCTCCAACAAACAGAGCTAATCAAAATGGACTAATTAAAACTTAATCAAATAATGGACTAATTAAAACTTAATCAAGATTAACTAAAATAATATAAATAATATGTTTTTAGTCAAATTCACCCCAACAGAATTTATGACTTCATTTATTATAAGTACATCTGTTTTGGATTGCTTCAAACTTTTAAATTAATTACCATTATTAAAACTGATAATAAATGTATGGTAACGTATTTTCGACAACTAATTACCATCCCGTTACAATTAGGATTTATAATTCAATTTGTCAACAAGTATTATATTCCTTTTTCTTCCAACCTCTCCTCTCTATATATAAAATCACATAAGAGTCATAGGTACATGCACTAATTCGTTTTCATCTTTTGTTATTGAAATTAATTAAGTTGTTATATGAATAACAATGGGTATTCCAAAGAGAAGAAAAAAATCACCAACAATGATACAAGTTTGAGTGTTCGTAGACATGGAGAAAAATGAGTTCTTAAGCTCGTTCATCAATCAACAACGATTGTTGGATCGCTTCCAAGACATCTTTTAGTTGATGTCCTTGGCCCGGTTGCAACATCTTTTTTCTTGATCTTTTTTAATGCTAAACTCAGTTTACTTTCATAAAATGAAACTAACTTCGATTTTGTATACATTACTAAATTTATTTTTGTATGAATTTTAACTTTGCTATTATAAATACTAAGCGAGTATGATATTTAAATTAACTATCTTACTCACGTATAAGCTTAGAGTTAGTTATTGTTGAACATGGAGTAGAGTATTTGAAAAGAGTAGTTGCGAAAGGACATTAAGTGGCGACGTACGCATATGGCATGATTCTTCTTTCAAGTGGCGATCAACAAGGATTAAAACTTTTAAATTCAATGAATTCTTTAAGGTCAAGGCATTGGAATGTGCAAGGTTATAAAGATAAAACTATTTCGACATTAAGTCACATGTGGATTAATGATACGTTTACTCTAGCAAAAGTCAACACAAAATGCCAAGAACGAAAGCATGCCATTCGTTTTGAAAGAAGGGGTTCGAGTTTAGATGATCGTGAAAAAATTTCAGGTTGTGACATATGTTTATGGTATCGCGAACTTGTTTATTTTTCTAAAAGCATGAATGTTATCGTTTAAAAATTTAGGCGGCATCAGGAAAAGAAAAGTGTAACTGAACTTATCATGTTATTCCTTTGTGGAGTGAAAGCTCAATAAAAACTTATATAGGTTCCGTTACACTTTTCATTTCCTTTTCCTGATGCCACCTAAACAAATAACATGATAAGTTCAATTACACTTTTCATTTCCTGATGCTTCCTAAATTTGTAAACGATAACATTCATGCTTTTACAAAAATAAACAAGTTCGCGATACCATAAACATATGTCACAACCTGCAGTTTCTTCACGATCATCTAAACTCCAACCCCCTCTTTCAAAACGAAAGGCATGCTTTCGTTGTTCGCATTTTGTGTTGACTTTTGCTAGAGTAAGCGTATCATTAATCCACACCTGACTTAATATCGAATCAGTTTTATCTCTATAACCTCGCACATTCCAATGCATTGACCTTAAACAATTCATCAAATTTAAAAGTTTTAATCCTTGTTGATCGCCACTTGAAAGAAGAATCATGTCATATGCGTAAGTCGCCTCTGAATGTCCTTTCGCAACTACTCTTTTCAAATACTCTTGTCCATATTCAACATTAACTAACTCTAAGCTCATATATGAGTAAGATAGTTAATTCAAATATCATATTCGCTTAGTATTTATAATAGCAAAGTTAAAATTCATACAAAAATAAAAGTTGTAATGTATACAAAATCGAAATTAGTTGCATTTTATGAAACTATACCGAGTTTAGCATTAAAAGAGATCAAGGAAAAAAGATGTTGCAACCCGGCCAAGGACATCAACTAAACGATCTCTTGGAAGCGATCCAAGAGTCGTTGATTGATGAACGAGTTTATGAATTCAATTTTCTCCATGTCTACGAAAACTCAAACTTGTATCATTGTTGGTGATTTTTTTGTTCTCCTTGGAATACCCATTGTTATTCATATAACAACTTAATTGATTTAGTTGAATCGAAAATATACTAGATTATGAAACTAATTGAGTTTAGCATTAAAAAGATCAGTGAAAGAAGATGATGCAGCCCAACCAAAAACATCAACTAGAAGATCTCTTGGAAGCGATCCAACAGTCCTTGTTGATTGATGAACGAGTTTACGAACTCTATTTTCTACATGTCTACTGTTAGGGGTCAATTTTACATGTTCAGGATCCTAAGGTCTTACTCACATATGAGCTTAGAGTTAGTTAATGTTGAATCTGGACTATAGTATTTGAAAAGAGTAGTTGCGAAACGTACGCATATGGCATGATTCTTCTTTCAAGTGGCGATCAACAAGGATTAAAACTTTTAAATTCAATGAATTGTTTAAGGTCAAGGCATTGGAATGTGTGAGGTTATAGAGATAAAACTAATTTGATATTAAGTCAGATATGGATTAATGATACGCTTACTCTAGCAAAAGTGAACACAAAATGCAAAGAACGAAAGCATGCCATTCGTTTTGAAAGAAGGTGTTCGAGTTTAGATGATCCTGAAGAAATTGCAGGTTGTGACATATGTTTATGGTATCACGAACTTGTTTATTTTTGTAAAAGCATGAATGTTATCATTTAAAAATTTAGGCGGCAACAGGAAAAGAAAAGTGTAACTGAACTTATCATGTTATTTGCTTATATGCATGGTTATTAATGATTCTAGTTGATTATGTTTGTACATTATATTTTAAATTAGTTGTAGTTGTTTGTGCGTACAAAAATATACGTAGAGTGTGATTGAACAAATGTGTATCTACTTAATGAGGAGGTTACGGAAAATATGCATGTCTTGTGAGAAAGTAATAATAAATCTAGTAAACGTGTTAGTCATCATTACTTTTGTATGTATCACAAAAGTATTCAATTTATCCTCTTTTCTAGTTGGATCAATCAAACTATTGTATCCTTCCCATGCACATGTTCTCATACATTGAAATTAAATTTGATCATATTGTTATCAATTTTGGAGAAATGAAATTTACAATTCTTCTCCTGAATATGTTATAAGTTTTTATTGAGCTTTCACTCCACAAAGATGAGTGTTTTTCAAATTATAATTTAATTAAAAAAATTAATATATGACAGTTTCACACCATTAAAAAAGTAACAAAACTTGGTTTATAGCAATGAAATCAGTTTCTGAGAAATGAAAATTAACAAATCTTGCTTTAGTTTTTTTTTCCAAATTGGGTCTTCTATTAAGAAACTAATAGAAGTTGCGAATAAGGTTCTATTTCATTGTATAGCCCGATTTTTACAATGTACAAAGTTATATTAGTTTGAGAGAGAAACCCGCATGTAATTCATCTCAAAAACCAATATAGAAGAAAAACAAATTAATTTGATAAGGGTCGGCCCTGAGAATTCGTGTACCCTATTCGAGTTTGAAAAAAATGTGCTCTTAGGCCTTAACGAAATTGGGTATTTGGCTCATTAAAGGTCTAAACCTTATGTCAATGGGCTAATAACTAATCTAAACCATAAGAATAGTTTTTTAAGTGGGCCTATCTTGGTGTTTGTATGGGTAAACCCTAGTAAAAAAAAATTACATATACATATCGATTTTTTTTTAAATAATGTGCCCTTTAAAATATCGGGCCCTAGCTGGTGGTCCTCCCGCCCACCCTAGGGCCACCCCTGAATTTGATAGTTGGATAAATGATGGGAGGGGATATGAATGCTCTTATAATCTATAATACTATAATAAGCATTTCCCTAGGATAGAAATGTAATTTACTTTCAATTTTTAAGATGGCATGTGAATCTATAATACTATAATAAGCATTTCCCTAGGGTAGAAAAGAAATGTAATTTCCTTTCAATTTTTAAGATGGCATGTCCCTTCAAATCCTAAATTCTTTGCCCTTTTCTTCCATTCTTGCCCTTGTTCTACCCTACATCAGCGAACATCAGTATTGAAGTATTGAAATTGAGACTCCTCGCATCACTGAAATGTTTCATGATTGAGACTCTATCATCAGTTACAAATACTGAGTTTAATTCTTTAATCAAATCATGTATTGAATCTCGAAATTAAAACCGTATATGATTTGTGATCAGACTGAAACCGTCTCTATTGATGTGCGGAAATTGATTAAGTCAAAATTAATGATTCTCATTCGTCCTCTCAGTCTCTTGCCCCTCCTGCAGTGTATCTAACACTCTTCATCACCATGGCCTACAATTGAATCCCTTATCCCCTCTTCATCACCATCAATTGAATGGAAGATGGAATACATTATACACCACCGGTTCGCTTTCTCATATCATCTGTTACAATTTACGACGCCATTTATTTAAGAATACATAATTTTCATCTTTTGAATCACCATATTATTTGTTCTTTTTCTTCTTCCGACTGATCAAGTTTTTGGCTTCCCGTTATCTCAATCGAAGTTGTTTTATGTGGTTTGTGAAGTTTCTCTACTAACCAAAGAAGATTACTATAATCGAATTTTATGGTTTAGTTTGGATTTTCGGTTATGAACCATGTTAGAAAATATTCCAGGATCAGAAATCTTTCATCATTTCCTTATGTGGATATCAAAGGACCGTTGGCCCCAATCTTTTTGTTTCTATTGTTTATTTTTGTTTCCTTTATTTTCTTTTGTATCTCTCTATTTAGAGAGGCTGGTTTCCTCATTGTAAGATACAGAAAAAAATACAATCAAATATCAAAAACCTTCTCTTTCAATATTTCAACTCTTCACATGGTATCAGAGCAGGGTCGTTCTTGACCTGCTCATCATTTACCCTTTTTTTTCTCTCGCAAAAACATCATGGGTGACAAAAATAAGAATGATGATCTCGCGTTACAGATCACCAATCTTCTTAAATCTAGCCTCAACAATCACAACCAAACCCAAAAACAAAGCCTTTCGGATAGTTTAAAAATTAGCCTCAAGCTCAATAGTCAAAATTACGCCCTGTGGGCTCGGATGATTTGAGTGGCAATCGGAGGAAAATCAAAGGCTCTTTTAAGTCATCTTTCGGGAAGTCCGGCACCACCGGAACCAACCGATGCAGAATATGAACAATGGGAACAAGACGATTTAATCGTTTTTTCGTGGTTAATTCAAAATATCGAACCCGCTCTTGCAAGTAACCTAACCGAATTCCCCATGGCAAAAACGTTATGGGATGCGTTAGCGGTTACTTACAGCAGCGGGAAAGACAAGTTACAAACTTTTGATCTTCATGTCAAGGCGAACGGTATTAAACAAAACGGTTCACCACTTGAAGATCTTTGGATTACTCTTCAATGGATTTGGGGAGAAATTGATAGGAGAGACCCGAATCCCATGAAGTACACAGATGATATAGCAACTTACAGTAGAATCCGGTCAGAGCCAAAGTTATTTCAGTTCCTGAACGCCCTGGATAAACAATACGACACCATAAAAAGGGAGCTCCTCTGATGTGACCCGTTACCCTCGGCTGAGGGTGCCTACGCATCCGTTCGAAAGGAGATGGCACATCAAGGCATACTAGGCTCAACCACAGACAACTCGTCTTCTCACAACGGGGTGGCGGCAGGTTTGGTTACCAACAGGTCACACGAAGGGCTAGGGTTTCTTTCCAAAGGGCGAACAAGTCAAAAATACCCAAACAATGCATCATCATCCCGGATTGATAAGTCGAAATTGAAATGTAGCCACTGTGGTATTATGAAACATACCAAGGAACAATGTTTTCAACTTGTCGGCTACCCCGAATTGTAACACCTGTGCCTCCACGGCCATCAAACAAATACCGAACCAATGAAATATTATATTTCATACTTGGGATTTGTAAAAATATGTGTATAATTTGCACATATCAATTTTTGTTCAATTCCAAACTCTAAATCGCTTTCTGGAAGGTTATACGCGCACCAATGCATAAATATAACCAGTTTAATGCAACAAACACTCCGGAATAGTGACATATGCTTAACATACCTTAAATAACCTTTACATAACTTAGAAATAAGTTTTGAAGGCTTTGGTATGGCAAAAATCAAGTTAAATCGCTTACAGGGACTAAATTTGACAAACTGCGAAAGTATGCCAATCTGAACTGTAACAGACATTCCGGAACATGACCATAAGTTAAACATACCATAAATATCCTTTACATAGCTTAGAAATAGGCTTTGAGGGGTTCGGCGTGCTAAAATAAACTTTTGGGTCATTCAGGGACTAAAAGCGTCAAAAAGTGCACA
Organism: Helianthus tuberosus; assembly: GCA_030545235.1. NCBI lineage: Eukaryota > Viridiplantae > Streptophyta > Magnoliopsida > Asterales > Asteraceae > Helianthus > Helianthus tuberosus. The sequence continues at coordinate 154,460,768 of CM060371.1, read as the reverse complement.
AGTTTGCATTTTCACGCATAACTTACGTTCTGAATACATCCGGACATCCAAAAATTTATGTAAGCATGACTATATTATGCTTTAGTGTTTGGCTTAAGAAAAATCCATTCGTCGCGTCATTTGGATCGTTTTTCGCGCTTATGCGCATTCCGTCGTAATTAAGCGAACATCGCGATCGTACGGCCAAACGAACCAACATCCGACATATTTTTGAGCATGTTTCATGTCCACAATGTTTAGGCATCATTTTAGGGCCTTAAAGTTGGCTTTACGGGCCTTAGAAGTATCGGAAATGGCCTTAAACACGTGCAGGGACTGAAACTGTCATTTCTGAAACTTATTGCTGATCTGACATGTCCAGGCGGCCCGCCTGAGTTTTAGTATATCCTGAAGCGGGCCGCATCCGACTTCCTGACCAGATTAACTGCATTTAACAGCAGATTGCAGCTGTTACATTCACAACCACACACTCACACTTGCTTAGTCAGCTGATAAGAACCCATTTTTAGTCACCACAACTTGCCAACAAGTGTATGCACGAGATTCGATCACGATATTCGAGAAACGATCCTAACGGTTCGGGTATTCCTATAAATACCCATCCACCCCATTGCAAAACTTACAAGAATCTTGATTTGAGAAACTCTAAGTTGAAACCATTGTTTCATACCTGAGATTCTTGGATCGAGATTAGCATTCGGGGACCCTTCGTAAGTATTCTTTCGTTCTTTTATTGCTTTTCGAGTCTTTTAGAGTCTGAAAGTCAAACTTTGTTTGACTTTCTGCATTGACCAGTTTATGGTCAATGCGAAGTTCGTTGAACTTCGCAACGTGAGTGTAATCACGTTGGTTATAGTCCCTTGGGACTATGCCTACTGATTACCACGTTGTCTAGGGTCGTAGGGTAAGCGATCTAATAAATCGCTTATACCTTCGAACCCGACCCTTTTGGTCGATCATTAGGATCCGACCAAATACATTAGGTGACCATAGTAGGTAGGGAATAACCTTCCGAGGTTATACCCTATGGTCGCTTCGTTTGAATAGTTGTATGATAGGTAGTTTATATGCCTTAGGTAAATTACCAGAATACCCTTTTCATGTATAATTGGTAATTAAGCATATGTAACCTAAACTTTTGTTACATAACTGATTATGTAACATGTTTAGGCATATAACACTTGTCATAGGACTAGTTAGGCGGTCCAAACGCGTTTCACGCGAACGACGCGTTAAAGTAGCATAAGCTACCTAAACGGGTCGTAATGGGTCGTAAACAATTATGTTAGGTTTCAATTAGTATGTAGGCTTTGTTAAACCATATTACACGAGTCTCCATACTCGTTTGGTTTACAAACCCTCATGCTACCCGATCTTCCGATTTAGGTCCGGTTTATTAACATAGTTACCTATATTAGGTGACGTTTGATTCCGAGATCTCTAGCATTGCTTGGTGGTTATCTTAGGACTACTGAACAATCTCAAGTGAGTACATAGACCCCTCTTTTACTGTTTTCCAACTGTTTTGGGGTGAAACACATGTGCCTACTTGTTACTTTCATGCTTTCCTGTTTTCACATCATATACTTGCTATGTTTATTAGTACATTTATAGTACATGATTTCATTACATTTTATGCTATGTATGCCCATTGAGTGCGTACTTAGTACATCGTTTTACATCATATCACATACTATGTATGTTCATTTGTTGCATACTTAGTACAGTTGTTTTCATCACATGCTTACATTTTGTTATGACATTTGGGTTGTTTACAATGGAACAATACATTCATTAACATTAGCTACGCCGTTCGTTAGTAGGTAGTGGTACCATAGGAATTGACAACTCTCGTTCCTGAAATCCTGGGTTGGTGTGGATTGGAAGGAAAGACCGAATTCGATATACATAATTAAGATAAACATTTAAGTTGTTTAAGGGTTTATCGCCACAGTCTCAAGGCTTGGATGTATGCATTATAACAATACCGCATAGATGTTCGTATCAGTATAGCATGCATTTCCACAAAACATAGCTTTGATTTAAACCATGTTTTACTTCAATACTTTGTTTTTGTGCATATGGTTTAGTTGATACATTTCACTAGCCATACAGATCACATTGGTTACACATTACATGATTTACATTTGACACATGAACATTATTGACATTGGTTACACATCACATGATTTACATATTGACATAAACATTTTTGACATATTATTTAATACGTTTGGCAATTGGTTTAAACATAGACATCTTACATTGGTGGTTTGTTTGGGTAAGTGATTTGAGTAACGGTGCGTGTGTAATATGATACAAGCATGGTGGATACGCCGTTGGTACTTCCTATATATAAGTGTTTGTATGGTATTACATATCGTAGCATTATTTGAATCATTTCAATTTAAGATATATAACATTTTATACAAATAACATACTTTTCACAAGACATTCTTTTACAAACAACTTAACTTATACAAACTCATTTTACAATGGTTATTCATTTAACCATACATTATTCTCTTATTTATACATATCATCTGATCTTATCGTTTTTCAAATGATTTACAAGACAAATCAAATTACAAGGTTCATGACTAAACATTTTCTCAAACATAAGTCATGAAACCTATTTTCACAAAACCTATGTATCTCACAGGCATTTTTATGCTGACGTACCTATTTTCACATGTGTTTTTCAGGAGCTGTTGCATAAGATGATCAAGATACACATAGGCAGACTTGGGCTTTAGTGACAATAAAAGATGCAAGACTAGTTAATTATGTTGTATTTCCTTGTTTGTTAAGACATTGTAACACTTTTAATCAATAAAACGAAACTTCAATTGCCATGGATTTGAAACAATTAATTCTGTTACAACACTCCCCGATGTTTCCGCCACGTTTTGTATGTTCTACGTGGTCGGGGTGTGACACGAATGGTGGGCAAACGGCCACAAAAAGGGGAGTAAAGATGGCAAAGCTGCGGCAGCCACTGGAACGACCACAGAGGCTCACATCGACATTGGCAGTGGAGGCTTCGGAGGAGTAGCCTTCGCCGGAGATGGGAGCGACGGCAGCGGAGGTACCGGGTTTGGGGAAATATCCTCAGACCCCTCTTATGCTTTAAACTCTGATATTAGAATTGACAGTATATTTAATACCTCAGTTTATGATAGTGGCCAAAGAACCTTATCCCCAACTAAACCTTTATGTAAAGGTTTGTACAAAAAGTCAAAAAGGAGAACACCGGTAAAACGTAATAAACATAATATTCTATTATACAAAAAATCAAAATGTTTATTAGATAAAAAAATCAAAAAAGTATTGTCTATGGGACGATATGCTTTTAAATAAAAAAACAAAAGGTTTTTTAAATAAAAAATCAAAAGGGTATTGTCTAAAAATCAAAATGGTTTTTAAATAAAAAATCAAAAAGTTTTTTAAATAAAAATTCAAAAAGGTCTTTTCTAAAAAATAACAAAAATAAAAACGAGCTCCATGGACATGCGAATGTGGCCCAAATTAATAAAAAAAATAGACAAAGCTTGGATATTTGATTGTGGTGCGACTGACACCATGACATTTGATCCATCCGATATTGTTTCAAAATCTCAACCAAGACTAAATCATATAAAAACTGCAAATGGGGAGAGTATGTCCGTTAAAGGGGGTGGGACCATTGAAATAACTCCAACTCTAAGACTCTCAAATTGTCTTTATGTACCAACTTTGTCACATAAATTATTGTCCATCAGTCATGTGACGAAGGAATTAAATTGCATAGTTCTAATGCATCCCATGTTCTGTATCCTTCAGGATATCAGGACGGGAGCGATCATTGGGCGTGGCACTAAACGCCAAGGATTATATTATGTGGAAGAGGTGGCTCAACAAGGTACTGTGATGCTTGCTCACGGGACTACTAACAGAGAAGCTTGGTTGTGGCATAGGAGACTAGGGCACCCTTCCATAAGTTATATGCGTCTTTTATTTCCTAAGTTATTTCCTTCGAATAAAACGTTAAATTGCGAGACGTGTGTTTTAGCTAAAAGCCATAGATATACCTATAAACTTAATAACACGAAAGTTGATTTGCCTTTTTCTCTTATCCATTCTGATGTTTGGGGTCCTTCAGAAATTAATGGGGGGCAAAACTTTCGTTTTTTTGTACTTTTTGTAGATGATTGCACTCGAATGACGTGGAGTTATTTTTTAAAACATAAATCTGAAGTTTTTGATAAATTTACTATGTTTTATACTATGATACAAACACAATTTAAAACCAATATACAAACCCTTAGAACTGACAATGGAGGAGAATTTATAAATGAATCCATAAAACGTTTTTGTCAACACAAAGGAATTATTCACCAAACAACTTGCTCACATACTCCTGAACAAAACGGCACGGTTGAACGAAAAAAACGTATTCTTTTAGAAATAACTCGAGCTTCTCGTATTGAATCTCGTGTCCCAAAATCTTTCTGTCCCGAAGCTGTTGCGACTGCCACATATTTAATCAATAGGCTCCCAACTAAAGCTCTCAATCTTAGGACTCCTCTTCAAGCCCTTTCTGATTTTACGAAACTCCCCCCTCCTCTTACACTTCCACTCCGTATCTTTGGATGCTCTGTCTTTGTTCACATACCCAAAACTGATCGTGGAAAACTTGGACCATGTGCTGAAAAATGTGTCTTTGTCGTCTATGGCATTGAAAAAAAGGGATACATGTGCTATAACCCTAAAACTCGACATATGCACACTACACTTAATTGTGACTTCCTTGAAACCAAGTTCTTCTATACCTCCCAACACAGCGGTGAGGGGGAGAAGGAATACGCTAACACACTGAGTTGGTTAAAATGGTTTCCATCGTCATTAGAAGATAATCAGGGTACCCAAAATGAGTCACACGCTTCCACACAATCCAGTGAACCAAATGTCAGTACTACTAGCCATGATCCTCCTAGTCCAATCACTGAGGTAAGTAATTCTCAAAGAGATAAGGATACCCAAAATAAAGAAACACATGAGGATATTCAACATAATGAAACCTATACTGACATCTCTGACAATCATGAGTTTCCTATAGAACAAACTGTGCAGGAAGAATCTTTGCAGGAAGAGACAACCGATAGGTACGAACTTCCACCTAGAGCTAACAGAGGAGTTCCTCCAAAACGATACTCCCCAGAAAAGGAGACAAAGTCCTCTAGATATCCCATGGCAAACATAGCCGAAGGAAACTTATCTAGAGAAGCCAAGGCCTTTGCTTCCTTCTTGTATAGTGAGGAACTTCCAAACTCTGTGGAACAAGCCTTTGAATCAAAGAACTGGAAAGGTGCTATGGAAGCGGAAATGGAGGCTCTTGTAAGAAATGATACGTGGGAGAAATGTGTCCTTCCTCCAGGAAAGAAACCAGTCGGTTGCCGTTGGGTCTTTACAATCAAACACAAACCAGACGGCACCATTGAGAGATATAAAGCACAGTTGGTAGCAAAAGGGTACACCCAAACATACGGGATTGACTACTCAGAGACCTTTTCCCCGGTAGCAAAAATTGACACCATTCGTGTCCTTTTTTCTATTACTGCTAACGAAGGGTGGCCTCTTCACCAATTTGATGTGAAGAATGCCTTCCTCCATGGAGAATTAAAAGAAGAAGTCTACATGGACGCCCCTCCTGGATTCACAAGAGACTTTAAAAACAAGGAAGTATGTCGGCTGAAAAAAAAAAACTCTCTATGGGCTTAAGCAATCTCCTAGAGCGTGGTTTGGCAGATTCCCGTCAGTTATGAAAGGATGTGATTTTCAACAAAGCAACTCAGATCACACATTGTTTCTCAAACAAAGAGGTAAACTTATAACTTGTTTAATTGTATATGTTGATGACATGATCATTTCAGGAAACGACGAGGAAGAAATAAGGAAGTTGAAGACAAATTTGTTCAAAGAATTTGAAATGAAGGACTTAGGAAGGCTCAAGTACTTTCTTGGGATTGAGGTTCTAAGATCCAAGCAAGGGATTTTTATATGTCAAAAGAAGTATATCCTTGATCTTCTAGCTGAAATAGGGATGGTCGATTGCAAGCCAGCTGATACTCCAATGATTACTAACCAGAAACTTTGCATCGAAGAAGGAGCAGAATTAGTAGACAAAGGAAGATATCAACGGTTGGTGGGTAAACTTATATACCTTTCACACACTCGACCAGATATTGCTTATGCAGTCGGGGTGGTTAGTCAATTTATGCACCAACCTCAAATTGCTCATATGGACGCGATATGGAGGATTATCAGATATCTCAAAGGGACTGCGGGACATGGGGTTCTCTTCCAATCCAACAAACACCTAAAGGTCCAGGCGTATACTGATGCTGACTGGGCTGGAGATAAAGGAGATCGAAGATCAACATCGGGTTACTTTACCTTGGTAGGAGGAAATCTAGTCACTTGGAGGAGCAAGAAACAAAAAGTTGTTGCTTTATCTAGCGCCGAGGCAGAATTCCGAGGAATCGCACGAGGTCTAGCAGAAGTTCTATGGATACGCAAACTACTGAATGAAATTGGATTCCTTCAAACTGAAGCAAGTATGATCATGTGTGATAATGTAGGATCGTGATTTGACCCGAATGAGTCGTTCAGAGGCGTTCAACTATGTTTCAGGTGCGGAATAACAAGAAATGAAGGTAGAGATAGCTTGCAATTCATTTAATCTACTGATTTTATTGATTTGACAATGTTTACACTTCGATCTTCACACCGGCAGCACTTCGGTATGGAATTGACCAAGTTACAAATGAGATCCGCTTATGGGGTATTTATAGTGTTGGTAGGTCCCCACATATGGACATGTTCGTATAAGCAGACCTGAACAGGTAGGTTCCCATATACGGACATGTACGAATAAGCGGACCTAACCAAATAGGTTCCCATATACGGACATGACACATAAGCGGACCTCCTATGTCCGTATAAGCGGACCTACTCTCTAAATCACAAATTCTCTCTGGTTTTCTCGTAAAACGTGCCCTGATCTAACAATCTAAAACTAAGACTCGATACAAGATGAAGTCGACAGATGTAGTGCACCAACAGACTCCCCCTCAGATGTTGACGAGTCGACTATCGAGTCACCACAATGCTGTGTCTTCACTTCTTCAGTCTTGATCAGTCTCTGGGCTTTTCTCTCTCTATCTTCTTCAACAGACTCCTCTTGACTTGAAAATCTTCAGACTTCACCTAACGATTTGCTGGCATTCCTTTGTTCTTCAGCAATATCTGCTTCAGGATCAATGTCTGGCTTTCTTTGTACTCACAATCTTAAACCTGGCACTCTATACAGTCTTTAATTTCCAGGATCGAAACTTGGTTATTCCTACACATTCTTAACCCATAAATGAATTTCTAAATTTAACAATTTAAATGCACCAACATTCTGATATAATCAGATGACTCCCTCTCAAAAACATAAGTATCAACAATCACTCTCCCTCAGATCACAAACTCATGATGACCACTTGTTGATTTATAAAATACATTTTGACATTTTAAAACACACTCCCCCTCACAACAATGTCATCGTGTTTAGCACTCGGAATTTTGACAATCAGCTTTCCAATATCAGTTGTCGAAAATCTTTTTGACTTTTTCAAAAATTTATGCTAAAACACACCGAAAATCTTTTTGTATTTTTGAATGTAAAGAAATGCAGTAAAGAAATATTTACAGACAATATTTTTGTGAGTTTTGTGTAAGAGGATCATATCAGTTTAAAACAAGTCACGAGTACCGTTGAGCTTAGTTACACATTAAGAATTAAACAATTCACTTAGATTGCCAATATACTGATCCACTTAAATTTTCACACAAATTTCAACTGATTCAGGATATGAGTTAGGTGTTTTAAAGACTTAAACTCATTCATGTGTCCCACCTCTTGAATATACTCCCGTATCCAGATCCCAATATTCAGTCTTACAGGTGAGTATACCACAGATGATATCTCTCAGGGGAATAAATTATAGTACGAGGGCCGTGAGAGCTCAGGTCGATCTTCGATATGCAGAGAGATGACGGCTTCGACTTTTGGTGTGTCCCCTTTAGAGGAACTTTTGATTACAACAGCAATGACTATCAATTTTATTGTTTCATCAATTTGCTGAGGGCTGCGCTATATTTCAAGCATGCGGAAAGTATTCTCCGGGGACTAGGCCATTGCTTCCGCAAAATCAGAAGTCCCGGGATAATACCCCAGATATCACTGAGTATAAAGACCTAGTATCTCAGAAAGAGGGACCTTTCAAACGAGATTTCAGGGGTTACCTATATATCCAAGTAGTGTTCCCCACAAAATAAGCAAGTTTGAATTTATGTTTATATCCCGAAAAAGTTTACTAAATGTGTAAAAACCTATCGGCATATCATCAGTGAGACTGTTTAATACTATTTAAACATTACATTTCTTTAGCATACTGTGACTGTCTACTGATGTACTATCATTTCCTCTTCTTTGACACAAAAACTCATTTTTGATTTTATCATGTTTTTGTCTTTTTCAAATTTTCTAATTTTTTAAAATTTTCTGAAATTTTCTACTCCCCCTAAAATGCAAACACATTTAAAGTAAAATTTGAAATCAAACTGTACAAAAAACTTGACAACCGATATCGAATCGCTTCAAATCGCCATCCACTTGGCATAAACAATCAGAACTCCCCCTTTCACAAAACTATTTTCTCATTATGATTTCAAAACACTTAAGTTTGTTTTAATCAAAATGATTTTTCCGGAAAATAAGTTTTGTTGATTTTAAACCATTTGTAGGTTAGGGGTATGGTTCATCACATTGTCTTCAACCATTTGTAGTAGATCAAGTACAACTTAATGTGTAGGTCCCCTATTCGTATGGATCTTCAACAGAATTGTCTTTCCAATCAAGAGTGCGGAATCCTCTTGATCAGAATATCACAGAAACAAGTAGAAGAACAGAAACAGCAATTCACTTTCAAACCGGGTTTCTATTGATTATCTATCAAAGTGATTACAATCAATCAAACCCTAACCAACTACTAAAATTCGTCCAAGCTGTAGGAGCTCTCACGAAATTCTCACACAAACTGTTTTGGCTGATTACCCTAAACCCTAAAGCCTAACCTTGTTTATATAACACAAGGTTTGCTACTTGGGCCAAGGTTAAACATCATGGACTGCGAATTGGACAAGCCCAATTCGCCCCCCATCACCCAATATGGGTTTTGGTTAGCCCAAACATTATTAACTCACTAATACAAAGTTAAACCCGCTAACTGTTTATCGTTTAACTAATTACAAGATATCCAAAGACCAAATCTAAGCTGTTGTCACAAACATGCACCAACAAACTCCCCCTTGACAATAGCTTCATAAAATAACTTTGTCTTTAATCATCTTGCAATCTTCATGTATTCTTGCACTGTCTTTGGTCTTTGGATAGCTTCAGCTTTAATAGCTTCTGTCAGCAACAGACTCCCCCTAAGCTGATGCATCCAATCACCAAATCTTTAAAAACTTTAGCGTTTGAGTAAACTCCAGTTCAGCATTTGTATAGCAATCTTCAAACTCTTCAACTTTGTCTGCAATATAGAAAGGAGGTTCTACCATGCATCCAATCAAACTCTCATCTCTTCACAGCAACTCATCACTTCAACTTCTCAGCAACACACTGCTTCAATCTGTTTACTATAAAACAAACATCTCGAGAAACCATAAGAATTTTTCAACACAGTTAAACAAATTATTATTATTCAAGAGATAGTTAAACTGTATCACAGATTAAGCATTTTCAACTTCATCACCAACACGCAAAACTTTTTAATCACACCCTATAACCCGCATGATTTAAAATTTTGAACTCACTTTCCAACACTGTCTCCCCCTATCAGTAACAATTCCTCCAAGAATAACAGTTTTCCGTACATTAAGAATTTCAAACAGAAAAAGACACTATTTTTGGATTTTTATATTTTCTGAAAACAAGTAAATACAAAAGCAATAAACACTCTATTTTTGTGAGAATCACCGGTAAGAAGATCATATCAGCACAATCAAACTATTTTCACACTATTATATAATTCTTTATTTAATTTTTCGTGAAAAACAGTTCAAGACGATTACCAGTATGTTTGTCCTCTTAAACAAAATGCATGAACATTTCAAGTACCATTACCATATGATACGTTAAGGTAATATTAATTACTGAAATACTAGTGTGTCCCACTCCAGGATATACCCCCACGATCAAGGTATGCACAAAGATTCATCGTAGTAGGTGAGTATACTGATGTCATCCTTTAAGATATCCTGACAATGTCTAGGTCTGCATATAATTTGTTTTATCATGTTTTAATTGCTTAACAATGAACACCCAAATAAATACTAATCAAATCCTGGAAATATAAACAACACACTCTATCATGCAAGTATCTTCCCTACCACATATTTCACAAGTCCAATCCAGATTTCTGAAATCTTAACTGGGAATAGGTTGAGAAGAGAACAGAATAGATCTTTAGGAGAGATGGTATAATATACAGATCAAATGAGTTTTCTCAGTTTGATATAGGTTTATTGGGTTTCATTTGGGCGCTAGAGGGCCTCTTTCGGGTGTATTAGATCTATAGTGCGACAACGTACAGCTAGGTCAGCATGTATCTGGATGCAGCAGAAGCTGTCGTTGCCTAGCACCTCTAGGTCAGCATATATCTGGATGCAGCAAAGGAGGTACACGACTTTTTTCAGAGAAGATTTCAGAATCAGATCAAAATTGTGTGTATCGGGACAACATACAAACATTCAAATAGAAATGTGCTAATTCCAAGTGACTTTCTTTCCTGGGGTCATGTACAATTTTAGTTCTGAACAAAATGACAACCAAAATATCCCCAGATGAAATAACAGTATAAAGACCCAAAACTTCAGATTTTGGCAATCTATCAACGCAAGATTTAAGGTCATTAAACCATACACCACTGATGTGTTCCCCACTCATACACAGGTCAGTTAAGTTTATATCACATTGGTAAGTTGATTATTTCATGCTTTTTGCCTACTGGTACATCATATGATGAAGCTGCTATCACACTTAAGCAATTTAATTCCATTTTCAGTGTGACAGTCTAACTTGCTGATGTACTATCATTTCTTCTTTTTCACACAGTGATAACTCATTTTTTATTTTCTATTTTTTTTATATTTTTGATTTTTCAATTTTTTTTATTTTTGATTTTTAAGAAAAGCAGTAAACTATTTACAAAAATTCTTATGAAAAACCAGTTATTCAGGATTCCTCATCCCGTTGAGTTCGACTAAGTGTTCAAAGAGAGCCCTGTCAAAAGCTTTAGTATAAAGATCTGCCAGGTTATCTTCGGTGTCGACTCGATGTAATTCAATTAGTCGTTTTTCAGCACAATCCCGTATAAAATGATGACGTATGTCAATATGTTTTGTGCGACTATGTTTCACGGGATTATTAGTTATAGAAATCGTGGCATTATTGTCTATCATAATAGGAGTACGAGTGAAATCCAAACCGTAATCGCGCATCTGCTGTTGTATCCAGAGAACCTGTGAGCAGCAGCTACCCGCAGCAATATATTCAGCTTCACACGTAGATGTAGACACACAGGATTGCTTCTTGCATTGCCAAGACACGATCCTGCCTCCTAAGAACTGACAACCACCTGTTGTAGACTTTCTGTTCGACTTGCATCCTCCAAAGTCTGAGTCAGTGTAAGCGACAAAATTCAAATCACTATCAGCTGGATACCACAACCCAAGTTTAGGTTTCCCCTTCAAGTAACGAAGAATCCGCTTCACTGCTTTCATGTGTGACTCTTTTGGATTTGCCTGATATCTAGCACACAAGCATACTGCAAACATAATGTCAGGTCTTGAAGCAGTCAAGTACATCAGAGAACCAATCATCGCCCTATATTGAGTTGGATCAACGTCTTTAGTACTTTCGTGATCTGGGCCAAGATTGTGATTTTCGCAAATGGGTGTGTTGAAGGTAGAGCAATCATTCATTTTGAACCGACTCAAGATGTCATACACATACTTTGTTTGATGAATAAACATCCCATCCTCCTTCTGTTCAACTTGTAATCCCAGAAAGTAAGATAGCTCACCCATAGCGCTCATTTCAAACTTGCTCTTCATCACCTGCTCAAACTCTTTACACATGCTCTCATCTGATGACCCAAAGATGATGTCATCCACGTACACCTGTACTAGCAGAAAATCTTCCTTCTTCCTCTTGATGAACAGTGTACTGTCAATCTGACCTCTTTCAAAACCATTCTTGATCAGATGTGTAGACAGTGTCTCGTACCATGCCCTGGGAGCTTGATGTAACCCATACAAAGCCTTATCAAGTTTGTACACTCGATCTGGATAATCTGGATCAACGAACCCATCTGGTTGTGAGACATACACCACTTCTTGGACTTTCCCGTAAAGAAATGCACTCTTCACGTCTAGTTGGTAAACTTTAAAGCCCTTGAAAGTTGCGAAAGCTAGAAACAACCGAATTGCCTCCAACCTTGCCACTGGTGCAAACACTTCATTGTAATCAATCCCTTCTTGCTGATTGAAACCTTTTACCACCAATCGAGCCTTGTTTCGCGTCACTATCCCTCTGTTATCCTTCTTGCACTTAAACACCCACTTAGTGCCAATTTCTCTTTCACCTTTAGGAAGGTCAACTAACTCCCAAACCTTCAACTTCGCAAACTGTGCCAATTCCTCTTGCATAGCTTCAACCCATGAATTGTCTTTAAGAGCCATGTGAATATTCTTCGGCTCCTCTTGGGAAATAAAGCAGCTATACAAGCACTCGTTCACAATCCCAGTCTTCTCAATCGACACAAATAAACCAGAATTCGCTGCTATGCTTCTTCTCGTCTGAACACCTGCAGTAGGATCTCCAAGTATCATGTCAACTGGATGATCTCTATTTGCTCGTGTAGTAGCAACTGTATCAACTTCAAGATTATCACCCAGGTTTGATCCAACCTCCCCCTGAATGTTCTGATCTGCAAATGGATTAATGAAATCCTCCCCCTCAATGGGTTCAGAGTCACTATCGCTTGAATCAGGATCAGCAGCACCTTGGGAAGTTTCCCCAGCATCAACATTCGATCTAGGCATGAACTCGCCTTCATCGTCTCCACCAATCATTGTCTGAATCAACTGAGAATCATCTGCATTTGGAAACTCAGGAATATTAAATGATTTAAAAGTGCTTTCATAATCATATAATATATCAGGACCACTCGTTGATTGTTGAGGTTTGTATGAAGTAATTTCAACATTGTAAACAACCTCAATTTTACCAGTTTTTAGATTAAAAACCCTTTTATTCGGTGCGCCAGGTACGTAACCTAGAAAGTAGCCTTCGTCAGCCACCTCACCGAATTTTTGTTTATCTTTATTACGCACAATGGTGCAGGGTAATCCAAATGGTTCAAAGCCTTCTAAGTTTGGTTTCTTGTTAAACATCAATTCATGACAAGTTTTATTAAAACGTTTAACAGTCAAAACTTTGTTTAGGACGTAGCAAGCTGTATTCACAGCTTCTCCCCAGAAGAGAACTGGTAGCTTTGAATCTGAAAGCATCGTCCTAGCGGCTTCAATCAACGTCCTGTTTTTCCTCTCAGCAACTCCATTTTGTTGAGGTGTATAAGGAGCAGAATATTGATGTTCAATTCCTTTTCGAAGACAGTAGAGATCCAGAACTCGATTCTTGAACTCCGTGCCATTATCACTCCTTATCCTCTTGATTCTTGCATCATGGACGTTTTCCAATTTCGTAAAAAGATCTATCAGCATCTCCGTCGTCTCATCTTTTGAACCTAAAAAGAAAACCCATGAATAACGTGAGTAATCATCTGTGACAACTAAACAATAGTACTTTCCACCTATGCTCCTCACGTTCACTGGACCGAATAAATCCATGTGAAGTAATTCATAAGGGGCATCTATGGAATTTACTGTTTTAGACTTATGAGGTTTCTTATGTTGTTTTCCCTTTTGACATGGAAGACATTTATCTTCCACGTGAAACCTCTGCATTGGTACCCCTTTCACTAGCTCATTTTTAACAAGGTAATTCATTTTTCGATAGTGAATATGGGCCATGCGTCTGTGCCACAACATCGATTCAGCTTCAGATGCTTTTGATAGTAAACACGCCACCACAGCATTTGGATCCTTAGCACCCATGTCCATGACATAAGTGTCATTTCTCCTTGGCGCTCGCATCACTATCCAATCGTCCGGAATCTTCAAACCTGGTTTCAACACTAATGTTTCATTCTTGGTAAAATGGACCGAGTGACCCTTGTCGCAGACTTGTGACACGCTCATCAGATTGTGTTTAAGCTGCTCCACATAGTTCACTTTGTCCAGTGTGATCTTCCCATTGGTCACCTTTCCTCGTCCTGTAATTCTACCACCTTTAGCACCCGCAAAATTCACATTTCCACCGTCATAATCTTGAAATTCAGTCAACAATCTCGCATCCCCCGTCATGTGCCTGGAGCAGCCACTATCAACATACCATAAGTTGATAATCCTCCTTAGCAGCTCCTGCACACACCAACCAAAAAATTAGTTAGATTGGGGGACCCAAGCCTTAATGGTCTTGGGTCGTCCAAATTCACCAACCACTGGAACATCCATCCAATATCCATTACTCCTAACTGGAGTCTTGGATCTCAGACCTGTTGATGGAATTTGATTTTGGTTTCCACTAGGTCTTTGGTCCTGAGGGTTCCTATATGTATTTGGACTATTTGACCTTTGGAAATTTTGATTTGGGTACCTTGAATTTTGATTCCAAGAAGCATTATTGTTGTAATTTCTAAAGCCATTGTTATAAAAAGTTCGACCACCATTATTTTGGTATCGATTTTGATATTGACCTTGACTTCTGAAATTATTTGTATTTCCATTGAAATTGTTCATTCTAGGTGAACTGCTTCTAGGTCTCTCAAATCTGCCTGGTGGAGATCTAGGCTGAAATCTTGGTTGATTTCTTTGAAAACGAGGAACTTGTGGAGTTCCTTTTTCAGCCTTATCTTCACCAACAACAACATTTTCTGGTTGCTTAGGAGCAGATTTCCTTGGAGAATTTGCAACTTTCTCCTCATTATCACCTTTCTTCTCAGGTGATTTTTCTCTCTTCTTTTCACTCACTTGTGCTTCATTCTTTTTGTTAGGACAGCAGCTAGCTACATGTCCCTTGGTGTGACATTTGAAGCACGATCTCTGTTTCGAAGACTTCTTTTCTGAAGCCTTTGAACTAGATTCAGGTTTTTCTTCTGATGATGCCTTAGAAGGATTTGGTGCTGTTTGCTTAGTTTCAGAATTTTCTATGTTCTTGTTTTTAGCAAACTCTATATTAGATTCATTTTCAATAACAGCGGTTTCGTTTTTCATGTCACTTCCTTGAACAAAATTAACCTTTTTTAACAAAAGTTGGATTGTTATTTTTAGGATGTGATGTATTCTTTTTCAAAACAGGTTTGCTGTTATTATCCTTCTTAGCATCAGCATTCTCAAACACATTTCCTTGACGTGACGTGGAACTACTTGGCAATGTTGACCCAAAGTCCATGAGCTCATCTTCATTAGGCAAGAAAGAATAGTCATGACTAACAGGAGGTGGAACTTCATTGAAACCATGAAATCCCACACTGGTTTTGTCATTACTTTTCTTCAAGCCACCTATCATGTGTTTCATAACAAAAGTAGAGTCCCTGAATTGACCTAATTTCTTTTCAAGTTCAACAATTCTTAGTTGTGCATCTGACAACTCTTTGCATTTATCATAAATCTCTTTTGTTTTCTCAGCCATCATGTCATGAGCTAAGTTTATGACTTGAAGTTTTTCATTTAGTTTACAGGTTACAGCTTCAATTTTAGTTTCATAACCTTTTATTTTCTTCAAGTATGACGATTCGTTTCTTTTAGCAAAAAAGTTTGCTTCTTTTATGGTAGACATCTCGCCCACCAGACTTTGGTTTTGTGTGGACAACCTATCAACTTCACCCTGTAATTCACGACATTTTAAACACACAGAATTAGACTTTACCTCTCCTGTTTGTTTGTCAAGGTTGGCCATTAGAGCCGCAAGCTGAGCTTCCATTCTTTTATACTCAGCATCCTTTTCTTCAGCTTCCCGTTCCTGGTCAGACTTTTGCGTTTCCTTTTCAGCAACTGTTGTCTGATCAACCTTCTTTTCTTCAGCTTTATTCTCTATCTTCACCTCTGCCTCAGCATCACTTTTCTTCTCAACTTTAACATCATCTACTGTAGCTTCACCATCATCAATTTGCGTTATCTCTGCCATGAATGCCTGAGTGACATTGTCATCATTCTCCAAGTGAACACTCCAGTCATATGAACCTTCTCTAGCAGTAGAGATCAGCGCTCTCGAGTTAGAATTGTTTGAAGCATTTCTATTATTTGAACTCTGACTCGAAGTATCCTGCTTTTGTTTTTGACATTCCCTGGCGAAATGCCCATAACTTTGACAGTTGAAGCATCTCACTTTGGTCTTATCAAAACCAACAGTCTTTCCTATAAACTTTCTTCCAGTTCGGTTCATAAACCTCTTCACTCTTCTAGTAATCATGGCCATTTGCCACTGCAAATCCATATCTTCAAGATCATCAGGGTCAATCTGATCGTAATCTTCATCTAAAGTGGCAGGATCAGATATCTTCCCCTGAATGTAGTTTTCATATGAAGCAACAAATGAAGCAAGTAGAGCAAGATGCTCTTCAGCAGACTTCACACTCATTGGCATCGACTTAACACCACTACTCTGCTTAGAACCAGATGTTCTCTTAGCTCCTGTTGATCCACCTGAAGCAGCTACAAAACACACATCACCATCATCATTTATTGTGACCTGCTCATTTTCATGCGAGAGAAAAGCAGTGGCTGAGTCGCTAGAAGCATCATGAGATGAAGAAGATGTAAGCCCATTATAGATCCCTGGATCTTGAACCTGATCATATCCAGTGTCCTTCTTCTTCATGCTGAGCTCATAAGCTCTTAGCTTTCCAACCACTTCTTCTAGCTCCTTTGTGTCATAATCTGCTTCTCCTTTTATCATGAGAGTGTAGATATCCCATTTAGCAGGTAGAGCATCCAGCAGCTTGTCATTTTTCTCTATCTCAGTATAGCAATCTATGTCATAATTGTCCAATTCTGACATCAAATGATAGTATCGAGTGATGACGTCCTCAAGAGACTCGTTTTTCATGTACTTAAACACTGCAAACTGCTTCTTCAGTAAATCAACTTTGTTCTTCTTGACATCAGGATTTCCTTCATATCTCTTCTCTAGAGCATCCCACATTTCCTTTGAAGTAGTGTACTTCTTAAAGGTATGCTTGATGCCATCAGGTAAAGACATTTTAATGGCTGCCAAGGCTCTCTTTTCAGCCTCATACATTTTCTTCTGTTCAGCATCCATATCAACATAAGCAGTTACACGTTGTCTTCCCTCAAAGTCATGAGTTGGGTTCGCATACCCATCGTCTATACATATCCACATACGAGTGTCCTGGTACTCAACAAAGGATTGAAACCGATCCTTCCATGTCAAGTAGTTCTCCACCTTCATCATCTTAGGTGGTTTGTTCGTTGTGCCTACCTCATGTTCCATTCTTAAGAGTTCGTTCAATTTAGACATGTTCGACATTTTAACTTAATCAGACTGGTAAAACCGTACAAAAAATTTTCGAAGACAGTGGTTACCAAATTACACCGTTAGAATCGTATCGAAAAGACAAGTCTAATGATATATAATGTCAAAAACCGTATTCGGGATTTTCCAGAGTCTTTTTTTTTTTCCTAAAAATACGAGGAATACAACGGTGCAAACGGTTCTGTCTAACGAGCTACGAATCAATTTCTATTTGCAAAACACTGAAATTTTATCGACGCTTGCCAACTGAAATTCCACCGCTTTAAATTTGCTGGTCCTTAAATTTGCTGATTTAAATTCGCTGGCCAACTGGTTAATTTCGCTGATCTGTTATTTTCGCTGGTGAATCAGTTTATTTCGCTGGTCAAGTTCGCTGCTTAATTTCGCTATAACAACGACTGAAAATTCGCCGAAAACCGTGATAATTTCGCTGTGGAAAATTATACGGTTACCAAAGTCGCCTTTGGATTTAACGTCGCCGGTCACCGAGATATCAAGTCCCAAATTCGCTGATCAGTCTGCGAATCTGTTAAAATCGCCTAGAGTCAAATTCGCTGGTCCAGTTAACTTTGGAAACTTAATCTTTTCGAAAAGTTTGAAGATTTTCTGGATTCTTCAAACAGTTTCTGCACAATCGACGCAGCAAATCAGCAACAATAATGTCGAAAATTATCAAGAACAGATGGAAAACCACGAAGAACAGTCTTCGAATTCCAGCCAAATACTCGTCAAAATCCAACAGAAATCGTCCCGAAAACCTGCAAATCAGCAAACAAACAAAGCATAATATCAAAACAGCCAATAAATCTCGAAAATTTTTATCAAAACAGCCAAGAATTTCGAAAATTTTTATCAAACCAAACAGAAAAATCCGAAAATCTTAAAACCCTAATTTTATCAGATTTCAAAAATTCGAAAATCTCCCTGATTCTGCAGACACAATTCTGAACCGAGCCTTCAAGAGCCTAATGCTCTGATACCAATTGTAGGTCCCCTATTCGTATGGATCTTCAACAGAATTGTCAATCCAATCAAGAGTGCGGAATCCTCTTGATCAGAATATCACATAAACAAGTAGAAAACAGAAACAGCAAGACACTTTCAATCCGGGTTTACTATTGATTATCAATCAAACTGAATTACAATCAATCTAAACCCTAACTCTCTCAATTTCGTCCAAGGCTATAACTCTCACGAAATTGCTCTCACACAATGTTCTGGCTGATTACCCTAAACCCTAAAGCCTAACCTTGTTTATATAACACAAGGTTTGCTACTTGGGCCAAGGTTAAACATCATGGACTGCGAATTGGACAAGCCCAATTCTCCCCCCATCACCCAATATGGGTTTTGGTTAGCCCAAACATTATTAACTCACTAATACAAAGCTAAACCCGCTAACTGTTTATCGTTTAACTAATTACAAGATATCCAAAGACCAAATCTAAGCTGTTGTCACAAACATGCACCAACATAATGTCCCTGATTTACCACTTGCAAATATGCAACCTCTGTACCTCTTGTAAAAATATTCACAACATACAAACCTATGTAGGAATAAACCTCTACACAAACCATTTTACCAATCAAAATGCCAATTCCTGCTTCACACTTACCAACCTGGAAGCTCCGGCAAGTCACACTTAACCTGTAAAAACTAAACACATTTAAAAAATCTTTCACAAAATCTAAAATAACAAGAAGGATGCCGATTCCTGATCCACGATTACAAACTTGGGATCTCCGGCATGTCAGGTTTTTCATTTAAACAAATTCACCCAAGCCTGACGGTCCTTGGCTGATTTTGAATTCTTGTTCAACAATGGTGGAAAATTTACATCATCCATTGTTAAACCTGAATTCTCCATTTTTACCTCAACCAAAGGCTCCTCTGGATTTGATGTACCAGAATCATTGCCTGCACATGGCTTGTCTGACTTCAACACATCAGATTCATCGCCTGAAGGTGGCTTGTCTGACTTTACCATGTCAGATTCATCGCCGACCATTTTCTTCTTCTTCTTTCCCTCTTTCATCCTCAGATTTGTATCTGATGAATTCATCTTGCTTGACTTTGCAATCGAGGAAGTCGATTCATCAGAACTCTTATTTTTACCAACAGATGAACCCGAGAACAAAATCTTCTCCAGATACTCTCTGGCTTTCTTCCTTTTCTTCCTCAGTCTGTCTTTTTGCCCTTGTGAAAGCTTCACTTTCTTTTCTTGAACTTTCTGTTCTTGAATTTTAGATTCTTGAACTTTCTGTTCTTTGGGCTTGACATTGACTGGTTTCTTCATTGCCATTTTCTGATATTCATCCCTCGATCTTCCCTTTGATCTCATTGGACAATCTCTGGCAATGTGTCCTCTGATATTGCATTCATAGCATCTTCTAGTCTCAAACCACCGATTCTGGCAGTTAACAGCAATGTGTCCTCGAATACCACAAGAGTAACACACTCTGTTATCGTACCATTCACCACTATCACACCAAACACTCAGATCATAGCATTGTCTGGCTTTGTGGTGATCATCATCCCTCCTGAAAACTGGATTTGGCTTTGAAGCACTGTGGTCAAACCTGCACCACTTATTACCAACAGTTTTTGAGTTTTGATTTTCCAATTTTTGTGGTTTTTTATCACGATTGGATGATTGAACTGATGAGCTTTTATTTTCTTTTTGAACATTTTTCGATTTTTTATCCTTTTGTTTTTGTTCCACATTCTTCTTTACAGGTTTTTGCTTTGAGCATTCACCTTTCTCAGTCGAATGTAAAACAGTTTCTTTAAACATTTCTTTTAATTTCAAAAATGTTTTCTTTTTCTCATCATCATCAGTTTTCTCATCACAATCTTTAACTTTGACATTGTCAAAGTTTGTGACATTGTCACTTATTGGTACGGAATTGATCGGTTTTGGACAGGGAATCTCAGATGAAGTCTCAAAACCTTTCAATTTCTCTTCAAGCTCTTTGATTTTAATCCGAGCTTTTTCAGCTTCATTTTCAAGTCGAATGATTTTCTGAAGATGAGAGTTTATTTCAATCTGTTTTTCAATATTATTTTTAAAAATAGCAGATTTCTCATCTTCTAAAATCTTCATTTGACTTTGAAAATCTTTTTCAAATTTCAATTTTTCATTTTCAAATTCTTTTTCCTTTTCTTTCAAAATCTCGTTTTCTAATGTCAAACTGTTCAAATTACTTAACAGTTTGTCATTTTCTGATTTCAACCTCTCACAATTTTGCTTCATTTCAAGAATCTGTTTATCAGCAGATTTCTTTTCATTCTTCATCACTGAAATCTCTTCAGTTTGTTCCTCTTCCACTTGGACACCTTTACTCTTGCTCTTCTTTAATATTGATTTTCCACTTTGACGTTTCTTCTTCTCAGCATTGATCACCATCTGTTCTTCAATCTTTTTAATGAGTGAACAAATTGTCAGTTGGGAAAATTCTCCAGAAATCTTCAAGTTTAAGATATAATTTTTCCATTCTTCTTGAGGTAAAGCACTGACGAATTTTTCAACCCATTCTTCTGATTCTTTTTTAATACCCTTCTCAGACATTGAGCGAACAAGATGGCTATACCTCTCAATGATACTCTTTGTACTTTCTCCTGGACAACCTGAAAATGAATCAAATTCTTTATTTAATACATTTATTCTATCAAGTGTTTCTTTTGTCATATTAAAGAAATTGATATCCATGATTCGGAAACCCGTTTTTCAAGACAGGCCCTCCAAGTGAGATAACTTGTTCAAGCTAATACACCTGCAAACACTTATCAACTCACATGCACACAACAATCAAAGATATGTACTCAAATACAATTGACTGATAATTGTGATTGGGCCGAAAAGTCAGTAGTGGGCTGACAACAATCCACTTAATCTTTGTTGTTCACAAAAGCGAAACACCAAAGTGACAGAAAAGCAGAACCTCAGTTGTCACTAAAAGCGGACCAACTTTTGTTCAAATAAGCGAATCAGATGTTGTTCACTGAAGCGGACCAACAATGAGCGGAACTAATATGTTCACTTAAGCGAACCTCTTGAGTGAACCTACAACAATCAAGTTCCTAAAAGCGAACCTCTCAAACAAAACTACTCCTTATCACTTGAAGCGAACCTTTCAAGCGGACCTCCGAATTGTCACTTGAAGCGAACCTCACAAGCGAACCACAAATAAATGTCATTACAAGCGGACCACTTGAGCGGATCTAAGTGTAATTTGGAACGGATCTACTGAAAAGATGTCTGAATAAGCGAACTTAAATGGTCTTAAAAGCGGACTTGAATGATCTTTTGAGCGGATCTACTCCAAAAATGTCCAAATAAGCGGACTTGAATAGTCTTATAAGCGAACTTGAATGATTATTGGAGCGGATCTACCAAATGTCCGAATAAGCGGATCTCCTGATGTTCGAATAAGCGGATCTCTTGATGTTTGAATAAGCGGATCTCCTGATGTACACAAGAGCGGACCTACTGATGTACACAAGAGCGGACCTATCAGGTGTCCGAATAAGCGAACCTAAATCCGAAGGTCATTTGATCCATTTTTAGTCTGTATTTTGGTCCGAAACTTTCCAGGGTTTGTCTATGATCAATTGCGCACAATCCGTGAAACTTTGAGCGAATTCCGACCGGCAAAACTTGATCTGATGATGAAAGAAGGTGTAGAAGTAAGAATTGATGATGAATTCCAGCTATTCTCTGTAGAACTCCTCCTCCTGAAGCTCTGATACCAATTGTAGGATCGTGATTTGACCCGAATGAGTCGTTCAGAGGCGTTCAACTACGTTTCAGGTGAGGAATAACAAGAAATGAAGGTAGAGATAGCTTGCAATTCATTTAATCTACTGATTTTATTGATTTGACAATGTTTACACTTCGATCTTCACACCGGCAGCACTTCGGTATGGAATTGACCAAGTTACAAATGAGATCCGCTTATGGGGTATTTATAGTGTTGGTAGGTCCCCACATATGGACATGTTCGTATAAGCGGACCTGAACAGGTAGGTTCCCATATACGGACATGTACAAATAAGCGGACCTAACCAAATAGGTTCCCATATACGGACATGACACATAAGCGGACCTCCTATGTCCGTATAAGCGGACCTACTCTCTAAATCACAAATTCTCTCCAGTTTTCTCGTAAAACGTGCCCTGATCTAACAATCTAAAACTAAGACTCGATACAAGACGAAGTCGACAGATGTAGTGCACCAACAGATAACAAAGCTGCTATACAGATCTCCGAAAATCCCGTTCAGCATGATCGTACAAAACATGTGGAAGTTGACAGACACTTCATTAAAGAAAAACTCGAAGCAGGGATTATAGAGCTTCCCTTCGTTAATTCAAAGGACCAATTAGCATATATATTAACCAAGGCCGTCAACGGAAGAATCTTTAATCAATGTCTAAGCAAGTTAAGTATTGGAAATCCCACTACTCAACTTGAGGGGGAGTATTAGAAAATATTCCAGGATCAGAAATTTTTCATCATTTCCTTATGTGGATATCAAAGGACCGTTGGCCCCAATCTTTTTGTTTCTATTGTTTATTTTAGTTTCCTTTCTTTTCTTTTGTATCTCTCTATTTAGAGAGGCTGGTTTCCTCATTGTAAGATACAGAAAAAAATACAATCAAATATCAAAAACCTTCTCTTTCAATATTTCAACTCTTCACATTTATGGCCACTGAGTTCATGCATCAAGGTACAACAGATGCAGCAGTTAGTACAAATAAAGAAACACAGGTATAATCTCTGTTGAGTCTCGTCTTTCTGCCCATACACTCATGTAACCAACAAATTGAGTCATGTGTGTGTATAAAGTGTGAAGGTCACATGTGAGTTTTATTGAAGAACATGGAAATGGTGTATTGTCCAGTTAGGAGATGCTATTATGATGAATCTTTGACGGTTCTTGAGGCTAGTATACAACTTGGCAGTGCTTTGTAAGCTATTTTTAACTCATTTTTTTATTATCCTTATTTGCATCGATATATATTTATTGGTTAGATGATCTATTGATCTGAGCACCTTTTTTCTAAGTAAGTGAAATGTATATACTTTTACTATTGATTATAGGGATGATGGAAAAAAGTTGCAGATACGCATGAACCATAGTTCTCTAACGTAAAATATTGATCCAAGTGTTTCATCTATTTTCTTTTCATATCTATGTGGTTTATGAAGAGTCTAGGGTTTGGTGTAAATTTTATTTTGATTTATTGTGTTTATACAATAGGTGTAACGGGAACTTTTACACAAAAGAAGGCGCACGTTGCAAAGGGGAGTTCTCTACTGTCAACAAAACCAAGTTCCGAATGCTAGAAGAAACACGATACCATTCTGCAAAATGGTTGTGAAGATCCTTCAGATTCAAGTCGGGTCAAAGGGTCAGATGTAAGGTCAAAGGGTAGCCGTAGCACGTTATCCTCATCATGGGAAAATTTGTTTTCAGTAAGTATAAAAACAGTATCCAAGATTAATCAGAAAAGAAAATTTTCTGCTCCCGAAAGAGCTTGTGAGAGTATGAATGTTTTGGAAGTAAAAACAAACGAAAAGAATGAGATTTGCGGATCAGAAAATTCGGTTTCTTCAAAAAGTTTGAATGAAGGTTCTTCACGGTTGAAGACTTGTATAGTGGATCCATCATGTTATATAGAATCTGTTAGAAACGAGACGCGATCAAATAAGGAGCAAGCTAGCACTATGCAAGTCCCTAGATCTTCTGATAACATGTTCGACTCCATGGAGCGCGTTATTGATGTCACAAATGATATTGAGAGACAACAACAACATTATCATGATATGTCTGATTCTCCGGTTTCAACCGTTTTTAATCCGAGTTTGACAAGATCAGAGTCAGACAAGTTTTCTGCAAGATCTACTACTCGAAACGATGAAACAGATGCCCTTGTTGCCTTAACAAGTTCTGGTGATTGGAGATCGAAGGGTCAAAGTCAAATTACTAGAGCAATTTCGTTTGTGAAATTTATTTGCTCTTCTGATTGTGTGCTATCTGTTGGATTTATATGTACGGGTTCGATAAGTTAACGCTGTTGACCGAGCTATGACTCGTAAGAGTTACACCTTGGGCAACGAACATTAAATCCACTTAATTCGATTAACCGGTGATCACGAACAATTAACGGAACGAAATATATAATTATCTAGAATAATTATATATTCACGAGAAACGAAATTTATTATTTATACGGGTTATAAATAATATAACGTTTAATTACTTATTTAATTAAACTTTGTTTTTCGGGCTTGGTATCGCGTCTGGACTTGAACTTATTATATTGGGCTTCGGGACTAAGAGATAATTAGGGGTGTTAACCTAAATATATATATATATATATATATATATATATATATAGTAATATATATTTTGGGTCTATAATTATGAGATGTCATACTTTTTTGTTTGGTTGTCATCTATTATTATTTTTTTTAAGTTGCACAACTAGAGTCTTCATCTTTGCTTGAATGGAATGATTCTCTGCCTCGAATATTCCATTTCTAAAGTTGAATGATAAAGTGGTGGTACTTTTGTCTGCCATCATGTTTTGCTTCCACTATCTTGCCCCTTTTCTTAGTTGTCGTCTGCATAAATTAAAGGAAATGTTTCACTTTTCATGATATATAACAGTCATATCACAATCACAAGAGATACATGAAAAACATTGGTTGCCACTCTTCACAAAATAGTGTCGACCATTTTTTCTTTTGATTGTGACGACCGGCCAAGCCAAAGCTGCTGCCGCTCGGTTCGTGTTCGTGTCTAGCACTCGTTCGTTGTACCTCGGTGTCTCACACGGTTATTATTAACCAAAAGGGTATAATTTTTCTCATCTGTAGATTAATTATTTTATGTATCGTATTTGCATGTTTGTAACCATGATCCAGTTCGGTTCACTTTTGGTGTTGATTTTTTATATTTATTCCGCTGCGTTTTTTTATTAATTATATATTTAGTTAATAAAAAATCTCAAACCCGTTTTGATAAAAAGTAAAATTGATCTCCACTAAAACCCAACAGTGGTATCAGAGCCTTGCTTACAACATGCAAATCGATATCGGTCTTTTAACCGGAATTATAACACAAACTTTAATTTTTTTTTTAAAGTTTCTGATCTAAATATTTTTTAAAGGGAAACTTTAATTTTGGTCAATATTTTATTTGTTTTGCTTGACCAAAAGATTGCCCGGTATATTTTGTGATTGTTGTGGAATATGTAAATCTGGCCCGACCTTGTTTTGTGGTTGTATATATTATTCTGTTTTGTTATTATGGTTTTTGGCCACCTTGATGGTTCAAAGTTGTAATAGATAGGGTTTCTTCCTTTATTATATTTTGTAAAATATTGTAATAAACGAAGACCCGAAGACAAAACTGAAGACGCTAAACAGGAGTCATGAAGTCAAGGAGGTGCTAAAGACAACTAGATGCACTAGGTCCATCCTTGTGGTTGTTTGTTACCCCGTGACCCAGTTTGGTCTTGCTATTTGGCTCTAGCAAGATCAAACAAAATGGCCTAAAGATTTACATATTTATTTTTGCTATTATGGTTGCTTTTATCATATAAGGTGTTATATAACATACCAACCTAATACCAAACTTTTAAAAGGTGTTTTAAAATGTTCACAAGCAACTCTAACAAGTTCTAAATTGATTTTTTACAACTTGTAAATATTTGTTATAAAACAAATAGTTTATTTTAAAATAAATAATAACCATTATAAGTTTTGAAATTTAACAAGTTTTAACTTTCTAAAACTCATAACTTAATAGTTTTAAAACTATTAACTTTTAATGGTTATACAAGTCGCGACAAATTTAGTTTTAATAGGTTATTTAAAATTAAGTGTCCTGAGAGATGAAAGGGTTCATCAAGATGTCACGACTAAATATGTACTAAAATTGGCTCTTACGACCCTATTTGGTAAATATTAAATTAACCCATAATTAAAATCAATAGACTATGCCATCCTATCACAAGCTACACTTGGAACGTAAAAGCAAACCATCAGTGTTTAGAGCCACAACACCACACTTGATGTCTAGCATATCCTTCCAAGGTGCAAGGGTTTTGTTGACACATCCGGCCCTTCCACACGTGCCTCTTTTAGGACGACTATTACTTTTTCTTTTCTCACCACATGCTCCAGCTGTCTCGAAAGTAGAAAGTTGGCATAGATAAGGCTAAACGTATCAATGCATACACAAGAGTTGTCTTAGCGGCCTCATACTCGAGAGTTGTGCAATTCTCACAATTGACACTCGTTGTCAGTCTGCCTAGTCACTTACTAAAGTGCATGCCACAGCTGCCTTTACTACTGACATAGCCAGATTCTCATTCCTTGTTCTAATTACTGTAATGGGTCACTAATTAAATAAGGAAACATACATTGAAAATACTAATTAAAATTTCTTTGCTTATGTAACAGATGTCTAATGAAAACAACTCCTTCGTTCTCAAGTCTATACTTGAAAAAGAAAAACTGAATAACACCAACTTTCTCGAATGGCACCGTAATCTGAGAATAGTTCTCAAGATGGTGAAAAAGCTATATATCTTAGATGGCCCAGTCCCTACCGAGCCTGAAAGTAACACTACTGCTGCTCGCACGGCACTAGAAAAGCATAACGAGGATGCCGTTGTGGTAGCCTGTCGCAACCCCCGATCCTGATCCCCGGGAACGGGCGGACGCGAACTCAGTTGTGGTGGTATCAGGTTATTAAATCTCGCAGCGGAATTTTCATCAGGACCGTAGTTAGGAAATATTTATCAGAGTAAAACCACCACATTTACTATTAATAATCACATGGGTAAAACCCAAGTTTCTTGTTACAATACATTTATAGGGATAAACCCTATTTTATTGAATTTAAAACATCGTTTATTAGGTAACTTTTATAGCCACATTTTTCCCAAGCCTTCAGTGCTCTACAGCTGGCTTCCATTAATTGGCTGTTCACATTGTGTTACCTATAACGCGTTTTAAAAACATTTGTCAGTCGGAATACTGGTGAGTGAATCCCAGTTTAATCAAGAAACATTTTATCAATTAAAACAGTATTGAGAGCGATCACATTGTTTATTTCTACACAATTACTCATTCAGTATTGGCCACTCGACCGGATCTATGGCTATGGTCAAATTACCCATTGGCTAACTCGTCGTCCAATGGTAATGCACTGTCATTCAGACTTACTACTACTCGTAGTAAATTTTGTATACAAAACCCCATAATACCGGCAGTAATTGAAGAACTACAAAGACTCAATCACCGCTTAATCATATTGTAAAACAATTAAGGTTTTGTAAAATATTCCAAAAACATTAACAAAAAGAGGATAAACTCACATTGCTATCTTAGGCTTCTCATAAGGGTTTCCTGGATATAATCTATAATTTATACAATTGTACATTGG
This sequence comes from Helianthus tuberosus, assembly GCA_030545235.1. Taxonomy (NCBI): domain Eukaryota; kingdom Viridiplantae; phylum Streptophyta; class Magnoliopsida; order Asterales; family Asteraceae; genus Helianthus; species Helianthus tuberosus. The sequence goes on along the minus strand of CM060371.1, from coordinate 154,432,536 downwards.
TTAGTATCATAACCCTTTGAAATTATTAATAATACCCTCCCCGAGACGGCATTCCAACAACTACGTCAGGCAGAACCACGACAGTTGTTACGGAACCCTAAATCAATCGGGCAGCGTAACTATTACGAAACTAGGGTTATAATACTTACAATGGAGCAGAACTTCGCTAATTAGGGGTATAATACCCAAATATTATGCTTAATACTTCAGAATTTGAGATTGAGATTTGTGAATGAACGACGGAAAGTGAAAACTGATGCCTGCTATTTATAGTTGTGTAATCTGGTCCTGTCGCGGCCTGCGTAAAAGATAAGCGACCTTTACGCGGCCCGTGTCAACATCGATCAACTCAGTAGCTTAGCTGGGTCAGCTAGTAGGTCCGCCACGATGTCGACACGTGTCGGCCTCTGGTGTAATCGCGTGTAATGATCTGTCGCGGACCGCGTAAGGTTGAGGTGAGGTTTTACGCGGCCCGCCTCAGTTCTAATTTCAGATTTTTATTTTATTTTTATAAACTATAATGTATTTTGGGCTTGGTTTTCACATACGGGGTGTAATTAAAGACATATAAGGGTATTTTTAAAATATACTAGAGTGTCATAATATTTATGAGGGTGTTGGTTTTACCGAGGGTTGTTACATTCTCCCCACCTTGTTTTAGAGCTCGTCCTCGAGATCTACCGAAACAAATGCGGGTATTTCCTTTCCATTTCTGACTCAAGCTCTCATGTATATTCAGGTCCTCTTTTGGAGTCCCACTTTACTTTGACTAAAACTAGTCTTTTATGCTTGAGATTCTTGACTTTCCTGTCTTCAATTTGTAGAGGGTTTTCTACAAACTTGAGTTGTTCATTTACCTCTATATCCTTAAGAGGTACTATCAATGATTCATCAGCTAAACACTTTTTAAGATTAGATACATGAAACACATCATGTATTCCTGCCATTTCCTATGGCAGTTGTAGCTGATAGGCTACTAGTCCTATTCTTCTAATAATCTTAAAAGGTCCAACATACCTGGGACTGAGATTTCCCCGTTTGATAAATCTTACCACTCCTTTCCAAGGAGAGACTTTCAATAATACTTTATCTCCTACTTGAAATTCCAATGGTTTTCGCCTGTTATTAGCATAACTTTTCTGTCTATCACGTGCTGCTTTCAGTCGTTCCTTGACTTGAATAATTTTATCGGTTGTTTCTTGCACTATCTCAGGTCCAGATAGTTGTTTTTCCCCAATTTCTGCCCAACAGACTGGGGTTCGACACTTTCGTCCATAAAGTGCTTCGAATGGTGCAGCATTTATACTTGTTTGATAACTATTATTATAAGAAAATTCTATTAAAGGTAAGTGATTGTCCCAATTACCTCCGAAATCAATTACACAAGCTCTAAGCATGTCCTCCATTGTTTGGATTGTTCTTTCGCTTTGTCCGTCTGTTTGAGGATGATAAGTTGTGCTTAGTTTTAACTTAGTTCCCATTGCTTTTTGAAAACTTGACCAAAAATGAGAGGTAAATCGACTATCTCTATCAGAAACAATTGATAAAGGAATACCATGTAAAGAAACAATTTCATTTACATACAATTTAGATAATTGTTCCATACTAATTGTTTCCTTCATTGGTAGAAAATGAGCTGACTTAGTTAGCCTATCTACAATCACCCAGATTGTATCATTTCCTTTCCTAGTTTTGGGTAATTTAGTAACAAAATCCATGGTTATTAATTCCCATTTCCAAACTGGCATTTCTAACTACTGTAACAAACCTGAGGGTTTCTGATGTTCAGCTTTGACTTGTGAACAGGTCAAACATTTAGAAACATAGACTGCTATGTCCTTTTTCATTCCTATCCACCAGAAATTTTTCCTTAAATCCTGGTACATTTTATCATTTCCTGGATGCATTGTATACTTAGATTTATGGGCTTCTTCTAATATACGATGACGTAGGTTTCCTAATTTAGGTATCCACATTCTCTTCTCATGGAATCTCCAAATTCCATCTATTCCTTGTTCTAATTCTTTTAACATACCTTTTAATTTTTCAGAATCATCCTTGATTACTGATTCTTGTACTTCTCTTATTTGCTCATTCAAATCTACTTGCAGATTTAATTTAAGAGAACGTACCCTTTTTGGTTTTTCATGATACTTTCGGCTTAAAGCATCTGCCACTATATTGGCTTTTCCTTCATGATACTGGATATCACAATCATAATTACTAAGAAATTCCATCCAACGTCTTTGTCTCATATTCAATTCTTTTTGCTTGAAAACATACCTTAGACTCTTATGATCGGTAAATATGGTAAACTTACTACCATAAAGGTAATGTCTCCAAATCTTAAGAGCAAAAATTATAGCTCCTAATTCTAAATCATGAGTTGAATAATTCTCTTCATGATTCTTAAGTTGTCTAGATGCGTAAGCTATAACCTTTTGTCGTTGCATCAACACACATCCATAACCTTATTTAGAAGAATCACAATAGAATACAAAGTCTTCAGTTCCTTCTGGTAATGCTAATATAGGTGTATGGGTTAATCTTTGCTTAAGGATTCTAAATGCTTCTTCTTGTTTTATTCCCCATTCAAACTTAACAGATTTACAGGTTAACTTAGTTAAGGGGATGGCTATTCTAGAGAAATCTCTAATAAATCTTCTATAATAACCAGCCAATCCTAAGAAACTTCTAACCTCAGTTGGTGACTCAGGGGTTATCCATTTAGTAATTGCCTCAATCTTGGTCGGATCCACATGAATTCCTTCATGATTTACTAAATGTCCAAGGAATTGTACCTGTTCTAACCAAAATTCACACTTTGAAAACTTAGCATAAAACTTTTCCTTTCTTAACAAACTTAAAAGTGCGTGTAAATGTTTAGCATGATCCTCCTTACTCTTAGAGTAAATTAGAATATCATCTATGAAAACAATTATGAATTTATCCAAATATGGCTTACATATTCGGTTCATCATGTCCATAAATGCAGCTGGGGCATTGGTTAAACCAAATGGCATGACAGTAAATTCATAATGGCCATACCTCGTTCTAAAAGCGGTCTTAGGAATGTCCTCTTCCTGCACTTTTAATTGATGATATCTTGACCTTAAATCGATTTTAGAGAAAAATCGAGCTCCTTGCAGTTGATCAAACAAATCATCGATTCTCGGTAATGGGTACCGATTCTTAATCGTGATTTTGTTTAATTGACGGTAGTCAATGCACATACGCATTGATCCGTCCTTCTTTTTAACAAACAGTATCGGCGCTCCCCATGGCGACGAACTTGGTTGTATAAATCCTTTCTCCATAAATTCATCTAATTGTTTCTTTAGTTCTTGCATTTCAGCGGGTGCCAAACGGTAGGGTGCTTTGGCAATCGGTGATGTTCCTGGTATTAGATGAATCCTAAATTCAACTTTTCTGTCTGGAGGTTGCCCTGGTAATTCTTCTGGAAAGACATCTGAAAACTGAGACACTACTGGAATATCTTTTAAATCCTTTCCTTTAGTGTTAGTGATTATAGAAATCAAATACACTATAGAACCTTTTCTTATACAACTTGCAGTTTTCATCACAGAGATAAATTTAGTAGACCTAGAAATTTTATCTCCTTTAATTGTGATCATTTTACCTTTTGGTGAATTTACTTGAATTAACTTTTGATCACACAAAATATTGGCTTTATTGGTTATTAACCAATCCATTCCTAAAACAACATCGAATCCTACCAGATTCATGGGATAAAGATTTGCAATAAATTTCTGATTTGAAATTTCTATACTTGCTCCCTGCAAGATTTCAGAAATTCTAACAATTTCCCCATTAGCTGTCTCTACTAAGCATTCTTGTGGTAGTTTAGTTAATGATTGATTTAGAAATTTGCAAAACGATGTATTAATAAAACTTTGGTTTGCACCAGAGTCAAATAATACTTTAGCAAAAACATCATTAACTAAAAACGTACCAGCTATGACATCTGGAATCATCTTGGCTTCTTTTGCAGTCAGAACAAATGCTCTAGCATTTTTAGTATTCTTGTTATCTGGAGCTGGAGCTAATTTTGGACAATTTAGCTTGATATGACCTTGTTCTCCGCAATTGTAACATACCCTGCTGTTAGCTTTCTTCCTGCAGTTTTCTTCTTTGTGTCCCGATAGTTTGCAAAAGTTACAATATATGGAGCATTTTCCGGAGTGCTTTGTTTTGCAATACCTACAGTAAGGCGCAGAGGTAGAACCTATATTTTTCCCACGGTTAGAATTTCTAGAACGAAATTCTTGAGTCAACTTCTGGGTTAGGTTCCTTCTTTGATCTTCTTCTCGGGTACGGACTAACTCATCAGTCAAGGTATTTGCTAGTTCTACAGCTTCTTCTATGGTTTGAGGTCTAGCTGCCTTGACTACGTGTCTAATCTCTCCAATTAATCCCCAAATATAACGGGAGATTAACACTGGTTCTGGTGAAGCAAGAGTTGGCACTATTCTAGCATATTCAAAGAATATCTTAGTGTACCCCTTACTATCTACACCAGTCATCCTAAGATTTAGGAATTTGTTTGCTATCTGTTCCTTCTCATTAGGTGGGCAGAATTTCCTTTCTACCTTGTTCTTAAATTCTTCCTATTCCATATTGTAGGTTCTATCACTTCCTTTTGTTTGGAGGATAGTGTTCCACCATTCTAGTGTTGCATTCTTAAACAGATTAAAAGCACACAGTATTTTATCTTCTTCAGCACACTTACTTATCCTTAAGACTGCCTCAGTCTTTTCTATCCAGCGTAGGGTTGCAATGGTCCCTTCATTTCCCGAGAATTCCATTGGTTTACAAGACCAGAATTCTTTATAAGAACAACCGTAAGGCACGGTTCTTCTTCTTTTGGGAATGGGCATTTGAAGTACAGGGCCATTGTTCACGCTGTTTTCTGGTTCACTTGGTCGCTTACTGCTATGCTTACTTTTATTATCAGCATCTTTAACAGTTTGAAGTATAAATGGCATTGCATCTATAATTCCTTGTGCTACAATTTGTTGGATAGCACTATTGTCCACTTGATTGTTATTGTTATTGATGCTTGGATTCTCATTAACCACGTTAATGTTACTCTGGTTATCATTATTCAGATTTCCTTGGTTTCCTTCGTCGGCCATCTGAATTTTAAACAATTACCCCATATTAATATCACAAATAATATCTTAATATAGTTAATCACATGACACGCATTTTTGCCAAAAGCGTCGATCATTGCGACTTATACTCTATTTTCATATACTATGCGTCTATTACACACTAGTACTGAAATAAAGGTTACAATACCAACAGAAAGAAAATTACACTAATAGTACTATGCATCCGTACACACATTATTTTATTTTATTATTATTATTACTACCATCTCCTCCATTCTCACATTCATGGGTATGGATTTATCCAAAAATCCATATTGCGTTCATCGTATTTCCATACGAGACGCTCTCCCACCTGACGCATTCTCTCACTGCTTTCTAAAATTTCCTCCCCGAAAGTCCTAAGTTCTTGGACGTTTTCTGCACTCATTGGGGGTGCAGGTTCTCGGACTGGGTTTGGAATCTGGGGGTGCATGCTCCTGATATGGGGGTGTAGGTGCCTGAAATTGGTAAGGATCCTCTAATATTTCCCTAATATAATCATCTTGGTAATAGGGATCTAAAGGGTCCATACCTGGGTAAGCTTCTATGTTCTGTATGGGTGGATAATCCTGGATAGGATAACGTTGCATAAAATCCCTATTGTCGTCCCACCAAGGGTCGTAATTTGGGTCTAGAGGGTTTGGTGCAGGCACTCTAGGGATTTCTTCTGGATTAAAATCGCACATCTCCACTTGGTTTTCCTTATTTTCTATCTCCATAGGTTGTTCTGGGTTTTGTGGTTGTGGGGCTACTAGTTGCTCCAGACTTGGGTTAGCAGCAGTCGTAGCTAAGATATGGAAATTAGCTAGGCTTCTATTTAGCATATCTTGAGTATGAGCATCTGTCTCTCTCTTAATAGCTGCTAAAGCCCTTTGCTGTTGCAATTTTCGCATTCTCTTCCTACGAGCAAAAGCTTCTTTACTGAACCATCCTCGTTTCTTATTAGGAAATGGCTATTCAGATTTAGCTCTAAAAGCAAATATTCCATCTTCCTGATCAGCAGTATACCCTGAAAGGGCAGGCTGGGATGATGTACCCTCATTACTAGGTGATTCAGACAACTGACGATTCACGTCTGCTGGTCCTTGATCACTCATACTGAAAACTAACAGATAGTCAAATAACACATAACAAATAAATACAGTTATGTACTTATTTAAATAATTTTATTTCCTAACACAAATTTCAGGATTTTAAGTGTCAGCAGAACACTTCTTTGGCTCAGACCAGTGGCTAGGCTCTGATACCACCTACTGTCGTAACCCCCGATCCTGATCCCCGGGAACGGGCGGACGCGAACTCAGTTGTGGTGGTATCAGGTTATTAAATCTCGCAGCGGAATTTTCATCAGGACCGTAGTTAGGAAATATTTATCAGAGTAAAACCACCTCATTTACTATTAATAATCACATGGGTAAAACCCAAGTTTCTTGTTACAATACATTTATAGGGATAAACCCTATTTTATTGAATTTAAAACATCGTTTATTAGGTAACTTTTATAGCCACATTTTTCCCAAGCCTTCGGTGCTCTACAGCTGGCTTCCATTAATTGGCTGTTCACATTGTGTTACCTGTAACGCGTTTTAAAAACATTTGTCAGTCGGAAATACTGGTGAGTGAATCCCAGTTTAATCAAGAAACATTTTATCAATTAAAACAGTATTGAGAGCGATCAAATTGTTTTTTTCTACACAATTACTCATTCAGTATTTGCCACTCGACCGGATCTATGGCTATGGTCAAATTACCCATTGGCTAACTCGTCGTCCAATGGTAATGCACTGTCATTCAGACTTACTACTACTCGTAGTAAATTTTGTATACAAAACCCCATAATACCGGCAGTAATTGAAGAACTACAAAGACTCAATCACCGCTTAATCACATTGTAAAACAATTAAGGTTTTGTAAAATATTCCAAAAACATTAACAAAAAGAGGATAAACTCACATTGCTATCTTAGGCTTCTCGTAAGTGTTTCCTGGATATAATCTATAATTTATACAATTGTACATTGGTTAGTATCATAACCCTTTGAAATTATTAATAATACCCTCCCCGAGACGGCATTCCAACAACTACGTCGAGCAGAACCACGACAGTTGTTACGGAACCCTAAATCAATCGGGCAGCGTAACTATTACGAAACTAGGGTTATAATACTTACAATGGAGCAGAACTTTGCTAATTAGGGGTATAATACCCAAATATTATGCTTAATACTTCAGAATTCGAGATTGAGATTTGTGAATGAACGACGGAAAGTGAAAACTGATGCCTGCTATTTATAGTTGTGTAATCTGGTCCTGTCGCGGCCCGCGTAAAAGATAAGGGACCTTTACGCGGCCCGCGTCAACATCGGCCAACTCAGTAGCTTAGCTGGGTCAGCTGGTAGGTCCGCCACGATGTTGACTCGTGTCGGCCTCTGGTGTAATCGCGTGTAATGATCTGTCGCGGCCCGCGTAAGGTTGAGGTGAGGTTTTACGCGGCACGCCTCAGTTCTAATTTCATATTTTTATTTTATTTTTATAAACTATAATGTATTTTGGGCTTGGTTTTCACATACGAGGTGTAATTAAAGACATATAAGGGTATTTTTAAAATATACTAGAGTGTCATAATATTTATGAGGGTGTTGGTTTTACCGAGGGTTGTTACATAGCCTGCCTTATGCAAGCCACCATGTCTCCTGAACTTCAGAAGAACATAGAAGATAAAGATGCTTATGACATGATCCAGCAACTGAAAGGCATGTTTCAGAAACAAGCCCGACAGGAGCGATATGACACCATGAAGCAGCTCATAAGCTGTAAAATGAAAAAAGGATCGTGTGTCAGTACTCATGTGCTTAAGATGAAAGGGTACATTGACCAGGTGAACAAACTTGGTTATCCCCTGCAAGATGAAATGGCAGCGGACTTCATCTTGAACTCTCTCCCTAGCTCGTATGACCAGTTCATTATGAACTATAATATGAATGCTTGGGTGAAGACTGTGCCTGAGCTACATGGTATGCTCAAAACGGCCGAGATGAACATTCCACATAAAACCAACCAAGTTCTGATGGTCAAGTCTGGTGGTGTTAAGAAGCCCAACAACAAGAAAAGGGCTCATAATAGCAAAGGCAAGAAAATGGCTGTTGTTGCTGCCAAATATGCCACTAACAACAAGCAGGTTGCTAAACCACCCCCTCCCCAGGATCGTCAGTGCTTTGAATGCAACCAAATAGGGCCCTGGAAAAGGAACTGCCCACAGTATCTAGCCAAGCTGAAGGCGAACAAGGCCAATAAGATTGGCACTTCTTCAGGTATTCTCATTTATGTTATTGAACTTTTTACTGTCTCCAGCAACACATGGGTATTTGATACCGGGTGTGGTTACCACATCACTAATGTTTTGCAGGAGCCTAAAAAGTGGAGGAAGCTGAAACAAGGCGACATGGAACTCATCGTTGGTGATGGGAAAAGAGTGCCCGTTCTTGCAACCGGCACATTTCATTTTTCATGTCCTTCTGGCCTTGTAGTTAATTTAAACAATTGTTTGTTTGCACCTGGTATAACCAGAAACATTATTTCGGTTTCCCTTTTGTTTGAACAAGGTTTCAAGTACGTTTTTAATGGTATTTCTATTTCTGCCTACTTGAATGATGTCTTTTATTTTGAGGCTAAACCTCGAAATGGTATTTATGAGATTGATGTTCAAACATGCAATAACATATATCATCTTTCTAAGCGTAACAAAGCTAGTATTAATGAAACTTTTCTATGGCATTGTAGACTTGGCCACATAAGTAAGGCACGCATAAAATGGCTCCAATCCGAGGGGATTCTTGAATCCACTGGACAGGACTCCTTTAATGATTGCGAATCTTGCTTAGCTGGCAAACTCACAAAGCGTCCCTTCACTGGTGTTGGTGAACGGGCCAATGGTCTGCTAGGACTCATTCACACTGATGTATGTGGCCCTTTTAGAACCATGACAAGAAACCATGAAAGATACTTCGTTACTTTCATCGACGATTATAGTCGATATGCTTATGTCTATCTTATGAAGCATAAGCATGAAACTTTTGAAAAGTTCAAAGAGTTTCAAAACGAAGTAGAAAACCAACTTACTAGAAAGATAAAAATACTTCGATCAGATCGAGGTGGAGAATACCTCAGCTTAGAGTTCCTCAATCATCTCAAAGAGTGTGGAATAATTTCAGAACCCACTCCACCTGGCACACCCCAACTTAATGGCGTGAGCGAGAGGAGAAATCGAACCCCACTTAATATGGTTCGATCGATGATGTGTAGAACTAACTTGCCTCACTCCTTTTGGGGTCATGCTCTTATGACTGCCGCCCGCATTGTCAATCTGGCTCCGACTAAAAAGGTAAACAAAACCCCATATGAGATATGGCATGGGCGTAAACCCGATTTGGAATACCTAAAAGTATGGGGATGTGATGCATACATCACAAGTGATGCTGATGATAAGCTCGATACTCGAGGCGAAAAGGTTGTTTTCGTCGGATACTATAAAAGAAGCGGATATTATTTCTACCATCCTGATGCAAATGTTATTTCCATCAAAAGGAAGGGGCGCTTTCTCGAGGAAGAACTTCTTAATCGAGGAACTGGAAATAATGTGGTTGATCTTGAAGAAATTCGAGAACTAACAACAACCGCTGATGAAGTCGGAACGTCTGAACAACAAGAAATTGTTACTGATGAATCAGACATAAACATAGGCGTTCGCAGAAGTAGCAGGACTTGTAAAGAACCTGACAGATACCTTTGGCATCTTGAAGGTGCTGAAGTCTTGATAATAGATGAGTCTAATGACGAACCTGCTAACTACAAATCTGCTATATCAGATCCAGAGTCTGCGAAATGGCTGGAAGCCATGAATGCTGAGATGCAATCTATGCGTGATAATCAAGTCTGGGACTTGGTTGAGCTACCCCCCCGAATCTCGGGCAGTAGGGAGCAAATGGGTTTTCAAGAGAAAAACCGATATGCATGGAAATGTACACACCTATAAAGCACAGCTAGTTGCGAAGGGTTTCACTCAAACTCAGGGTATTGACTATGATGAGACCTTCTCGCCCGTTCCTATGATCAAATCGATCAGGATATTGCTTGCCATAGCCGCGTACTATGACTACGAGATATGGCAAATGGATGTCAAAACCGCTTTTCTTAATGGGCATCTCTCTGAATATGTCTATATGGTTCAGCCAGACGGTTTTGTTGATCTAAAGTATCCTAATAGGGTGTGCAAGCTGAATAAGTCCATTTATGGACTTAAGCAGGCGTCTCATAGCTGGAATCTTCGCTTTGACCAAAAGATCAAAGAATTTGGTTTTGTCAAAAATGAAGATGAGCCTTGTGTTTACAGAAAGGCTAGTGGGAGCACTATATCATTCCTCATCCTGTATGTGGATGATATACTGATCATTGGAAACAGCGTCCCTATGCTTAACGAAGTTAAACACTATTTGGGAACTTGTTTTGAAATAAAAGATCTTGGAGAAGCAGCTTATATTCTAGGAATCAAGATCTATAGGGATAGATCTAAGCGGCTTCTTGGGCTAAGTCAAAGTACATACATAGATAAAATGATGACACACTTTACGATGGAAAACTCCAAGAAAGGAGGTGTTCCTATGACTAAAGGGACTGTGTTGAACAAATCACAATCTCCTTCAACGGACATTGAAATTAAGCAAATGGAAGCAGTTCCATATTCTTCAGCGATTGGTTCTATCATGTATGTTATGTTATGTACTAGACCTGACGTCTCGCATGCTTTAAGCATGACTAGTCGTTATCAACAAACTCCTGGCATCGCCCATTGGACAGCTGTCAAGAACATTTTGAAGTATCTGAGAAGAACTAAAGATATGTTCTTAGTATTTGGAGGAGTAGAAGAAGAGCTCACTGTAAGATGTTACACTGATGCCAGTTTTCAAACTGACCGAGATGACTCTCGCTCACAATCAGGTTTTGTATTCACTCTAAATGGAGGAGCTATCTCATGGAAGAGCTCCAAGCAGAGTGCGGTGGCGGATTCAACCACTGAATCTGAATATATAGCCGCATCAGATGCTGCAAAGGAGGCTGCTTGGATGAAGAAATTCATAACCGACCTCGATGTGGTTCCAAGCATTAAGAAACCCATCAAGATATTATGTGATAACACGGGTGCTATTGCTCAAGCCAAAGAGCCCAGATCTCATCACAGGGCCAAGCATATTCTAAGAAAGTTCCACTACATACGGGAAATTGTGGAACGTGGAGACATCGTGATAAGCAAAGTGAACACAGATCAAAACCTAGCAGACCCGTTTACTAAGCCAATGACTCAGGATAAGCATGATCAGCACATGGGTGCTATCGGGCTTAGATTAGCTAGCTGTATGTTTTGATTTAGTATTTGGATGTACGAACTTTTAACGGTTGTACTTTTGAATTCATTGTTGATTTACTGGTTAAATGCAATTTTGAATCTTATAACTGTGTTCGATTTTAATACGTTTAATCCGTGAATCTTGCATTCTAAACTATCCATAGTCGGTCAGACTCGTGGGAACGATTCTGAATTAACACTACTCTGACTTTGGACTCAAGGAGTTGACTTCCAAATTCACAAACCTCATTGAGAATGACGTTGGATGTAACTCGCATCAAATCATCTTCAGGGATCTTAGTCATAAGATGATTTGATATTGGTATACTCATTTAGTATCCTTTGATGTGACATACATATTAGAACTTCTGTTTACCAAGGATTATTCTTTGATTACTGTCAACCGCTGTCGCGTAACTGCCAGTCATAAAGGCTTTAATTGGGAATAGTTCTGAAGTTCAGTGGGAGTTGTATGTAGTTGATATGGGATTCTGTACTCTTACATGATATGTAACAGTTAGACATTTTTTGGCGCCCTCGTTGATTCAAACTGGTGAAGTGTAAGGCCTTACCCAAACTTACTGTGTGTTTGTTCGGACCACTTTGATTCTTGATCGAGAACAATAATAATTGAACACCATATGAGAATGAACTTAATCCATGTCTCATTGATTCAATTTATGTCTTTTACAGAAAGGATGAATGACAACAATTACCATAAGTCTATTGTCTTGTAATAGTAAGTTGTTACTAATAACAAGATGTTTTGGTTAATGACTTTAAAGTGTCATAACTTGTTGGGGGCAGCTATGTGCAGCTAAAGCGCCGCTGATTGTCTGCGTTAAGGATTTTATCGAAGGCCGTCCAAGTGGGAGATTGTTGGATTTATATGTACGGGTTCGATAAGTTAATGCTGCTGACCAGCTATGACCTGTAAGAGTTACACCTTGGGCAACGAACATTAAATCCACTTAATTCGATTAACTGGTGATCATGAACAATTAACGGAATGAAATATATAATTATCTAGAATAATTATATATTCACGAGAAACGAAATTTATTATTTATACGGGTTATAAATAATATAACGTTTAATTACTTATTTAATTAAACTTTGTTTTTCGGGCTTGGTATCGCGTCTGGACTTGAACTTATTATATTGGGCTTCGGGACTAAGAGATAATTAGGGGTGTTAACCTAAATATATATATATATATATATATATATATATAGTAATATATATATTTTGGGTCTATAATTATGAGATGTCATACTTTTTTGTTTGGTTGTCATCTATTATTATTATTTTTTAAGTTGCACAACTGGAGTCTTCATCTTTGCTTGAATGGAATGATTCTCTGCCTCGATTATTCCATTTCTAAAGTTGAATGATAAAGTGGTGGTACTTTTGTCTGCCATCATGTTTTGCTTCCACTATCTTGCCCCTTTTCTTAGTTGTCGTCTGCATAAATTAAAGGAAAGGTTTCACTTTTCATGATATATAACAGTCATATCAATCACAAGAGATACATGAAAAACATTGGCTGCCACTCTTCACAAAATAGTGCCGTCCATTTTTTCTTTTGATTGTGACGACCAGCCAAGCCAAAGCTGCTGCCGCTCGGTTCGTGTTCGTGTCTAGCACTCGTTCGTTGTACCTCGGTGTCTCACACAGTTATTATTAACCAAAAGGGTATAATTTTTCTCATCGGTAGATTAATTATTTTATGTATCGTATTTGCATGTTTGTAACCATGATCCAGTTCGGTTCACTTTTGGTGTTGATTATTTATATTTAATCCGCTGCGTTTTTTTATTAATTGTATATTTAGTTAATAAAATATCTCAAACCCATTTTGATAAAAAGTAAAATTGATCTCCACTGAAACCCAACACTATCTTGTTTTGTAGCCATGGGATACTTATGTTGGGTAATAGGTCATAATGGGTCACATTTATTATGGGTCGGGGTTTATCTGGAAAACTTCTATTTTATTCTATTTTTTAAATGAATAATTAGAGGTAGAAAAGTAGCCGGGTTGGCTAACGGGAGAAAATAGGTAACCTTTAGTACAGAACGGGTCGTGTTAACCCGAAACGCTTACATTTTTGTATGCATATAAGTAGAAGTTTTTGGATTTTAAAGCTGAGTTATTATTTAAACAATGGGCCTAACTCTCTCCTGCGTCATATGTATACAGTCTGTATGCATAGAGTCGGTTATGATTGTTGAGTTAGTCAGCTTGGATATATAGAGGATCTATTGTACACTTTTTTCACATTGATTCATGATATGAGAGAGCGCATAGTAGCGCATGATATTCTCTTTACATAGTCAGGATTGATGAAACGTCTCATCTCCAAAGTGCCTGGTTCTTATATGCTCAGACCCGAATTTTATCATTTAGAGCTATGGTTGTTCTCCAATTTTGATTTATTTTCTTTTTATCGTAAAAACACCTGAATGTTTTTATTATAAAGTAACTTTTGTGCTATTTATTCAGGAAACCTGTATCGGGGTATAAATTAAAGGAGATAACCGTAAGTGGTATATTTGCAGCTGGCGAAGAGAACGGTTCAGAAGAGACACTGATGATGCAACTCGCACCCCCATCGAACCCAACTAGCATACGCATCTACCAGGTTAACCATTTGCCAGTTTTCATAACGAATAGACACATTTTACTTTTTTTTTCTCTAATTCTTCATCAGCAATGGGAGCCAATCTTCATCAGCAAGCGGTTGCTGGGATTAGTCACATTTCATTTGGTGAAGAAGAAACCGTGTCTCCTAAAAAGCCAATCTCCAAAGCTAAGCAATGGGAGCTAAGTGGCACGATGGATAGTGAATCGGAAGCAAGGTTGAAGAAACAAATTTCGGATGCAAAAAACAAGGAACTTAGTGGTCATAATATTTTTGCAGCGCCGCCTGACATCGAACCCAACTAGCATACGCATGTACTAGGTTAACCATTTGCCAGTTTTCATAACGAATAGACACATTTTACTTTTTTTTCTCTAATTCTAATTATATGTTCGTCAGCAAGCGGTTGCTGGGATTAGTCACATTTCATTTGGTGAAGAAGAAACCGTGTCTCCTAAAAAGCCAATCTCCAAAGCTAAGCAACGGGAGCTAAGTGGCACGATGGATAGTGAATCGGAAGCAAGGTTGAAGAAACAAATTTCGGATGCAAAGAACAAGGAACTTAGTGGTCATAATATTTTTGCAGCGCCGCCTGAAATCCAACCCCGCCCGTTGGCTGCTCGTGCATTGGCTTTAAACGAATCTATAACCATCGGTCAACCTGCACATAATGTAAGTATTTACTTCCGTCATAGTAGCTTATTATTTATACTTTTATCTTTATATTTTTGTATCCAATTTTGTTTCAGGGTTAGCCGAGAATCTTGATGTTGATATCAAACGGCGGTAAAAAAGGGAACTTGTGAGCCTTCTTTTAACACTTAAATATGTACGTAAATCTTTCTACTCAAACCCAAAGATTGTGCTTCTTTATGACAATCTCATCTTTAAATTAGATGTGGCAAAAAGGGCAGTCATGCAACTTGGATAATGAGTCTAACGGACTAGGTTGTTCAGGCCAACGCCGTTTGCTCTTATGAATAATTATGTGCTTAAGATGGTTACACAAACTGGATTTATACCATAATGAGTTAAATAGTTAGTTACAGGGATGGTCCCCATGGTTAGGATGACTGTGTAGGTCACCAACAAAGGAGTGATAAAGAAGGGTGCGGGTTGGTGAATGGTGGGTTTTTATAGAAAAAAACAACTTTATATATTTTTTAATGTTTGTTAATGAAAACGATCAAACATGTTACCGATGAGGGCAGGGCCGGCTCAACCATTTCGGTGGCCTAAGGCGAAGTAAAATCTTGTGGCCTTTTTTTCCCAAAAAAATGTATGTGATTGAAAGTTAAACTTGAAGGGCCCAAGTGTAATTATTTGAAAGATTGTGTTAAAATTTAAAAACAAGGAAAAAAAATGGTGAACCAGGGATTCGAATCCGGGTCTCACCAACATCCATATATACACAAAACCACTACACTACCAATCATCAATCTGTGATAACCCACACCCTAAATCTTTTAGAAATGGACTGTGATTTCATTAAATTGTGGAGGTCCTATAGTTTTGGTGGCCCAAGCCTCATTTGGCTTACCCTTGGGCCGGCCCTGGATGAGGGAACAATGGGAATCGTGAGTATAATTTCTGAAAACTTGAGAGCAAAACCGTAAGATTGTATTACCATAGGACCATCTGTGTAGTTAACTCTTAAAATAATATTTAGCGATGTTGGAGATGTGCATTCGAATCTTAACATGCAGGACCATATCCTTTATAGTTAAGTCATTGTTAACTCTTGTGCCCCGTTATAGATAAATTGTAACCCAAATGAACATGTTTTTATGTCAACAGACCGAAATTGCTTCCTTGAACATCTTAGCCCATTATATTTTAGCAAATTCTTTAACTTGTAGATTTGTGGACCTGAAAGTAGTTGGCAACCGGTTTCACTGACAGAGATCATAACCACAAGTGTAGCAAAAAAAAAAAGCAAATAGAAAAGCTACTCTTTCTGTTCATCCCGACAAACTGCAACAACGAGGGGCACAACCATTCAGCAAAAGTATATATGTGTAAAGGTTTTTGATCTTTTGAAGGTATGCAATTAATCTTCCAGTCTTCTCTTATTACGGCAATGTGCAATTGTTGTAGAGCAATTTAGAGGTGGCAAGATGGGTGATTTCGGCGGGTTCGAAAACGGATCAAAACAAGTTCAGGTGGAAACCGACCATTTTTAATGTATTGATTTCTCGTAGTACACTTTAATTAGACGCAATGAGAATGTAAATCTTCAGTAAATGAGTCATTCATAAAGCTAGGTTTTCTTTGGTAAACAACTTTGAAGTTTTTGATGCCTAAAACTGACATGTTAATAACTGATTGAAGAAAGGATACACATATTACCTAATGGCATTTGCGTACGTAGGCCATAACGTTGTGCTAGAGATCCAGGCAACCATCCCTTCGACACCCGAGAAGCCTTTAAAGGGACCTATGTGGAGAGGGGTGGTTGTGGCTTATATTGTAGTTGCATTGTGCTATTTACTGGTTGGTTTAATTGGATAGTATATGTTTGGAAATGATGTGACAGAATATGATCTTATTTCATTACTGAAGAACCAAAGAATCGTGTTTAGGCCGGAGCCTGTAAACGAGGGTTTGGATCTTGTGAGAGAGCTGGAAAAACAGTCCTGCAAAACAGAAAACCGTTAGGCTCGCCGCAGAGATGGGAGGGCCCCTCTGCGACCACCCTCCGGCGTGAGGATAAGTATTGGTAGAGAGAGAAAGTAGAGAGAGAAAGTAAGGACGAAGGTTCAGAAAATCGTACTTGGCTTTGTACTTGATGGGGTATTTATAGTAGTCAACTGAGATGACATCATCCGTCTTGACGCACTTGAATGGAGGTTCGTCTTCGGAGGGATCATGTCCGGTTCGTGTGGAGTCTGGTTCGTCCCAGGAATCATGTCCGGCCTCGGACATGTGTCTTCAATTACAGAAGCTAAACGGCTTATTGGAGCTGCTAACATGTGTGTGGTCATTCATGTCATTGGCAGCTATCGGGTATAAACCAACAGAGATTCTAACCTTTATGATTTACATTATTTTAACATTTCCGCACGACTTAATTTAACAACACCAATTTGCTTGTTTCAGTTTTCATGTAAAAAACACATCTAACCTTTCATGTTGAAATAAAATAATAAAGGAAGGAGAAAAACATGAATCTTTAAAGGGTTATTGGATCTTAATAATCCTAAATTTAACCTGTTGGCTGATAATAATCTCAACTTTAAAAATTCCCCCCATTGATCCTTTTCAAACATATAAGAATTTGGCATTCTCAATAGATTCAAGTAAACCTATGTTAGAAAAACATCAATGGGGCCAAATTCTTACAAGTTGGAAAAAGATCAATGGGGCCAAATTCTTACAAGTTGGAATCGTTTGAGGGAATTTTTAAAGTTTGGATTATTATTGTCTAACAGGTGAAACTTAGGATTATTAAAATCCAATAACCCATCTTTAAAAACAAACCAGAAGGCGAACAAAGTCATAAGAAACTTGTATAAACGAGAAATTGAACAAGACAACAAATTGCAAACTTTGTGATAAGGTAAAGATGCCAAAGTTAAGTTATTTGTTTCAGGGATTAGGATCAAATACAAAGGATCCTAATTGTAAGAAGTGTAAGAAGGATTTATAGAGTGACATGTGTCCAATAACCTAAAACTAAACCCACTACACAAAAAAACCCCACTATAAAAAAAAACCTTAAACATCCACCACCACCAAAAACCTAACCCCCCCCCCCCCCCACATCCTAATTGTAAGAAGTGTAAGAAGGATTTATAGAGTGACATGTGTCCAATAACCTAAAACTAAACCCACTACACAAAAAAACCCCACTATAAAAAAAAACCTTAAACATCCACCACCACCAAAAACCTAAACCCCCCCCCCCCCCCACATCACCCACCCAAAAAAAAAAAAAACATTTTGCCGAGGGGGTGGGGGTTTAGGTTTTTGGGTGGTGGTGGGGGTGGGTGTTTAGTTTTTTTTTAGGTTTGGGGGGGGGGGGGGGTTAGGTTTTTGGGGGGTTTTTTTTTGTGAGGTATAGTTTTTTTTTGTTTGTTTGTTATTGCCCGAAGGGGGGGGGGGGTTAGGTTTTTTTTTAGGTTTTTGGGAGGTGGGGGTTAGGTTTTTTGGGGAGGTATAGTTTTTTTTTTTTTTTTTTGCAGGGGGGGTTTAGGTTTTTGGGTGGTGTGGGGGGGTGGGGGGGTTAGGTTTTTGGGTGGTGGTGGGGTGGGGTGGGTGTTTAGGTTTTTTGTGGTGATGTAGTGGGTTTAGTTTTAGATTATTGGACACTTGTCACTGTATAAATCCTTCTTACACTTCTTACAATTAGAAGCCTTTGTAGAATAACTTGACCATTTGTTTCAGTAGTATTAACATATATAAAATGATTTCGTAAAGAGTTGGAATTTAATAACCACATGATACATAATTATTCCTTTCAGCAAAATAACTTACACGACAACCATATCATAAATTTCATTAGTATATAATTAATTATAATTTTTTTAACAAAAAAGAAGAACAAATAAATTAATAATAGTAGAGTTAAATAGCAGGTTTAGTGTATATTGATAAAGCTTCGCTTGTTGGCTGCAATATAACAACCGACACTTAACAAGAACTTTAATTCCTTTCGTTTGTTTATTTTGATGGTTTGCATAGGCGGATAAAGATAACAATGATTCTATAACTTATATATGATCTTTTTTATTGTTTTAAGGTTTAAGTTATGTTCTCACCCCGTGTTATCGACCCCGCAGCAACGCGCGGGTTCCCCACTTGTTATAAATAACAAACAAAATGTTAATATTTTGGATTTTCTTTCAGAACTTAAGCCTACTAAAATTGATTGTAGTTTGATTTTCTCTCTAGTAGTTTGCTTTTTCTTTCCTTGTAAGGTCTTGTGACATACTTTACCCGTCCTTAACTTTACCTAGGTGTTACATCATCCGATTTTTTCAATTCTGCTTCACCTCACCCCAAGGAAATGGTTTAATCATGTGAACTCCACTTAACCCTAATTTTTAGTGGTGTTTGGTTTAAAAAATAAAAAAATTAATTCAATCTCTTAATATCCCATTAACATGTTATTAACAAATAAACTCTTTAACGCCCCTTAACACAAAAAGAGAGTCATGTGCAATGCCGGTTAACATGTCATGTCATCGTTAATGTTGCAGACGTTATGATACATCCCAATGCCTAATATGTAATAGTAGTTGGGGGTGGAACTTTTTCTTTGAACAACCAAACCAACTTTCATTACTTTTTAACATTACAATACAATTGAAGCCGAGCAAGGTGTTGGCTACAATTTGCATCTAGGACCAAGCACAGAAACCATTACATTCCTGACAACATACCATGAACTAAGACTCCACCTTTACAATACTAAATCATCATGATCTTTGACTCCACTTTACTCTACTAGGTAAGAACACCATGACACCTGACTATATAAGATAGGAAAGTATATAACCAACTAGTGGAATGCCCCGCCCGCCTTATGAGGTGTTTCGATTACTTGTAGATACTACTCATAACGCGATCTGAATACAATAATATGGAGACGTAGATAAAAATATCATCTTCAAATGAAAAAATACTACTCATAACGTGATCTGAATACAACAATAGAGTAACTTTATTAAAGTTGAGAAGTAGTAGCGTAAAGTGAGTTAGAAAAATTTGGGTAAAGTTGAGGTATTAAATTTAATATTTTTAGCAAAAAAAGGTATTAAATTTTGCCTTTCTTGAGTTTTGGACATGGTCACTTCATTAGATTGAGTATACATCAACTACACACCATTTTAATACCAAGATTTGGTTTAAACTATATATATATATATTAAAAATGAAACAACCAAAAAAATAATTAGGGATCTAGTAGGTGTCGCATTTTTTCACCAATAACAAAAGTTCATTATTCACGGCCATAAGGGGACTAGGGGTGGTAAATGTTTTTCCCGTGATGATTGTTTTCCACGCGTGATGAACTGATCTAGCCCACCGCCACCATACAACTTCAACGCGTGAATTGTTCAATGCGTGCTATCTTCAATGCGTGATGGTGTTTATGTTGTGAGGGTAATTGTTGGTTGGGGGAAAATTGTTGGGTGTGGTGGTGAGTGATGACCATTGCCACTAAAAAAGGTTGTGAGTGATGAAATATTGATGACATGGCGAAACTTGATTGGGTGTTGTGAGTGATGAGTGATGACCACCCCCACCCCCTAAGAGATGTAATATAGGGAATAAAGTTTTTGTTGCCTACACTTCGTGGCGGGAAAGCAAGACATGTCACTCATCTAGTAGACCATGTGCCATACTCTCAGTGTATGGTTGTTATCAGATTCGGACTTAGGTAGAGGTTTGGGTGTGTGGGCACACCTCTTGAAAAAAGAAGTTTTGTGTATTTTATAAGGTAAAATCTCAATCGCACCCTTTGAAAATTGAGTTAAACCCCTTGTTTACACCCCTTGAAAATATTTCTTGGTCCACCACCGGTTCTTATTCCCCTAGTATTGCACCACACGTACCACCGCTAAACAAATTCCACAAAGATTCCCTTTCTCTTTCATTCTGTCTCCCCCTCTTCTAAACTGTAATTTCGGTCACCGGCGTCGTCAAGGAAAACATCGCCTTATGACCAAGTGCCACCAGGCAACTTGGCTGGCACTATTACGGGCTTCCTTCCACGTGCCTGAATGACCAGGTACTCCTACCGACTTGATTGTAGTAGCAACGGCTGCATGCAAATTTAACGGACGCGAAAGTACGGCTCTATCGGCATCTGTTAATGTTAGCCGGATATGACTCTGTCTGCATGTGTTTTTTTTTTTTACTTAATAGAAAAGTATTGTATGAATGTTTAGTTGCAAATTGTTGCTTAGTAGTTGAACAACATTAAAGAAAATTCTCAATTCCTGCTGGTTACAAATTGTTTCTTCAACAAGCTAATTTGGGTTCACTCAACAGAAAGAGTCAAAACGGGCTATATTTTTAAACTTGTTAATTTAAAATAGGTTACTACCACCCATTACCATTGTTTATCTCCATCACCTATTTGTTGTAGTAGTTGCCACCACCACAAAAAGTCATCCACCATCAGCGTCGCCGCCACCCCGACGTCGTTACTGTTGGAAATATTGAAGGTGAACATACAAGTTGCTATGTTTCCTCCATCCCACATTGGTGAGGGGAGTGAAGATTGAGTGGTTTATAAGGGATTACTCCTTATGGGTCACCAAAGTGTTAGATGGGTTGAGAAGTGGATAAAGCCCACACGCGCGCCGAGCAGAGCCGAGCCACGAGCTCGCGAATGGTCGTGTTTAAGGCGCACTTTGCACTTCGCACGTACGCATCATCGCGAGGATCTTTTATTTTTAGCTAGGGTCCGGTTCAGGTGTGTCAGATCTGTGGATCGAATGAGATAAGGAGATAGAGGTGAATTCGAAACAGTGGGGGTTATCTCATTATCTCTAGTAATTCGAATTCGTATGGGATATCTCCAGCAACCGAATTTGGTTCTGGATTGTTATCCCACTCCCCGTTTTTCTCATTCTTTGGTATGATCACAGCCTATAAAGAAAAGCCTCCTGCTACCCATCAAAACACACAATTTGCAGCCTTCAGTTTCTTCTCCAGCTTCTGCGTTTTTTCTGGTTTCCATTGCTGTTGGAATACCGGATAAGTTCTGCATTAAATCCTGGGAGTTTGCGCTGCAGCTCACAGCAATACGAGCGCGTAAAATCCTTTAAGGACAGGAATCATCCGTGCAGTTCGAAGATCGCCTTTCTTAATCGCCAGTTCGAAGTTTGCCTTTCTTAATCGCCATGTTGGTTTTAATTTTGTGTTCTTTAATTTGTCCAATAACAGGACAATCTCCTTCTACCTTTCTTTAATCAGTTTGCTCAAGTTGGAACAAACTGGTTTGGCCAATAACTCGGTAATTAATAAAATTTATATTAATTTACTGTTTGATTGAAATGTTTTTCAACAGTTACCACCATTTGCAGTTACTGCCTCCGTCAACAACACCACCACCACCATTGTCGATACTACCACAACCGGCAACGCTAACGAAACTCGCTGCCGACACCACCTCCTTATCATCACCATCACCTCCACACGTTGCCACTAGCCACTATAAAAAATATAGCAGTTGACCTATGTTGATTTTTTTTCTTTCTAAAACCACTTATTTCAACTCGGATTAAAAACGACTTATTTCAAGCTAGGGGAGTCTAGAAACAAACTAAATAATATTTGAGTTTTCGGAACAATTTTTGTCTTTGAGAACACTATGTCTGTAATAACTGTGTTACTTTATATATTATGGTATGGGACGTAATGTTAAATATTTGGTAATTTTAGTTGTTACGGATTTCTCCTGGACAATCTGTTTCGCTCAGTGCCTCACCCCGATGTTTCCACCATCGGTTGGGGTGTGACAACGATGATGCCAAAAGGGGGGAATGATAGCATGAGAAAGCTTCCTCCACAAGTTAAAAGAGCTCACAATAAGATTGATATATCTTCAGCCAAAAAGGCCGAATCATCACTTGAAACTTCCACTATTATAATCCAAACCATGGATCCTTCACACCAAACATTTGTTGGCATTACAAAAATGACAACAGATTTTATAACCACAACAACACTTACCACACTACTAGAAATAAGCATGCCTATTCCACAAACAAGAAAAAGAAAAGCAATGACCTCACCCATTAAAATTACATGATCACTTCCATCTGCAAACCCACCAAACACCACAGCCAAAATCATTTCGACTCAATCTTAAGAAAAAGTGTCAACTACTACGTCCCATGACCTTTAAAGCCATCTAGTGTTAGAGAATATTTGGAGCTCAAAATGAAGCAGGCTAAGATGATTGTTCTGGAAAGAAACCAAGGAAAGGATGACAAGCAACTGCAGCAAATCCTATCCGAGGAATATAGAAAAGTAAATGCCTTGGAAGGTTATGCAACAATGATATGCAAGAATCTTTCCCATGATCCAATTACAGATCCAGATCTCAAAAAGTTGTTAAGGGAATATTACATAAACCACATCATAGAGAAGAAGCCCTATGATGCAACCAAAGCTCAATTCACAGGATGGCCACGTGAATCCTTGCTAGATTAAATAGTAAGGATTGAAAAGATAAAGCTTTTTCATGAAATCAACCCTACTCCACTTAACCGAAAAACATGAAGATAACCTAAGGATAAGAGGACACGACAGTTAATGAGGATGAAGGAAGAGATAGTTGCTGCGAAAATTAGCACCACTTAATCAATGGCAAAATGGGATGAGCCAACAATCTTTCAAAACTACAATAGATTAGAAATTTTAAGAGAAAAAGATCCCTCAGTCCTAGAAAGCCAGATATGATCAAGTAGACTTCCCCATAAAGAATTTAGTTGATCCTTCAGCGCTTCCATATGCAAGGAACATCTCAGTAGCTGTAAGAAGCTATCTCAAAAGACAATTTGAGTTATTAAGAGAAAATGTAAAGATACAACAAGATGATCTCACAAAAGAAGGCTTCAAAGGTCAGTTAAAGTATAGGAGCTCAAATACAAATTAAGAAGATCTACTTGAGAAATTTTTGGGAGGACCTGTTTCCCCAAACTCATCTGCAATAACTCTAGCCCAGCAAACCCTTATAACCTCAAAATTCTAAAATGGAATTTAAAGAAGACAATCCATGAATTGACTCTGCTCAGGGCTAGTGGGGAAGTGCAAAAGATCTCAATGAATAAGTCTTCCACTCGAAAGGTATTGATGTGTGCAAAATGCAACATATAAAGTACATCAATTGTAGCATAAAACTAACCCTTTTTTAGTACTAATGTTGGAAAAAGTGTGTTTTGTCTTCCTTTTGTATTTTCAGGATTAAATGAGCTCAAATTAACAAAAGAAGCAAAAAGACAGCAAAATCTAACATAAATACAAGAAAAGGAACAGACGTGACATGCCCGACCCCACGACAGTATCTTCCCAAGCAAAACAAGAAAACAGAAAACTGAACACGCCCCGTGCTCAGCCAGCACGGGGGCGTGCCCAAGTGTCAGTAGAAAAGACAAAGTGGTAGAAGCTTCTATTGCCCACCACGGGGCCGTGCTCAGCGGACACGGGGCCGTGGTCAACTATAAGATTCGCACAATCTAGGCAAATCTTCATAGTACAAAGATTCTTCTGCACACGGGGTCGTGCTCAGCGAACACGGGGGCGTGGTCAACTAATAAGACAAGCTGCATTAAATGAAGAAAGAGAAGGATGTGGACACGGGGCCGTGCCCACTGGACACGGGGCCGTGCCCGAGCTTCTGTTCAGCCTATAAATAGGAGTGCTTGGCTCAAGCTCAAACCATCCCTTGGCACACCACCTCTCTCACACTTCACCCACCACCACCATAACACCA
Organism: Helianthus tuberosus; assembly: GCA_030545235.1. NCBI lineage: Eukaryota > Viridiplantae > Streptophyta > Magnoliopsida > Asterales > Asteraceae > Helianthus > Helianthus tuberosus. The sequence goes on along the minus strand of CM060371.1, from coordinate 154,407,865 downwards.
TCATCCACCACCATCATCCATTGTCCATCGTAGAGTGTGTGAGTCGTCTCGGGATCCAAGATTGATCGTAAGAGTTCTTGACAATCAAGGCCATGTTTGCCTAAGTCTCTTACATCACTTGGTGAAGACAAGTGTCTAGTGTAATACTTTTTATTTCTAATCTTTTCGCACTTTTTACTTGGTTTTGTATTAATGACTTTAATAACTAGTTTCTTATGTTGAAGGTGATTCTTCCTTATCGTTTGTCCGTGGTGTCTTGACATTATTTTACTGTCTATATAAAATAAAAGATTTTCACCATTCATATCTCCACGGTCTATATGGAGGTATGTTGGCTACCTGGTCGGGGGTTAAGGGAACGGTTTGGTAAGAGTCTTGCCATTGTTCAGCGTTTAGAGGTCCTGCAATGGACCTGGGTCAAATTTAGTAGGACCTCCTTCAATACTTAACGGTATTGGGTGGCGGGGGTCCAAACTCTTTGATCCCCTCATAAGTTAACTACTATTAATACTATAACCCGGCTATTTAGGACTGTATCCCTGCTGACTCATACTACTTAGTCGAGGGTAACGTCGCCTCCAAAAGAGGGGCCTACCATAATTTGCATTAACAACTTAATTAATTATCTTTCAATAATCCGACCCTTTAGGATTGTATCCTTGCTGACTCAAACTACTGGGTTGAGGGTAACGTCACCTTCAAAAGAGGGGCCTACTACAATAACTAAGATAATCTCTTAAATAAGTGCAAAAGTGCGGAAATAATCAAAGGTTACACTAAACACGAGTCGGAGCCAAGTGATTCATCTTGTCTATCTGTTTTTCTTTTATTTTTATTTTCAGCATTTTAGTTAGTTTTTATTTTTCTTAGTTTAAAACATTTTTCTAAACTTTTTATTTGATTAGACGTTGAGGATAAACCGGTACTAAAAGCTCTTGTGTCCTTGGACGAACTCAGTATCTTACCAACACTATACTACGCTCACGATGGGTGCACTTGCCCATATGTGTGTTTAGTGTTAGTAAATATCGTGTTTTATAAATTTAAAACTTGGCTAAAAAGTGTTAAGGGGTTAAAATATACACCTAATATATATAACACTTCACACGCATCAAGTTTTTGGCGCCGTTGCCGGGGACACAAGGATTTTAAGAAAGTTAGTAATCAACGGCCTAATCGTTTTTCTTATTTTTCAATTTTTTTAGGATTTTTCTTAATTTTTCAGCTTCTGCAGAACTCAGCACGGGCCGTGCCTGCTGAACACGCCACGTGCCCAATCATTGGAACTGGCAATCCTGTTTTAAGTCAGACAGTAGCTGAACACGGGGCCGTGCCCACTCAACACGCCCCCGTGCCCAAGATTCAGTTACTGAAAACAGAACCGTAAGATCCCGACGGTTGGTAATTTCTGACACAAACATGAGTGATACTGATACTTTTTACTTTCGGCACTCTTATGGTACTACGTGGTGTCAATTATGTGGTGGTAACCATAAGGAATTAGAATGTTATTTTCTAAATTATAAGCCCCACTATATAGACCCATCGTTTCCTTGTATCCTTTAGAGGGGCGAAAGTAAAAATAATCCCTATCTCTCCCTTGAATGCTCCCAACCAGATTTTATAGGAGAAATGCTTCTCGATGAATTATTTCAATTAGAAGATCTAATTCTTAATTGGTTAAAAGAACTTAGGAAAGATTTCAATGATCTTTTCCAAGACGATAACCGAGAAGAAGGGTTGGAATTGCATTCAAACAACTTCATTGTTTCCAACGATACTTCTAACTCTAGTGAGGACTTGAGCGATAGTCGTCCCTTTGTCGATTGTGCCGTGAAGGACTCCCCCATCGACCTCGTTCGATGCATACATAGACCTGAGCGATTCGACATACACCTTCTTTAACGAGAGCCCGGGAAAGGGTTGGACTTGTCCACCTACATATAGCATAGGAATCACCCTCACCGACAACCTCTTGCGTTCTCGTCTTAATCTAGAACAATTAAGGTATCTTAGGCACTTTGGGGTTGTTCCATCCAGTAAGGAACCACCCGATCCGGAAACATTCCTTGAAAAATAGACAAACTTCATAAACAGCCCTCCGACACGGGGCCGTGCCCAGGTCAACACGCCCCTGTGTCCACCAAAAGATTCCCTTCTGACTTTTGTCAGAATACGGACATAACATGTCAGGATCTCGCCTGCACACGGGGCCGTGTCCAGCATGCTGTCGTTTTCTATAAATGCAGCCAAGAATCCTGCACATTTGGACCATCCAGGGACAGAGATTTGAAAGGATTTTCTAACTTACCATCCTAGGTATGTTCTAAAAGAAGGTTCTAACAAACATCTTGTCCTTTCCTCTTTTATCCATTACCTTCTTCTTCATCTTTCTTGCAACAACAACTCCATTAGAGCTTGATTTCAAGCTTTATTGTGATGTTTGTTGAATTTTTGTTCAAGGAATCTTGTTAAAAATAAGTTACACAACATTGTTTTAAGTTATTTCTGCTCAAAAAAGCTTCATAAGTTAAGAAAATAATTTGAAACCCCAAGATTCCTTGTTCTAAAAATCTGCAGAAAGTTGAACACGGGGCCGTGTCCGTGGAACTGTTTCATTAAAACGAACTATTTTTGGTTTGTTTTCGTAGAATGTCTAGCCAAAACAGTGGAACCTCTTCTGCGCACTCCAGAGACAGTCGAAGGGAAAGGAGGCCATCGATTGAAGCAACTCTCGTAAGGTACGTAATGGCGCTACGTGAAGCCCTTGACGAGATGACTTCGGTAGAGGAGGTCCTCATAGATCGTATAAATTATCTCTCGGTGGGGTTGGAAAACAGTTTTCAAGAAATAAACCTCTTGCACCAGAGGTTAAACATTCTTGTAACACCTCCCATGGAACCAATCCTCCCTCAAGAGGATTGGAACTTAGCACTTGGAATCCACAATCTTACCGGTTGGGATGACATTCCGGCGGAACCTCCTCTTGAAGAACTCCAAGAAATCCCGGTGGAAGTTGCACCTCCTCAAACCAATGCTAATGAGCCCGCTTTTCTTCTCCCTAGGGAGATCGAACAATGACTCGCCGACATATGAGGAACCCATGCCGGGAAAGAGAAGTTGTCAAAGCCACATTTAACCGAAAGATTTACCTTTTCAGAAATTTTGCTAATAGAATAAGGCTGGAACTTCTTGGTTTAGATTTCTTGTGTTTCTTTGACCTAACTATCTAGTGTTTTAGTTTTTAGGACTAATATGTAATTCTCTCTATGACTTAATGAATGATGGTTTTAGTTAATTTGGGGTTTGGGTGGTGTTGAAATAAATAAAACACACTTGAGATGGCAAGGGATACAAGGGAAAACTTGAACCAGCACCCCATGCAGGAAAACAGAGCCGTCCGACGAAATTCTTCGTTTACAGTAAGTTCGGCATGGGCCGTGCCCACCCAACACGGCCCCGTGCTGCACAGTCTGCAGAAATACCCAGTTCAGGTAAACTGGACACGGGTCGTGTTCACCCAACACGCCCCCGTGTCCAGGCTTCTGTTTCTCTTGATTAAATTTTGTTACTGGCACTTGAACACGGGGCCGTGGCCGGACAACACGGGGTCGTGTTCAGCGCCCAGTAACACAATTTTTTTGCTTTTTACACCTTTTTACACATTCAATCAACCTAAAAATTTATTTTTGGGACACATTGAGGACAATGTGTAATTTAAGTGTAGGGGGGATGCTAAAACCTTGAATCTTGCAAGTCCTAAATACAAGCCTTACACAAAACTCTATTGGAACCGCTAATCACCCCAAATTTTTTTCAGAAATTTTCATTTTTTACTTGTCTAGGTTTAACTTGGGAATTTCAAGTTCTAAAAAGGTTATATTTTTACAAATTTACAACCGATAGCGTCGTGATAAAAAGAACCAACATAAGAAAATTATGAAAAGGCATGGCAAGCTTAGTTAAAATTTAATTATATATACTTGATCACATAAAAACCCATTCCCACAAAAGTGAGTTTTGAGCCTTTATTGAGCATACAATTATATATCATTAAACTAAATGCTCATTTTTCATTTCTTGTGTGAATAGCCGCTTGGTTCTTACGACTCTAGAACTTGCCACGACGATACATTCCCGGTCCTTACCAACTTAAACCCGAGTAAGTAAATGATGGAGGCATTAGGACTAACCCTTTTTATTTCTACACCATTTTTTTTTACCACCTACCCAAAATCCCCCTAGTTAGCCCCTTTGAGCCTAAACCTTTTCATTTCAAAACCCAAACCAAACACCCTTTTACCCACCAAAACCTTTTTTTCATTTTTAACCCTTTGTTTTAGTAATTAGCTCGGTTTTTCGTATGACTTTTCAAAAAAAAAAATTGTGTTGATGATGAAGCAGAAACAAATAAACAAACAAGTTCATCAAAAATAACTTTGTTTGAATAATAGCTTCATCAAATTAAAAGTTGCAAAAATAAAAAAGTCTTACGAAAACCGACGCTCGTTACGCTTTTCGCCCTTTTTCTACTAACCACTAACCCAACCACCTACCTTTAACCCAAGCCTAACCCTTCACCCAAAAAGTCCTCTTGATATTTACAAAGGTATATAGTTAAAAAGGAGGAGGATTGATTGCTTGGCAAGCCTATGGTAGGAGTAAGTTCCATGCCGCTCTCGAGTGATCCACTAAAATACATTTTCGGCCGAGTGTTGAGTGATCCCCCGTGAGGTATGTGAACTTGTATATAAAGAAAATTTTAAAGAGGCATGTTATGCCCTAATAAGTAATTTATGTTATGAAAAGTTTTAAATAAATCATGACGAATAGGATTGTAAATAAATAAAAATAAAACTAAATAAAGAATCTTGGAAATCTCGACACTCTATGACAAGCCCAAAAACGTTCTCTTCTACCCATTCCATTTGGGTGTGTAAAGCCACATTATAAAGAGTTTTGCTTGAGGACAAGCAAAGATTCAAGTGTGGGGGTATTTGATGTGTGCAAAATGTAACATATAAATTACATCAATTGTGGCATAAAACTAACCCTTTTTAGTACTAATGTTGAAAAAAGTGTGCTTTTGTCTTCCTTTTGTATTTTCAGGATTAAATGAGCTCAAATTAACAAAAGAAGCAAAAAGACAGCAAAATCTAACATAAATACAAGAAAAGGAACAGACGTGACATGCCCGACCCCACGACAGCATCTTCCCAAGCAAAACAAGAAAACAGAAGACTGAACACGCCCCGTGCTCAGCCAGCACGGGGGCGTGCCCAAGTGTCAGCAGAAAAGACAAAGTGGTAGAAGCTTCTATTGCCCACCACGGGGCCGTGGTCAACTATAAGATTCGCACAATCTAGGCAAATCTTCATAGTACAAAGATTCTTCTGCACACGGGGTCGTGCTCAGCGGACACGGGGGCGTGGTCAACTAATAAGACAAGCTGAATTAAATGAAGAAAGAGAAGGATGTGGACACGGGGCCGTGCCCGAGCTTCTGTTCAGCCTATAAATAGGAGTGCTTGGCTCAAGCTCAAACCATCCCTTAGCACACCACCTCTCTCACACTTCACCCACCACCACCATAACACCATCATCCACCACCATCATCCATTGTCCATCGTAGAGTGTGTGAGTCGTCTCGGGATCCAAGATTGATCGTAAGAGTTCTTGACAATCAAGGCCATGTTTGCCTAAGTCTCTTACATCACTTGGTGAAGACAAGTGTCTAGTGTAATACTTTTTATTTCTAATCTTTTCGCACTTTTTACTTGGTTTTGTATTAATGACTTTAATAACTAGTTTCTTATGTTGAAGGTGATTCTTCCTTATCGTTTGTCCGTGGTGTCTTGACATTATTTTACTGTCTATATAAAATAAAAGATTTTCACCATTCATATCTCCACGGTCTATATGGAGGTATGTTGGCTACCTGGTCGGGGGTTAAGGGAACGGTTTGGTAAGAGTCTTGCCATTGTTCAGCGTTTAGAGGTCCTGCAATGGACCTGGGTCAAATTTAGTAGGACATCCTTCAATACTTAACGGTATTGGATGGCGGGGGTCCAAACTCTTTGATCCCCTCATAAGTTAACTACTATTAATACTATAACCCAGCTATTTAGGACTGTATCCCTGCTGACTCAGACTACTTAGTCGAGGGTAACGTCACCTCCAAAAGAGGGGCCTACCATAATTTGCATTAATAACTTAATTAATTAACTTTCAATAATCCGACCCTTTAGGATTGTATCCTTGCTGACTCAAACTACTGGGTTGAGGGTAACGCCACCTTCAAAAGAGGGGCCCACTACAATAACGAAGATAATCTCTTAAATAAGTGCAAAAGTACGGAAATAATCAAAGGTTACACTAAACACGAGTCGGAGCCAAGTGATTCATCTTGTCTATCTGTTTTTCTTTTATTTTTATTTTCAGCATTTTAGTTAGTTTTTATTTTTCTTTGTTTAAAACATTTTTCTAAACTTTTTATTTGATTAGACGTTGAGGATAAACCGGTACTAAAAGCACTTGTGTCCTTGGACGACCTCGGTATCTTACCAACACTATACTACGCTCACGATGGGTGCACTTGCCCATATGTGTGTTTAGTGTTAGTAAATATCGTGTTTTATAAATTTAAAACTTGGCTAAAAGTGTTAAAGGGCTTAAAATATACACCTAATATATATAACACTTCACACGCATCAGGTATTGAGAAGATAACCTCTCTATGAACTTCAAATTACAATTCAAGGGTCAGATTCAGAGAGAAGTTGATGAGAAAAAAAAATTGATCCAATAACATATGTTTTAGCATCATCTGTTCTAGGGGAGATTGCTGGACCTATAAAAGAACAAATGATATTCAAAAGCCAAAACATGACCTTTTGATCAAGACAAAAACAATTATTGAAGCATTCTCCTCACAAAGATAATGACTCTTGAACACTAATCAGAACCTATGTTAAAGACATTTAAAGATCTGTTTGAAGCCTTGGAAACACTGTTGAAGAAGAAGATGATGAAGAAACCGTTGTTCAAGGCCAAAGCTCTGTTGAAGCAAAGCACTGATCATGAAGACCAAACATCTGTTGTGACCAAACAAATGTTTGATACAAGCCAACAATTTGAAGAACAGAGGTTTTCTAAGTGTAATAGTGCTTAGCTTAAATCAAACTTTTCATGTAATAGAATAGATGTTAGATCTCCACAGATGTTTGCTAACATCTGTGGAATCTTTTCTATTAGAAATGTTAGATTTCACTATCAGGGTAACGTCAACTGATTACAAACAGAGCTTTCGTACTTGTATAAATAGATCTCACCTGTTAGAGATCTATGTATCACATTCATTCCTTTTATACGAATAGCAAAGTGTGTATTTATGCTGAGGGGGAGTCTTTATAATCATTGTACTGTATTTGTAATAATTTGATTTCAACAGAAAAACAGTCTTGATAACTTCCTGCATATGTGTTTACTATTTGCATTACAATTTATAAGTTGTTTGTTCTTTGGTTGCTTATATTCACAAGCTATATAAACTCAGATCCTACATAGTTATTCTCCGTCCGTTTGAATGTTATCCAGATAATGGGTCGGTGAAGTGGTGTTCTAGCAGAGCTCCAATGATGTCAACATGTGTAAATGGGAGCTATAGTAATGACAATGGCGATGTTGAATGGGATCAACAGGTTTTGCGGGGAATGGCGCTTGAGATGGTAGTGGTCCGATAATATTCGACAACGAAACGAGTGGCGTTTCTGGGGTTAATTGGTGATAAGAAGGCGCGAATGGTGGTTCGATCAGTGGGTGTCACGGGGTAGTACCGTTGGGATGACAGTATTGACAGGTGATCAGTTTAGTTTATTTCAGTGATGTTTAACTTCATAACATTAACAACTTTCAATCCATGTAATATCAAGACCATGTGCTTCCAGCCAAGGATAAGAGCGGAAAAAACCGGTGTATGTTGTTCTTATAGACAGAAGTGTCTAATTGGAATTTGCAGGTAGACGGACGGGAAAAGATTCGTCAAAGCAGGGAGGCTTTGAATCGTGTTGTGTCTAGCAAGAAAAAAATAAAAGGTAGAAGCGGGGAGCTTGTTTTTTTATTCTTTGATCGGTGGTCAAGAACGTGGTTGTTTCGGTGACCCAGGAAGATGGATGTCAAACTTAGTCAAGGGATTGAAGTTGTCTATAATGATGAGGATGTGAAGAAACATTTCCAATTCAAGATTAAGAGGGAGAATGAAGACGTTAATCTTGAATTAATGAGATAGAAATCAGGACGGGTAATAGGTAATTATTGGTGAATTATTTATTAAGTCTTTTATATTTTATTTAGGGATAATTATTAGTTTAAACTAATAAGGTTTATCTAGGAGTCTATTTATTTATTTATTTATTTAATACAGTTTGAGTCGGGTTAGGAGTAGAATGAGTTTCGGTATAAATAGAAGGTTAGGGTTATTGTATTGGTGTGTTTTATTTTATAATAATAAAAAGAGTCAGACAAGATCGTTCAATCCCGGGTTTGTATGTACGATCAAAGTTCTGATTCTCCAACAAACAGAGCTGATCATAATGGACTAATTAAATCTTAATCAAATAATGGACTAATTAAAACTTAATCAAGATTAACTAAAATAATATAAATAATATGTTTTTAGTCAAATTCACCCCAACGGAATTTATGACTTCATTTATTATAGAGTTAATTACTATTTTCGTCCCTGTGGTTTGTTAAAAATTACTATTTCAGTCCATTAGTTTAAAATTTGTGATTTCAGTCCCTGTGGTTTCACTTTCGTAACCATTTCAGTCCACCTCCGTTAACCCCATCCATTTATTCTGTTAAGTACACGTGAATTTACCATTATGCCCTTATTAATAAAAAACAAAATATATCTAGAGTTAATTACTGTTTTCGTCCCTATGGTTTGTCAAAAATCACTATTTCAGTCCCTGTGGTTTCACTTTCGTAACCATTTCAGTCCAGTCTCCTAACACCGTCGATTTTACCGTTTAGTTTTTAATGAAATACCTAAATTACCCTTGTGTTAATTAAATAAAAAACCATGGAAATTTAAAAGATTATATTATAGGACCCACTTGTTAAAACACAACCCCACGCTACCCTACCCCACCCCACTCTATCCCTGCTCTTATTTCCGGCAAAAGTTTCTGGTCATCTTCTCCGGCTTCACAACCCCAGCCTCTTAATTTCCGGTGACCCATTACCCCACCCCAATTAATATCTTCCTAGCAGCATCAATTAACATAATAACTTTGAAAAATAATGCTTACCTGGACATTTTCTCATTCTAAAATCCAAAATTAAAATTTCGAAACCATATATGTAAAGATAGTGCCAGACTTCTACATCTACTGAAGCCAAGGTGGGTCGAACCCTACAATCCAATTTAAGTCCATATGTCATACACCAATAAAATCATATAAATCCAATAATAAAATCATATAAGTCCATATTTAATTAACACAAGGGTAATTTAGGTATTTCATTAAAAACTTAACGGTAAAATAGACGGTGTTAGGAGACTTGACTGAAATGGTTACGAAAGTGAAACCACAGGGACTGAAATCGCAATTTTTAAACTAATGGACTGAAATAGTGATTTTTGAGAAACCACAGGGACGAAACAGTAAGTAACTCATTTAGATATCTTTTTGTTTTTTTATTAATAAGGGTATTATGGTCAATTCACGTGTACTTAACAGAATAAATGGATGGGGTAAACGAAGGTGGACTGAAATTGTTAGGAAAGTGAAACCACAGGGACTGAAATCGCAATTTTAAACTAATGGACTGAAATAGTGATTTTTAACAAACCGCATGGACGAAAACAGTAATTAACTCTTTATTATAAGTACATCTGTTTTGGATTGCTTCAAACTTTTAAATTAATTACCGTTATTAAAACTGATAATAAATGTATGGTAACATATTTTCGACAACTAATTACCATCCCGTTACAATTAGGATTTATAATTCAATTTTTCAACAAGTATGATATTCCTTTTTCTTCCAACCTCTCCTCTCTATATATTAAATCACATAAGAGTCATAGGTACATGCACTAATTCATTTTCATATTGTGTTATTGAAATCAATTAAGTTGTTATATGAATAACAACGGGTATTCCAAAGAGAAGAAAAAAAATCACCAACAATGATACAAGTTTGAGTGTTCGTAGACATGGAGAAAATTGAGTTCTTAAGCTCGTTCATCAATCAACAACGACTGTTGGATCGCTTCCAAGAGATCTTTTAGTTGATGTCCTTGGCCCGGTTGCAACATCTTTTTTCCTTGATCTTTTTTAATGCTAAACTCAGTTTACTTTCATAAAATGCAACTAACTTCGATTATGTATACATTACTACTTTTATTTTTGTATGAATTTTAACTTTGCCATTATAAATACTAAGCGAGTATGATATTTAAATTAACTATCTTACTCACATATGAGCTTAGAGTTAGTTAATGTTGAACATGGAGGCGACATACGCATATGGCATGATTCTTCTTTCAAGTGGCGATCAACAAGGATTAAAACTTTTAAATTCAATGAATTCTTTAAGGTCAAGGCATTGGAATGTGCGAGGTTATACAGATAAAACTAATTCGATATTAAGTCAGATGTGGATTAATGATACGCTTACTCTAGCAAAATCAACACAAAATGCCAAGAACGAAAGCATGCCATTGGTTTTGAAAGAAGGGGTTCGAGTTTAGATGATCGTGAAGAAATTTCAGGTTGTGACATATGTTTATGGTATCGCAAACTTGTTTATTATTGTAAAAGCATGAATGTTATCGTTTAAAAATTTAGGCGGCATCAGGAAAAGAAAAGTGTAACTGGACTTATCATGTTATTCCTTTGTGGAGTGAAAGCTCAATAACAACTTATATAAGTTTGGTTACACTTTTCATTTTCTTTTCCTGATGCCGCCTAAACAAATAACATGATAAGTTCAATTACACTTTTCTTTTCCTGATGCCTCCTAAATTTTTTAACGATAACATTCATGCTTTTACAAAAATAAACAAGTTCGCGATACCATAAACATATGTCACAACCTGCAATTTCTTCACAATCATCTAAACTCCAACCCATTCTTTCAAAACGAATGGCATGCTTTCATTCTTCGCAATTTGTGTTGACTTTTGCTAGAGTAAGCGTATCATTAATCCACACCTAACTTAATATCGAATCTGTTTTATCTCTATAACCTCGCACATTCCAATGCATTGACCTTACACGATTCATCAAATTTAAAATTTTTAATCGTTGTTGATCGCCACTTGAAAGAAGAATCATGTCATATGCGTACGTCACCTCTGAATGTCCTTTCGCAACTACTCTTTTCAAATACTCTTGTCCATATTCAACATTAACTAACTCTAAGCTCATATACGAGTAAGATAGTTAATTCAAATATCATATTCGCTTAGTATTTATAATAGCAAAGTTAAAATTCATGCAAAAATAAAAGTTGTAATGTATACAAAATCGAAGTTAGTTGCATTTTATGAAACTAAACCGAGTTTAGCATTAAAAAAGATTAAGGAAAAAAGATGTTGCAACCCGGCCAAGGACATCAACTAAACGATCTCTTGGAAGCGATCCAATAGTCGTTGTTGATTGATGAACGAGTTTATGAATTCAATTTTCACCATGTCTAGGAAAACTCAAATGTGTATCATTGTTGGTGATTTTTTTGTTCTCCTTGGAATACCCATTGTTATTCATATAACAACTTAATTGATTTAGTTGAATCGAAAATATACTAGATTATGAAACTAATTGAGTTTAGCATTAAAAAGATCAGTGAAAGAAGATAATGTAGCCCAACCAAAAACATCAACTAGAAGATCTCTTGGAAGCGATCCAACAGTCCTTGTCGATTGATGAACGAGTTTACGAACTCTATTTTCTACATGTCTACTGTTAGGGGTCAATTTTACATGTTCAGGATCCTAAGGTCTTACTCACATATGAGCTTAGAGTTAGTTAATGTTGAATCTGGAGTAGAGTATTTGAAAAGAGTAGTTGCGAAAGAACATTCAGAGGCGACGTACGCAAATGGCATGATTCTTCTTTCAAGTGGCGATCAACAAGGATTAAAACTTTTAAATTCAATGAATTGTTTAAGGTCAAGGCATTGGAATGTATGAGGTTATAGAGATAAAACTAATTCGATATTAAGTCAGATGTGGATTGATGATACGCTTACTCTAGCGAAAGTGAACACAAAATGCCAAGAACGAAAGCATGACATTCGTTTTGAAAGAAGGGGTTCGAGTTTAGATGATCGTGAAGAAATTGCAGGTTGTGACATATGTTTATGGTATCGCGAACTTGTTTATTTTTGTAAAAGCATGAATGTTATCGTTTATAAATTTAGGTGGCATCAGGAAAAGAAAAGTGTAACTGAACTTATCATGTTATTTGCTTATATGCATGGTTATTAATGATTCTAGTTGATTATTTTTGTATATTATATTTTAAATTAGTTGTAGTTGTTTGTACGTACAATAATATACGTAGAGAGTGATTGAACAAATGCGTATCTACTTAATGAGGAGGTTACGGAAAATATGCATGTCTTGTGAGAAAGTAATAATAAATCTAGTACACGTGTTAGTTATCATAACTTTTGTATGTATCACAAAAGTATTCAATTTATCCTCTTTTCTAGTTGGATCAATCAAACTATTGTATCCTCCCCATGCACATGTTCTCATACATTGAAATTAAATTTGATCATATTGTTATCAATTTTGGAGAAATGAAATTTACAATTCTTCTCCTGAATATGTTATAAGTTTTTATTGAGCTTTCACTCCACAAAGATGAGTGTTTTTCAAGTTATAATTTAATTAAAAAAAATTAATATATGACAGTTTCACACGCTTAAAAAAGTAACAAAACTCGGTTTATACCAATGAAATCAGTTTCCGAGAAATGAAAATTAACAAATCTCGCTTTAGTTTTTTTTCCAAATTGGGTCTTCTATTAAGAAACTAATAGAAGTTGCGAATAAGGTTCTATTTCATTGTATAGCCCGATTTTTACATTGTACAAAGTTATATTAGTTTGAGAGAGAAACCCGCATGTAATTCATCTCAAAAACAAATATAGAAGAAAAACAAATTAATTTGATAAGGGTCGGCCCCGAGAATTCGTGTACCTTATTCGAGTTTGAAAAAATGTGCTCTTAGGCCTTAACGAAATTGGGTATTGGGCTCATTAAAGGTCTAAACCTTATGTCAATGGGCTAATAACTAATCTAAACCATAAGAATAGTTTTGTAAGTGGGCCTATCTTGGTGTTTGTATGGGTAAACCCTAGTAAATGTTTTTCACATATACATATCGATTTTTTTAAAATAATGTGCCCTTCAAAATATCGGGCCCTAGCTGGTGGTCCTCCCGCCCACCCTAGGGCCGCCCCTGAATTTGATAGTTGGATAAATGATGGGAGGGGATATGAATGCTCTTATAATTATAAATAACAAACAAAAGGTTAATATTTTGGATTTTCTTTCACAACTTAAGCCTACTAAAATTGATTGTAGTTTGATTTTCTCTATAGTAGTTTGCTTTTTCTTTCCTTGTAAGGTCTTGTGATATACTTTACCCGTCCTTTGTCACACCCTGGCTTTTGCGGAAGCGTTGGTTTATTTGGTGTGACTTCTTAATACCATAGCACAATCATAACATTGCTATATGAAAATAAAACACATGATAGTCATCCATTCATTACATTTCAAAAGTTACCACAACAACATTGTTTTAAAAGTCGACACATGAAACAAAATCCAATCATGACATAATTAAAAACATGTTCATACGACACGACAAAAGACTTGACTAGAAATATGGTTTAAGACTTACAACCCGTCCAGGCAAGGGTCACACTTCCTAAACCCGGATGACATCATTATTCCCTACGCAGCTTGACACGATTGCATATCTCGCCAGATCTACTAATTTCCTGAAATACATGTAGTTTGAAAAATCAACAAAAGTTGAGCGAGCTCATGTAAAAGTGAGTATGTATAAACCTTTAAAGTATGTATCAAAGTCCATGGTATGTAGCATTAAGGAAAAAGAGAGCACCACTGGGTTGCAAAACCACTGGTATGTGTGAAAAGGTGCAGGAAAACTCAAACCTAGCAAATTTGTGCGTCGGGCACATGGTCACCGCCTGGTCCACTCAGCGGACTCAGGAGTGGGGCTCGCTACACCCAAATAGATTTATCACTCATGTCCCTCGGTCCTAACAACGAGGATTAATGGCCTTAAGTGTTGTACCCACCCTTCACATGATCTAGTAGTATAAACCTTCCCTAAGCTAACCATACCATGTAAATAAATGCTTGTAATAATTGTCGCATGTATTTCACCCCCGAAGTATAAAACTGAAAACAGTAAAGAGAAAAGGGGGACATGAACTCACAGAAGTGCGTATCCTGTAACGTCAATCTCAAACTCGAACTGCTGTGTGACGACCTACACGTACTAATGTCTATTAGACGAATGGGTCGTGCCTTGGCTTAGGGTTTAGTGTTTTGAGTTACGTTACTATGATATTGTACTTGTTAAAATAATATTAATTATTTTAACTAACTTTTGTACTTAGGAAAGTAGTTAGGCAACTATTTCGTATTCACACTTCTCAAGTATTTTATATGTGTATTTCCTTCCCAAGGATAGGGGTATTTATACATATACACTTTATAATTCCGAAAAATATATTTTAAGTCCTACTTAGCAAATATATTTAATTTACTTGTCTAAAACATCCTAATTCCAAAATATATATATTTTCCCCAAAAATATTATATTTTACCTCATACATTTTCCAAAATAATACTTTATCAAAATATACGTATGAGAGTATTTTCCGAAATATACATAAGTTACGTTTTAGCGTGTCGTAAAGCAACAATACTTGTGTAACTTATATATTTATTTTGTGAGAGTGTCGGTATTATTTTGGAGTCGTAATTTCATGGTATTATAAGTTATATTATTTTTACCCTACAAATAATATATCTAGTGCACAAAATAACAAACAATCACACAAGCGTTTTATTATAAAATATATATTCTAAATATATATTTATCAAATTTTATTTACGAAAATCCACCTCCGGTACTTGGTAATTTTTGAAATAAAAATGATGGCGAAGCTTATTTAGAAAAATAAAGTTAAAAATATATTTGTAAACTCTTGTTAGAAAAATATTTCTAAGTGTTGAAATTCTAGAAAAATTTCGCCAGAGTTTCCTTTTGTAAATGGAGGCGTCCATGCTTACTAGCATATCATTTTCTTTTGTAAAATCATTCAATCAATCATCATTCAACAATATACAATTTCTAATCACCAATCTTGACAAAAATAAGCTTAAATCATAAACTTATGAACATGAAATATTTAGAAAAGCAAGTAGTAACTTACTAGCATGATTAGTGAGTCTTGTTACCTTTAAAAATGTGGTTAGTTTCTTAAAAACTTTATTTTTAAAGGATTTGAACATTTACAACTTCTAGTCATGATTTCCAAAAATATTTCTTTGTGAAATTTTCTTGTTACACAAGTGCTTATACACTTGTTTACTTACTAAAAATGTGTTTAGTTCATATAAGATCCAAGTTTTAACAAAACTCATATTTTTCACTTGGTTCTTTCGAAAAACCACTCATAGATCTTTAGATCTACAAGTTTACAACTTATTTTGATCTTTATTTTTCAAGAAACATGTATGTAATCAAGTTCATAGCTTATGTGTGGATGATTTCATCATCCACAACATTTTTAACCTTCACATCTTGCTAGTTCATGTCTTTAAACATGATCTAGCAAGTCTATGTGATGAACCATAACATTTTCTAACATACAACATTCAACAAGCACAACAACACAAGATCAACATGATTTCAACATCACTTTAACCATTTTTTTTTCATCTCTAGTTAGTTTATACTTCAAGACTTTGATTATGTTCTTTAGAGTTCTTACATTTTCATCATTCTTTCAACTATTAACCACCAAAATTATGAACAAGATGAAGATCTAAGGCACTTACTACTAGCACAAGGCTAGGGGAGTTGCAAAGCGTAAAAGTGATGGATAAAAGAAAACAAGAGCGGTCCTTGAGCTTCCGAACACACCAAGCTTAGTTGTTGGACCTCTTGCTCCTTTGGATGAGTGTAGATTGTATGTATGAAGTTTGATGGTGGTGGTATGGTGGTGATAGGTATAACATTCCTATTTTTATATAAGAATTATAGGTTTTGTTAAAATTTATTAACCACTAGTAACTAGTAACTAGTTTATTTTTAATATAAATATTCAACCCAAATAGTTTTAAACACTATTTTATATATAGTTGGTTGAAATATTATTCTAATTAATGGGCCTGTATATGGGTGACCTTTCTAATAAAATAAAAGTCTATAAAAACTTATATTATTAGACAGGTATATTACGGGTAAGTCGACTGTTAGAAATATGAAGTAGCTAGACGGGCCTAGGAATCGTATAATAATTAAATTATAAAAATACATTACATTTGAACCTACTCCGTTTTTAATGAAACTTGGTTCAAAATGTAGATATAAATATTGTCATTCTAATGACATATTTATTATTTTATAAAACACTATATTTTAGAAGTTATAAGTGCCAAATAAGTGAAGCAGTTTAATTAATTGTAATATATAAATAAAATAATAATAATTAAATAAAATGGACGTATCTTTATATATGAAAAGATAGAAATAAAATTTAAATCAAAATTTTGAATAATGATGAGATCTATATGTGTGTACGTGTAGTATATACATTGAAATTGAAAATATAGAGGGTACGTGTAGTATGCATATTTTCCAAACATTTAAAAATTGAACATGTGTCCCTTTACGTAATGTCTATGGATTCTATACAAACTATATATATATAGATGAAAGCTTGAGCTTTTACAATTGCTCAGTTCTTTTTATCTCTTTTGGCGCCCCCTATTTCTTTCCATATATATTTATTTAATTCATTTTATAATAATAAATAATAATAAGGCTCTGCCATGTTTTAAGTATTTTAACTCCCGATCAACTCTACCCTTTCCGATTGATCTGAAGCCCATAACGCATGTCAGGGCACTGCCCGACTAAGTTTGTTGGGATTTTGTCTCGGGACATCGGGACAAGGTTGAATTAGGGGTACTATACTTAACACAAGTGCATTATATATATATATATATATATATTTAGCTCAGAAGTTATACCCAAAATTCTACCAGGAGGTTTTCTAGTCGAACCCTAAAGTTACAAAGTGGGTCTATTTTCTTTTCTCATCGTTTTATTCCCTTTTTGTCCCAAACCATAACAACTCTCATCAAAACTATTATTTTCTTATTATATTTTGTACAAATAAGAAACCCTAATTAAGACCCCTAAGTGATCCTACATAAACCCTAAAATTTTCAGAACAATCAGAATTAGGATCAGGGCCCCTAAAACTCGGGGGGGGGGGGGGTTAACCCTAGTTAATATTATCCTTACAGTTTTTCGTAGAAATCGAATTTTCTCGTTCTATCGACTCACCCAGGCTACAAATACACGTGGCAACCCTATACTAAAAATGACTCGTCGCGCCACGCGACAGCGCCCTTTTTCCAGTATATATTCAGGAGTGTGGGACTTAGATTCCTGCGTTGGAACGACGAACAAATTCGTTTTACACTTCGAGATATCACCTTATTACTACCAAACACACACAGCACTAAACGCTGCCACAAAACAGGGTATTAACTCGATCGCTGCTACGATTCAATATCCGATCAATTGAAACTATCCGACCGGATGTTTATGTGCTATACTTTGTCATTAGTCGTGAATCCAACAGGATGTTTGAGTACCACCCGAACTCGGGGAATACTCTGTCATTCGTTGTGAATCCGATGGATGTTTAAGTGATTGCACTTTGTCATTTGTTGTGAGGGTTTTAATCTCGTGAGTTATCGTAAATGTTGTGTTAGTTACTTACCTAGTTCGTGTGCACTAGGTTACAAGACTAATCAATAGGCTAAGCTCTGCCCGTATAAATCTGCATGCTTATAATGTGAGTCATTCTCTTTTTATCAAAGTACTTTATAAATTTTTAAATGTTTTCAAAGTTATAATTACAGGGATTAAGTCTTTTTAGTGACCAAATTACAGCCGGTATGTGGGGTTTTGTATACATTACTTGATAATCTTCACCATTGGACAACGGGGTAGCCAATGGGTGATATGACCATAGTCACAGAAATGAGTCGAGTGACAAATACCGTGGGTAGTTGGTTGATATCTGGAAACATTGTAATCGCTCTTAATACTGTAAATTATAACAAATGGGTCGTTTTAGTAAAAAGAATGATCCACCAGTATTTCCTGCTGACAAAACCTTTTTAAAACGCGTTTCAGGTAATTACAGTAGATTGGAGTAAGAGATGGATACGGCACTGAAAGGCTTCAAGAAGTGGCTTATTTTATTAAATCAAATTAAGAAATATTGTTTTATGTAATTGGGTTTATCCCTTATTAAAGCTACCTTTGTAAAACATGGGTTTATCCCATCTATTTAATAAATAAAATCCGGTGTTTTCTAAACTCTGATATTTTTCCTAACTCACGGTCCTGATGAAATTTCCGCTGCAATATTTTTCAAAAAAAATCACCGGTACCACTTGGCTGTTCGCGGCTCCCGATTCCGTCCAGGATGGGTCGGGGGTCGTGACAATAGGGTGGCGGCCGAACCAAAGGGAGAGAGGAGAAGGAAGAGCTTGTGTTTGTTGTTTGTGAAATGAAATGATCAAGTTCCTAATGTGCTAATTTATAAACCAAAGTTATCTTTTATCCAACATGTATAATGCTCCTAATCATCCAACATTTGCAAATAAAATAATCAAAAGAAGTGTGGGGATGCCCCCACATCCATGACCGTCGAAGGGGGGGGGTATGGGGTTGGGTTTCAATTCTTGGTTATAAGTTTAGTTAGAATCTAGTTAGGATTTAAAGGTTAAATTTGTATGTTAAGGTGTGTTATTTAATATAAAGTGTGTTAGGGTGTTCGGGGACCCTAACTAGCTCAGAAAAGTAAAAACAATGTGTTTGGCAATATTTTTATGTTTCGGGTATAGTCCTGTTGTTCGGTTGGGTGTTGTTTCGTTAAAGTGCTAAATTAGTCTTTAAAGTGTCTTTTATATTACTTTTAGTGACACATTTAATTCCCAACACTTTGGAAAATGTCTAGGATTATTTTGCCAAGTTTTTGCACTTTACTAGCATTATTAAAAGATGAATTTTGTTATTTAGTGCAGAATTATGCATTTAAAGTATGTTTTAGGCACTTCCCGGCACTATAACTATCACCTAGTGACGCAGTTTTATGGTCATCACTTCCCTACACTCCCTACTAGTGTAGTATTCTATCTCTGGCTCATACTGGCCTCAAAAATATTGTCTGTCTTGGTGCTGGCATTGTCAGCATGTCTCTGGGTTATCCGCTCACTGTGCTAACTGTGCTTTGTGCATCAAGTTTGTCACTAAAGTTTGTGTGTAAGAAATAGAGTGACAGTATAAAATGTGATGCATATGTATGTATGTAACAAAATTCAGTAAGTAGTTAAATCAACAGTTGTAATCAAGCACAGTCATTAAGCACAATTTAAGAATTAATTAATTGTACGGATACCTGAAATTTTGAGGGTTGTCACATTCTCCCCCCGTTAAGAAAATTTCGTCCCAAAATTTTAGGTTCTGCTTCTAGTTGCAGGGGTCTTGGGAAATAAAAGGGGGTATTTCTCCTTCATACGATCCTCACGTTCCCACGTGAATTCTGGCCCATGTCGTGCATTCCATCGAACTTTGACGAGTTTAAAACTACTCCTGCGTGTTTTGTTAACTTTCCAATCCGTAACCTCAACGGGTTCTTCGGTAAAGTGGAGCGTGTCGTCGATATGAACTTCGTCAGCAGGAATGATCATTGTCTCTTGTGTTGGACTCTTTTTCAAATTCGATACGCGTAAACACCATTAAGTTCAGCAGGTAGGTCCAATTTGTATGCTACAAGTCCAATCCTTTGCAGGATTCTGAAAGGGCCAATGTAACGCGGATTCAACTTCCCACGCTTCCCAAAGCGTGCCACACCCTTCCAGGGTGAAACGTTTAACAAAACCATATCCCCAACTTGAAACTCCAAAGGTTTCCTCCTTTGGTTTGCATAGCCTTTTTATCTATCACGAGCCGCCTTGATGCGCTCTCGGATCTGTGCAATCTTGTCTGTCGTCTCTTGGACCAATTCCGGCCCAACTAGTTGTCTATCACCCGCATCAGCCCAGCATAGCGGTGATCGGCACTTGCGTCCATAAAGAGCTTCAAATGGCGTGGCTCCAATACTGGTGTGGTAGCTGTTGTTGTACGAAAATTCGACCAATGGCAAATGATTATCCCAGCTACCACCTAAGTCCATTACACACGCTCTCAGCATATCTTCCAATGTCTGAATAGTTCGCTCGCTTTGGCCATCAGTTTGTGGGTGAAAGGCAGTGCTTAGATTCAGTTGTGAACCAAAATCTTCTTGGAAGGACTGCCAAATCCTTGACACGAAGCGTCCATCTCTATCAGAGATAATCGAGAGGGGCACTTAATGACGTACAACAATCTCCCTCATATATATTTCAGCAAGTTTACTTGTGTTGTCTTTCTCTTTGATTGGCAAGAAGTGTGCAAACTTTGTTAATCGGTCTACTATCACCCAAATCGTATCATGGCCCTTGGGCGTCTTTGGCAATTTCGTTATGAAGTCCATTGAAATCCGTTCCCATTTACATTTGGGTATTTCAGGTTGCTGCAGAAGACCTGAAGGGTTTTGATATTCGGCCTTTACCTTGGCGCACGTTAAACATTTGCTAACACATACTGCAACATCGCCTTTCATCCTAGGCCACCAGTAGAAATCCTTGAGGTCTTGGTACATCTTATCCGCACCGGAATGAATTGAGTACCGATATTTGTGAGCTTCATCAAAAACAACCTTTCTCAAACCACCAAACAGAGGGACCCAAATTCGTTTCATGAAGCATAAAGTCCCTTCCTCATTTGGTACCAACTGCTTCTCCATCCCACGGAGATACTCGTCCTCAATGTTCCTTTCTTTCAAAGTTTCTCTCTGTGCGGCACGAATGCGCAAAGAGAGGTCTGTCTGGACAATCATTTCCAAAGCCCTAACCCTTATGGGCTTAATCCTTTCTTTTCAACTTAGGGCATCGGCGACCACATTCGCCTTCCCTGGATGATACTTGATCTCACAGTTGTAGTCGTTCAATAGTTCAACCCAGCGTCTTTGCCTCATGTTAAGCTCCTTTTGGTTAAATATGTGCTGTAAGCTCTTGTGATCAGTGAAGATTGTACATCGCGTACCGTACAAATAATGTCGCCAAATCTTCAACGCGAATACCACCGCGCCTAACTCCAAGTCATGCGTGGTATAATTTTTCTCGTGTACCTTCAGCTGGAGCGAAGCATAGGCTATAACTTTCGGTCGCTGCATCAACACGCAGCCTAGCCCTTGATGCGAAGCGTCACAATATACCACGAAGTCATCCGTGCCTTCGGGTAGAGCTAAAATTGGTGCGTCACAAAGCTTGTTCTTCAACAGCTGAAACGCTTCTTCTTGCTTGTCACCCCAATCGAACTTCTTGTCTTTCTGTGTAAGTGCGGTCAGAGGTTGATCGATTTTAGAGAAATCCTCAATGAATCTTCGATAATAACCAGCCAACCCTAAGAACTCTCGAATCTCGGTTGGCGTCTTTGGAGTCTCCCAATTCTTGATCGCCTCGATCTTTGTTGGATCCACATGGATTCCATTTCCATTAACCACATGTCCAAGGAACTGGACTTCACGCAGCCAAAATTCGCACTTTGAGAACTTAGCGTATAACTTTTCCATTTTAAGTAGCTCTAGAATAGCTCTTAAGTGTTGTTCGTGCTCGTCCTTCGTCTTCGAGTAGATTAGAATGTCATCAATAAACACGATCAAAAACTTATCCAAGTACGGCTTGCAGACTCTGTTCATTAGATCCATAAAAACTGCCGGTGCGTTTGTCAGCCCAAACGGCATAACCAGGAACTTGTAATGTCCATAACGAGTCCTAAAGGCCGTCTTCGGGATACTTTCCTCTTGTATCCTTAGCTGATGATATCCTGATCGAAGGTCGATCTTTGAATAAAAGCTCGAACCCTGCAACTGATCGAACAGGTCATCAATCCTTGGCAAAGGATATCTGTTCTTGATAGTCAACTTGTTAAGCTCGCGGTAGTCTATACACATACGAAAACTACCATCCTTTTTCTTGACGAACAGAACTGGAGCTCCCCAAGGTGAGAAGCTTGGTCTGATGAATCCTTTGTCTAACAGCTCCTGGAGTTGCGTTGACAACTCCTGCATCTCCGAATGCGCAAGTCTATAGGGTGCCTTGGCTACAGGCGCGGCGCCTGGAACTAAGTCGCTGTGGCGGCAATCCTGGCAAGTCTTCTGGAAAGACCTCAGGATATTCTTTTACGACCGGAATGTCTTCTATCTTTAGCTCCGCGGCTTCTTTATCCAAGATGTGTGCCAAGAATGCAACACATCCCTTCTATAAACACTTTCTAGCTTTCAGACAGCTAATAATCCTCAGAGGCGTATCACGCTTCTCTCTGTGTACTACGATTGTTTCTTCATCCGTCATAGGGATGCGGATGGTCTTCTCGTGGCAAACGATCTCGGCTTTGTTGCTTAACAACCAATCCATCCCCACTACCATGTCGAAGCTCCCCAACTCGACAGGCAGCAGATCTAGCGTAAACTCGTGTCCTCCCAGTTCTATCACGCATCCTCTGATGACTTCACCCGTTTCAACTAGTTTCCCATTCGCCAATTCAATCGAGTATGGAACGTCTAACTTACTAGTGGTCAACCCAAGTATATTCTTAAATTCTAATGATACAAAACTATAATCAGCACCAGTATCAAACAGAACAGATGCAAAGCGTTGGTTTATAGGGAACGTACCAGTGACGACGTTTGGATCCTGGCGCGCTTCCCTTGCGCCGATGTTAAATACTCTCCCACGGGGTTGATTCAGTTTCGGACATTCCCTCTTAAAGTGCCCAACATCCCCACAATTGAAGCATCCTGGCCCTCGGCCATTCCCATTTCCATTCCCGCCCCGATTTCCGTCTGCTCCCCGGTTAACAGCTTGATTTGCAACATTCCCACGATTACCATTTCCTCCATTGTTTCCTTGCGGGCAGTTTCCATTACCACCACGGTTGTTGTTATTGAAACCCCTTTAGCCACCCTGGCCTGAACCAACCCAACATGTATCCTTCGAGTGGCCGTTCTTCCCACATGATTCGCACTTCCTCAATCTGCAATGGCCATACTGATGGCGCTGGCATGTATCACACTTGGGCAGAGTGCCCATGTAACCCTTTCCTTTGTTTTCGACACCGGTTGTGGCTCTGGCTGGCGTGCTCGATTCACCCCTCCTGTTCACATTACTGGTACCTTGCTTGAAGTTTGAAAATTTCCGTTTGTTTTCACCAGACGACTCCACATGAGTCTCCCTCTTCTTTGGTTCAGAAATGGAAAATTTGCTCAACCTAATAGCCTCCTCAGTAAGCGCCACACTGAGGTCTATGGCTTCCGTAATCGTTACAGGCTTGTATGTGGTAACCATACTCATTATCTAGGGTGCCAATCCCCAGATAAAGCGCTCGACACGCTTAAATTCGGGCGTGGCCATGTACGGAACTACATGGGATAAATCATGAAACCTCTGAACATATTCTGCAATCTTAGGACCTTCCATCCTTAGGTGCCAGAACTCAGTCTCTAGCTTCTGTATTTCAGCTCGCGAGCAATACTTCTTCCTCATTAACTCTTTTAACTCAGCCCATGTTAGGGCGTATGCTGCCGCTTCTCCTAAATTTTGCACTTGTAGATTCCACCACGATAGGGCACCGTCCAGAAATAGCCCTGAGATGTAGGTCACTTGTTGCTCGGGAGCGCACTTGCTCATTCTTAGGACAGAGACTGTCTTCTCAGCCCACCGGATAAATGCAACAGCACCCCCAGTGTCGTTGAAAGTCACGGGCTTACAGTCGAGGAATTGCTTGTAGGTGCACCCTGCATGATGTATTGCAAAATACATCTTTTATTCGTGTAAAGTTTGTATAGGTTTTGTTCTATTTAGCTTGGTTTTTCGTTAGAATGTGCATGCTATTGATAAAATCGTGTTTTGCAGGTCTTGATGTTTAAATATGCGAGAAACCGAGTGAAACGAGTAAAAATATTGAAGTGTCAAGTCTTGGAGCATGTTGGAAAGATCGAGGAGTTGAAATAGAGTTAAAGAGCTGAAAAATCACTCTCTGGCACCCCGTGAGAAGTTTCTGGCACCCGGCGAGAGTGTGAAGGTAGTACATGAGCTGAAAAACAAGGTGGCACCCCACCACCCATTCCTTCAGTGGGTGGCGGCCAGTCAGAAGCCTGCAGATGGCGATTTTTGTTATGGAAAGTCATATAAATACAATTTTATACTTGAAAAAAACCCTAATTCGAATTTGGGACTTCTGGGGCGAATTGTTGAGCATTCTTTGAGCGTTTTTGGAGATTTTGAAGCCTAGGAATCATCGGTACAAGTTCGGGGAAGAAGACTTGAAGATCTAATTGGGTTTTCTAGTTCTTTATTCTTGATTTTTCTTACGAAACTTGTTATGATGAATTCCGGTTTAGATTTCTTTGGATTGTTTTCACGTTTTAGTATGCTTGGCTAAACTTATAAACCGCCTAGACTTGATGAATGGATTAATATAATGTTTTTACCGGTTTTGTTAATTGCATGATTGTTATGGGTTGATTGTGATTTGTAAGAGGTTTGATTTAATGATTTGATGTGTATGCGTGCTTTAATTCGGTTTATTGTTATTATTTGCTTCATATGATTCTTAGTGACGGTCTTTATCACAACATAGAGTCGTATTAGGGTTTAGGATTTCGGTGAGTGTCTATATCACATAAGAAAACCTTAGCTCTTTAGGGAGAATCGGCCGATAACCTCTAGAAGTAAGTGGTAATAATTTGCTAAGTCTTAGTGTTCTACTAGTCCTAATACCTGGAAAGTGAGGGGCTATTGGTAGGTCTTACCCGGCGAATTGCTTTAGATAGGCCTTGGAAAAGGTTATGTCTTGGTTTACCTATCGGCTTTATTAGTCTATCAAGTCAAACTAATTACTTCAAACTACCCTAGATCTAGGATTGGAAAAGAATAGGTCAATATTAGGGTACTTACACAATAATTAGACAATTGGAAAAGCGTCTAATAACCGGTAGGATTAACGGCCTAGGTAGCTCCACAGGTTTCTCCTTGAGAAGGGTCGAGGGGCCTCGATGGTTCTTAATAGGTTTAGTACTTTAAGATCCCGGTTCCATAACTCATGCATTTAACTTAATCGGTAATCTCTTAAAAACAATCCAGGATTCTTGTCTAGGTGGTCCCGTTCTCATATAAGAAAAGTCTTCAGTCTTTATTCGTATTTAGTCTAGCTTTAGTATACTTAGTAGTTTAATATAGATTTCCTTATTTTCAGTAACCCCCCCCCCCCAAACAAATAAACAAGTTGAGTCGTGTCTGTCAGTGTCTAGTCAGAGTCTAGTCTACGTGATACATAGAGTCCTGTGGTTCGAAATCCGGACTTCCTAGGTTATACTACATTGATCGGTACACTTGCCGATTGTGTGGTTTTAGGTCGAGTCTAGAATTAAAGCTTTATAGTGTCTAGAATAGAGAGTCTAATTTAGTTTGTTTTTAATAGTCTGTTTAGCACACATCACTGCACATACGTTAGAATCTACAAATGGTATTAGCGGACGTGCTATAAATATCCAAATGTATCGTAGTATATCTCAAACGACTTAACATTACCATTGGGTGGATTGTTATTGCCGTTGTTGTTGTTCGATGTGTTCCTGCTTGTTTCTGTTTGGGAGGCCGCATACTGTGCTATAGCTGCGGCAATTATCCCTTGGAGTTCCGCCTCGGTAGTAGGCATGCATCAAGCACATAGTCATTATAATAAATATACATATACAGTATCATCCATCAAGCACATAACATCTCATGTTATAAATTAAAACATATAACTCAACAAAGCATGTAGTGAGAACGTTGCTATTGAGCTTTTCATTAATCACGACCACGACATTGTTTTAATAGTACATCACATATCCAAATAAGATCACGGGGCTACATCACCCCTAAAAATACAAGTCAAACTACAACTATCATATAAAAAAAGTGTGATCTCTCAAAAGTCTTCGTAAGCTGGCTCAATCGCGACTTTCTCAACAAAATGATCGACCTGCATCAAACAAAAATATCTATGCTGATGGCGGAGGAGGAGGAGGAGGAAAATGAGAGAAAAGCAAACGATGCATGTGTAACCAGTCCTCCTCTAAGGCACGACAGACGCGCAGCAAATATGCAATCTGCTGCTCAGATGTCAAGAAACGAACGTCTGAATCAGGGGAAAGCGGACGAGGAGTGTGTGGTGCTGCAAAGGGGGTCTGACAGTGACAAGGCGGACGTGAAGCTCTCTCCAAATCCTGAATACAATGGCTCAGCGCGTCCAGCTGTAGCTGCAGCGACGCAAGTATATCCTCCATAGTGTACCCCACATGAAATGAGTGGTACAGGTCAGATAATGGCATAACAGGGGGCGTAGTCCACAAAAATGGCGCGCTCGATGGTATGAAAGATGGTGCAGTAGGTGGTGCAACATGAGGAAACTGTGACAGAAACGGAAAAGACGATGACAGTACGAGTGGAACAGAAATAGGCGGCTGCCTCGATGAACCCTCCCCAGGACGAGGTGGCGGTATGTCCTGGAGGAACGTAATGGGAAGATCAGTACGATGGGCGTCTGTGGTGTGTGGGTGAAATAGTGGGATATCAGTGGGTGCAGAAACAGGTGCTACGGGAGGTGTGACAGGTAGCACAAATGGTGGGTAGTCATCATCGTCGATCCACCCGTTGAGGGTGTCGGCGTATCGAGGGTCAATGTGAGAAGCAAATGGTGCATGGTCTGCATGCACTGGGGCTGAAACAGGCACTACAGGTGCAACAATGGGTGCATCAATAACAGGATCATCCACCAATGGTGGAGCAACAATGGGAAGGTCAGCAATAGGTATATCATCAACAGGAGGTGCAATGGCCGGTGCACCCATATCTAGCAGTGCAACGGCTGGGGCATCATCAAGAACAGGGCCATGGTCAACAACAGGCTCTGGTGCTACGGCGAGCTCAGGGTCGTCAAGGTCCATATCAAAATTGGCAGGAATGTCAAACAACGGCTCAATGGGAGCCACTGGCGCCTCTAAGGGCTGGTCCACATGAATAAACTCGATATCATGATCAGGATCGAAATCAGGGGGAAAACTGGATCAAAATCGTCATCGACCTCATGGTCAAACTCAAACTCATGTAACGGACCAGGTGCAGCTGACATCGCCATGTCGGGGTCGGCGTCAGGAGAGTGATGCTGCACACCCTGATCGTGCAAGGACGCGGATGCCACAGACTCCAACGAGTCTGGGACAGGTGAACCAAGAGGAAGCTCCTCTACTGGGCCTCAACAATGGGAAGGATAGCATCAACATCGATCGGGCCCTCGCCCTCATAGTCGTCCTCAGGGGGACCCTCCTCGAACAGATCAATGTCGTCATCAGATACGGCATCAAGTGGCACATCCACCATGGAACAGCAAGCGGAACGGGAGCAGGGATTACCGCAAGAGGTAGATCCCCAGCAGGAATGCCATCAGCAGGCTGAATCTCAACTCCGATGTCTGGCAGCGCGAACGGCTGAAAATCATCGTCATCTGTACTCGTGGTGTCGGACGTGTAGACGTCTCCCTCTGATGGTATCTCATCGTCTGACACAACTGCCATGGGGTCCACTGTGTCTGATACTCCTGTGTCGGAAGAAGAAACCATGGTGTCTGTAACACAACCACACATATGCACATATATCAATCATGAAGTCAAATAAACATGTAAGTCACAATAATGCAAGCAAATAATTCTCCTAGTCTTCCTTGACTACCCCTCCTAGCCTCTCAGACTGAACTCCCTAGCCTCTCAGACTAACTCCCTGGTCTCTAAGACCAACCTCCTAGTCTCTAAGACTAAACCTCCCCAATCTCTAAGATTGAACCCCTCAGTCTCTAAGACTGAACCTCCCTAGCCTCTCAGACTAAACTCCCTCAGCCTCTAAGACTGAACTCCCGCAGTCTCTAAGACCGAACCTCCCTAGCCTCTAAGGCTAAACTCCCTCAGCCTCTAAGACTGAACTCCCTCAGTCTCTAAGACCGAACCTCCCTAGCCTCTAAGGCTAAACACCCTCAGCCTCTAAGACTGAACTCCCTCAGTCTCTAAGACCGAACCTCCCTAACCTCTAAGGCTAAACTCCCTCAGCCTCTAAGACTGAACTCCCTCAGTCTCTAAGACAGAAATATAAATTTTGAAAAGTGTATTTGTGCCTTTTTGTTTGTAAAAATATTTTGTACCCTGGATCTGGACGTTTATTGTATGCAATGTAAAAATGTTTTCGTGAGAGCTCTAGTGATCATAGTCTAGACTCGAGGAAGAATCCTAGTTCGCTATGATCGAGGCTCTGATACCAAGCTGTCACACCCTGGCTTTTGCGAAAGCGTGGTTTATTTGGTGTGACTTCTTAATACCATAGCACAATCATAACAATGCTATATGAAAATAAAACACATGATAGTCATCCATTCATTACGTTTCAAAAGTTACCACAATAACATTGTTTTAAAAGTCGACACATGAAACAAAATCCAATCATGACATAACTAAACATGTTCATACGACACGACAAAAGACTTGACTAGAAATATGGTTTAAGACTTGCAACCCGTCCAGGCAAGGGTCACACTTCCTAAACCCGGATGACATCATTATTCCCTACGCAGCTTGACACGATTGCATATCTCGCCAGATCCACTAATTTCCTGAAATACATGTAGTTTGAAAAATCAACAAAAGTTGAGCGAGTTCATGTAAAAGTGAGTATGTATAAACCTTTAAAGTATGTATCAAAGTCCCTGGTATGTAGCATTAAGGAAAAAGAGATCACCACTGGGTTGCAAAGCCACTGGTATGTGTGAAAAGGTGCAGGAAAACTCAAACCTAGCAAATTTGTGCGTCGGGCACATGGTCACCGCCTGGTCCACTCAGCGGACTCAGGAGTGGGGCTCGCTACACCCAAATAGATCTATCACTCATGTCCCTCGGTCCTAACAACGAGGATTAATGGCCTTAAGTGTTGTACCTACCCTTCACATGATCTAGTAGTATAAACCCTCCCTAAGCTAACCATACCATGTAAATAAATGCTTGTAATAATTGTCGCATGTATTTCACCCCCGAAGTATAAAACTAAAAACAGTAAAGAGAAAAGGGGGACATGAACTCACAGAAGTGTGTATCATGTAACGTCAATCTCAAACTCGAACTGCTGCGTGACGACCTACATGTACTAATGTCTATTAGACGTGACGACCTACACGTACTAATGTCTATTAGACGAATGGGTCGTGCCTTGGCTTAGGGTTTAGTGTTTTGAGTTACGTTACTATGATATTATACTTGTTAAAATAATATTAATTATTTTAACTAACTTTTGTACTTAGGAAAGTAGTTAGGCAACTATTTCGTATTCGCACTTCTCAAGTATTTTATATGTGTATGTCCTTCCCAAGGTTGGGGGTATTTATACATGTACACTTTATAATTTCAAAAAAAATATTTTAAGTCCCACTTAGCAAATATATTTAATTTACTTGTCTAAAACATCCTAATTCCAAAATATATATATTTTCCCCAAAAATATTATATTTTACCTCATACATTTTCCAAAATAATACTTTATCAAAATATACGTATGAGAGTATTTTCCGAAATATACATAAGTTACGTTTTAGCGTGTCGTAAAGCAACAATACTTGTGTAACTTATATATTTATTTTGTGAGAGCGTCGGTATTATTTTGGAGTCGTCATTTCATGGTATTATAAGTTATATTATTTTTACCCTACAAATAATATATCTAGTGCACAAAATAACAAACAATCACACAAGCGTTTTATTATAAAATATATATTCTAAATATATATTTATCAAATTTTATTTACGAAAATCCACCTCCGGTACTTGGTAATTTTTGAAATAAAAATGATGGCGAAGCTTATTTAGAAAAATAAAGTTAAAAATATATTTGTAAACTCTTGTTAGAAAAATATTTCTAAGTGTTGAAATTCTAGAAAAATTTCGCCAGAGTTTCCTTTGTAAATGGAGGCGTCCATTCTTACTAGCATATCATTTTCTTTTGTAAAATCATTCAATCAATCATCATTCATCAATATACAATTTCTAATCACCAATCTTGACAAAAATAAGCATAAATCATAAACTTATGAACTTGAAATATTTATAAAAGCAAGTAGTAACTTACTAGCATGATTAGTGAGTCTTGTTACCTTTAAAAATGTGGTTAGTTTCTTAAAAACTTTATTTTTAAAGGATTTGAACATTTACAACTTCTAGTCATGATTTCCAAAAATATTTCTTTGAGAAATTTTCTTGTTACACAAGTGCTTATACACTTGTTTACTTACTAAAAATGTGTTTAGTTCATATAAGATCCAAGTTTTAACAAAACTCATATTTTTCACTTGGTTCTTTCGAAAAACCACTCATAGATCTTTAGATCTACAAGTTTACAACTTATTTTGATCTTTATTTTTCAAGAAACATGTATGTAATCAAGTTCATAGCTTATGTGTGGATGATTTCATCATCCACAACATTTTTAACCTTCACATCTTGCTAGTTCATTTCTTTAAACATGATCTAGCAAGTCTATGTGATGAACCATAACATTTTCTAACATACAACATTCAACAAGCACAACAACACAAGATCAACATGATTTCAACATCACTTTAACCATTTTTTTTTCATCTCTAGTTAGTTTATACTTCAAGACTTTGATTATGTTCTTTAGAGTTCTTACATTTTCATCATTCTTTCAACTATTAACCACCAAAATTATGAACAAGATGAAGATCTAAGGCACTTACTACTAGCACAAGGTTAGGGGAGTTTCAAAGCGTAAAAGTGATGGATAAAAGAAAACAAGAGCGGTCCTTGAGCTTCCGAACACACCAAGCTTAGTTGTTGGACCTCTTGCACCTTTGGATGAGTGTAGATTGTATGTATGAAGTTTGATAGTGGTGGTATGGTGGTGATAGGATGGCGGCCGAACTAGGGATGAGATCGGTACGATACCGGTACCGATACCGTAAATACCGTTACCGAAATTGAGGAAATGTGGATACCGATTACCATACCGTATTTATAGATTCGGTACCGGTACGGTATCGGTACCGGTATTTCGGTACTTTACCACATTGGTACCTCTTTGGTGTCATCCATTGTTTTACCTAAAAAAATTTCATGTGCAACCCATCCATCCATTATTAACTGAACTAGAGTAATATATAGAGGAATGTAAACAAAAGTTAAACATATTAAGTAGTCAAAAAAATCAAAAGGTAAACATCCATGGGTTCCACTTTTAACACCCAAATTCCAATATGTCTAAAAAATCATCATAATTGATTAAAAATAACCAAACAAAAGAAATTTGATATTGGTTTTTGTAAAACAATGTTCAAGAAAATATAACTTCATAGTGGGATCTAAGATAATAGCAAAATACATAAAGTCATTATTAAATTTGGTATTAATACCGGTATTTACCGAAAAATACCGGTACCGATACCGAATTTCGAAAAATCTATAACCGATACCGGTACCGTTTATGATCGGTACGGTACGGCATCGGTACGGTACCGGTATGGTACCGGTATTTCGGTAAAAAATCTCATCCCTAGGCCGAACCAAAGGGAGAGAGGAGAAGAAAGAGCTTGTGTTTGTTGTTTGTGAAATGAAATGATCAAGTTCCTAATGTGCTAATTTATAAACCAAAGTTATCTTTTATCCAACATGTATAATGCTCCTAATCATCCAACATTTGCAAATAAAATAATCAAAAGAAGTGTGGGGATGTCCCCACATCCATGACCATCGAAGGGGGGGGGGGGTATGGGGTTGGGTTTCAATTCTTTGTTACAAGTTTAGTTAGAATCTAGTTAGGATTTAAAGGTTAAATTTGTATGTTAAGGTGTGTTATTTAATATAAAGTGTGTTAGGGTGTTCGGGGACCCTAACTAGCTCAGAAAAGTAGAAACAATGTGTTTGGCAATATTTTTATGTTTCAGGTATAGTCCGGTTGTTCGGTTGGGTGTTATTCCGTTAAAGTGCTAAATTAGTCGTTAAAGTGTCTTTTATATTACTTTTAGTGACACATTTAATTCCCAACACTTTGGAAAATGTCTTGGATTATTTTGCCAAGTTTTTGCACTTTACTAGCATTATTAAATGCTGAATTTTGTTATTTAGTGCAGAATTATGCATTTAAAGTATGTTTTAGGCACTTCCCGGCACTATAACTATCACCTAGTGACGCAGTTTTATGGTCCTCACTTCCCTACACTCCCTACTTGTGTAGTATTCTATCTCTGGCTCATACTGGCCTCAAAAATATTGTCTGCTTGGTGCTGGCATTGTCAGCATGTCTCTGGGTTATCCGCTCACTATGCTAACTGTGCTTTGTGCATCAAGTTTGTCACTAAAGTTTGTGTGTAAGAAATAGAGTGACAGTATAAAATGTGATGCATATGTATGTATGTAACATAATTCAGTAAGTAGTTAAATCAACAGTTGTAATCAAGCATAGTCATTAAGCACAATTTAAGAATTAATTAATTGTACGGATACCTGAAATTTTGAGGGTTGTCACATCCTTAACTTTACCTAGGTGTTACATCATCCGATTTTTTCAATTCTTCTTCACCTCACCCCAAGGAAATGGTTTAATCATGTGAACTCCACTTAACCCTAATTTTTAGTGGTTTTTGGTTTAAAAAATAAAAAAAAATTAATTCAATCTCTTAATATCCCGTTAACATGTTATTAACAAATAAACTCTTTAACGCCCCTTAACACAAGAAGAGAGTCATGTGCAATGCTGGTTAACATGTCATGTCATCGTTAATGTTGCAGACGTTATGATACATACCAATGCCTAATATGTAATAGTAGTTGGGGGTGGAACTTTTTTTTTTGAACAACCAAACCAACTTTCATTACCTTTTAACATTACAATACAATTGAAGCCGAGCAAGGTGTTGGCTACAATTTGCATCTAGGACCAAGCACAGAAACCATTACATTCCTGACAACACACCATGAACTAAGACTCCACCTTTACAATGCTAAATCATCATGATCTTTGACTCCACTTTACTCTACTAGGTAAGAACACCATGACACCTGACTATATAAGATAGGAAAGTATATAACCAACTAGTGGAATGCCCCGCCCGCCTTGTGGGGTGTTTCGATTACTTGTACATTCTACTCATAACGCGATCTGAATACAATAATATGGAGACGTAGATAAAAATATCATCTTCAAAGGAAAAAATACTACTCATAACGCGATCTGAATACAACAATAGAGTAACTTTATTAAAGTTGAGAAGTAGAAGCGTAAAGTGAGTTAAAACAATTTGGGTAAAGTTGAGGTATTAAATTTAATATTTTCAGCAAAAAAAGGTATTAAATTTTGCCTTTCTTGAGTTTTGGACCTGGTCACTTCATTAGATTGAGTATACATCAACCACACACCATTTTAATACTAAGATTTGCTTTAAACTATATATATATTAAAAATGAAACAACCAAAAAAATAATTAAGGATCTAGTAGGTGTCGCATTTTTTCACCAATAACAAAAGTTCATTATTCACGGCCATAAGGGGACTAGGGGTGGTAAATGTTTTGCCCGTGATGATTGTTTTCCATGCGTGATGAACTGATCTAACCCACTGCCACCAATCAACTTCAACGCGTGAATTGTTCAACGCGTGATGGTGTTTATGTTGTGAGGGTAATTGTTGTTTGGGGGGATTTGTTGGGTGTGGTGGTGAGTGATGACCATTGCCACTAAAAAGGTTGTGAGTGATGAAATAATAGTTGATGACATGGCGGAACTTGATTGGGTGTTGTGAGTGATGAGTGATGACCACCCCCACCCCCCTAAGAGATGTAATATAGGGAATAAAGTTTTTGTTGCCTACACTTCGCGGCGGGAAATCAAGACATGTCACTCATCTAGTAGACCATGTGCCATACTCTTAGTGGTATGGTTGTTATCAGAGGCAGACTTAGGTAGAGGTTTGGGTGTGTGGGCACACCTCTTGAAAAAAGAAGTTTTGTGTATTTTATAAGGTAAAATCTCAATCGCACCCATTGAAAATTGAGTTAAACCCCTTGTTTACACCCCTTGAAAATATTTCTTAGGTCCACCACTGGTTCTTATTCCCCTAGTATTGCACCACACGTACCACCGCTGAACAAATTCCACAAAGATTCCCTTTCTCTTTCATTATGTCTCCCCTCTTCTAAACTGTAATTTCGGTCACCGACGTCGTAAAGGAAAACATCGCCTTATGACCAAGTGCCACCAGGCAACTTGGCTGGCACTATTACAGGCTTCCTTCCACGTGGCTGAATGACCAGGTACTCCTACCGACATGGTTGTAGTAGCAACGGCTGCATGCAAATTTAACGGACACGAAAGTACGGCTATCGGCATCTGTTAATGGTGGCCGGATATGACTCTATTGGCATCTGTTTGTTTTTTACTTAATAGAAAAGTATTGTATGAATGTTTAGTTGCAAATTGTTGCTTAGTAGTTGAACAACATTAAAAAAAAGTCTCAATTCCTGCTGGTTACAAATTGTTTCTTCAACAAGCTAATTTGGGTCCACTCAACAGAAAGAGTCAAAACGGGCTATATTTTTAAACTTGTTAATTTAAAATAGGTTACTACCACCCATTACCATTGTTTATCTCCATCACCTATTTGTTGTAGTAGTTGCCACCACCACAAAAAGTCATCCACCATCAGCGTCGCCGCCGCCCCAACGTCGTTAGTGTTGGAAATATTGAAGGTGGACATACAAGTTAGTATGTTTCCTCTATCCCACATTGGTGAAGGGAGTGAAGTTTGAGTGGTTTATAAGGGATTACTCCTTATGGGCCACCAAAGTGTTAGATGGGTTGAGAAGTGGATAAAGCCCACACGCGCGCCGAGCCGAGCCACGAGCTCGCGATTGGTCGCATTTGAGTTGCACTTTGCATTTTGCACGTACGCATCGTCACGAGGAGCTTTTATTTTTAGCTAGGGTCCGATTCAGGTGTGTCAGATCTGTGGATCGAATGAGATAAGGAGATAGAGGTGAATTCGAAACAGTGGGGGTTATCACATTATCTCTAGTAATTCGAATTCGTATGAGATATCTCCAGCAACCGAATTTGGTTCTAGATGGTTATTGCACTCCCCGTTTTTCTCATTCTTTGGTATGATCACAACCTAAAAATAAAAGCCTACTGCT
The DNA here is from genome assembly GCA_030545235.1 of Helianthus tuberosus. NCBI lineage: Eukaryota > Viridiplantae > Streptophyta > Magnoliopsida > Asterales > Asteraceae > Helianthus > Helianthus tuberosus. Next base: position 154,372,135 of record CM060371.1, on the reverse strand, counting down.
ACCCATTTAAAACACACAATTCGCAGCCTTCAGTTTCTTCTCCAGCTTCTGCGTTTTTTCTGGTTTCCATTGCTGTTGGAATACCGGATCAGTTCTGCATTAAATCCTGGGAGTTTACGCTACAGCTCACAGCAATACGAGTCCGTAAAATCCTTTAAGAACAGGAATCATCCGTGCAGTTCGAATATCGCCTTTCTTAATCGCCAGTTCGAAGATCGCCTTTCTTAATCGCCCGGTTGGTTTTAATTTTGTGTTCTTTAATTCGTCCGATAACGGGACAGTCTACTTCTACCTTTCTTTAATCAGTTTGTTCAAGTTGGAACAAACTGGTTTGGCCAATAACTCGGTAATTAATAAAATTTATATTAATTTACTGTTTGATTGAAATATTTTTCTACAGTTACCACCATTTGCTGTTACTGCCTTCGTCAACAATGCCACCATCGTTGTCGATACCACCACAACCGGCAACGCCAACGAAACTCGCTGCCGACACCACCTCATTATCATCGCCATCACCTCCACACGTTGCCACTAGCCACCATAAAAAATATAGCAGCTGACCTATGTTGATTTTTTTTCTTTCTAAAACCACATATTTCAACTCAGATTAAAACGACTTATTTCAACTCGGATCCATTTTTTGTTAGAACCCATTGGAACTCGAACCAAATTATTACTTTTTAAAACCGGTCCGCTATGACTCAAATTCGTATTGAACAGTTGCCCAACTCGTCCGGTTTGCGCGACTTAAATATTATTTATGTCTCGATGCAATGTTATTTGTATAAGCTTGATATTAAATTTCCAAAAACAATTAGTAACCACCATATTCAATGGATACATTATCAACTAATACAAAGAAAAAAATGTTTGATTTTGTTGTTGGTTGATTGAAAGAGGTTTAAGGGTAAGGGGCAAAGAAAGATATTGTTGGTTGAGTGAAAAATGTTGATGTTTTAGTAGAAACTTGAAATCAACATTTCTTTGTATATAAACTTGAAGTGTGAGCAAAAGAAAGAGATCTAAAGTGATGAGGTAACAGGAGGACGGATAAAACAAGTGAAAGAAGATATACTTTTTTATGTATAAAAATAATCATTCAAAACTTTTAGATGATACCTTACTTTTTTTTTTAAACGGCAAAAAATCTCACGTGTAAACTTATCCTGTTTGGGGCTATGTCTAAGGTCGACTCCTTGATCGTCGTGTCATATTAACATATCAGAAATATATATATTCTGTCATATAAGCAACAATTTTTTTGTTTTGTTATTTAGTTTGGGAAGCTTTGACTCAAATACTTCTGGAACAGATTTGGAAAACATGTCATGTTTCTCTGTACTTGAATAATCTTAGTCTTGAGACCCTTGAAAAGATTGTATGAATTGTCATTAGCCAAGAAAGAAACATCATTTGGTTGCTTTACAAATTGTCTTATCAACTTTTCTATGGCTTGAAATTGGGATGCACAATAGAAGATTATTATGAAAAGAGTTGATATAGGAGTTTCTTCTTCTAAGAGTCTCCACAATAGAAGATTAAAAGGGCTAAGGAAGTTAGTCATATCACCTCTATCCACCCACTTCGGGTTTTGCCTCTCTCACAACAAAACAAAACTGCTTGTAAAACCTGCACCGTTCTCCTCCTCTCTCACATAACCCGTTACATGTTTTTGCACAATTTATATTTGTTATGAATATAGATTTATATTTATATTAAAAAAAAAAAAAATTATACTAGTAATAATTTTGCAAAACTAAAATATATTCATTCATTTAAAACAATTAAATATCAGAATGAAAAATAAAAATAAAAATCTTTTCCTGAGAACACACACCAACTAACAAGAAGCAATGCAAGATTTGAGGAGAAACTCTTCTTTTGTGTTTCAAACAACTTTCAATACCTTCAAAATCCTCACAAACTGATATTATTAATATTATTATTATTTTTATTATCATCTCCCCCTTTTTTGCCCTAATCTTCTTCTAACTCATTCTTCACCTCATCAAACCCTAATTCTCTCAATTTCTCACACATCTGCTCTTCAATTCTCAAAAATCACATCAATTTTCACTCAAATTCGATTACGTTTACATTGATCGGTTTCAATTTGCAGTTCGTTGTACATATTCTTCATTGATTATGATGATGATTTCAACCGAATGCATGTATGCAATCCAGTGATCTCCAATCATAACCGTTAGGTTTTGCTCTACACGATCTCGATAAATGTCCGGCGAACCGTCAATATCTCCGATCCATTGCTCCGGCGATATCAAAACCGACAACAAACCTGCAGAAAACGACAATAACGGAAGCGGTTATGTAGCGAGGAGAGAGAGACCGTCGCGCGCGTGTACTGCACGCTCCGCTGCTCGTCTCCAAGCGGCTGCGGTTGCGGAAGCGGCGGTTGCCGGTGGCCGGAAGCCGAAGTCAAAACGGCAGCGTTTCCGGCGAGAAGTGGAGGAGGAGGAAGAAGAAGAGCCGCCGCCGTCTCCTCCGAATCCGTACAGTAGTATTGTGACGCCGTTGGTGCGAGAGCTTCCGTTGTCGCAGTTGTCACGGTTGAGTATTAGGTCTATGCCGGAGCTGGCTGCAATTCTTAATTTTTTAAATGTGAGCTATTTGAAACATTCAGTTTTGTGTTATTTTAAGTTGTGCTATTGGAATATGATGAATTGTTTTGGTGTTTTGTTGTGCAGGTTTTTAGGCCTCTTTTGAATATTAAAGTTGAGTTCTCTGTGGAGGAGTTTGAGACGACTTTGATTACGCCGAATGGTACTTTGAGTGACATTCATATTCCATTGTTAAAGGTTGGTATGCTGTGCCTTGGATAAAGTATTATTGTCGTTCATTACTTTACCTTTGGTTTTGTCTTGCAAGTTCATAACTCATAAGAGCAGTTTCCCTGGAGTGTTTTTTGTTTGTTATTGAGGAGAGATTGGTGTGATGTGGAGGAGAGAGCGATTGGTTTTAAAAAGCCGAGAAAAGCGCAAAAGCTTACAGCTTTTCGTATGAGAATCACAATGTATTTGTGTGTGTATATATTTTTCTGATAGGCTTCTAGTATCATCTACCCAAAGTTTATATAGACAATGTATAAATAAGCTCTAAATATGGTATAGTATCTAAATTCTAAATGACCTATATGTACAACCTAAAACGCGTGTTGTACAACATCAACAACAACAACCGTGCCCGGTACAATCCTGCCGATAGCCAAGCTATTGGTTGGGTCTGGGGAGGGTGGGATGTAGGCAAGCCATACCTCTATCCCAGGGGATAGAGAGAATGTTGCACAACATCATGATGCACAAATCTATTCTTGTACAAATAGCGCGCCTCAAGATTGCGCCTGATGTCTTATTTGTGTGAAAAGCGAACCTCACCCGTGCCTTTTGTGCAAACGGGTTTATGTGAGTGAAGGGAGGAGAGAGATTTTTTTTTGGGGGTTGTGAGAGTGGCAGATCGGGCAGCTGCCAGCTGCCCACATGAACCCTTTTTTTCACCATGTCCGCTTTTCACTATTGTGGGTGCTCTAAGAGTGAATGTAACCATTTTGGTTTGTGTACCATAATTGTAGCCAAGCTTTCATGTTGACTCCAGATATAATATTTGAAAGGGGCCAATATATACTCTAAAGTTTGTAGCTTTAGAGTAACAGCTCTAGGAAACAAGTTTTTGTATGTATCAAAATGAAACGAGCTTGAATATTTGCCTGTTTGGATCTAATGATTACTAAATGTATGTCAAGCTGATCATTTCTTAAGTGTTAGGATGTCTAATGGTAATAGTTTAGAAACTTGGAAGGTTCAGTGATGGACTAATAGGTTTGACTTTTGAGCGGGGTTGGTCAAGTGTCGCCTTTTTCATGGTCTATTTCTTACCATCCAGAATGCATGACCTAGATCCTGTTGATTTCGTGCATTAAAATTGAAGTGGATAACAAAGAAAAGAAAGCTTAAAAGCACAATTTAATTTGGAAATAATGACTTGGTCAAATATGAAAATAGCATCTTGTGCAAATTTGGTAACCTTGATTAATCGGTTGTCTACCAAAAGTTTATGCATATTCTAATAAGTCATTAACATTTACAACATGAGTGTAAATAACCTCAACTAGATAAAACTATACATGGATATATAGCAGATTACACCATGTCTCTAAACAACATATGAAATGAAACTACTTCCACATACATGCAGCTACCTCTGCACGTAAGTGCCATCAAAACGTTAGGTGCATTTAGAGCTGGCCATATGATTATAGACCCAATAGGGAAATGTTTACCAAACTGACTTAAATCGCTGTTTTAAGCTGTGAAGAATGATTTAAATTGTGCCCGATTACTTTTGATGGTAGGTATGTGACCTTTATGGTTGTATTTGATGATGGCCAATTTAGGTTGGTTAAATATTGATTTTATGTTTTAGTGTAAAGCTATCATCTTTTCTAAATTATTAAAGTAGGTTTAAAAAGGAGTGCATCTAATTCTTATTTCTGATAACCATCTTACTACTGAAGTCTATTTCAAGCTTTTTATACCAAATGACTTGAATGTTCATTTTTTTTTGATACTCTGTTAGTTTTATTTTCTACTAATATTTATGTTGTAAACCAGTACATCCCAACTTTGGTAAAGTTTTTTTGTTCGTTGTAAGCACCATAAACTTTCTTACTTGTGGTGCTTCTTTTGTGGTTTGATGGAAATTATCAATTTATACTGGAAGTAGCCGAATTGAGTCATCCATGTGACTGTAAAACCTTGTGGAATTGCCTTTTGAGGATATGAGCTAAAACACAATTAACACATATTCACACAAGCTCTACTGTGGCCACCTATATAATGTCATAAGGTGTAATAATATGTATCTTTGTGATGCTCACATGTTATTTATTTTTACTTTTCGTTACTGATTAGACTATATCTTCTTTCAGAATTTGCATTTGGTCATCTTGGCTTGTGTTTTCCATAATGTTGATGTAATTGATTTATAACATATTTCTTGCTTTGATGTTTTGTATTTAGGCAATACCCCCTGTTGCTCGGGCATTAGGAAGAAACACATGGGTTACTGTTCTATGCAGAAAGCTAAGAGATTGGTGGCACTGGGTACGCTATAAAATCAGCACATTGACGGAATTATAATTGTAATTTGTAACTATGTTCGTTTATAACCGAGTTCACTTTTGAAACCTATATTCCAGGTTGCAGAAGGGGAATTACCTATTGTTGCATCACATGGGTAAGTTATGGTCACAATATGGCATATTGGCACTAGTTTTTATCAATAGTTTACCATCTATATTTTTGTTTCAGGGCAGAGATTGAAACGTACAATACACTTGATCCTAGTGTTCGTGTGATGATATTGAAAGCTTTATGTGATATTCGTGTTGAGGTACCCTTTATAGATTAATAATGTGTCAATTAACCATTATCTTTTTAGTTAGTCAACAGTCAACTGAATGTTTGGCTCAAATCTTGCAGCAAGAAGATATCAGAAGCTATATAGATGACTCTATAAAAAACGGTGTCCCTCTTTCAGCATTTCGTAAAGAACGTGCAGGTGGCGATTCTCATGGAGTTTATTTCTGGTAGTATGCCAATCTTTGGGATCAATTTGTTTCATCATTATTGTAATCACCCAAAAGTATGTTGTTTGGTTTGTTAACATCTGTAATGTGACAAATTGGTTAAATATTAAAACAGAACCAAAAGTTAAATGGATTGAAAGTCACCTAATGTGTTATTCAAATGGTTGATTTGTTCAAAGTTCAAACAATCATATTGTCTTATGTTAACCTTAGGGGCCCACCTTATTTTAATACTCAAAACACATTTTGTCACCTCTAATTAGTGTGAACTTATTTGTCTTGTGTTTATTGGTGACAAGGTACGAGGATGATCCTATAATCGGGCAGAGATTATACCGTGAAATTAGGACAGTTGAAGTAAAGAAAGGGAAGGGGAAAAACGTACAGTGCGTTCCATCTTACCAGTGGGAAACCGTTGCTACTAATTTGGAAGAATTTCAAGACGTTTCAGTAAGTTATTGGTGAAACATTTCTGCTACTAAAAGTCTAAAACCACAGCCGTTTTAATCTTTTCTAACTTTTTCTGATAGGAAAAACTATCTTGTAGCAAAAACCGAACCGAGGCTTCGCTCGGGGAGAAATTAAAAAATGACATGCTACCCGAGATTGAGAAGGTCCATAAGGTAATGGATTATATCTCCATTTTTAACTGGTTCTTGCATAACCTATGTTAGAGAATATTTTACTTAATTTACATTGTCAAGAATTACATTAATAATGCGAAAAAAATAAGTAAATGGACCGACCCTATCAGGGCCCGCTTCAATCCGTTTCAACTTGTTCAGCTTGTTGTGATTTATTGTTGCAGAGGAAAGAGAAGCTGCTCAAGAAGCAACAACGAGAAGCTCTTCTTCTTGATGGCATGATTATCGATCCACTTGGCACTGGGCGCTCCATGCGTGGCAGAAAACCCGTGTCCTACACATTTGGTAAGATTTTTTACTTGATTTGTTTATATATTCATTGCTCACCTTTATTTTCGTTTAAATTAAATTTACCATTATCTAATTATGTCGAGTCATTGGACGAATTTGCAGATGATTATGACCGATCAATCAACGAGGCTATCAAGACAACAACGTACTTGTATTCTTTAATATTTCCCTTCTTACTTTTTAAAACTTAATACGTGTTTATATAGGTTATTATTTATTTTTTTTTTATTTTTTTTTTTAAATATTCTGGTTCTATTTTCTTTCAGAGCGAAGCAACCATTGCCCGAACCTACCGTGAGAAGAGAAGGTTTAAGACATGCTACTTCTTCAAACGGTACAACGGGTGCTCCTTCACAAAGTTTTCATCAACCTGTGCTAAGTCCATCATCTCCCGATGCACTGAATTTTGATGAAACTGGCGAGGACCATGCATCGGAACCATTGGATCGAAGGTAGCCCATGTTGCTTTCACAAGTTTGATGTGTGTAGCTAGGGGTCACAGTTTCAACCTGTTTACCTATTAATTGTCTAAAATTTTCAAAAAAATTGTCGAATGAGTAAAGTTCAAAATATTGTCTTGAATGAGTAATTTAAAAAAGTGTTAAATGCCATTTTCATCCCTGAGGTTTGGCCAGTTTTGCGACTTCATCCAAAGGTTTGTTTTTCCGCATCTTGATCCAAAAGGGTTGAAATCTTGCCATTTTCATCCCTGTCGCTAACTCCATCCATTTTTCTCCATTAAGTCAGGTATTTTTGTCTTTTCTGTTAACCTAAAGAATGGAGTTAAGTCAGGGGTATTTAGTAAGGGTATTTTAAATGCTTGTACATTAAGTGAAAAACCGAGTTTCCCTTTAAGTTAACAAAAAAGACAGAAATACCCCCGACTGAACGGAGAAAAATGGATGAAGTTAACGAGCCGGATGAATATGGCAAAATTTGAAACCTTTTGGACCCAAATGCTGAAAAACAAACATTTGGACGAAAGTCGCTAAACTGGCCAAACCTCAGGGACAAAAATGGCATTTTACTCTTTAAAAACGTCCAAAATATAAAAAAAAAAGTGTCGAATTATTGAAGTTTTAACCAGTTGCCTCAAGGCCCTATATTTGACCAATATTGACTTAAGTGTACATTAAGCGCCGCCTCAAGGCCCTGAGGCGTTTTTTCCGATCGCCTCATGCGCACTTTTCAAAACCAAGTGATTGACTTGTTTTCCTGTTGATGTATAGCAACAGGAAGAGACAGCGGCCTCAAAGATATTCAGCACACGACTTTGTAGAAGCAGTTTCAGATAATAATGCATGGATGTATAGTGAGGATGATATCGCTGGGGAAGCGGTATACGATGATGAATATGTGAAACAACGAAAGGGAAGGAGGAAGATGTCGAGTAGCTCCGAAGAGGAAGAAGACGAGTATCATTTGGAAGAAGAAAATGCCGATGAAGATGAATATGAAGAAGATGATGATTCTATGAGTGAAAGTGAAGACAGTGATAGGCCACAAAGATTTACAAAACTGCCATCCCGAACAAGGGGTAAAAAACTGAGGTCGGTTGGTGAACTTCAGCCAGGTCTTCGGCGCAGTAAACGCGCTACGCGTAACCGTATTGATTACACGCGATATGAGTTTTCAGAGTCGGAACCCGAGTTAGATAACAAGCCCAACAAGTCAAATGCTTCCGATAAAAGCTCAGAAGCAAATGATTCTCCAGGTTTTTCAGTGGGAAGTGAGGACACTGATGCAAATGATGACAATGATAACCATAATGACCTTGTGGCCGATAGTGACAATCATAATGACGTGATGGTTGACCGTTCAACCATTATCGAGCAACACCCAAAGACTGAAAAGGAAGAACAGAGTGAACCTGAACCTCCGCCACCCATGAAAGTAGACGAGCCTGTCCAAGGTGATTTTAAAGACGGTGAAGAGAAAAGAGGGTTTCTTGATCTAAATGAGCTCGCACCAGGTTCAGGCTTTGATGAATGTTCGGTATTAAAGGATGGAAATACAGATAATGTATGATATATCATATATAATATATGTTAGTTTTGATATTTAAGGAAAATTAGGAGGATGCTTCGTTGGTGAAATTTTATGCAGCCCATCTCCAACGTATGCTGAGAAAATATGTATCATCTTTCTTTTCTTCTTTTTATTTTTTTAGTATTTTATTTTATATTTAAAGAAACCTGAAAGTAAGGGCGATTTGTTGTGCTTTAGTGACTATTTTTGTTGGCCCCAAATAACATTTTACTTGACATTTAGCGATCATATGATGTTCAACCCTAGTTTATTTAAGATATATTGTGGAGGTTGTAAATTGCTTTTAATTTGTTGTGGTCATTTTGGAATTTCCATGTTGAAAGTAGGTTGTAAATCATTTTATTTGCCAATAGGGAGCTATTGCTATTTCGGTAGTGGCATATGGTTTTTAGACTTTAGAGTGTAAGTTAAAGGTTTTACGCCCCGCTTGCGGTGTGCATATATAATGTATATATATGTGGGCCATTTGGGGGTAAAAGTGAAATTGCATTAATTTTAACGTTATTTTACTAATTTCGTGAAAATAACGTTAAAAGCGGATGACGGTTAATCATGCATCATGTAGTGACGTTGATAGCGGAAAGACAGGGGGTACATGATGCACTGATCGGCATTTTTGCCGAGAGTTATGCACCTTATGTCCAAGGATTGATGCAAAACTACTATGGAGCCGGGGGTCCCACTGGAAGCAGCCTCTCTATTCCTACAGGGTAGAGGTAAGACTGTCTACATCTTACCCTCATAATGATGAGTGTAAGTCAAAGGTTTAAATCTAGGTAAACGAATGTTTTCATAATTATTAGAGTAAAGTTGAGTAGTAGTTTAAAAAACATTTTATTTAGAGTTTATTTTATAGTTGGAATAAAATATTTTAAGAACAAAAAAAGATCAAAATATACCGTTTTACAAAAAGTAGTCATTGAGCACTTAAAAAAAATCATTTTGTTGTGTGGCAATGATAAAAAATGAAAGTTTGATATGAAGATTCACATAGACGTGGGTGAGAAGTGAGAGCAACTAATGGAGTAGTTTATAATATGCCCGATAAGCTTTTTTACTTGTGTTTTACTTCAGCTTCTATGCACATCAAAGGTGGTGTTTATGCAAGTGAGTTTTTCTCTAAATCTTAGTTTTTTTTTCCTTCTATGAAACTAAGCTAAGTTCAGAAACCACTCATTAGTGTCATTTTCATAAGCACTCACAATTTGGAAACCAAGGGTTGAGAAACCACTAATAGGTAGGAGTGAGCATAAAAACCTATAAAACAAATCATAACAGAAAAATCGAAACCGAACAACCAATTTAATCGATTGGCTATCTAAATTTAATACTAGAACATGTGTTATGGTGTGTGATAGCAAAAGTGAAAAGCACACCACTTAGGCAGCATGTAAGCATTGATTGGCTATCTAAATTTAATAGGAGATGAGAGTGTGTCAAAAAACATGGATCAAACTCTTTTATTTATAAAACTCAACAAAAATCTAAGAAATATGTACAGAGAACGAACAATCAACTCACTCCTCACAAGCAGATCATCAACTTGACGATCTGCATACACTATCAACAAGATCTAACACTCTGACACTAGATCTCAACACGAGATCATCAAGAAAGATCGTACAAAGCGTAACCTAGGAGAGAGAGAACAAGTTCTCTGGACAGATGAAAACTAGTGAGAGAAAATATCCGGGGTGTGTATATTAAAAGATAAATCTTCTGGACGTAGCTGTATTATACGCATTCCAAGCCCATGTTGAGTATACATCCAGCCCATATTACGCGTGAACCCATCAGCTAAGTTGAAGGATGCGTCGGGCCTTGTCCTGGCCCAGACGTTAACCCTTCAAAGCCCAATATCAGCTCCAGACTCCTTAAACAAGCCCAACTCTGTTCCAGATCTCATAAGCTCGGGCCCAACATACAAAAAAAAAAAAAAACACAAAATATTAGAAGCTACAATATTAAAGTTCAACATATGTTTGATATTGAATTGGAAATATACATATATTTCAACAGAGTGAAAGGTTTTTGCCTCACTAGCGTGCAGGTAGCCACGATGAGCCTTCTCACAGCCACTCACTTGAGTGAGACGATGTTTTTGTGATAGTGATGCATACATGATTTTAGGGCTGGCTTTGGGCCTGTGCAAGAGGTGCCATTGCACAGGGACCAAAACATTTAGGGGCCCAAAATTATCTAAAAGTTAATATATATTTTATATATAAATTTGCTGTAGGAAGAATTGTACATAATACTCTTTTAGCTCAATGGATGCAACAATTAATTTTAAAGCTGGACGCTCCGGGTTCGATCTCCCCTGTTGGTTTTTCCATTTTTAATTCATTTTTTGTTTTTCATTTCTAATTGATGTTTTTTTTTTCATTTCTAATTGATGTTTTGTTTTTGTTTGGGTCTCAATGGGTTGATTTAACTTGTTTTATCAGTAGGGGGAAAAAGTCTCATGTGCTCACACTAATTGCAACTTTGCAAGCTTATTTTTTAGTATTAATTTTGATTTATGCTCACATCAATTGCAACTTTCCAAGCTTGTTTTTTAGTTTTAATTTTGATTTTTCACATTTAAATTTGGGCCTTTATAAATTTGCAAGTTCATTCATTTTTTCTTCTCATTTAATCTTTTACGTAACAAACTTTACATGTTTTCTTTTAGGTTTTTTATTTCTCATTTAACCATTTACACTATAAACTTAAAAGAACTCAGTATCTAGTTCTATTATTTTTATTTATATGAAAAGGTTCGTGTTGCCAAACTAATTTGGGTATGTTTACATATATTCAGTTCTTTTTGCTACGGTACTTTTGTTTTGTTTATGTTATAACAAATATAGTCGTATTGTGGTTTTTTGATATATGATTGATGAGTTTATATTATGGGAGGGGCCCAATTTTTTTGTTTCGCACAGGGCCCAAAAGTATTTTATCATTCTCGGGGACGGCCCTGCATGATTTACCCTTCTCTCTTGTTTACGTACCACAACGAATACCATTAGGCAATATGTTGGATTTTTTTAATGGCTCCAAGTTTTATAATTTTTATCATTATGATTTTTAAGTTGATTGTCTATTGTATGAATATGATCTAATGTAACACCCGAATTTGACAAGAGCGGTTGAAAATACCTGAATTTGAAGATTCGTTTCAGGTCTTCAGAAAGCGTAAGTCGACGCTTGTTTTCTAGGTAATTGATACACATGTGTAACAAAATGTTATAATTTTTATCATTATGATTTTTAAGTTGATTGTTTATTGTATGAGTATGATCTAATGTAATGCCTGAATTTGACAAGAGCGGTTGAAAATACCTTAATTTGAAGATTCAGGTCTTCAGAAAGATTAGGTCGACCCTTGTTTTCTAGGTAATTGATACACATGTGTAACAAAATGTTATTATCACCTTTGAAATTGTGTAACATTTTAAACAATGATATTTTGTTACATATGTGTAACAAATGCCTACAATTTTTTTAAATATTTTTTGTAATAACTATAATAACATATACGACATAAAAAAAAAATGTGTAACACCCCAAAACCCGAATGTCTATATTCGTTACATGTTTTAATATGGTACATTGAGAAATAAATAACTAGGTTAATTATCCTAGTTAAAAGTATAGTAGAAACAAGTAAAGAATGAAAGTGTGCCAATTATGTTAAATGGTAAACATGAGGGGCTAGATGGTATAGGATGAAAGATGAGTTATTAAAAGAAAATAATACACACACAAACACACCTTCGTGTGTGTGCAAGATCGACCAGGAGACTCCCATGGAGTCTCAAACCCTAAACATGAAAGATCATCCAATTGGAAGGCTAAATGATGCTTAAATTCATAACCAAACACGGATTAACGATCACCTTCACAAGGGGATCGTAAGGAATCATGTGGAGACGGACTCAAGCGCGAAAGGCTAACGGGTCAAGAAGAGGCGTGGAAACGGATGTGGACACGGATTCATGAGGTTGTACGGATAATGAGCGTTTATCACGAAGATTAAGGATCGAAGACCGAGTCACTAGAGAGATTGTACGGGGACGTTGAATGTAAAATGTAGAAAACATAAGCTATGTCTTTAATTAGTAAATAAGAGGATGACAGATTTATAATAAGAGTTATGATAAAGTTAAAGTTTAAATAAGTTGAGGTATTTATAAAGAAAGAAATTTTATGGCACGAATTTCCGCTGCGACTTTTGTCAAATATGTGTTAGGGTGTAACAAAATGTTTGATTGTTTGATAGGGTTTTCTTAACTCAAGTGAGTTTTCCAATTATAATTCCCCTATATACATACGAGATTCAATATAAATAGATTTTAATGTGAGAAACGTATAAATAATTAGTTATTATGCTTAAACCGGAGTAATTATAATTACACAATAATTTTGTACCAGGGTAATAATTATTTTCATTTTGTTGTAGTAGTGTGGTGTAATAATTATTTATACTATACGCAACAAATGAAGTTACAATAATAATCTTAATTGTTCTAGTTCAAAAACTATAGCGTAGTAGTTACTCTATTATTTGTATGTTACTCACATTATGAGTTGTTTAATTTGATCGTGTGTGTATATATATATATAGAGGAAGGTTAACGTATATTACGGCTTAACGTACATCACGTACGACAGATAATTATGCACGTTCATTTGAAAATCACGCAAGTTATAAACTCAAAAAACCTAATCATGCATGTTGAAAACAATAATCACGCACGTTATCACGCATGCCCTACCTCCCGGTTCAAAAATCGCACCCCCTGTTCTACGATCTGAAACCATTGTTACTGTCCTCTGACTCCAATCGTGTCGCAACTGCTGGCAATTGGGTACCTGTTAAGACACGATTAGACCTGTTTGACTGAAAAATACACCCTTTGACTTTTTTAATTTTTAAAATAATTAAAATTACAATGTTAGGATCTATCATTTATTCATCTTTGTACTTAAAACATAAAACTGTTTTATAAACATGAGGTAGAAAGTAGTTAAACGAGTCGTAATCATGTTTGAAACTTATGTTGTGCGCGCCGTCAGAAACCTGTTAAACCTGTTAAGACACGATTTGCCAGCCTTAGTCGCAACCCCCGTCCCCTATACTACCCGGGAACGGGCGGCCGCGGCCATTTTCGGTGGTATCGGTGTTTATCAATTTGGCAGCGGAATTTGCATCAGGACCGTAATTAGGAAATATTTTATCAGAGTAAAATACCACGCTTTTAATATATTAAACATATGGGGAAATCCCAAGTTACAAGTACACACATTTTTCATAGGGATAAACCATATTTTATTTAAATAAAACATCTCTTTATTTTAGATAACTTTATAGCCACTTTTCCAAGCCTTCAGTGCTGTCTAGCTGGCTTCTATTTGGCTTTCATATTTTGTTACCTGAAACGCGTTTAAAAACATTTTGTCAGTGGGAAATACTGGTGAGTGAATCCCAGTTTAATCAAGAAGAGTTTTACCTTTTAACAGTATTGAGAGCGATTACAATGTTTATATCTACACAATTACTCATTCAGTATTGTCAATCCTGACTGGTGGGTCACATTACACATTGGCTAACTCTTTGTCCAATGGTAACGTTTTCCACATTTTGTATACAAAGCCCCAACATACCGTTTGTAATTGAAGAATTATAAAGACTCAATCACTGCTAATTATAATTTAAATAATTAAAAGTTTTGTAAAATAGTTTGCAAAAAGGTTTACAAAAAGGAGATTACTCACATTGCTGTTTTAGGGTTTTCCTTAAGGATTTTCTGGTGATTATCTATTAATTTACACAAATACACACGTGTTAGTATAATAACCCAATATTTATATTAATGATACCCTCCCCGAGACGACATTCCAACGACTACGTCGGGCAGAACCACGACAACCGTTACGGAACCCTGGATCAATCGGGCAGCGTATCTAATACGTAACAGGGGTTATGATACTTACAACGAGGCAAAACTTCGTTATTTAGAGGGGTATTATGCCTGGGAATTACTTTAACTAAGTAGAAATTCGAGAGAGAAAAGATATGTGAGCGATTGGAATGAACTGCCGATGCATTCAATTTATAGGGCCTGATTTCAGGTCCCTCGCAGCCCGCGAAGGTTGTAGCCAAGGGCTACGCGGCCCGCGACGTAGGGTAAGTAGGCCCTAGCCGATCCGGGTCAGCGCTATAGGCTCCACACATTGCACGACATGTCGCAGCACCGGGTTGCGCCTCATGTCCCTTTGCTCGCGCCCCACGTAGACCTAGAGGTAGTCTTACGCGGCCCGCGACAGCCCTAAAAATCTGGTTTTTAATTAAATGTAATAAAAATAAAGGTATTCGGGGCTTGTTTTCGTATACGGGGTGTATTTTAAGACATATAGGGGCATTTTAAATGTCGGGAAATATTTTGGAGGGTTGTTATAAATCGAATCAAAGCTTGGTCATGTTCCTGCATCCTCTGTTCTACGGTCTGAATCAAAGCTTGGTCATGTTTCTTCATCCTCTGTTCTACGACTTGATTTCGAGGGTCGACGTTTTGATGAAACTTTTCAAAATCAACGTTGAATTTGAACCCAATTCGATGAAATTGATCGAAAAATAGCCAATTTGATGTGAAACGAAAAGAAAATTGAAACGAATTGGACGAAATTGATCAAACCCAAGCTAAATGAAAATTTGATATAATCACGCATGTTATATCAAAATAATCACGCACGTTGTCTTACGTGATGTACGTTAAGCCGTAATTTATTTTACACTTTCTATATATATATATATAGGGTAAGGTTCATGCGAGAACCACCCTTATTGCGAAAACCGCAAGAACCAATGTGAACACAAAATAAAATCTAAAAAAAATCAAAAAAGCACTCAAGTTTTTTTTTTATTTTTTTTTATATTTAAAAAAAATCGCTATATTTCGTTACCATAAAAAAATAAAAAATAAAAACTTTTTTTTTCGAGTATCAGTTATCCATGCACATGTGCATATGTATCATTACTTCAACAAATTCGGTAATACGTTATCAGGAATAGACAATTGCACTTTAATTTACAATACCATTAGTAATACACTACTTTTTACATTACCAATATTCAAAATGCACATGTGCATCATTAGGTATAACCATGATATAACGTGTTTTGGTACAAAAAGTTTGTGATTTTGAATGGAGAAGTAGGCCCATATACATGTTTTTTGGTTAGTTATATCTAGTGGTTGATGGTTTGGTTATAGTTGTCAATTTTTGATGTAATATGTTGATTGGATGGTATAAATGGTGTTTACATACATATAATAAAGTGAAAATATTGTTAATGGTATTGTATTATGGATGGTAGGAGGTAATGATATTGTATTATGGATGGTAGGAGGTAATAGTAGTGTATTATGGATGGTATGATAGATGAAAGAGAAAGTGTATTCAAAGTAGTGTACCAAAACACCTTATTTCATGTTGATACATATAAATTCACATGTGCATTTATAATATTGGTAATGTAAAAAGTAGTGTATTACATATGGTAGTGTAAATGAAAGTGCAATTGTCTAATATGTGTAATGAATTATGGAATTTGTCAAAGAAATGACAAAAATGCACATGTGCATGCTTGTGTATTATGGATGGAATGATAGATAAAAGAGAAAGTAGTGTACCAAAACACCTTATTTCATGTTGATACATATAGATGCACATGTGCATTTCTAACATTGTTAACGTAAAAAGTAGTGTATTACACGTGGTAGTGTAAATATAAGTGCAATTGACTATTATTTGTAATGGATTAGGGAATTTGACAAAGAAATGATACATATGCACATGTGCATGGATAACTGTTACTCGAATTTTTTTTTTATTTTTTTTATTAACAAAATATAGCGATTTTTTCAAAAAAATAGTAAAAAAATAAAAAAAAATTTGGGTGTTTTTTAGATTTTTTAGGAATTACTGTTTGTGTTCACACTGGTTCTCACGGTTCTCGCAATAAAGTGTGGTTCCTAACGGATCCTTGTCCTATATATATATATATATATATATATAGGATTAGGTTCATTTGTGAACAACTTCTTGAGAGTGAACTGAGTAAATTAATCTTGGCCCTTGATCATTTTTTTAGATTAAAAGGGTAAGATTGACATTAACTAAGTATTTTTAATTAAAATTCCTTAATTTTCTCATCTCTTAACTCTCTCTCTCTCATTTTTAATTATTTCTCCATTATTTTAATTATAAGAGATTGAAGGGCTAATGTTTTTTTTTAAATAAACTCTTATGTTCTTTTAAAATTAAATATTAAACCTAATTAAATTATGTTTTTTTAACATATGTGTATACAGGTCAGTATATACAAGACTTATACACTTGTGTATTATTACATCTTGTTCCCACAAGTCGGTATAAACCAGATTTATACACCTGTGTATTATTCAAGTACATATGTGTATACAAGTCGGTATATACCATACGTATACACATGTGTATTATTCAAGTACATAGTATATACATGTCGGTATATACCAGACTTATATACCTATGTATTATTAGATCTTGTTTCTACTATGCATTTTTTCATCAAACATTGATCTAATACATATATGTATAGAGAATGTAATTAAATATTTTTAATCGTGTTCTAGATGGAACAATATTTGATAATGTTTGTATTTTTTTAAGTTATCAAATATTAAGTTAGGTAATTTGTGAGAGAAAAAAGTATAAAGATTGTAATTAAATATTCTTTTAATTGAAAAGGGAAATCAGGAGAGAGAAAAATCAATTAATTAAATGAAGAGAGAAAAATACAATTATACCCTTGTGTTTATTAAAATACATATAAGTTACAAAATATAATTACAATTTTACCACTAAAGATAAAATCTAGATCTACAAAATCAATGGTTATGATAAGTTCATTTTGTTCACAAATACACCATAGTTCACTCATGAACCCTACCATATATATATATATATATATATATATGATTAGAGTCAAACACAAAGTCTCATAAAAATAAGTAGTCGTAAGAAGTGTATCAGACAGACTCCGATTAACCTCGTTCAAGCATCATTGGAACCATCTCATTGAACTCTACGATATGAGATTTTAGGTTTTCACTTTTGGATTTATAGCTTGTAGATTTTAGAATTTTTGTTTATAACATTGTGTCTTTTTTATATTTGCGTCATTGTGTATCTTTTTTCGACTCATTAAGTCTCTTTTCCTCAACATTGTGTTATATTTTTCGTCATTGTATTATATTTTGCTCGACATTGTGTTATATTTTGCGATCCATTGTGTCTTTGTACATGATGTGTGCAAAATGCAATATATAAATTACATCAATTGTGGCATAAAACTAACCTTTTTTTAGTACTAATGTTGGAAAAAGTGTTTTTGTCTTCCTTTTTTATTTTCAGGATTAAATGAGCTCAAATGAACAAAAGAAGCAAAAAGGCAGCTAAATCTAACATAAATACAAGAAAAGGAACAAACGTGGCATGCCCGACCCCCCGACAGCATCTTCCCAAGCAAAAACAGGAAAACAGAAGGCTGAACACGCCCCGTGCTCAATGAGCACGGGGGCGTGCCCAAGTGTCTACAGAAAAGACAAAGCTGTAGAAGCTTCTATCACCCACCACGGGGGCGTGCCCAGCGGACACGGGGCCGTGGTCAACTCTAAGATTCGCAGAATCTGGGGAAATCTTGATAGTACAGATACGCTTCTACACACGGGGTCGTGCCCAGCGGACACGGGGGCGTGTTTAACTAATGCAGACAAACTGTAATTAATGAAGAAAGAGAAGGAGGATGGACACGGGGCCGTGCCCAATGGACACGAGGCCGTGCCCGAGCTTCTGTTCAGGCTATAAATAGGGGTGCTTGGCTCATTTGCAAACCATCCCTTGGCACACCACCTCTCTCACACTTCACCCACCCACCACCACCACCACCATCACAACACCATCATCCACCACCATCATCCATCATCCATCATAGAGTGTGTGAGTCGTCTCGGGATCCAAGATTGATCGTAAGAGTTCTTGACAATCAAAGGCCATGTTTGCCTAAGTCTCTTACATCACTTGGTGAAGACAAGTGTCTAGTGTAATACTTTTATTTTTAATCTTTTCGCACTTTTTATTTGGTTATGTATTAATGACTTTAATAACTAGTTTCTTATGTTGAAGGTGATTCTTCCTTATCGTTTGTCCGTGGTGTCTTGGCATTATTTTACTGTCTATCTAAAATAAAAGATTTTCACCATTCATATCTCCACGGTCTATATGGAGGTATGTTGGCTACCTGGTCCGGGGTTAAGGGAACGGTTTGGTAAGAGTCTTGCCTTGTTCAGTTTATAGATCCTGCAAGGACCTGGGTCAAATTTAGTAGGATCTCATTCAATACCCACTGGTATTGGATGGCGGGGGTCCAAACTCTTTGATCCCCTCATATGTAAGCTACTATTAAAACTTTAACCCGGCTACTTAGGACTGTATCCCTGCTGACTCAGACTACTTAGCCGAGGGTAACGTCACCTTCAAAAGAGGGGCCTACCACATTATGCATTAATAACTTAATTAATTATCTTTCAATAATCCAAACCTTTAGGATTGTATCCTTGCTGACTCAAACTACTGGGTTGAGGGTAACGTCACCTTCAAAAGAGGGGCCTACTACAATAACTAAGATAATCTCTTAAAAAGTGCAAAAGTGCGGAAATAATCAAAGGTTACACTAAACACGAGTCGGATCCAAGTGATTCATCTTGTCTATCTGTTTTTACTTTTATTTTTCAGCATTTTAGTTAGTTTTATTTTTCTAGTTTAAAAACCTTTTTCTAAACTTTTGATTTGATTAGACGTTGAGGATAAACCGGTATTAAAAGCTCTTGTGTCCTTGGACGACCTCGGTATCTTACCAACACTATACTACGCTCACGATGGGTGCACTTGCCCATATGTGTGTTTGGTGTTAGTAAAATATCGTGTTTTAAAAATTTAAAACTTGACTAACGTGTAAAAAGGGCTAAAAATATATATAAAAATCTATAAGACCACACGGGCATCAAGTTTTTGGCGTCGTTTCCGGGGACACAAGGATTTTAAGAAATCTTAAAATCGGCGGCCTAATCAGTTTTTCAAAACGCGCGCATTTTTTTTTCTGCATTTTAGTTAGTTTTGCATTTACAGTAACCTGAACACGGGCTGTGCTCATTGAACACGCGACCATTCTGCATATTTTTCATAAAACACCCAGATACAGAGTTTGAACACGGGGTCGTGCTCACTGAACACGCCCCCGTGCTCAACGAAACCAGTAACTTTAATTCAAACGCCCAGATACAGATCTTGAACACGAGCCGTGCTCGCTGAACACGGGGCCGTGTCCAGCCTCTGTTTCCGTTTTTATTTTTGTTTTCTGGTCTCAAGACTTTGTTGTGGTCTGCTGAGTGATTCTTATGGATCAATACTCAGGAGGATACAACTACACCTATGAGGAGGATGATTATAGGGAAGACTATTGCACCAATTGTGGTGACCCGCACTCGGTACAATATTGTGACTTATTTCAACCATCCACTTCATACACCTACTATGAGGAGCCCAGGTACGAGCCATCAACTTCATACACATCCTATGAAGACCAAAGGTATGAACCTTCTCCATCATACTCATATTTTGATGAACCAAGGTACGAGCCTTCATACTCAAACTTTGAGGTACCAAGATATGAGCCACCACCTTCATATGCTTATTATGAGGAACCATGGCATGAACAACCCACCTCATATGAGTATTATGAAGAACAAAATTACGACCCTTATCCATCATATACTTACAATGAAGAACAATGGTGTGAACCATCTACTTCATATGAGTACTATGAGGAACAAAGGATCGAACATCCAGATTCAAGCTTTGAAAATCCCGATCCTTATCCTATCGCCGACGTAACCGAAAGGATAATGGAACACCTTAAAACTATCGAGCGTTGCATAAAAGAATCTCGCGCAAGGGAAGAGAAGTCCTGCGCTAGAGAAAAATTAAATAAAAAAAGAGATAGTTGAAAGTGTAAAAATGGAAGAACAAATAAGTGAAAAACCGACACATGAGTTAAACAATGAAAAAGGTGAGTCCGACAACGTTAAAATCCAAGAAGAGTCTAATTTTGAACAAATTAATCTCTTGTCACCTTCTTTTGAAAATCATTGTTTAGTACCCACTCATGCTAAGTTTTTAAAAGAGTTAAACACTAGCACTAAAATTGACGAAACGGTAAGTATTAAGTTAACAAATGATCAAACTTCGCTAATAAAAGAAGACCCATTTGAAATCAACATTAAACCGGTTCCATGTTTTTTTCAAAACTCCTTTATTAGTAATGTCACAATTGATAAAGATCTTTGTGTTAACATAATGCCCAACTACATTTTCGAAAAATTAAGTATTAGTGATTTTTCTCCACTTCAAATACCCATTTTTCTATCTAATTGGAAAATAATAAAATCAATCGGTGTAGTTGAGGATGTCTTGGTTCAAACAAATCAAATGGTAATCCCAACTGACTTTGTCATCCTTGATGACGCTCCTCTAGTGTTGGGACGACCCTTTGTAAAATCCCACGAAGCTTTGAAAAATCGGAAGTACAACAATCTATCTATTCAATTAGGGGCATTTAAAAGAAGCATTGATCTTGAGCGTTCAATGAAATATCCTTTCGGCAATAATGACCCCCTAATTGAAGATGAAGATGAACCACCCGATACAAGTGAAAAGATTGACCACTTTGTTGAAGAAGAGGTCACCATAGAACAAAATTTTAAAATTCTTGATCAAAATGAGCAACCAAATAAGGAGTCTCCTAAAGACCCACCTCTTGAGCTCAAAGAACTTCCAAAAGGTTTGGAATATGCTTTTCTAGACAAAGATGGTAAATCACCTGTAATTATTTCGTCTAAATTGAGTAGTGTAGAAAAAGAAAAATTAATTAAACTCTTGAAAAAACAAAAAAATGCGATCGTTTGGAAACTTGTAGACATTAAAGGAATAAGCCCTTCCATGTTCACGCACAAAATTTTAATGAATGATGACTATAAATCGGTAATACAACCACAACGTCGAGTAAATCCAAATGTACAAGATGTGGTTAAAAACGAAGTCATCAAATTACTTGACGCCAGACTTATTTACCCTATCTCCGATAGTCCTTGGGTAAGTCCCGTTCAAGTAGTTCCAAAGAAAGGAGGTATGACGGTAATAACTAACGAAAAGAATGAATTAATACCAACGAGAACCGTCACATGATGGAGGGTATGTATAGATTATAGCCGGTTAAATGAAGCAACAAGGAAATATCACTTTCCTTTACCCTTCATTAACCAAATGTTAGAAAGATTATCCGGTCATAAATTTTATTGTTTCTTGGATGGTTTTTCAGGTTACTTTCAAATCCCGATAGCACCAGAAGACCAAGAAAAGACAACATTCACATGTCCCTATGGAACTTTTTCTTATCGACGCATGCCATTTGGTCTATGTAATGCCCCCGCAACCTTCCAACGTTGCATGGTGGCCATCTTCCATGAAATGATAGAAAGGACAATGGAAGTCTTCATGGACGACTTTTCTATCTTTGGGGATTCATATGACCAATGCCTCGATAACCTTGAATGAATGCTATCCTGATGTGAGGAAACCAACCTCGCCCTTAACTGGGA
Organism: Helianthus tuberosus; assembly: GCA_030545235.1. Taxonomy (NCBI): domain Eukaryota; kingdom Viridiplantae; phylum Streptophyta; class Magnoliopsida; order Asterales; family Asteraceae; genus Helianthus; species Helianthus tuberosus. Next base: position 154,349,801 of record CM060371.1, on the reverse strand, counting down.
AAAATGCCATTTCATGGTAACGGAGGGAATAGTACTCGGTCACAAAATCTCAAGCGAAGGAATGGAGGCTGATCGAGCTAAAATAGACACTATTTCCCGAATACCACCCCCATCCTCCGTTAGAGCAATCAGAAGTTTCCTAGGGCATGCCGGATTTTATAGGCGGTTTATCAAAGACTTTTCTAAAATCTCAAGGCCTCTAACACAATTACTTGAAAAAGATGCCCCTTTCATCTTTAACAAGGATTGCAATCAAGCATTTCTAACCCTAAAGGAAATGCTAGTCAATGCACCTATCATGATAGCGCCTGATTGGAAAGTACCTTTCGAAATCATGTGTGATGCAAGTGACTTTGCAGTTGGAGCACTCTTGGGACAAAGAAAAGAAAAGCATTTTCACCCAATTTATTATGCTAGTAAAACACTTAACGATGCACAAGAAAATTAGACAACAACTGAAAAAGATTTGCTTTTGATAAATTTCGTTCTTATCTTGTTCTTTCTAAAACAATAGTCTATACAGATCATGCAGCCATTCGATATCTCTTCAAGAAACAGGATGCTAAACCACGTTTGATTCAGTGGATTTTACTCCTCCAAGAATTTGATATTGAAATCAAAGACAAAAGAGGAGCAGAAAACACCGCAGCGGATCATCTTTCATGCTTAGAAGACCCAGCTTTGGAGGCAACCAGGGATGAACAAATCAACGAAAAATTTCCAACGGAGTCCCTAGAAATGGTGGAATACAAAGAAGAACCATGGTATGCCGACTATGCTAACTACCTAGCTAGCGGTATAATCGCAAAAGGTTGGCCACATCTGTGGCAACTGGCACCAAACCGGTAATTTCCGTACACTTTAATTATTATTTAATGACTGCAATTATGTGCTTACATGTCAACATTGTCTGATTACATACTATACAAGTGAATTCATGCACGTTTTATACTACAAGAATTACTTTATGCATTAATGAACAGCGTTGCGTCATAAATACTAGTAAACTCACCGGTAAGACACACTGTGTCAACAATTCTGCAGAAAGCAGTCAGACAATAGAATTGGGGCCTAGGTGTAGGTCCAATGACAAGAATACATTAAAACCCAAGAGTACATACAAGGGTTAACATATAGACTTTCCGGAAGCTAAAATACGCACTAAAAAGCACCCGAAACGCACTTTAAGTGCAGAATTTTACAGAATTCGGCTATAATCAGCTTTTTAACATATAAATATTATGCAGAATTCATATTTTATTATCCAGAATACCCTCCTAAGTGTTGGGAATTAAAAGGGTTACAAAAGGGTACTTAAAGGACACTAAACGGTGTAATTTAGCACTTTAACGAACCGGTATTTAACCGAACAACCGGACATTACCCGGAACATCAAGATATTACTTGAAGCATTGTTTTAATGTTTCTGAACTAGTTATGGTCCCCGAACACCATAACACCCCTTATAACGTAATAACGCATTAAATCCCTAAACTTATTACTTGAAACCAACTTATTTATGAACTAGGGAGTAAATATTACACTTCCCCCCCCCCCCCCAGTATTGTTCACGGTTCAAAGTGGGTGGCCCCCACCAAATATTTGCCAAGATATATTTGGATCTTGCTTAGATTGCTTGTGATCTTCTTGATTTCCTTAGATATGATAAGATCTTGAAAGATTGGAAATGGATCTTGTAAGTAATATAAGATAACACTAGATCTCATTCATCACTTCACACCATCTTCCTTCCTTCTTCTCCCCTTGCTCTCGGCTGAACATAGAGCCAACACCACCACCATTTTTCAATTCAACCTAACCATTCCAAGTGCATTCCAAGGTGTAAGAAGCAAGGTTAGAAGGCTTGGAACTCTTGGAACTTGAAGGACCTCCTTAGCAAGCATTTAACCACTCCATATTCTTCATTGTTTCTTCCCTAGCTTCAAGCTAGTAGTAAGATTCTTTTTAACCTTTGTTACTTATATTTTTAGTGGTTAAAAGATGAAGTATGATGAGAATAACAAGAACACTAAAAGACTTGAACATGAATCTTGAAACATAAAGCTTTGCATATGATGATATATGAATGGAATGATATTGTTTAGTATATAAATGATATTTGTTTGTTGATTACTAGAGATGATGATGTTAATCATCACATGAAGCTTGCTAGATGGTGATTAAACACATAATCTAGCAAGTGGGAGGATGATTATGTAACAACCTAGAATAATCATCTTCTTGTAAAGACATGAACTTGATGAATAAATGATTTCTTGGAAAATAATAAACAAAGTAAGCTAGTAAACTAGTAAACTTATAGATCTAAGATGTATGAATGGTTTTTCTAACAGAACCAAGTTTAAAATGTGATTTTTAGAAGATCTTGGTTTTTACTTGAACTTACACTATTTTTATTAGAAAAACAAGTGTATAAACACCTATGAAACAAGAAAAATACAAAAAGAAGTATTTTTAGAAGAATCATCTTACAAGTTGTAAATGACTAAATCCTTCAAGAATGAGATTTACAAACAAATAACCATGTTTTTAAGGGTAACTAAACCTACTAAATAACATGGTAAATTACTACAAGTTTTTACAAAACTTCAAGTTCATGATGTAGTGTGATTTACTTGATTTTGGCACTTGATAAGTGTAGAATAAGTTGTTGATGTTTGATGATGATTTAAAAGAAAATAAACACATGTTTTGAAAACATGGGAAACCTCCATTTTTAGGGGAAACTCTGTCAAAATTTCTATAAATTTTGACACTTAAGAAAATATAAGTTTTTGAGAAACTTATTCCCTAAAAATGTATCCAAAAACATTTACCAAGGTTTCCCTAATTTTTGTGTTAAGAAATGATGATTTCTTCAAGATTAAAATTGATATTAAGTATGTATATTTTTGAGAAAAATATATATATTTATTGATCACCAAATTTTGTGCTAAGTGTATGTAGTATGCATTACATGTAATAGTAAGACTTGAAAATACACTAAATACTCATAAGGAGTGAAGATACAAAAAGCACATACAACATGCTTAGACAAATACAAGAAAAATATATTTATAAAAATATATTACTTGATAGCATAAATAACTTGGACAAGTTATGAACATGAAATGAAGTTTTGGACAAGATACATAATTCGGGTGAAAAATACAAGATACTTATATTTATTTTTGAGAAAATAATATAAGTAAGACACATAGTTAAAAATATAAATTATTTTTTTACACAAGAACACATATACAAAAGATAGTGACTTGTACTTGTGCGATGCAAGTCTAGTGACTAACGTTAATAAAACACGTTTAGGACACGACGCTAGATAAGCAAATCCGGTGAAGTTTACGGCGCAAGGAACGCAAAGTTGTGAGTTCATGCTCCCCCTTTTCTTTTAACTGTTATCAGTTTTATAACTTCGGGGTGAAATACATGTTATAAATGTTACAATGTTTATAAATGGATACAAAAACAAGAAGCACTCTTGGTGATAACTAGTACCAAGTATGATGCGTGTTGAGGAATGATTCGAGAAATCGTGTCACGAATAGGGTACCATAAGCACCATTAATCGTGTACATACTTAGACCGCGAAACAAAATGTTAGATCTAATGGGTTTTCGGGCAGCCACACTCTTGGTGAAAACTAGTACCGAGTAGTGCTTTTGTGTCTCCGTCGTGAATCAACAACTAGAAAAATGCCTATGGTTTGGATGCTTCCTATGTCGTGTCACATGTTAATGGCCTTGTAACCCATTAACAAATTGATACATACAGAAATACTTGACTTATACGAGAATACTTGACTTATACGAGAATACTTGATTTATACAAGAATACTTGATTTATACAAGATACATACCATGTTTTTCATACAAGTATACAAACGTTCAATACAAGAACTGCATGAATTCACACCAACATTATGTTGACGTTTTTCCAAAACTCACATGTATTTCAGGTAACTAAAAGTGGATGTGCGCGCGGTCTTACTCATGCTCTTGGATGTCGTTTATGTTTATCATTGAATAAAGTTGTAAACTTTCAGACAATATGCTGTCTTGTGATGTAAACACTTAAACCATGTTTTCCATTATGTAATGGTATTTGAAGTTATTTTTACAAGCATGTAGTATGTTTACCTTTTATATGCAATGAGAACCTTTCATGATCACACCTCGTGCTTCCGCCTAAGAAAGGGGTGTGACAACATCATCAAAGAAAGAAATTCTTTGCTGATGTAAAGCATTATTTTTGTGTAGATCCTTATCTTTTCAAAATGTGTGCTGATCAACTCATCCGCCGGTGCGTACATGGTAGCGAAGCAAGAAGAATTCTCCGCCATTGTCATGAAGGTCCATACGGAGGACATCATGGTGCCGCTAGTACAGCACGAAAGGTATTTGATTCAGGATTTTATTGGCCTACCATTTACAAAGACGCCCAAAGTCTTGTCACGACATGTGATGCTTGCCAAAGAACAGGTAATATTTCTTCCAAAAACGAAATGCCACAAAATGGCATTCTTGTTTGTGAAATTTTTGATGTGTGCGGACTTGACTTTATGGGACCTTTCCCACCGTCAAAAGGAAACAAATATATACTTGTGGCAGTAGATTACTTGTCTAAATGGATTGAGGCCGAGGCACTTCCAACAAATAATGGAAGAGTCGTGGTAAGATTTCTGAAAAAAATATTCTCTCGTTTTGAACACCTAAAGCATTAATAAGTGATAGAGGCACCCATTTTTGTAACCATCAACTTGAAATTTTTTTAACAAGATATGGGGTCTATCACCGGGTCTCAACAGCATATCACCCTCAAACAAACGTACAAGCCGAAGTGACTAATAGAGGTTTAAAACGAATACTTGAAAAAACCGTAGGATTAAATAAAAAGGAATGGGCCGATAAATTAGATGATGCTTTATGGGCTTTTCGAACTGCTTATAAAACAACAATAGGTACAACCCCATATAAGCTTGTCTATGGAAAAAGCTGTCATTTTCCAGTAGAAATAGCTCACAAGGCCTACTGGGCAATCAAAAATGTAAACTTAGATTTAGATTTTGCCGGTAGAAACAGATTTTGTCAATTAAACGAACTAAGGAATTATGCATACTCTAACTCTGAAATTTATAAGGAAAGAATGAAAACTTTGCATGATAAACACATTAAACCTAATGAATTTCGAGTAGGAGATCAAGTTCTATTGTTTAATTCACGACTTCGATTGTTTCCTGGTAAATTAAAGTCTAGGTGGTCAGGACCTTTTTCCATCACCCATATTTTCCCACACGGTGCAGTAGAAATTAAATCTCGAAATGGAATTCCATTCAAATTCAATGGCCAACGGCTGAAGCTCTATCAAGGATTCATTGAGGATGAAGAGGAAGAAATCTCGCTTCAAACGGTCGATGAATGAAAACACCAACATCATACCTGGTAAGTTACGAACAAACAGGTTGACATCTAAATCGGTAAGTCTTCTAACCAAGTTTTTGGGAAACAAGGGCACTCACACGAGCACTTAAAAAAAATAATAATAAAGTAGCCCACCCACGGGGCCATGTCTGCGCAACTGTCGGGATAAAACCCCTTTTCCAAGCAGTTTCTTCATTTCCACACGCCCCGTTTCCTTGAAAACTCTCTGGTTCAGGCGATTTTTCTGTAAGATTTCGACATCTCCTCTACTTCTAACAACATCAAGGTATGATTCTATCATCATTAGTAGTTAGATTAAGCATTTGCATGTAGTTAAAACATCAAAAATTTGGGGAAAAATCTAGGGTTCTTGAACTTCATCCGGATCGAACCTCAAATTTTTGCTTAAATCTGTTAGCATTAGTTTAGATTCATGTTATAGGAAGTAAATCCACTTGTATTGTTCATAGATTTGCCCGATTTCTAACAAAAACCCCAAACCCTTGTTTTTGAACTGAAAAAGATAAAATCGAAGGGGTAAACGGTTTGTTTTGGGAAAATGGCACTTGGGGTTTCATTTTCAAGGAAAACCGCCCCTACTGGACCAAAAATTTTCAAGTTTTCGGGACCGGGTCGAAAAATGGGATTTTTGGGAAACAGACGCCTGGACACGGGGGCGTGTCCAGCTTTTTTCCGACGAACATGGGGCGTGTCCGCTGAACACGGGGCCGTGTTCAGCCGAATGTTTTCAGTTTTCTCCGAAAATTTCACTGTTTCATGCTAATTGTTTGGTGTATTCTTTCAGATGTCCAAGAAATTCACAAGTTTCAATGCAAATGAGTTGGATGCTAAAGCAAGATACGATGTGCTTTGAACCAGGCCGGAGGAATACCCACGACAAGTATGCATGGATCTCTTAGCAGCAGTGAACCAGCTTGACCGGTTTAACAACCTAGTCACCGGCCCACTAAGAGCCGCCCTAACCACTCGACTTCGCTCAGTCCATGAGTATAATCTGGAATTCTATAGCACATTCATGTTCAATTCAAGAGCCGACCCATTTGATAATGATGGAGTAGAATTGAGATGTGGAGGGACTAGGTACTCTATCTCGATGGCACAATTTGGGTCGATAGTTGGGTTGTATGCGGAGGAAGATGCGGGTAATGAAGAATACACTGGAGGGTTACGTGAATTATCAGAAAACGAACGCCAAGCCGCTTGGGCTCAAATAGGAGAAGGGCACTACAACCCAAGAAGCACTAAGAGCACTAAGTTGAGGGACCCACTTTACCGTTACATCCATAGGGTCCTCGCTTACTCTCTTAGCCAAAGGCATGATAGCGGTGGCGTTGTAGGGTTGAGAGATCTGGTGGTCCTTCATTGCATTCATACCCGCACCCACCTCGATGTTCCATACCTCCTGCTTAGAAACATGCGTTGGAACCGGCTTGCTACTCCACCAACTCCTATCTTCTTCGGGGGGGGGGGGTGGATATACCGTCTCTTCAAGCATTTCGTGAACATGCCCAGGTCTTTCCAAAAGAGCCCATGGTCGGGAAGGGTGGACATACAAATCTGCCACTCCATGAACTTGATTTATGAAGCCGAAGACGGGACGGTTAGCTTCCAAAGAGTCCAGGGACATGCATGGAACCCGCAAGAGGCACTCATCCTTCATGCTCCACACTTTCAACCACCTCCTCAATACCAATACCAATACCAATACCAGCCCCATGGTGATCCAGGCCAATCCTCCTTATAAGGAGGCGGTTTTCCTAATTTTCAAAGCTTACATGACTTATTGCAGGAAAACCTCATATGCACCAGGAACACCTATAACATGGCGAGCAACACGTACACCCGGGTCGGAGCAATTGAGAGAAACATCTCCGACATACAGGATGACATTGGGAGCATCCGGGAGTACATGGCGGGGCATGGAGGAGGAGATGATGATGAAGACGAGGACATGGACTAGGCGGGAGGAGTAGAGGTAGGAGCAGTTGGTTGGTGGTATCACAGGTTAACCCCCTTTTCTTATGAACAATTTCCGGCCTGCGTGCCGTGTGTTGAACAATTTACTTTCCTTTAACTCTTTTTACTTTCTGCATTTATTTTTCTTTTTAACTTTGTGGTATGGATGTTTGAACATTGGTAATTTAGGATGCTTGCTATGGTTTGGTGTAGTGTTTACTGATAAAACAGGTACATACGAGGCTTAGAGTACTAAACATTAGTACTACTAAAGCCGGGACAGCAAAACCAAAGACAGAAACCTGTTTTTCACCTTTGCAGATTGTCTACACGGGGTCATATCCAACCGACACACCCCCGTGCCCATTGCCCCAGACCTGCTGTTTGTAAAAATCCAACATATTTTTTGCCAGACACGGGGTCGTGCTCAGCCGACACGCCCCCGTGTCCACCTTCTGTAAGTTATCGTTACTGGCACTCTGACCACGGGGTCGTGTTCATCCGACACGGGGCCGTGTCCAGATGCTCAGTAACATAAATTTTTGCTTTTTCACACCTTTTTACACATTCAATCAACCTAAAAACTTATTTTTGGGACACATTGAGGACAATGTGTAATTTAAGTGTGGGGGGATGCTAAAACCTTGAATCTTGCAAGTCCTAATTACAAGCCTTACACAAAACTCTATTGGAACCGCTAATCACCCCAATTTTTTTCAAAAATGATTCATTTTTTTACTTGTCTAGGTTTAATTTGGGAATTTCAAGTTCTAAAAAAGTTATATTTTTACAAATTTACAACCGATAGCGTCATGATAAAAAGAACCAACATAAGAAAATTATGAAACGGCATGACAAGTTTAGTTAAAATTTGATTATATATACTTGATCACATAAAAACCCATTCCCACAAAAAGTGAGTTTTGAGCCTCTATTGAGCATACAAATACATATCTTTAAACTAAATGCTCATTTTTCGTTTCTTGTGTGAATAGACGCTTGGTTCTTACAACTCTAGAACTTGCCACGACGATACATTCCCAGTCCTTACCAACTTAAACCCGAGTAAGTAAATGATGGAGGCATTAGGACTAACCCTTTTTATTTCTACACCATTATTTTTCTTTTTTTTTACCACCTACCCAAAATCCCCCTAGTTAACCCCTTTGAGCCTAAACCTTTTCATTTCTTAACCCAAAACAAACACCCTTTTACCCACCAAAACCTTTTTTATTTTTAACCCTTTATTTTAGTAACAAAGCTCGGTTTTTCCTATGACTTCCTTATCAATATATATATATATATATATATATAATTTTGATGATGAATCCAAAAGAAATAAACAAACAACTTTATCAAAAGAGTAAACTGCCATTTTGGTCCCTGTGGTTTGGCCAGTTTTGCCACTTTAGTCCAAATCTCAAACTTATTACATCCAGGGCCCTGTGGTTTGCATTTTGTTACCATTTTAGTCCAAAATCCAAAAACCCTATTTTTTTGACTGTTGCAACCTCCTATTTTGTCCTGTAGTGCAGGGGCATTTTGGTCCATGTTAATTTATTATAACATTTCAGTAATTAATAACATCTATCTTCAAGAACATCATCAAACTTCATCATCAAAACCTAGAAAATCAAGAACATCGTCAAACTTTATCATCAAAACCCAGAAAATCAAGAACATCATCTTGAAGAAAATCAAGAACCCAGAACAAAACTAGAAACCATCACAAAAACAAAACCGATTTGTAAAAAGAAACGGGGCTCAGATCTGTAACTTCAAGAACATCATCAAACATCATCATCAAAACCCAGAAAATCAAGAACATCATCTTTAAGAAAATCAAAAACCGATTTGTAAAAAGAAACGAGGCTCCAACAACAAATCAAATGTTGACCCAATTTTGATTCGGATTAGGTGAAATCATCACAGCCTCGCAGTTTACTCAAAAAAAAAAAAATCCACTGAATCACATAAAAGTAATCCAAATCAGCAACTGAAACAACAAAATTCTACCAAAACCACAGGGACCAACCACATCCGATGAACCTGCAACTCCCTGCAACCACCCACTCGCACCCCCTGCAACCACATCCGATGAACCTGCAACTCCCTGCAACCACCCACTCGCACCCCCTGACCCACTCGCACCCCCTGCAACCACATCCGATGAACCTGCAACTCCCTGCAACCACCCACTCGCACCCCCTGCAACCACATCCGATGAACCTGCAACTCCCTGCAACCACCCTCTCGCACCCCCTGCAACCACCTCCCCTCTCTCTCAATCCGGTGAGCACCTCCACCCAAAAAACGACTGGGCAAACACTATAGGGTTAGGGTTTACCATGTGTTCTTGAGGCGGAGATCTTGAGGCGGAGATCTGTGTGTTCTTAGGGTTAGGGTTTTCGAGCGTTTGAGCTTCGATTTGAGCACCAGCAGCATTTGAGCTTCGATTTGAGCACCAGCAGCGTTTGAGCTTCGATTTCGAGCGTTTGAGCTTCGATTTACCATGTGTTTTCGAGCTTTGCGGTATTTTAGAGAGAGAGAGCAGGTCATTTTAGAGAGAGAGAGATCAGAGTTGGAGGCGGTGGGATGGTGGTGGGGATGATGCGATGGTGGGGGTGGTGGTGGTATTTTAGAGAGAGAGCAGATTTTATGTTGAGAGAGAGAGAGAGAGATGTCTGAGATGAGGTTGAAGATGATGATCTAAGGGTTTTATTATAAATGAGTTATTATAAAGAGATAATAAATCTAAAATGACCAAAATGCCCCTGAGGGTAAAGACAAAATAGCAGGTCATTAATGGGAAATCTGGTCAAATTTGAAATTTGGACCAAAATGGCAACAAAAACCAAACCACAGGGCCCTGGATGTAATAAGTTTGAGATTTGGACTAAAGTGGCAAAACTGGCCAAACCACAGGGACCAAAATGGCAGTTTACTCTTATCAAAAAAGAACTTTGTTTGAAAAAGTGCTTCATCAAAATAAAAAGTTACAAAAAATAAAATGTCTTACGAAAACCGACGCTTTTTACGCCTTTCTCCCTTTTACTAACCACTAACCCAACCACCTACCTTTAACCCAAGCCTAACCCTTCACCCAAAAGTCCTCTTGATATTTACAAAGGCGTATAGTTAAAAAGGAGGAGGATTGATTGCTTGGCAAGCTTATGGTAGGAGTAAGTTCCACGCCGCTCTCGAGTGATTCACTAAAATACATCTTCGGCCGAGTGTTGAGTGATCCCCCGTGAGGTATGTGAACTTGTATATAAATAAAAATTTTAAAAAGGCATGTTATGCCCTAATAAGTAATTTATCTTATGTAATGTTTTAAATAAATCATGACGAATAGGATTGTAAATAAATAAAAATAAAACTTAATAAAGAATCTTGGAAATCCCGACACTCTATGACAAGCCCAAAAACCTTCTCTTCTACCCATTCTATTTGGGAGTGTAAAGCCACATTATAAAGAGTTTTGCTTGAGGACAAGCAAATATTCAAGTGTGGGGGTATTTGATGTGTGCAAAATACAACATATAAATTACATCAATTGTGGCATAAAACTAACATTTTTTAGTACTAATGTTGGAAAAAGTGTGTTTTTGTCTTCCTTTTGTATTTTCAGGATTAAATAAGCTCAAATGAACAAAAGAAGCAAAAAGGCAGCTAAATCTAACATAAATACAAGAAAAGGAACAAACGTGGCATGCCCGACCCCCCGACAGCATCTTCCCAAGCAAAAACAGGAAAACAGAAGGCTGAACAGGCCCCGTGCTCAATGAGCACGGGGGCGTGCCCAAGTGTCTGCAGAAAAGACAAACCTGTAGAAGCTTCTATCACCCACCATGGGGGCGTGCCCAGCGGACACGGGGACGTGGTCAACTCTAAGATTCGCAGAATCTGGGAAATCTTGATAGTACAGATACGCTTCTGCACACGGGGTCGTGCCCAGCGGAAACGGGGGCGTGGTCAACTAATGCAGACAAACTGCAATTAATGAAGAAAGAGAAGGAGGATGGAAACGGGGCCGTGCCCGAGCTTCTGTTCAGGCTATAAATAGGGGTGCTTGGCTCATTTGCAAACCATCCCTTGGCACACCACCTCTCCCATACTTCACCCACCCACCACCACCATCACAACACCATCATCCACCACCATCATCCATCATCCATCATAGAGTGTGTGAGTCGTCTCGGGATCCAAGATTGATCGTAAGAGTTCTTGACAATCAAATGCCATGTTTGCCTAAGTCTCTTACATCACTTGGTGAAGACAAGTGTCTAGTGTAATACTTTTTATTTTTAATCTTTTTGCACTTTTTATTTTGTTATGTATTATTGACTTTAATAACTAGTTTCTTATGTTGAAGGTGATTCTTTCTTATCGTTTGTCCGTGGTGTCTTGGCATTATTTTACTGTCTATATAAAATAAAAGATTTTCACCATTCATATCTCCACGGTCTATATGGAGGTATGTTGGCTACCTGGTCCGGGGTTAAGGGAACAGTTTGATAAGAGTCTTGCCTTGTTCAGTGTATAGATCCTGCAAGGACCTGGGTCAAATTTAGTAGGACCTCCTTCAATTCCCACTGGTATTGGATGGCGGGGGTCCAAACTCTTTGATCCCCTCATATGTAAGCTACTATTAAAATTTAACCCGGCTACTTAGGACTGTATCTCTGCTAACTCAGACTACTTAGCCGAGGGTAACGTCACCTTCAAAAGAGGGGCCTACCACATTATGCATTAATAACTTAATTCATTATCTTTCAATAATCCAACCCTTTAGGATTGTATCCTTGCTGACTCAAACTATTGGGTTGAGGGTAACGTCACCTTCAAAAGAGGGGCCTACTACAATAACTAAGATAATCTCTTAAAAAGTGCGGAAATAATCAAAGGTTACACTAAACACGAGTCGGATCCAAGTGATTCATCTTGTCTATCTGTTTTTACTTTTATTTTTATTTTTCAGCATTTTAGTTAGCTTTATTTTTCTAGTTTAAAAACTTTTTTCTAAACTTTTGATTTGATTAGACGTTGAGGATAAACCGGTATTAAAAGCTCTTGTGTCCTTGGACGACCTCGGTATCTTACCAACACTATACTACGCTCACGATGGGTGCACTTGCCCATATGTGTGTTTGGTGTTAGTAAAATATCGTGTTTTATAAATTTAAAACTTGACTAACGTGTAAAAAGGGCTAAAAATATATATAAAAATCTATAACACCACACGCGCATCAGTACACTTCTTAGATTTAGAAAATTTTGTAGGGTAACTTTACCGATAAATAATATTCTCAAGGACTTTTCTTTATACTAGTCATCCAATTTACAAATGTTGATTGCTATAACTATTTTTTTCACCGATTTTGACAGGGAACTCAACCATATCCCCATCGTTTATCTCACAATTTCCCTTAACTTCAAAGAAGTTTGTGAAAACATATTCCCTTTGATCCCATCTAAACAATACATTTGCTTTGCTTTCATAGTTCATGTTGACCAATTCGACTTTAAAGGCCTCATGTTCTAATAATAACCTTCTTCGCAAATGTTCATCCATACACGCTATGACATATGCTTCAACGCTCGCACTTGGCAAACAAATTGTTCCATTCCCGCTTGGTTCAATCTCATATTTGATACTTATGATAATCTTCCTCCTAGAATCCATATTTGCTAATGGTATGTGTGAATTAAAATTGAAAGTATACAATATAGGAAGCTATTATTAACCTTCCGCATGCACGCATGGGTATATTTTGTATTTTATGTTGTAGATTATCAAACTTTAAATGAATTTTATTATGTTATTATGGAACCGGTTTAAAGTGGAGAATCTAGATATGTCTTTTTGTTAAAATTATAATTAAAGTTTTATGTTTGGTTATTAATTTTAATGACAAAAGATCAAATACAAATACCCTTATCATACAAAACATATGAATAGGGTGAAAGTGTAAAAAAAACGTGGTGGCATTTTCGTAATTATTTACTTGTAGAGTAATTATCAAAATTACTCTACAAATGATCTTGTAGGGCAATTTTGATCTCGTAGAGTAATTTTGTAAAATGTTCTTGTAGGGTAATTTTGATCTTGTAGAATAATTTTGCAGAGTATTATAATTACTCTACAAATGATCTTGTATGGTAATTTTGATCTTATAAGGTAATTTTGTAGAGTATCATAATTATTCTACAAATGATTTTGTAGAATAATTTTGAATTGTATGTTGTTTGATAAACTTGCAGAGTACTTTTGATACACTTGTAGAGTAATTTTGATGCAGAGTAATTTTGATTATTACCTTACAAGATCAAATTACTCTACAAGATCATTTTTAGAATAATTTTGATAATTATCCTACGAGCAAATAATTACAAAAATGCCACCGCGTTTTTTTTTTTGACTTTTTCATGCATTTCGTACGTTTTTTACGATAAGACACTTTGTATGTGAACTTCCCGTATATAAAAACATGCACATCAATTCTCTATTGGTAATAATAAACTTGTTGGAAAAGTTGATAAAAATGAGTGATTTGTTGTGAAACTAACCTACTAGAAAAACAATATAAGAGAACAATAGGGAGGAAGAGATTGATATTATTAATTGAGGTGTCTATTACAATAGATACAAGAGACTATATATAATAGAGGAAACCTTGTGGAACTAGCCTAATCTATTTTAGGTGTTGATAACCACATTAATAATAAATATATTCATAACACTCCCCCTTGGTTATCAACATAATACGCTAGATGCTGACTCGTTAAAAACCTTGCTAGGAAAACCCGGTGGGACAAAACCATAGCTAAGGGAAAAAGAGTGCAGCGTGTAATGCGCATTATCTCTCCCTGATACTTCTGGACCGGGTATGTTGCCTCATTAAAAACCTTACTAAGAAAACCCAATGGGACAAAACTTAGTCAAGGGAAAAAGAGTGCAACTTGAATAAGTCTCCCCCTCATTTTAACATGTATCCTTTAAGTGACGTGTGTCCATCTTCCTTTCCTTGAAAGTTGAAGAAAGCTTTTGTAGCCAATGATTTGTCGCTCGATACCTTAATGTGGAGCAATGTTGTATAATATTCTAACGAGACTCTAGGTGCCCCATTTCAAAAAAAAGTATCATATTTCCATGACTGTGTTTTGTTACATTCCTGCATCTACAAGACTAACCAAACTTGTTTGATGGGTTAATAAAATATAATCAAATATCGTTTATACCTGAAATATTTCTTTGAACTCATTCCAATGTCTCTTCGCTTGACAAAGGTTATATCATGACAATAAGCTCAAGTGAAAGATATTATAACTATACATATCTAGCAAATCATATTAATGCATATATGCATAACTATGATACTTCTAGACTGAAAATCTCTACTTTGGTACGAGATGATAATAGTCATTCTTATAACAAATGACTAAACAATCTTTAACATACTTTAAGGTTGTGCTTTGTCTATACTAAAATGTTCCAGCATCATCTAGATGTAGTTTGATTGATGGATAAAAATACGATCACAAATATACTCGAACTACAGGTTGAGTAGTAACTAGACTGTGCCAGGGTCATTCAAAATTTCCCCCTCTAAAAGCTTGATAGTTTCTCTCGATGGTGCCTAGACATTATCACTATAAACTGCGATTATAGCAAACTTTAGGAGAGGACTTTTGATAAAGATGGATAATATTATCAAACTCATATTTTTCTTTATCAGAAAATCTCATGATTTGTACAACACCCAACCCGACTATTTTATCCATAAGTTTAAAAAGATACATTCATGAGGTTTTGAAACCAATGCTTCAGGCATTTACCATCATTCACATACTTGTTTTCACTTTGAACAACGTATGTGCATATACTTTTTTAGGAGTTCTGTTACATAAACCTCCTTATTGATTTCTATATTATATGCAAGAATGTCTTGAACATTTGCTTCATTTGTAAAATCCATATTGTACCATGCTTGTACACTGTACATTGAAATGCTATAATTACAAGGTACAAATTTTCTATGTATGTTTATTGGTGCACAAGAATTACATCCATAAGATGTTTCAATTAACCTTCTAAGCACTCAATTGCTTTAGGATACTCATGCGGAGTTCTAGTTATATTCAATTCAATAGTATATACATGAATTTGACAATTTAAATCCACCAAGGACTTTCATGTAAACTTTCAGTATCAAAATGATACATAACATTTCTAATATGCATGTCAATTCTCTCTTTATATAACCAGAGTAATAAGATATTGGAAAGTCAATACATCCACCATTGGAGAATGTGTCTCCTCATCATCAATCATGGGTCTTTGTAAATATTTTGTGCCACCAATTTTGTCTTATATCGCTTAATTTGATTTCAATTCATGTTTCACATAAAAGACCCATTTGTATCCAATATGTTTTACAACTTCAGTTGTAGGGACTGTTGGTCCGAAAACTTTCCATTGTTAATAGAGAATTCAACTCTACCTCATTTGCGTCTTTCCATTTTGGCCAATCATTTCTCATAGGCAGATCTTAAATTTTGACCATCATCATTTCAAGCGCTATATGATATATAAAAGTATGACGACGTCAATTTTGTTTTGATTCCATATATATTTCATAGACATGATACAGTATAATGAGATCTCTTTATTTTCAGGTACCCGAGGTTCTTCTAGAACCATCATGTCTAATGTCTCTTCAGGAGACCCTATTAATATAACCCCGACTTGACCATCTTAATTACTTGCTCCAACTTTCGAGGAATTTTATTATTGGAATCGATTAGTATACCACGCATTAGACATGCAATAGAACCATCACAAATATGTGGTTGTCCTTCTGGGACACTCATCTTAATTGGAGCATTAGCAGTTGGCATATGTGATATAAATCACCTCTTTAAGGTCGGTGAATGTGTCTGGTAATAGATTCGCTAATCTTTGTGAATGAGTTATTATCTGAACTTCTGGTTCACACTTTTAGTTTTTGAGGATGAATGATAATTGATACCAACTCATTTCTTTTCCAACTGCTTTTTATCTCCCCTGATGTTAGGAATGTTAATCCATTAAGAGTAAATTACAAGTTTTGTCCTTTATGTTTGCTTCAAATTTCAGGCGCTGTCCTTTACCTTTAAAATTATCAGGCGGTGTCCTTTACGTTTCAAAATCTTGCACGTTTTGTCCTTTAGACCAAACCCAGTTAGATTTTTTGGTTAAGTTTGATCATGTGCCTTGCACATGAGGGTATTTTTGTCATTTCATTATCCAGGGGCTATTGTGTAAAACAATTTATATTAGGAGGACTATTGTGTCAAATTAAAAAAAAATATATGAAACTCAAGTCTGCACATTAGGACTCTTCTAATCTGTTTCACTAACAGATTATGAACTTAAAAGTACACCCCCAAAATTATGAACACCCCCATCATATGAACACCCCCAAAATTATGAACACCCCCAGATTATGAACACCCCCAAAATTATGAACTAAACAGTAGACATGGTGCCATTCAGTTATCTTTCAAAGAGTTTATCCAAATCTAGCCAGTAACATAACAGATCCGACCAACCTATTTTCGTCCGGTACAGTTTCAGTTTGCCGGAATTCAAGACCTTGCCGGAGAACATCATACCTCATCGATATAACGCGAAACGTAAGCTCTAATCTAGGTCTTTCTGTTCGTCTTTCTCATAGAATCAAAACCCCTATTTTTATTTCTGTGAACGACCTTTATGAGGATTGAATTCGAAGGTTAAAAAGGGGTTAGGGTTCGTATTGTATTGTTTGAAGAAGAGATATGACAGTGGAGGTGGTCGGCAGCAGGTGGGGAGTTCAAATCAGTTTATAAACAGAAATGATTGATCCGTGTGGTGGCTTGATGGCGGCAGTGGGTGAAGGGTGGTTGTGGGAGGTGGGTTAGGGGCGGCGATGGGTGAAGAGTGGTTGTGGGAGGTGGGTGGGTGACGAGTGGCCTCAGGTGATGGAGTTGTGGGTTATGCCGATGGTGGTGATGGATCTGTACAAGGGAAGACGAAAGAAATGGTGGGTTTAAGCAGCAGTAGCACAGCACAAGAAAACAAAGCTTTTACTTTTTGTTATTTGTTTGTCTGTTCATCACCGCTTGGGGGAGACTCAATACTCAAGAATGTCCTCTGGAACAGCAAAAAAAGATGGAGGTTGATTCAGATGAGAGTGGGGAGAGAGAGAGATGCAGGTTTATATGAAAGAGAGAGAAAGAAATAGTTTTTATATAAATGAGGAATTAAATGGGAGTTAAATGATTTAGGAGGGAATGACCATTTTACCCTAATGTGCCTTGCACATGAGGTATTTTAACTGGAAATTCTAACCTGGTTTGGTCTAAAGGACAAAACGTGCAAGATTTTGAAACGTAAAGGACACCGCCTGACAATTTTAAAGGTAAAGGACAGCGCCTGAAATTTGATGCAAACATAAAGGACAAAACTTGTAATTTACTCATCCATTAATATGGATATCAAATAATTGAGCCGTAATTAAATATCTCGTCAATGGCTCTATTCATTATCATATATTCCCAACCACTTTTTAAAGTCCCGTCTTTGTGCATCGTGGTGGATCAATTTTAATAAATGTCGCACAACCAAAATCTTTGATGGGACATCTTTGGTTCCTGACCAAAAACCTACGATACGGGGAGAAACCAACATCTTTGAATTAATGTTGCATGTAAAATAACATGTCCATAACATATGAACTTCTATTCTCATGATCATAGGTTTTGCAACCAATCATAGACGTTTAGCGATTGTCTCAACAAAACATGTATTCCAATGATGATTAATAACCTGGGAATACAATTCACTATTACAACTGAAATAAATATGTCAATCTAGAATAATATGCTTGTGATCACATTAGCTAAGCCATAATCACACAAACTTTAGGTTGTAGATTTGATAACCATTTAGACGATGCATCGATTTAAAATACTAAATGATATCATGTTTGGGATATGCATATCCTTTAATCACTTCCATAATATTTAGGGATTCTTACCGTACTTTTGTTGGTGAATCATTAATTTCCCTTGAGAGCAAAGATGAAAAGTTTAATTGTCAGCAATAATCTTTTGATTCTTCGTTAAGTTTCACAACATCATCGACTCAGTGTGGTCTAACCGGCCATGCCAACTAATTAAATAATTATGATCCGTAAACTTTTGGTTTATGATCGTATATGTCACACCCTGACTTTTGTGGAAGCGTGATTTGGTGTGACTTGCTTAATATCATTGCATTCAACCATAACAAATGACTATATGATACAACCAAGGTGTTCATCCATAGATAGTTTCAAAACGTCACAAGCAACATTGTTTTAAAATCCCAAAACACTGACTTCAAGTTCAAAATACAACACCAGCTAGTTTTAGATCCATAAGGACTTCACAAAAGACACAAATAAACTAGGTTTCGGGCCATGTATCTTATCCAAGATAAAATACATAACCCAAACCCTTTGATTTCGGATAACACCTTTTATTAGAGACATGACTTGTAACTTCAACGCCCGCCAGATCCATACTTAATTTCCTGAAATACATGTAGTTTGAAAACATCAACAAAAGTTGAGCGAGTTCATGTGTTTAGTATGTGTGCATGAATAAACCTTGGAAAAATTTGCAAGTATGTTTGTATGTATTTGAAAACCGGTATGAAATCAACAAGGAAAAACAGATCAATTAATGTGTAGCTAATACATTAATATATGTGACGTGATGCAGGAAAACTCAAACCTAGCAGATTTTGTCTCCAGAAATAAGACATAGTCACCACATGGTCCACTCGGCAGACGTATGGGTGGGGCTCGCTACACCCAAATAGATCTATCACTCATGTCCCTCGGTCCTACAAAGAGGATTAATGGTCTTAAGCGTTATACCCACCACTCACATGATCTAGCAGTACCCTTCCTTAGCTAACCATACCAAATCAAAATGTTTGTAAACAGTTGTAACATGTATTTCACCCCCGAAGTTATAAAACTGAAAAAAATTAAAAGAAAAGGGGGAACATGAACTCACAGTTTTGCGTTCTTCGTATCCAATGTAACTCAAAGCTTCCTCTAGAACGCACGACTACCTACATGCGTACTATGGTCCATTAGACGGGTAGGTCGTGCCTTGACATTGGTCTTAATTAGTGTCTTGAGTCACGTTAGTTTGTGTCATCAATGTTTTTCCAAGTGTATAATTATTTGTTAAAATAATAAATATTTTAACTTAAATTATATTTATCAAATTTTGGAATATTGGTTAAAACAATATAATTTAACTTGATACTTCTCAAGCATTTATACATGTATTTCCTTCCCAAGGATGGGTATATTTGTATTTGTATTTTTATACTTGTATATTTTTGCCATGTATTTGTGTCGTATTCCGGTGTGTATTTATACGTGCGAAGACACGTATTTCTTGTAATTATTAAGTTTCCTTGTACTTAATGTTATGTCAACTTTTCCGGAATAATATTTTTAGTAAGAATACATTAATATATATTTCCAAAATATATATAATTTAGGAATATTACTTGGAAAAATTACTTACGATTTTCCTTTGGCAAAAATATTTGTATTTTTATGTAAACTTCAAAAATAATATATTTTTAAGTCTAACTTGGAAAATATATACACAAACTTATTTTTCTCCCAAATATAATATATTTGCTGTTTGTTTGAGAAGATCTATATTTCTTCCAAAAGTAATATATCTTCTAATATTTCCAAGAAAATACATATTTTTATTCACCCAAAAATAATATATTTTCTTCTTGTCAAAAATATGATATAAATTTGTAATAATTGTAAAAATCATATTTTTGTTCTCTTGATGTCCAAAATATTATTTACTAAAATATACACATGAATAATATTTCCGGAATATTTTGCAAGTTATATTCCTTTGTTCGGTTTTACCGGTATTTTGTGTAATCTTGTATATTCATATTCTTGGAAATATTGGTAATATTTTGGATTGTAACTTAACTTCTTGGTATTTTGGTGAGTTATATTAGTTCAAGTCCTAAAATAATATAACTAATGCACATAATATACAAATAATCACACACATGGTGTCTTCTAAATATATATTTCCCAAATACATATTTAGTCACTTTTATTTATAAAAACCAACCTCTAATATTTGTAATTTTTGTAACAAAATTTATGACAAACTTTATGTGAAAATCCATGGTTTAAAATACACTTGTAAATATTTGTTTAAAAATATTTTTCTAAGTTTTTAATTTTTAGAAAAATTTTGCCATAGTTTCCCCTAAAAATGGAGGTTTCCATACCTTGAGGTATATCATTTTCTTTTGTAAATCAACACAATCAATCAATAATCAACAAATAACAATCTATACTTACCAATCTTGCCAAAAAACAAGCATAATCTACTACTTCATGAACTTGAATATTTGTAAAAATTTGTAGTAATTTACTAGGGTATTTAGTGAACCTTGTTACCCTTTAAAGTGTGGTTGATTCTTTAAAATCATCATTTTTTAAAGAATTTAGATCTTTACAACTTACAATCTTATTTTCTAAAAATGTTTCTTCATGGATTTTTCTTATTACACATATACTTCTATGCTTTATTAACCACCAAAAATAAGGTTTATTTGTCTAAGAACCAAGATTTAGTAAGACTTGTATTTTTAACTTGGTTTCTTGAGAAATCATCCATGAAATTTTAGATCTACAAGTATTACAACTTACTTTGATCATTATTTTACAAGAAAACCTCATATTCTTTCAAGTTCATGTTCTATGTGAGGGTGATCTATAATCCTACAACATTTTCATCCTCTCATCTTGCTAGATTATGTTTTTAATCATGATCTAGCAAGATCATATGATGATCAACATCAAATACATGAATAAACAACAATCATCAAGCATAACAACACATAAACATTAAGATTTCTTCATGATTTAAGCTTATGTTCAAGTTTCTTTCTTGTGATTCTTAGTGTTCTTCATAATAATCAATGTGTAACATCTTTTAACCACTTGAAATAGGTGTAAAATAGAGTGTATGGTGTTCTTACCACTAGCTCAAGGCTAGGGATGATCAAGAGAAGATAAGAGGTGGATAAAAGCAAATGGTGAAGGTCCTTCAACTTCTACAAGCTCCAAGCTTCCTTACTATGCTTCTAACACCCTTGAGTATGTATGGATTTAATGGAAAATGAAAGATGAAGATGATGGTGGTGTGGGTGTTCTTGGCCATGAGGTGAAGGGAGGAAGGAGAAGAAGAAGTATGTTGGGTGGTTTAGAGAATGAAAGTCATGATTCTAGGAGTAATACTTATAACCATTTTTACTGGATTTTCCATTGGTTATTATGTCATTAAAAATGAGACAAGATCTTTTATAATAACAAAATATAATCTTGGTGTGGGGCCCTTGTTGGCCGATCATAAGTGGGGGGGGGGTAGTAGACTAGGTTTGCAACTAAGTTAGTCATTCTAGTTAAAAATCAATTGTTTAGTTAGATGTTTAGTTACTAGATATTTATCTAGTGTGTTATGATGTTCGGGGACCATAACTAGCTTGTTAATGTTAAAACAATGCTTTTGGTGAGAATCTGGTGTTTCGGGTAGTGTCCGGTTGTTCGGTTGGTTACCGGTTCGTTAAGGTGCTAAACTATGCAGTTTAGTATGCTTTATGTACCATTTTATGACAGTTTCGATTCCCGACACTTAGGAAAGCATTCAGGACCATTTACTCATATTTCTGCAAGATATTAGTTTGTTTAAATGCTGAATTTGCTGATTTTCTGCAGAATTCTGCAGTTTAGTTGAGTTTTAGGCACTTTCCGGCACTTAAACTATCTCTAGGAAGGCAGTTTTATGATCCTTACTTTCCTACACACTATTCTAGTGTAATACTTGGTTTCTGGCTCATTCTGTGTCTCAATACAATGTCTGTCTGTCTGCTGAACTATGTCAGCATTTTTCTGATTTGCCGGATAACTGTGTTTCGTGCATCATTCAACTCAACAAAGTTTGTATGCAGTAATGATATGTCATTTGCAATATATGATGCATATGTATGTATATGGTACTAATCAGAAAGCAATTCAAGTAATTAGTTGAAATTTAGTACAGTCATTAAGCACTAATCATTATGTAATAATTGTACGGATGCTTGCAAATTTGTCAGTTGTCACAGTATATGTATTACTTACATGTATGTAATACAAAACTTTAGATACGAGAGAGTGTCTTGTAACTTTATAGTTCAACTATCATGTTATATTGTCACTCCTTAGTTTGCCACTTTTAGTGCTCCATCTCATTATTAACATGATCGTTTACAATTCTAAATGGTCGATCTCATTATGACAACTTTCTCAATTATGTCCATCATCACTACCTTTACAATGATTAATATGTAATCACATTCACTTCAAGGAATGAGATAGAATCTAAAAACTTTCATGGATGTTCATCCTTTACTCAGTCCCACGGGTATGAAATCATTTCAAACTATCGTACTCCCTTAATGATATTGCTAATTCAGTAGCATATCTTAGGTGTGACAACTTGAAATCTTTTATCAAGTTTTTCATTATAAACAATCTTCTTTCCATATAATATAAAGTGAGATATATCTAGTTACATGACAGAGCCATATGAGATTTAATGGTCTAAAATCATATGACCTTTTATAAACTAATAATGAGATTCAGGTAGTATGACACTTCATGTGTCATATCTAAGTATATTTATACTATTTTGTGAAAGTGATAACAAATCACAACTTTGGTTCAACTTTTCTATTCAATAGTATGTATAAGCCAACAAGTAGTATTTATTATAATAATATCATTAAAAAATTCAATAATGATGAATTGCATAACATATTGGTTTTCTTCACAAACTTTGATATTAAACAACCAGTTAACACACATTAGTAATCTATGCATACGAATAAGCATATATAGACAAAACATCATCAACAACAACAACAACAACAACAAGAATAATAATAATAATAGTTAATATTCAATACTATTGTTAAGTATCATGACCAATCGTTGTCTGATGAATTAATGGATGTATGAGATGTCGATATCACTTGCAAATAACACATGGTTTCTTTTGTAACATTTAATGGAAATTAAGAACAGTAGACCAATATTTGAATTTTATAGACACCAAAATATTTATAAAACTTACTATAGCAATATTTTATTATAATAATACAGTGCATTAAAGCTTGTATGGTAATTGTGCGAAAGAATTTTTTGGCATGTCTTTTGTAAAGTAACATAACTAAGATCAACCAGTGATTATTATAAACATCAATAATTTATACAATTCATTATTGATTGAAGTTAATTTGTTACATTACATATTGCATTCTTATTTTCTAAGCATTGGCTTTGCACCAAAATTATAAACACAGTATGTTACACTTCCATGCATTTATAAATAGACCTTTCACCTTCACTTTGGTTCCATAACCATGCTATTGCAAAATTATTAAATTTAAATGCTATTCTAATTTCACAATAATCAATACAAAGGGGAAAAAATATTTTTAAAGGCCATTAAACGGATAAACACAACAAAATCAAAAGCATGATCGTATGTTAGAACTATCGCTTTACACAATACAATACAATACAATACAATACAAAACAAATGATATTAAACGAACATACACTAAGAGCAAAGAACATTGACAAGGATTAAAATAATTACTTATTTTAGAACTTGTTAACGATCTTTTAGGCAATAACAAATATAAATCCCTGAACTATCCTAGAATATGAATTATATTGAGTTACGATTTTATAAACATCGTCGATGGTCGGTTCATGGTTGTAAAAATTTTAAAACACGTTCACCTACCTAAATAGTATGTCAACCTCTACGGGTAAAAGCAATTTACCCCGTTACACATATTCAAGAACTTAATACTTTTATTGGTTTAACAAATTCATGGATATGTGGTCACCAATGGGTTAGAAACCCAATTCATTGATTTCTTTCATATAAAAATTATATTGTCTAACTACTAATCACAAATTCACGGAGGGATAGTGACATTACCTCATGTCGAAGAGAACAACCAATATTCACGATGCAATCTTTGGGGAACAATAACCATCAAGCCAAACACCTTAAGATCTTATGGTGATGCGATCTTACTCCAAAAGCAAGACGTGTTGTGAAACTTACCTACTAGCAAAAACAATACAAGAGAACAATAGGGAGGAAGAGATTGATATTATTAATTGATGTGTCTATTACAATAGATACAAGAGACTATATAATAGAGGAAAACTTGTGGAACAAGCCTAATCTATTTTAGGTGTTGATAACCACATTAATAATAAATATATTCATAACATGATTCATATAATAATTTAATTATTTGTATTTATAATACATATATGTGTGTGTTTATTGGTTTTGTGATTTCATGGAGATGGATTCGTAAGTAACCAATGTGTGTTTAAAGTTAAAGTGAATGAGATATCGGTAATCATATTAAAAAATGAGGTGTTTTGGAATTGAAATAGGAAGTGAGTTAAGTTTTGTGCATAAAATTACTAGGTTAGAATCCCATGTATTACACAGGATGATTAAATATATTTGAGTAAAATGCAATTTTACTTCCTGGCTTTAGATCCCGCTGACACTCTTACCCCTTAAAACCAAAAAAATGTTGTCTTACCCCCTGACGATGGCCAATTTAATCGACACTGCCTTACGTTGTTAAAGTCAACTTAAAAATCTTAACGATCAATGGTTTCTGTTGGTAAATCTAGGGGTATTATGGTAATTTCTACTTTGGTTACTTAACCAAGTCATAAAAAAACCCTTGTAAATAGAACATGCTTCACCCTTACCCCCCGTTGTTCATACCTAACCTACCCTTCACTCTTGAGTCTCCGACGGAGAAGGGGCTGTTAGTGCATATTTGTATGTCCGCCACTGTGCGAATAGGCTAGATAGAGTGTGTGTTGAATCCTATATAGATTAGTGTGAAAACATACATGGTTTTGTAAAGTGAAATCCAGTTCGTACGGATGGCCGATTCGCACGAACTGGACATCACATTCGTCCGAGTCACATTCGCACAAATGTACGCATTCGTACAAATGGACCCTGATCCGTCCCAGGTGCAGATCTGTGATAAAGTCCATCCGTCCTTACATGTATGTGCGGATGGACTGTGCCTATAAATAGGGATGAGGTTGTAACAACCCGACTTTTTGGATTGTTATTCGTTGCTACTTGCTTCGATTTGTAATCGTTTTGTACACTGAGATATGATATAAACAATGAGTTTTGTTAGTCTAAATACATTTTCATCACACAGCACTGCTGCATGTTTAAACGGTTTATAATCACAACGCTTAATGCTAACGCAACATGAATCATAGAGTACTATGATACTCTATTTTCCGAGTGTGGTTGTTTGTTCGGTAACTACTCTCGCCTTCGCACTCGTTTATCACGCTAACTCGCTAAATCGCAAACGTTGTTATTAGTAGTAGTAATGTTATGCTGTGTATTCTTATGTGCTTTACTTGTGTGTGTGCTTTATATGTTATGGATTATACTCGCAACTCGATTATCGCATCAAAACGCAAATGAAACGTAATACATGCTATCTCGCTAAAATACTGTTGGTGCATACGTCTGTCGACTTCGTATTGTATCAAGTCTTGTTTGTGTTTAGATAGATCAGGGCACGTTATTCGAGAAAATGTGATAGTTCTGGTATTTCGTACGAAACCAGTTATTTCGTACGAAATCAGCTTATTTCGCATCAAACTGGTATTTCGTTTGGTTATTTCGCACGAAATCAGTCATTTCGTGTGAAAAGGGTATTTCGTGTGAACTGTTTTCGTTTGAAGTTGTCTTCCAGGGTATTTCGCTTGAACAGGGTATTCCGTGTGAAGAGGTTATTTCGCTTGAAATTGGTATTTCGTTTGAAAGTTGTGAATTTGTGAAACTTGTTGCCAAAACATGGAAGAGGAATTTTATAACGCCTTTGCTACTCCGATTACCATTGCACAGAACACAATGTTAGAAAATGAAACGGGGACCATGCAAAAACCTCTAAAGCTCATGAATATTGAGGAGTATAAAGGATGGGAGGAGCGTTTTGAAAATTGGGTTCAAGCAAATTATTTGGATGATTGGGAATGTGTTGAAACGAAATATGTTAGACCAATAAATGATGATGAAGAAATTATTGCTATTAAAGATCTTAGTGCTGAAGAGAAAAAGAAATACAAAGATGAAAAAATGATGACAAGTTTATTGCATCAAGCTGTGAAAGAAGATATCTTGGTTTTATTGCAACACAATGGAACTGCATATTCAATCTGGAAAGCATTAAAATCAAAGTTTGTTGGAAGTAAGGAAATGATCAAAAACAAAAAATCACTTTTAAAAAGGGAGTTTGATCTATTTCGTGGTTTGAGAATTGAAAGCACTAAGCAGATCATCGAAAGATATTGCAATTTGTTAGTTAACATGAAAAGGGTGAGCATTACAAAAGATAATGAAGAGTTGATTGAAAAGCTGGCTGATGCGTTGCCACATGAAATTTGGGGCACGTATCTTATGATGTTGAGAAATAAGAAAGATTTTGGGAATCTAACACTGGGAAAGTTCATTGAAAAACTTGAAGTTCAAGAAATGGAACAACGGAAAATCTCAAGAATGAAGGATTTTGATGGTGAGCAAGATATTGGTTTATATTACAAAGGAGGTATCAGCGATAAGACCAACATGTCACCAAAGATTGAAACTGCCTTCAATGCTAAAAATTCATCTGGAGGGTCATCTAAAGGATCAAACAACAAAATGAGTTTTTCTTCATATCCGTCATTCGATCCAAATTTTTCAGCAACCAAGAGTGGAAAAGTTCTACAATGCAACATTGTTATAAATCTTGAAAATGATCAAAACTACTCTGAAGAAACTGCAAAAAGTCACATGTCTTTGTTGGTGACTGTGTTAGAGTCGTATGGGAGTTTAGTTGCAGGTCGGATCGGAAATCCAATGTTGACAAAAGAGGATTACGATCAGATTGATGCTGAAGAGATGGAGTTAATGGATATAAAGTGGTGTATGGCAAGTGTGTTGAGACGAGCTGAGAAATTTAAACAGATCACAGGAAGAGATGATTTCCATGATGCAAATGTTTCTACTTTAGGATTTGATAAATCTAAAGTTACTTGTTTTCGTTGCAGGGAAAAAGGACACTTCAAGAGAGAGTGCACAAATAGCGAAGCAAGTGGAGCTCAAAATCCGTTCAACAACAATGACTACTATCGAAAAGCAATTTATCATCAAGTTGCTCAACAACAACAACAAGAACCACAAACTGCACATGCTAAGAAGGCAATTGAGGAATCATCAAATTACCAGAAGGTTTTAGCTGGGAAAATTTTAGCTGGGATAATTATTGTCTGGATAAAGAGATTTTAAAAGCCAAAGCTTTTGTTGCTCGAGTTGATGATGACAGTGATAATGATAATGATTATTATGCAAAAAGAATGGAAGAGTACTTAAGAATGATGGAGGAGAGTGATAGTGATGATGAAAAAATTCAAAAGAAAAAGAAGAAAGCTAAAAAACCAATCAGCAGTGATGATGAAGAAGTTCCCGTGATAAAGAAAAAGGTAAAAGAAGTTCCAGCTTTCAAAGTTGAAGCAGAAGCTGATGCACAAAAGATTCCTGTGAAATGTGAAAACTGTGAAGCAGTGAAAAAGCAAAATAGTACTTTGATTCATAACATGAACAGATTGAAAGAATCCTATGATGTTCTCAACAAAGCAATGAATCAGTACAATCAGTCAAGCAGTGAACAAGCAACAACAATGAAAACACTTCAAGGAGCTTTCATGACAAAGCAGAAAATTGTAAACAATTACATTGAAAAATGTGCTGTTCTGGAATAAAAACTGGAAACTTAGAGAATAGAAACAGAAAGAGTTAATAGATTGTTAAAAAGTTACTCATGTACTTCTTATGTTATTGACAGGATTTATCCAACCGTTGAAGGCATGAAGGTGTTTGAGGAAGAGGAAGAATCCGAAGAAAAGACTCCAGTAAAGAAGAAGGATAATGAAGTGAAGAATTCTGGTAAGAAACATAGTGCCAGTTACAACAAGTGTCCACCCCCGCTTGAAAATGGATATTCTCCACAAAATCCAAATTCAGAAAGAGTCTTAAAGGCAACAAATTTACAGTGGGAGTCTGAGTCTTCAGATAATTTGCCAGACAACATTCATGTCACTTTCACTTCGTCTGATACTGATCATGAGTCTGAGTTAATAAAGAAAGTGGTCGATCAGGTGTTGGATAAAGATGAGGTCGAGGAGTCAAAGTTGGAGTCAAATTCACAGTCAAAGTCTGAAACTTCAAGTCCTACAGTCAAAAAGGAGAAACGGGTTTACAATAAAGATTTTCTATTATCAAAATCTAATTTGAATGATGAAATGTTCAAAGTTGCATATACTTTGAATGATTCTGACAAATTATATTCTGATGAAGAATTTCCAATAAGAGGTGTTAAAACTGAATTGATTAGGGTGAAGGGAGTGGTGCGGTGAAGTCATCGGCAAATCGGTTTGCCGAGCGGCAACACCGGCGCCGTCCCGTTTTCCCGCGCGGCAAACTTGTGAAATCGGTACCACCTCACCGGTCGACAAAAGTGGAAAAGTTGGGGGACAAGACTTATGGCAGGTGTTTGTGTGTGCACTATTTAATATATAATTTATAAAAAAAAAAAAAGTTTACCACTTTCAAGTGTTTAACCATTGCCAACACTTTTCACCAAAGTTTAAACTCTTCACACTGAATGACATGGCACACTTTGATTGGTTGATTTTGAAGTTTGCCACTTTCACCTGTTTAACCACTCCCTTCACCCTTAAAAAGGTTTTCAAACTAACAGAAATTAATATTTCTGAAATAAAAGATGTAAATCTTTCTGAAAAACCTAAAAAATACACCTCAAGAGTACAACAAAGAGAAAACAAGAAAAAAGGTTACAGTTCTGGTTCTGGTTTTCAAAAGAAACCAAACCATAACGGTAATTTCAAAAGAAAAGGTCTTGGTTTTATTCCACCGAAAAATCATAAAAATGAAAAAACTTATAAAACAAAAACTGTGTTTGTTTCAGGAACATCAACTGAAGAAGAAAAAGAGCACTTGTTCAGAAAGCAGACAAACAAAGAATTCCTTGCTAAAAAGCAAGAAGAAATGAAGAAAGAAGTTGCTCAGAAAAAAGAAATGAGAACTTGTTTTCAATGCAGAACAGTTGGTCATATTGCAAGGAATTGTCCAAAGGCAATCCAAACAAAACAGGGAGTTTCTTTTAAACTGAAAGAAAAGATGGTTGAAAATGAATCACCAATAAAACAATTTAAAGTTTTCAAAAATTCAAAATTTGAGGTTGGTGAGTGTTCAAAAGGTTTCTACAAAAGAAAAGCAAATCTTGACAACCAAAAGTGGGTTGTTAAGAAATCTGATGATAGTTCTAGCAATGATTCCGATTCATCAAAATCAGAGGAGCTATTTTCTGGCGATGAATCTGATTCCACAAAGTCAGAGGAGCCACAGGTTGAGAAAAAGGGTGAAAATTCGGTTCCGCCAATGGATGATGCGAATTTTCCACCATTGCGAGTTGAAAAATTTAAATCAAAATTTGGAAAAGTTGAGATTTCAAATCAATTTTTTCTGAAAAGAAAGAATTTGATATGGAAAAAGCTTTTAGCTCCAAAGTTCAAAATATTTTTGGAAAAATGGTTGACAGGAAGGTCAAAGGCGTAAAGGAATTCTATGAGAAGAAAACGAAGAAACCAGGTAAAGATGGGTCATCCCAGGTTGGTAACTGGGATAGAACCTATTATGATTAAACTCTGGACTTGCCGGAGCTCCCAAGTTGGTGATCATGGAGCAGGAATCGGAATCTTTCTTGAGAAAGTCACATTTGTGATATTTCGACCTACAAGTGGTAAATTAGGGACATTAAGTTGTACTTGATTTCCAACAAGTGATATTTGTGATTGAACTTAAAACTGTTATATTTTTCAAAAGGTTAAAGATGTAAGAACAAGGTGATGAATTGATCTCCTAACCTACAAATGGTTTTATGAAATCAACAAAACTAATTTTCCGGAAAAACCATTTTGATTAAAACAAACTTAAGTGTTTTGAAATCATAATGGGAAAATAGTTTGTTGAAAGGGGGAGTTCTGATTGTTTATGCCAAGTGGATGGCGAATTGAAACAATTCAATGTCAGTTGTCACTTTACTTGTATAGTTTGTTTTCAAATTTACTTTAAATGGTTTTGAATTTTAGGGGGAGTAAGAAATTTCAGAAAATCCAAAAACATTTGAAAATTTGAAAAATCCAAAAACATGATAAAATCAAAAATGAGTTTTGTTGTGAAAAAGAGGAAATGATAGTACATCAGTGGACAATCACAACATGCTAAAGAATTGGAAAGTCAAAAAGTGATAAACGGTCTCACTGATGATATGCTAGTAGGTTTTTATACATTTAGTAGATCGTGTTCGAGATATATCATGGGGAACATCTCTCGGATATATGGGTAACCCCCGAAATCTTGTTTGAAAGGTCCCTCTTTCTGAGATACTAGGTCTTTATGCTTAGTGATATCTGGGGTATTATCCTGGGACTTCTGATTTTGCGAAAGCAATGGCCTAGTCCCCGTATAATACTTTTCGCTTGCTTGAAATATAGCACCCCCCTCAGCATAAAAATGATGAAACATTGTAAAATGCTAATCATGTGCTGTTGAAGAAAAGATTCTCTAAAGGGAACACACCTAAATTCGAAGCCATCATCTCTCTGATTTTGCGGAAGCAATAGCCTGAGCTCTCATGGCCCTCGCATTTAACCCTTTACAGATATCATCTAGGTATACTCACCTATAAGACTGAATATTGGGATCTGGATACGGGAGTATATTCTGAGGTGGGACACGCGTATATGTTTAAGTCTCTAAAACATTAATCTCGTATCTCGAAACAGTTGAACTTTGTGTAAAAATTTAAGTGGATCAGTATACTGACAATCTAAGTGAATCGTTTAGAACTTAAAATGTTTAAAGCTTAACGGTGTTGGTGATGTGTCTCAAAAACTGATATGATCCTCTTACACAAACTCGCAAAAATATTATTTGTAAATATTTTCTTATTGCATTTTAACACATTGAAAATCTTAAAAAAAATCCAAAAAGAATGTGTTTTAGCATAAATTTTGAAAATACAAAAAGATTTTCGACAACTGATGTTGGAGAGCTGATTTTCAAAATTCCGAGTGCTAAACTTGATGAACAGGTTTCGGAGAGTTTTTGTTTGAAAAGAAAAAATGATATTTTTACAAGTGGTTTTCAGAGAAATAATTTTTGAATGATTGCCTACAAGTGGTCATCAGAAACTTTTAAATGTTAAATCATTCTATTCCTGCAAGTGATATAAATTTGTCAAATTTTAAATTTGTGAAATTTATTGTGAGGTAGAGAATGTGCAGGAATGAAGCTTGAAAAGAGCCAGGTTTCGATTTCTGAGGATCATGTGGTTTCAAGAAAGCCAGGTTTCGATCCTGAGTAGAATGTAAGCTAGGTCACAATCCTGATACTGTGAGAGCCAAGTTCTGATCCTGGACCTGATATTCACGTAATCTGCTGATGTTGATGAACATAAGGAATCAAGAGATCTGATCAAGAGAATATAGAGTCAGGTTGAGATTCTGGAAGAAAGAGAAAGAGAGGATTGAGGATACTTTACATTGTTAGATATTTCGGGAGAGGTCGAGAAGACTGATAAAGACTGAAGATTGAAGACTCGACACCGAAGATTTCGTCAACATCCGAGGGGGAGTCTGTTGGTACATACGTCTGTCGACTTCGTCTTGTATCGAGTCTTGTTTGTGTTTAGATAGACCAGGGCACGTTATTCGAGAAAATGTGATAGGTGGGTATTTCGCACGAAATAGACCAGCGTATTTCGCACGAAATAGCCATTTCGTGTGAAATTGATTTCGCATGAATGGTTCCGTGCGAAATAGCCTTGCCTATAAATAGTGCCTTGTTCAAATCATTTGGAACTTTCCGGTTTCAGTACCGAACTGCTGCCGAAGTGTTGACTCGCTGTAAAACGTTGTTATATCAATCATAAGACAGTTTAAAGTAAATTGCAAGCTGAATCACCTCAATACGTCTGTTTCCGCCTTTCGTATTGAGCAAAAACTCTTCCGAACGACTCGTTTGGGTCAGAAAACGATCCTACAAATACCTAACATACTAGTACTAACTAACGCAACAAAACACATTAAACAAGCATTCGATATGCGAAAACAAGGATTTTTCCACGTAAAACAGGCCCCTCGTACGAAGCTAGGCAACCTCGTAAGAAGGCAGCAGGTTCGAACCAGGTGCTCTGTGCGATCCTACTTCTCCTTTAAATACCCAAGCCCCTCCTCATTCATCCTCACTTGCTGATTTCATACCGAAACTCTGCCGAATTGCTGTCCGACCATTTTCAAGTAAGATTTAACAGTTTTCTATGATTACACAATGTTTTCCACTTCGATTTTCCACAAGTTTCACTTTGATTTCATCAAAACTTTATCTCTTTTCTACCAAACTTCAACTTTTTCAACTTTTTACAAGAACTTCATCTTTTTCATACAAAATCTTCATCTTTTTCATCAAAACTTCTTATTTCACCACGGATTTACACTTAACCGAGTGTATTGGACCTAGCTACGGCTTCCCAAGTTAGAAATCAGTTGGTTTCACACTCACTAAGTGTTAGATCTAAGTGAAAACTCTTTGAAACCTGTTTAAACTTGATTTTCACCCTAAGACGGACCTAAAATGGCATGTATTTCATTCACTGAATAGTGGGATGAGGTAGTGTCGAAACCAGCTTGAAAAGGACTCGAAAACACGTCTGATTTAGGCGAAAATGCAGCTCCAAACGCCAAGAACAACCACGTTTGTGAACTGGACTGTTCTGTGCGAAGCCCAGCTTCATACGAAGGCACTCATGGCTTCGTACGAAGGCAATGATTTCACACCTAACAGGCTAATTTCCATCTGTGACTCAGACAAAGACCTCTCCGACTCTAAGTTTACTCAATAGCTTAAGGTTGGAGGGATGAACCCTCGATTTTCTGAAGAAGACGTGAAGAACACTTGATTTTGGATAACGAAAGCAACATGTGTACGAAGACCCTATCTTCGTATGAAGGCACACCTTCGTACGAAGGCACAACTTCGTACAAAGCTTCTGTTTCCCAACTGACATGCCGATTTCGACCGTTTCAGCACTTTGGAAGACTTACGCATTCCGTCCCCATACGCAGGCTGATCCGGCGCTCCCTTCAATCCACTTGAGATTGTGTTTATTAGTTAGACACGCACTGTGAGTATACTCGAACCCTTTTTCGCTTAACGCACTTTTGGGTGTTACATACGTTCTCTATAAAAAACACAATACACAACGCAAACACTTTTAAACGCTAACCGCTCCCGCATGCTATACGTGATTAGTTGAATGCTTGTTGCTATGCTTATACAGTGATTACTTGCCTGACTGCCTTTAGCAACGATAGTACTATAGTTTGGACTTAGCACCTGTTTGTTCAGGGGTTGCTAAGGATCACATACTTTACTTCATGTGTTCGCTTCGGTGAACATGTATCGCGCATACTCTACCCGCAGTTACGTGGTTAGGATGTATCATTGTTGGTAGTTTACATGCTTCGCCTGTTACGTGTTACATGCTGGTTATGCGTAAACACTTTTTATACTATACCTATGCAAACTTGTGTACTTACCTTTACTTTATCTATTGACTTTTATTTTCACGTATGTGACAGGTTGATGGATTGTTATGCTGCAAGAAGGATAGGAAGTCTAGAAACTCGTCTAATAAAAATCTAGGTTGTCGGATTGGAACTTGTTTAAGAGATTTTGATGACTGTAATGACTATTTGTGAATTATTTGTTTGATAGTATGGGATATTAAACGAATTAAAAATATTGTCACTTAATAATTGTTATGGATTCTCTTGAGCAATCTGATTCGCCTAGTGTCGTGCCCTGATGATTCCGCCATCAGTTATGGTGTGACAGAGGTCTCCTCATTTGGACAAGTTTTGGTTCCCAGATGGGAAACTCTATCCAATTGGTTTCGCGGTTATGTAACTTCAAATCATTGAATAGAAACCAGTTTAAATTAACATGTTCGGTGTCTACTCTGCTTCTACTCCTTTCTTATCAATAATATTCTACCGAATCAGTTATCTTGGGGCCAAAACTCCATCAAACCTGCCGGATCCTGGAATCTCAATTGGTATGATAGCTACGGTACCGATTCAATGGATCTAACAGTTGATTGAATCACCTACGCTCATGAATTTTGGACTTTTAGGAAGTTTTGAATTTAAGCATCAAATAAACATCAAATTGAAGATCAATTCACGGATGGAATTTGAAATTGAAGACATCATTAGGTTCGTGATTGATTTTCGCACAATGCTGTGAAGTTTCATCATGAAATTCACAGAAATAAAGATTCTGGATCGAAAAATGTAATTAGGAATGTTCTTAAGAATAGATCAGACTTTTTCAGATGGATGTGCAGATTCGCATGGACCGACCGATTCGCAATTAAGTGAACTTTTTATTCTAATCCGTTCCAAAATGTCAATTCGTTCCAAAATCAGCTCATTCGCACGAATGGACCTACCTCATTCGCAAAAAAAGGCATTTTTTGATCGCAATGATGAAATGAGTCTGCAGAAAAAAATTGGTGATTGAAATATTTTTCGAGTTTTTAACGACCAAGCTGGGTTGTTCGGGGACACCACCTGGCGCTTCAGAGAACAGATATGATGATACGATCACAGATTGTGGAAATTAGTGGGGTAGTCATGATACTGGTGCAGAATGTTTATCATCTGGGTTATCTGACTATTAATGGCCCGTAACGTAAAATCCACATTTATGAAAAACTGATGTTTAGGGGCAAAAATGTCACATTTTTGGCATAGTCAAGTTTTTCAGAGAACAGAAAGAACTGGATTGCCTAATTTGAGGGAGAATTCAGTGATAAGACATCATAATTTGCAAAAATGAGGGGGAATAGAAATTTCATAAAATATATTGAAATTCCAGCATTTTTGAAATTCGTGACAATTCAACAGCATTCGGGTGGTTCCGACTTCAGATTGTCTAGGGATGCATAGGATCTGGATTCGTGATTTCGTGATCATAGGAAGTTCAGACTCTACAGATTAGGGTCAGATTGACGTCTTAGGGTTTTGAGTCCCGGATCTTCGTCAAGCCGGTCAGCAGGATTAGCATCAGGAGATGCATCTGTATTATGGATACTTATAAGATATCACAACATTTTGATAGTCTAAAGTGTCAGAATGTTTAATATTCTAGTAGAGGAAGTGTTTTTCGGACTAACCGCCAGGGAATGATGATGTTTGTTGATTAAGTTGCTGACGGAACTAGCGGAGAAGACTATGCATCTGTTATCATGACTGAAGGGGAAGAATGTGAATCTGATCGTGGATGAAAGTTTCTGAAATCTGAATGTGTTACCAGATGATTTGTTATCCGATGAAGATTTGCTGATTGTAGAGATTACCGTTTATACTGATCAATCATTTAGAAAGGTGCTTAAAGTTGATCACGGAAAACGGGATTTCAGATTTTTGTGGGTATTCATAAACTTGAGGTTTATCGTGTAGTGTTCAAAGTTTCTATCAATTGTCGGTTGGGTTTTTGAAGATAAGATAATCGAGCAGGCAGAATGCACGATGAAGCTGAAATGTTAATAAAAAACCGAACGTGGATGTGGTTAAAGTCGAAACTGAGATGTTACATTGATCAATGTCAAGATGGTGATTATTCGTGAAGATTGCAGTTCAGCCAATCAGAGGAGGGGTTGTGAACTGTGCAAACAAAGACCTGAAGTTTCATTTCAGGGGGAACTTGTGCATATTGTAGATAATGCAGCCCGAATCATCAATCAAGGGGGAATCTACTAAAGATTTCAAGATGCCTGATTGAAGTTGTAGAATATTTAAAACACGACTCTTAGTTTCAAAGTTCAAGATTAGATACTGACGGCCAAGGGGGAATCTGTTGGTGCGTATTTTGTATGTCCGCCACTGTGCGAATAGGCTAGATAGAGCATGTGTTGAATATTATGTAGCTTAGTGTGAAAACGGTCACGGTTTTGTAAAGTGAAAGCCAGTTCATACGGATGGCCGATTCGCACGAACTGGACATCACATTAGTCTGAGTCACATTCGCACGAATGTACGCATTCGTACGAATGGACTCTGATCCATCCCAGGTGCAGATCCGTGATAAAGTCCATCCGTCCTTACATGTAAGTGCGGATGGACTATGCGTATAAATAGGGATGAAGTCTCCTCATTTGGACAAGTTTTGGTTCTGAGAGGGGAAACTCTGTCCAATTGGTTTCGCGATTATGTAACTTCAAATCATTGAATAGAAACCAGTTTAAATTAACCTATTCGGTGTCTATTCTGCTTCTACTCCTTTCTTATCAATAATATTCTACCGAATCGGTTATCTTGGGGCCAAAACTCTGTCAAACCTGTCGGATCCTGGAATCTCAGGGGCCACCAGCGATGAACAGAATATCGAACCCGAGTTGACAAAACAAAATGTCGATCCCTACTATGTTCCTCACCCTACTAAGAGTTGTTCGAGGTAACAACATATAGTTTTAACGGTCATTTTAGCTCGAATTAACATGGTTTCTAAGTGTAAATTATGTATCATTTAATGATTGTTTATAAAGTTCATTGGTCGATGATTGTTTTCCATTCAATTTTAGTTAGGGTTTACTGGTTAATTTTGGAATTTTTGGGTTTATTGTTACAATTTCGATTCAAACATGTTAACAGGATAGGTTGAGGATATTGTTCATGCTTGGTCTAATCTAGTCAAATAGTTTTTTATTTACATAATTTCTTATTTGATTCAGAACCTAAAAACATTTCATCAAGCTTGATCTGTAATTTCTAAAGAGGATCTATTGTTCATGTTGTTTTAAAGAGAACCTATTACAAACATGGTAAGTTATGTTAAATGCACGTGTTAAACATTCTGTTAATTTAGACTCACATTTTGTTCATTAGGTAAAACAGAACATTATACAAAAGTTGTTCATAAGTTTCGATTATATTAATTTTTAAACTTTTTTTGTAGTTGAAATTAGGGTCACTTTGACCCTACCTAGGATTATTGTTCATATGGTTGTTACTGTCTTTAACCAACACAATCTTGGACTTGCCTCTGCTGGACCTGCAAGTTGGCACAGGAAGATATTTGCATCAAAAGTAGCCTTATGTTATGTTTACTAACTTATTATGTTTATGAATTTTTGAATTCCTGATGATCTTGATGTTAAGTAAGTAAATTTTACCAAGATCATGTTACTAATGTCTATTTATCCACTCTAAGTTATTAATGTCTAATTACTAATCTAAGTTATTAATATATAAGTTAATTTTTGTGAATTTGAATGTTTCATTGAGGAAATGTTTCTGTTTAATTTGTTAATTCTTTTGATAATCACAACATTGATCACAGTTTTGGAATTAAGATTAGGATTTGATCACATTTGTGCATTTCAGTTTGATCACAACATTGTATTATGGTTTTGGAATTAGGATTAGGATTTGATTATATGATGTGCATTTCAGTTTGATTTGTGCATTCTTTTGATAATCACAACATTGATCACAGTTTTGGAATTAGGATTAGGAA
The DNA here is from genome assembly GCA_030545235.1 of Helianthus tuberosus. Taxonomy (NCBI): domain Eukaryota; kingdom Viridiplantae; phylum Streptophyta; class Magnoliopsida; order Asterales; family Asteraceae; genus Helianthus; species Helianthus tuberosus. Next base: position 154,311,477 of record CM060371.1, on the reverse strand, counting down.
TTCATTACAGTTATTGATCACAAGATTAGGTTAATTACAATTTGATTTTGATTACCGTTGCGGGCTTTGACTTTGCCTGGGTGAACCAATTTAAGGTGTTGACTATCCAAGGTCAAATAGATTAGGAGGGAATGATAAAGAGTTGTGCAGGGGGTAAGATGTTTTATTGTTACAAAGAAAAATGGATAATAAGAAAGGGTAAAATGGTCATTTCGCGTGACCACTAACAGAACTGGAAATTCATTTAAGAGCAGGGGGTAAGATTGAGACAATTGGGATTCGTCCAGGGGTAGGAAATCATGATTTTGGTTTTAGGGGGTGGTAAGAGTGTCAGTAGGGTCTAAAGCCAAGGGTAAAATTGCATTTTACTCTATATTTTTATATACTAAGTAGTAAAAAAGTTGCATCCTTAAAAACTCGTGTATTGCACGAGTTGAATAAACACGTGTATTACACTGCTTGAATAAATATAACGTAATCAGTTAACACACACAATCGTAAAGATATGATTTTAGGAAAAATGAACTTTGTTGTACTATTTAAATATAATACCATTTTACTTTGTTTTTTATTTATTTATTAAAAGGTTAGAAACGTGTATGTTACACGTGGTTGGATCAACAAAATATTAAATAGTTATTATTAATAAGCGAAAAAATAAAAGAAATAGTTAAAAAATATTAAATAAATAAGACATAAGACATAAGAATATGATAATATAAAGATAAAGATTATATATATTAGAAGATAAATAGAAGTATATAAATATAGATAAATGATTTATGAAGTTTTAGATTTATTAATTAAAAAATTAATGATCTATAATTAAGTGGGAGAGAAAGGCGGGAAAAGTTAAAAAATAGATGTCTTTAATGAATGACACATGTCCCTTGTTAATCAGTTAACACACAGTCATCAAGATTGTTTTTGGAAAAGAAATGAACTTTGATGTAGTATTTACATATAATTACATTTACTCTGTTTATTTGTTTATTTATTAAAATGTTAGAAATGTGTCTATTACACGTGGTCAGATCAATAAAATACTAAATAGTTATTATTAATAAGAGAAAAAAAGAAAAGAAATAGTTGAGAAAAAAATTATTAAGTAAATAAGAGATAAAAATAAGATAAAGAGTAAACTGCCATTTTGGTCCGTGTGGTTTGGGCAGTTTTGCCATTTTAGTCCAAATCTCAAACTTTTTAAATTTGGGTCCCTGTGATTTGCATTTTGTTGCCATTTTAGTCCAAAACATAAAATCTCTCATTTTTAACTGTTTAAGGTCCCTTTTTTGTCTTTATCAGCAGGGGTAGTTTGGTCCATTTAATTTTCATTAAACCAATTCATTTATTAAAAAACCCCAAATATAAATACCCCTTATTATCGCAGACCAATTACATCATCATCTTCAACCTACCAAGCGAAACCCTAACCAGAGATCAAACCCAAAAAAAAAACCCTAACCTACAACAGATCGAAGCAACGACAATGGTGGTTTGCACTTGTGGAGCCTCAACCTCACTGAGAACCTCATGGACAACATAAAACCCAGGTCGTCATTTTCACCGGTGCAACAAACCATCAAGCTGTGGATTCGTTGCTTGGGCTGAGCCACCGAAGATTTAGAACCCGGCTGTGATGATTCCTGCACTGTTGGACACCATCAAGCGGCATGAAGAGAATGCAAGACAGATGTTTGCTCGGAACATGAAGCTTGAAGAAGAAGCTAAAAAATTGGCACAGGAGAAGAAGATGCTTAAAGTTATCTTAGGTTTCAGTTTTTTGTTGTTCATGTTTTACTATGTTAAGTCTGGTTAGGGTTTGACTTTTGTAAGTTTGGTTTGTACTATCGACCTGCTAATATGGTTGTTTTGTAAGTTTGTAATGGAAAGTTTGGGGCTTTTTGTAATGAATCATCTAATGTGTTGTGCATCTAATGTCTTATGACAATGTGCCGAAATGTGCCGACATGTGCATCTAATGTGTTGTGCATCTAATGCCTTATGACAATGTGCTGACATGTGCATCTAATGTCTTATGACACTATGCAGTTTACCAAATGTGCACCAAATACCAAATGTGCAGTTTACCAAATGTGCAGCCAAACAGCTTACCAAATGTGCACCAAATGTGCAGCCAAACAGTTTACCAAATCTGTACCAAGCAGTTTAACATATGTGAGCCAAATGTGCAGCCAAATGTGTACAAAATATGCAGCCAAATACTAAATAACAGTTTAACATAAGAAATGTGCAGCCAAATACCAAATATGCAACATTTAACATACCAAAACAGATCTGCAAAGTGCAGTCTTTAACAATACATAAACAGTTTCATGAACTAATGTACCAAACATACCAAACAGACATAAACACTTTCATGAACTAATGTACCAAAACATAAGTACCAAACAACCATTAACACTAAAAGTTAAGCAGTTTGACATGAACTAATGCACCAAAACAGTTTGACACAAACTGTAAACATGACAGTTTGAAACAAACTGCAAAAATGTTAACTGTAGTCAACCTAAGACTGTGCTTGAACATTCAACCTAAGCATGTGCCCCCTGACCTTGTGCCCCTTCCTGACCTTGTGCCCCTGCCTGTGCTTGTGCCCCTTTCCTTCTAGACTTGCCACAAGTTCTTTTGTTATGCCCCACACCCTTGCAGATTTTACATGTCACTGAGCCTCCCTTCCTTGGCAACTTACCAGTTGCAGGGATCATGTTGCTAACATTCTCAACAGATGCTGCAACTATAGCCTTCTTTTTTTCCTTTGAAACTGCAACTTTAGCCTCTACAATCTCCTGTGCAGAATTCTTTCGTTTCTTTTTTGGTCTCCCAATTTGGACATGATACTTTGGAGGGATCAAAGTGGTTAGGCATGCAGATTTAGGCCACAAATCACTACCATTAACTGGTTCTACATTATGCTTGTAAACCTCAACCCAAGACTCAACCCAATACACTGGATGTACCCATTTTTCAGGAACTCCATCACCTTTACCATGCAATCCCATGTTCCAGATACATGCCACTGCATATCTACATGGGATGTCTGTTAGATCCCATCTCCTACAAGAGCATGTTCTTTCATCTAATATCACAACTCTCTGGTCTTGGTGGTAATTGAAGTGTGTGCTAACCTGAAACTTTGTTCCTCCAGTCCAGATTACAGTGTATTATGCAGCCTCAGTCTTTGCAGTTTGAAGCACAGCAGTAGCAGCTGGTGTTAATGGGCCTTTGCACTTGCCAATCTTGTTATTCAGCACAACAATCTTCTTCATAAGGTACTCTCTGATATACTCAAGGCAGGTTATTATAGGCTTGTCCCTACCTTGTATCAATTACCTATTGAATACCTCACAGATGTTATTCAGCAAAATATCACACCTAGCCCTACCTGGAATATGTTCAATCCAATTAATTAACATGATCAAAACAAGTCAACTGAAAACAATTCAAGTGGTAAATTACATACCTGTGAAGTAGGCTCTGACCCAATGTTTGCTTGGAATTTCTTTTAGCCAATCATGTAGTCCTTTGTCCTTATCAAGAACTGCCTTCATAGCCTTTTCAAACTCAGGAACTGTTGATGCAGATGCACAATTCCACAACAGGTTTTTGTATTCATCACCACCCCATTTTGATTTCATATTTTCATGTATATGTCTCAGGCAATATCTGTGGTCTGAGCTTGGATACACTTTCAGTATAGCAGGTATCAATCCCTAGCATCATAGTTACAAAATGGGTTAACATTGTAATAAGAAAATGCAAAAATAATAAGTAAATCATTGAACAATAGTTACCTTTTGCCTGTCAGTTATGAAGGTGAAATTACTGTTATGTTCCAGTTCAAGATCATCACATAAACACTGAAGAAACCATGTCCAGCTTGTAGTTCTTTCAGCCTCCACCACTGCATAGGTAACAGGATAAATCCCATTGTTGCCATCCACTCCTACTGTTGTGAGAATCTGGCCAGGGAATGGCCCTTTCAAAAAACATCCAGCAAGCCCTAGTATAGGTCTCCCTATTAATTTAAATCCAGCCTTTAATGCACCTAAGCAAACATATATCCTCCTGAATTGCTTTGCTGGACTGCTAGGATTGCCATAAGGTTCAACATCTATATTAACTGTGCTTCCAGGATTAGATCTGAGAAGCTCCTCACAATAATTCCTGAGATTCTCATACTGAGCCCTATACTGACCCTGCACTTTCTCTGTTGCCTTCATCTTAGCCCTAAAAACTTGGTGCAAAGTCACTTCAACTTGATATTTCCTTTGAAGATCTTCCTGTAGAGCTTTAAGTGGTATCCCAGGATTATTTTTCATAGTGTGTTGAATTTTTTTGGATAACCAGGCAACTGTGCACAGTCTAACATCTTTGGTGTTTAGACATAAATGTTCTTTGTTTAGGGTTTTCACAACCCAAGAGCCTGCCTTTTTAACTTTAGAAACATAAAGCATCCAAGGGCAAGTGGGTGGTGTATTCTTTTTAGGGTTAGGCCCATCTTCATTTGTTGTTCCCACTTGTGAGGGCCCAGTTTCATTTTGGGTATTTCCAGATTTACCCTTAAATGTAGTTGGTTGAGAGGGTCCTGCAGCATTTATTTCACAACTACTCAGTTTTGGAATCCCACCCATACATATGACACGGAATCTGGTGTTGTCATTCCTTGTAATATGGAGTTGTCTCCGAGTATCAATTGCATGATTCTTGACCATCATCTTAATACTATCCTTATCAGGAAATGACTAGCCAAGATAAAAGGGACATTCACCAGATGTTTTAGACCTTCTTTTGTCTTTCCTAACACTCCTACAAGCTCTTTGAAGAGCTGTGTCACCATCTGAATCAGTTAAACTTTCGAAGCCATCTAAATCAACCTGTTCATCATCCTCATCTACATCAACTTGTTGTTCATATTGTCCACTAATGTCAGCATCTACTTCAGCATAATACTCTTTCATATCAACACTATAATCTTCCACAACATTATCTTTATCAAAGATGTAATCTGGATCTTCATCATCCTCATCCTGACCCACCTTATCAGTTCTATCTTTCCTATTATTAGTCTTTACACTTTTCCTATGAAATGACTTTACACGTTTGCTAGGGGTGGTCTCTACACCTTCTGCCTTTTCACCCTCACCTGCATTACCTTCACAGGATCCTTCATAACTACCATCAACACTCTCACTTTCACTATCTTCATCCTGCTGATCACTATCCTCACTGTCTTCATCCTGCTGATCACTACCCTCATAACTTCCCTCATCACTAAGGTCTACGTATTCAGGTTCCTTTTCAACATCCTTGTTGGTGCATACGTCTGTCGACTTCGTCTTGTATCGAGTCTTGTATGTGTATAGATAGATCAGGGCACGCTATACGAGAAATCTGTCAAAAATAGGTTATAAGGTAATTTCGCACGAAATTACACAGTGTAATTTCGTACGAAATTACACAGTGTAATTTCGTACGAAATTAACTAGTGATTTCACATGAAATCAACTGGTAATTTCGCACGAAATAGTAATTTCATGTGAAAGTGATTTCGTATGAACCTGTTCATGCGAAATTAGCTAGCCTATAAATAGGTGCCTTGTGATTTCGTTTGAAGTAGTTCCAACTTTCCGGTTTCAGTGCCGAACTGTTGCCGAAGTGTCTACTCGCTGTAATTCTTTGTCAAATCAATCAATAGACAGTTTAAAGTGAATTGCAAGCTGAATTACCTTGATACGTTTGTTTCCGCCTCTCGTATTGAGAAAAAAAGTCTTCTGAACGACTCGTTTGGTCGGTAAAACGATCCTACAAGTGGTATCAGAGCTCAGGAGGAAGAGTTCATACAAATTCAGCTGCAAAATTTGTTTTCTACACCTTCTTTTTCAAAATTAACAAGTTTTTACGGTTAAAATGACTTGAATTTCACACATTATACGCGCAATAGTGTTTTAACAAACCCTTGAAAGTTTCAGATCTTAAAATGGCTTAAAACTTGATCAATTTTGGCAAAAACAGCTCGAGATGATGACATCAGCAGTATTTCGCACGAAATAAGGTTCTAATTTCGCACGAAATAACCTGATTTCGCACCAGATTGTCATTTCATTTGAAAAGAGTACTTAATTTTGTACGAAATTACCTATTTCATTCGAAACCACGTTATTTCGCTTGAAAGTTCAGTTATTTCATACGAAACCACTTATTTCGCACGAAATTAGTGTATTTCGCACCAAAGTGGTTATTTCGTTTGAAAGGGTGATTTCGTACCAAAGTTCATTTTGCTTGAAAGGGTATTTCGTTTGAAGGTTATTTCGTTTGTAAGATCAAGTTTAGAAAATTTTGAAACCGAATCATGGAGAACGAGTTTTATAATGCCTTTGCTAGTCCGATGACTATAGTTCAAAGTACGATGCTTGAAAATGAAACAGGGATAACCCAAAAACCGCCTAGGCTCATGAGTATCGAGGAATACAGTGGATGGGCTGAACATTTTGAAACTTGGGTTCAAGCATATCACTTAGATGCGTGGGAACACACTGAATCTCAATATACTAGACCAGTCGGAAATAGTGGAGTGAAAATTGATATTAGAGATTTAGGAGCTGATGAAAAAAGGAAATACAAAGATGAAAAAATGATGGTTAGACTTTTGCAACAAGCCATTAAAGAAGACATTCTGATTCTACTTCAACACAATGGAAGTGCACATTCGATATGGACAGAATTAGAATCAAAGTTTCTTGGTAGTGATGAAATGCTCAAGAACAAAAAGTCGCTTATGAAGAAAGAATTTGATCTTTTCCGTGGATTGAGAACTGAAAATACAACACAGATCATTGAAAGATATTGCAACTTGTTGAAGAATATGAACAGATTAAACATCAGAAAAGATAATGATGAACTGATTGAAAAGTTGGCTGATGCGTTGCCACACGATACTTGGGGCACGTATCTTATGATGTTGAAAAATAAACCAGATTTTGACAAGCTAACATTGAGTGAGTTTATTAAACAAATGGAAGCTCAAGAGATGGAACAAAGAAAGATAGCAAGAATGAAGAACTATGATGGAGAACAAGACATTGGGTTGTATTACAAAAGTGGTGTTAGTGAGAAGACCAATATTTCACCAAAGATTGAAATGGCCTTCAATGCAAAAAGTTCTTCTGAAAGTTCATCTCAAGGATCAAGTAGCAAAATGGGATTTTCGTCATATCCATCGTTTGATCCAAATATCTCAACAACAAAGAGTGGGAAAGTTCTTCAATGCAACATTGCTTTAAATCTTGAGAATGATCAGAACTACTCGAAAGAAGTTGCAAAAAGTCATATGTCTTTGTTGGTGGCTGTGCTAGAACCGTATGGAAGTTTGGTTGCAGGGAAGATTGGAAATCCTATGTTGACTAAAGAGGATTACGATCAAGTTGATGCTGAGGAGATGGAATTGATGGATATAAAGTGGTGTTTGGCAAGCGTGTTGAGAAGAGCTGAAAAGTTTAAACAAATTACAGGAAGAGATGATTTTCGTGATGCTAATGTTTCTACTTTAGGATTTGATAAATCTAAAGTTACTTGTTTTTGTTGCAGGGAAAAAGGGCATTTCAAGAGAGAGTGCACAAATCGTGAAGCTAGTGGAGCTCAAAATCCTTTCGGAAACAATGATTACTATCGGAAAGCGATTTATCATCAAGTTGCTCAACAGCCGTATCACCAACAACAGCAGCCACAAACTGCTCATGCTAGGAAAGAGATTGAAGATTCAAAGAAAGCGTGTCTGGTCAATTAAAATGATGGAAGTTCATCTAAAGATTTCAGTTGGGATAAATATATTCCAGCTGATAATAAAGCATGTCTGATAAATCAAGATGATGAAAGATTACCAGAAGGATTTAGCTGGGAAAACTTTAGCTGGGATAAATATTGTCCAGATAAAGAGATTTTAAAAGCTAAAGCTTGTGTTGCTCAAATTGTTAAAGATGATGGTGATAATTACACTGTTGATGATTATTGGGCAGAAAAAATGAGAAAATATTTAGCCAGGCAAAGTAAAAAGGTTGAAGAAGAAGTTTGTGTGATAAAGAAGCAAGACAAAGAAAATCCAGTGTTTGAAATTAAAAAGGAAGTTGTTGCAGAAAAAGTGACCGAGAGCTGTGAAAATTGTGATACTATGAAGAAGCAAAACAGTGAATTGATTCACAACTTGAACAGGATGAAAGAGTCATATGATGTCCTGAACAAAGCCATGAATAAATACAACGAGTCTAGCATTGAACAAGCTATAGCAATGAAGACACTTAAAGGAGCATACATGAGACAGCTTGATAATGTCAATTATTACACCGAGAAGTGTGCTGAGCTTGAATTGAAGCTAGAAACACAGAGAATTGAAACTGAGAGAGTAAATAGATTGTTAAAAAGTTACTCATGTTCTACTTTTGTGGTTGACAGGATTTACCCAATAGTGGAAGGATTGAACACGTTTGAAGAAGCAAAGATTTCTGAAGAGAAGAATTCTGAAACAAGAGAAGATGATGAATTGAAGACATCTGGTAAGAAACCAAGTGTTGTCTATAACAAATGTCCACCCCCGGTCGAAAATGGATATTCTCCTCGAAATCCAAATTCAGAAAGAGTCAAAAAGGCAACAAATTTACAGTGGGAGTCCGAGTCTTCAGATAATTTGCCAGAAAACATTGATGTCACGTTCACATCGTCTGACACTGATCATGAGTCCGAGTTAATAAAGAAAGTGGTCGATCAGGTGTTGGATAAGGATGAAACGGAGGAGTCCAAATCAGAGTCAAAGACTGAGTCCAACACGTCAAAGTCAACAGTCAAAGAGGACAAACGTGTTTATAATAAAGAATTTTTGTTATCAAAATCTAATTTGAATGACGAACCGATCAAAGTAGCATATACTTTAAAAGATTCTGACAAATTATATTCTGATGAGGTATTTCCAATAAGAGGTGTTAAAACTGAAATGATCAAAAAGGTTTTTAAACTAACAGAAATTAATATTTCTGAAATAAAAGATGTAAATCTTTCTGGAAAACCTAAACCTTACACCTCAAGAGTTCAACAACGTTTAAACAAGAAAACGGGTTACAGTTGTGGTTCAGGTTATCAAAAGAAACCAAACCATAACAGTAATTTCAAAAAGAAAGGACTTGGTTTTATTCCACCAAAAAATCATAAAAATGAGAAATTTATAAACCAAAAACTGTTTCTGTTACAGGAAAATCATCTGAAGAAGAAAACGAGCAAGTGTTCAGAAAACAATCCAACAAAGAATTCCTTGCCAAGAAGCAAGAAGAAATAAAGAAAAGTGTTGCTCAGAAGAAGATAGAGACGAGAATCTGTTTTCAATGTAAAAAAATTGGTCACATTGCCAGGAATTGTCCAAAGGCAATACAAACAAAATAGGGAGTCTCTGGTAAACTGAAAGAAAAGATTGTTGAGAAAACCGAACCACCAACAAATAGATTTAAAGTTTTTGAAAATTCAACTTTTGAGGTTGGTGAATGTTCGAAAGATGTTTACAAAAGAAAGGAGAAACTTAACAACCAAAAATGGGTTGTTAAGAATTCAAGTGATAGTTCTGGTGATGAATCTGATTCCATAAAATCAGAGGAGCCAAAAGTTGTTATGAAAGAAGAGAAGTCAGTTCCGCCTTTGGATGATGCAAATTTTCCACCATTGCGGGCTGAAAATTTGAAATCTAAAATTGGTAAAGTTGAAATTTCAAATCAATTCTTTCCTGAAAAGAAAGAATTTGATGTTGAAAAGGCTTTTAACCCCACAGTGCAAAACATTTTTGGTAAAATGATTGATGGAAGGGTCAAGGGGGTTAAAGAATTTTATGAGAAGAAAACAAAGAAACCGAGTGTTGACAACTCAGAATTTCCCAAGGACTGTCAGGCTTGGGAAAATCTCTCTAACTGAAAAACCTGACTTGCCGGAGCTCTCAAGTTGGTAATCGCAGAGCATGAATCGGCATCATTCTTGAAAAATCATTTTTGATGAGTTTGATTTGCCGGAACTCCCAGGTTGGTAAGTGTGGAGTAGGAATCGGCATTTTGAGATTTCAACCTACAAGTGGTAATTGTTGGTTAGATAACTGACAAGTGGTTGAAAAAGTGGTTTTACCTACAAGTGGTTAATCAAGGTCATTAAGTTGAACTTGATTTACTTTTCATTCAAATAATTGGAAAACAAAATGATGATCATATCCCCATTTTTACAAGTGGTAAAATCAACAAAACTTATTTTCCGGAAAAACCATTTTGATTAAAACAAACTTAAGTGTTTTGAAATCAAATGGGAAAATAGTTTGTTGTAAGGGGGAGTTCTGATTGTTTATGCCAAGTGGATGGCGTTTTGAAGTAATTCACAACAGTTGTCATTTTATTGTACAGTTTGTTTTCAAATTTTCTCAGAAAATCAAAATTGAAACATATTTTGATTTTAGGGGGAGTAAGAATTTGTGAAATTTCGAAAATTTGAAAAATACAAAAACATGATAAAACCAGAAAAAGTCAAAAACATGATAAAATCAAAAATTGAGTTTTGTTGTAAAAAGAGGAAATGATAGTACATCAGTGGACATTCACGGCATGCTAAAGATTTGGAAAGTCAAAATGTGATAAACAGTCTCACTGATGATATGCCAGTAGGTTTTTACACGCTTAGTAGATTGTGATCGAGATATAAACCTAAAATTCAAACTTACTTATCTCGTGGGGAACATCTCTCGGATATATGGGTAACCCCCGAAATCTTATTTGAAAGGTCCCTCTTTCTGAGATACTAGGTCTTTATGCTTAGTGATATCTGGGGTATTATCCCGTGACTTCTGATTTTGCGGAAGCAATGGCCTAGTCCCCGTATAATACTTTTTGCTTGCTTGAAAAATAGCACCCCCCTCAGCATAAAAAATGATGAAACATTGCAAAATGTTAATCATGTGCTGTTGAAGAAAAGATTCTCTAAAGGGAACACACCTAAAGTCGAAGCCATCATCTCTCTGATTTTGCAGAAGCAATAGCTTGAGCTCTCATGGCCCTCGCATTTAACCCTTTACAGATATCATCTAGGTATACTCACCTGTAAGACTGAATATTGGGATCTGGATACAGGACTATATTCTGAGGTGGGACACGCGAATAAGTTTAAGTGCTTAAAACATTAATCTCGTATCTCGAAACAGTTGAAATTTGTGTGAAAATTTAAAGTGGATCAGTATACTGACAATCTACGTGAATCGTTTAGAACTTAAAATGTTTATAGCTTAACGGTGTTGGTGTTTTGTCTCAAAAACTGATATGATCCTCTTACACAAACTCACAAAAATATTGTTTGTATATATTTCTTTACTGCATTTCGTTAAAAACAAAATCCAAAAAGATTTTAGTGTGTTTTAGTATAATATTTTGAAAATTCAAAAAGATTTTCGATAATTGATGTTGAAGAGCTGATTTTCAAAATTCCATGTGCTAAACATGATGAACAGGTTTGGGAGAGTGTGTTTGAGAAAAAGATGTTATTCTTACAAGTGTTCATCAGAGATTAAATCATTTTTTTTAATTCCTGCAAAGTGGTTTCTGAATTTGCAATATTTTAAATTTGTGAAACTTATGTTTGTGGTAGAGATTGTGCAGGAATGAAGTTTGAGAAAAGCCAGTTTACGATCTTAGAACCTGTGAGAAGTGAATTCCAGACTGCGGTCCTAGCTTATCGAAAGGGGGAGTCTGAAGTCGCTGATGCTGAAACAGGATAAGAACCAGGATTACGATTCTGAGGATAAGAAATCAAGAGACCTGATCAAGAAGAGTATATAGAGCCAGATTGTGTTTCTGGGAGAAAGAGAAAGAGATTAATTGAGGATGCTTACAATGGAGAATCTTTGGAGAGATCGAGAAGACTGATAAAGACTGAAGGATTGACAACTGAAGACTCGACACCGAAGACTTCGTCAACATCCGAGGGGGAGTCTGTTGGTGCATACGTCTGTCGACTTCATCTTGTATCGAGTCTTGTATGTGTATAGATAGGCCAGGGCACGCTATACGAGAAATCTGTCAAAAATAGGTTATAAGATAATTTCGCACAAAATTACACAGTGTAATTTCGTACGAAATTAACTAGTGATTTCACACGAAATTAACTGGTAATTTCGCATGAAATAGTAATTTCGTGTGAAAGTGATTTCGTATGAACCTGTTCATGCGAAATTAGCTAGCCTATAAATAGGCGCCTTGTGATTTCGTTTGAAGTAGTTCCAACTTTCCGGTTTCAGTGCCGAACTGCTGCCGAAGTGTCTACTCACTGTAATTCTTTGTCAAATCAATCAATAGACGGTTTAAAGTGAATTGCAAGCTGAATTACCTTGATACGTTTGTTTCCGCCTCTCGTATTGAGAAAAAAACTCTTCTGAACGACTCGTTTGGTCGGTAAAACGATCCTACAATCCTTTTTTGAAAACCTGCTAACATGTTGAATATACACCTTTAGCACCTTGTTTTTTTCAACATAGCTAATCATTCTCAATACATCACTATCAGTGCCTAGAGGCCTTAAACCTAACATTAAATCTTCCCCTGGAACCCTAAAATGGTAAACCACAACATCCTCTTCTGAATAACCAAATGCTAACAACATATCATTCATCACTATCAATGAAAACATATCAGAATTCACATTATCAACGTAGTCTACCTTACCCCCGTCGTATTCAAAATCATCCTCGTCAGTGAAATCACCACCATGGTACACTTTCAGGGTGAATAACTCGGGATGATTTGATGTGGAATAAGAAAAAAACTTTCAATCAGAAACAGGGGTTTTCAAATCCAGCTTATCAACTATAAATACGTACCGTATTTTACTTCTGGATCAAAATTGACGCCTTCTTTTCGAACACAGCAGCTAAAATCATCCCCATCGTCGTCCATCGGAATCGTCTTGGCAAGAATGCAGATCATCAGCGATGATTTTTGGGAGAGGGGAAGATGAACTGAGAAAAGGGTTGAAGATGATGATGTAATTGGTCTGCGATAAGGGGGTATTTATATTTGGGGTTTTTTAATAAAGGAATTGGTTTAATGAAAATTAAATGGGCCAAACTACCCCTGCAGATAAAGACAAAAAAGGGACCTTAAAACAGTAAAAAAATGAGAGATTTTGAGTTTTGGACTAAAATGGCAACAAAATGCAAACCACAGGGACCCAGATTTAAAAAGTTTGAGATTTGGACTAAAATGGCAAAATTGCCCAAACCACAGGGACCAAAATGGCAGTTTACTCTAAGATAAAATAAAGATAAAGGTTATATTATTAGAAAATAAATATAAGTATAGATAAATGATATATGAAGATTTAGATTTATTAATTAAAAAAAGTATTATCTGTATTAAGTAGGTTAAAAAGGTTGGAAAACTAAAAAATAGACGCCTTCAGTAAATGACACGTGTCTCTCATTAGTTTACCTTATTAGTAAAGTATAGTTTCAATCCCTTGGGTTTACACTCAATCACAGGTTCAGTCCTTATTTGAAAAAAATCAACAGTCCGGTCCCTGTGGTTGTCGATTGCTAGCAATCAGGTCCCTGGGACAAACTTCTGTTAGTTGACTTGGGCATTTATGTCTTTTTACTTTGAAAACGAAGGGCAATATGGTAATTTTGTATCTCAGAAACCCTTATAACAAATGTCATCCACCTGAAAGCCCCCATTTGCACCTGTCAATCCTTCTATCTTCTCTAGTAAGCCATAACTTGTTTCAGGTCGAATTTAGCTCTTGTGAACTTATATGATCTTATTTGAAGTTGTTATATGGTACGAATTATGGCTTCCTGGAGAAGATGGCATAAAGAGCTGAAATGGAGGTTTGAAACAGATGGGCGTATTACTGGAAACAAGCGTCAAGAAAAGAGCAAATTAAGGTGAGATGATGGTGGCGGAAGATGGGACGCTGTCGGAGATAATTGTTCAAAGGGATGACCAACAGGTTGACCATATGAGAAAGGTGTTGAAGCGGAGTGAGAAAGGTATGGTTTACGTTAAAGGTATTTTCGAGAGATGAGATGAAATTATACCCTTTATTCTTTATGCCAATGTCAAGTTGTAAAAAATAAAACTTGAAATGAGTCTTAGCTCGATTAGGTCGTTTACAACGCTAGACTCACCTGTACAATTTCATAACTAAAATGAAGCTAAACTTCAATTACTATATAAAACATCCGGCCACATCTTCCGTCGCTATGAACCCCAATTACTTATTCAAAGAGTTAAAATCATATATCCAAACATAATCTCAAGTTTGGCATCGGTCTAAATATCATCATCAAAATGTTGTTAATAATGACTGAATTGAAGTCAAAATGAGAGAGCAGTGAAGAACAGTGAAAATGAAGAAGATTAGCAGTTGCAGAGTTTATAAAGAAGACAACAAACTTTCGGTGCTGCAATTTCAGTCCCTAAGGGGCTTTTTGGTCTTTTTACCATATATCCCAACGTTCAACTAACGTCCGTTAGCCAAAGGGACTTGATTTCAAGCAATCAACAACCATAGGGACTAGACTGTTGAATTTTTTTCAAATGAGGGCTGAACCTGTGATTGGGTGTAAACCCTAGGGACTGAAACTATACTTTACTCTTATAATATAGGGTTACTATCACTTATTGTTTGAAATGGATCCACGAGTAGTAACGCATGAAACACAGATGATATTGAATTTGAAGATGCTGAAGTCCATGCCGTTCATGATGCTGCTGAGCATTTGAGGAATCTGACATCAGACAACCACGTTCTATTAGACGATCAGACCAGTAAGTTGTCAATTAATCGTTTTAATTTTCCAGAAATCAATGAAATTATTGTTGTCTGATGTTTTGTATTTGATCGTGCATCATTATTTGATAATTAGTTTTTTTGAAATGAATGTGTCATAAATAACGCATGTTTATAAGCTATATAGTGTAGGAGACCTGTGTAATTCCACAAAACATGCGTTATTATTAGGAAGTATACAGTACTGGCTGTTTTTTTCTACCTGCGTTATTAGTGAGGCAACATGCGTGATTTTTTTCTTTACATGATTTCTTTTTTTATTTCCTTATTTGTCTTGTTTTAGAGCTCATGTTTTTTTGTCATTTCAAAATGTGCAGATGAAAGATTGTATATTCCTGAGGTAGCTTCATCATGTGTTCCTGTTATAGGAATGGAATTCACTTCCATAGAGCAAGCATATGTTTTTTTATCAGACATATGCCAAGAAGGCAGGGTTCTCTGCTCGAAAAGGAGGTGAACATCATAGTGGTGGTATTATCAAGACTAAATACTTTGTGTGTTCAAAGGAGGGGCATAAACCACAGACATTTGATGATCCTTATTCGAAGTTGTCTAAGCCATATAAAAGTAGGAACAGACCGACTATTCGAACTGGGTGTAAAGCACAAATTAAGCTTTGTTCGACGGATGGGGTGTTGTATAAGGTTGATAAGTTTGTTCAATCGCATAATCATTCATTCGTGTGCCCCTAAGATATGCATTTATTACCGGCTTATACGCATCTGTCTGAAACACAAGAAGAGCTGATATGGTAGCTTGGTACATTGAATCTTGGGCCAGTGAAAGCCTTCAATATAATGAGACAAAGATACGGAGGTTTTGAAAATGTTGGCGCAACTAAAGACGACTTCAAGAATTTTAGAGCTAGGATACATAGCTATATAGGAGAGTATGATGCAGATATGGTTATCAATAGGTTGATCGATAAAAAGCAGTTTATCGTTGATTATTCATTTGTACATTCAGTCGATGAAAACAAACGATTAACTGGCCTGTTTTGGGCCAATGGTTTGTGCAAACGTAACTATGCTGAGTTTGGAGATGTCATATCGTTTGATGCCACATTCAAAACCAACAAGTTAGTCTTCACTTTAATGTTTTATCTGTTATTTTTTTGTATAATTTTGTTTTTTTTTATTCATTTTATTTCATCATTTTGAAGGTATAATATGGTTTTTGTACCCTTTACTGGTATTGATAACCACTGTCGGAATGTGACGCTTGGAGCCGGGTTGCTAGCATCCGAAAGCATTGAATCATACAAATGGCTGTTACAATCATTTTTGGACTCATTTGGTAAGCAGCCGAAGGTGGTCGTCACTGATCAGGACCCAGCGATGAAACAAGCTATCGAGGCAGTGTTCGATAAGACTAGGCACAGATTATGTATGTGGCACATAATGAAGAAAGTTGATGATAAGGTTAGACACAACTACAACATGCGTTATTACTATTACAACCGGCCTAATAACTATAAATATTTCTGGTTTTATATGCACTTGTACAAAAATTTCATAATGCGTTATTATTTCCTACACTCAGTTTTTTTTTACAAAAAGCATGAATAATTATAAATATTTCTGACTTTTGTTCATTCCAATCCTTTGTTTTAATAGGTGGGACATGAGTTGTGTAACAACGAAGACTTCAAAAGATGTATGTGTGACATTGTATGGACTGATTCGATTGCGCTAGAAACGTTTGAGAGAGAATGGGAACTGATAATGATTGAATTCGGTCTAACCGAGAATAAATGGATTGACGATATGTTTCGCATGAGATCTTCGTGGATTCCAGCTTTCTATCGTCATGAGCCTATGTCTGGGCTCATGCGGACCACCTCCAGATCAGAGAGCGAAAACCATTTTTTATGTCAGGTGGCGAATTCTCAACTTACCCTTGTTGAGTTTTTTAACCATTTTGATGGTGCAATGGACGTGCAAAGATTCAACCATCAGAAAAATGACCATATTTCTAGAAATACAACCCCATATAACTAGTCTGAAACTACCTTAGAGGATGATGCTATGAAAATTTACACGAGGTCCATTTTTGCTGATCAACAGGCAGAGTTATATGGAACACTGTCCGAGTGCCTTCCTATGGAGACTAAAATCGAGGAACCGTTCTTGAAGATAAGTATGAAGGAATGGAAAGCCCACGATGACGATTTATTAGAGGTAACACTATCTAGACCAGCTAACATGCGTTATTACATAACAACGTGCGTTTTTTCCTTGATTTTTAATTTTCAATTTTTTTTGTTTAGGTTTGTTTCAAGAAGGGGGAGGATGTAATTGCATCATGCAGTTGTCACATGTTTGAACAATATGGATTGTTGTGCAAACATATATACTTTGTGTTCAAGATGTTCGAAGTGAAAGAAATTCCCAACAAGTACGTTATGAGAAGATGGACCAAAGATGTGGTACCGAATGATCTAAATAACACATTTGATTAAAGTCTGTGGGCCAACCGGTATTAGAAACAAAGGATGCGGTTCACATAAGCGGATTAAATCAAAAAAAGAAAAGATTATTAGTCTAAAAGGCAAGAGAAGTCAGACATGCATGTCACACCCCGACCACGTAGAATAACGAAACGTGGCGGAAACGTCGGGGAGTGTAAGTAACAGAATCATTGTTTCATAACACATGGAAATTGAAATATTGTTTTATTGATTAAAATAGTTACAATGTCTTGACAATCAAAGAAACATAACATAAATAACTAGTCTTGCATCTTTTATTGTCGCTAAGGCCCAAGTCCGCCTAAGTGTATCTTGATAAATCCTATGCATCATATCCTGAAACACATGTGAAAATAGGTACGTCAGCATAAAAATGCCTGTGAGATACATAGGTTTTGTGAGAATAGGATTCATGACTTATGTCTAAGAAAATGTTTAGTCATGAACCTTGTAATTTGCTTTGTCTTGTAAATCATTTGAAAAGTGATAAATAAACCAAATGATCTATATATGTATAAAAGAATAATACATGGTTAAGTGAATAACCATGTGAAATGAGTTTGTATAAATTAAGTTGTTTGTAAAACAATGTATTGTGAAAAGTATGTTATTTGTATAAAATGTTATATGTCCAAATTGAAATGATTCAAATAAAGCTACGATATGTAATACCATACAATCACTTATATATAGGAAGTACCAGCGGCGTATCCACCATGCCTGTATCATATTACACATGCCTCGTTACTTAAATCACTTACTCAAACCAAACCAACAATGTAAGATGTTTATGTATAATCAAATGTCAAAATGTCGATGTGAAAACCATGTCTAATGTCTATGTCAAATGTTTATGTCTAATGTAAATCATGAATTGTGTATGTAAATGTCAAAATGTTTATGTATGGTAAGTGAAATATATCAATTAAACCATATGTAAAATGCACAAAAACAAGGTATTGAAGTAAAACATGGTTTAAATCAAAGTTATGTTTTGTGTAGTAAATGCATGCTATACTAATATAGACATCTATGCAGTATTGTGAAAATTCATACATCCAAGCCTTGCGACACTCGGATAACCCTTTCAGTCAAGGTTATCAAAAGAAAATGTATTCGGATTCGGTCATTCCTTCCATCCAAACAAACCCGAGATTACAGGAATGGGATTTATCAAGTCCTATGGTACCACTACCTACTACCGAGCGTGCATGATCGGTGTTAATGAATGTACATTGTATCATTTAAACAAACCAAATGTCATACAAAAAATGTAAGCATGTGATGAATAAAAATAATGTACTAAGTATGCTAAGTTAACATACAAAGCAGAAAAGTCATGTAAATCAATGTGCTAGCATGCTATCAGTCAACATACATAGCAGAAATTTAATGTAAAACAACTGTACTATAAATGTACTAATGAACATAGCAAGTATATGATGTGAAATCAGGAAAGCATGAAAGTAACAAGTAGGCACATGTGTTCCACCCCAAAACGTTTGGAAAACAGTAAAAGAGGGGTCTATGTACTCACTTGAGATTGCTTAGTAGTCCTTGAGTAACAACCAAACAATGCTAGAGATCGCGGATATCAAACGGCACCTAATATAGGTAACTATGTTAATAAACCGGACCTATAATCGGAAGATCAGATAGGATGAGGGCTCGTAAACCAAATGAGTATAAGAACTCATGTAATATGGTTTAACAAAGCCTACATACTAAATGAAACCTAACCTAAGTGCTTTCGACCCATCGCGACCCATTAAGGTAGCTTATGCTACTTTAACTCGTCGTGCGCGCAAAAGCGCACTCGAGACGTCTAACTAGCCCTATGACAAGTGTTATATGCCTAAACATGTTACATAATCAGTTAAGTGATGAAAGTTTAGGTTACATATGCTTAATTACCAATTACACATGAAAAGGGTATTCTGGTAATTTACCTAAGGCATATAAACTACCTATCATACAACTACTCAAACGATGTGACCATAGGGTATAACCTCGGAAGGTTATTCCCTACCTACTATGGTCACCTAATGTATTTGGTCGGATCCTAATGATCGACCAAACGGGTCGGGTTCGAAGGTATAAGCGATTTATCAGATCGCTTACCCTTACGACCCTAGACAACGTGGTAATCAGTAGGCATAGTCCCAAGGGACTATAGCCATCGTGATTACAATCACGTTGCGAAGTTCAAACGAACTTCGCATTGACCATAAACTGGTCAACGCAGAAAGTCAAACAAAGTTTGACTTTCAGACTCGAAAAGCAATAAAAGAACGAAGGAATACTTACGAAGGGTCCCCGAATGCTAATCTAGATCAAAATAGCTCAGGTATGAAACAAAGGTTTCAACTTAGAGCACATTAGATCAGATTCTTGTGAGAAAAAGTGAAGGGTGGAGGTGGGTATTTATAGTTTTCGGGTAACCGTTAAGATCGTTTCATGGAAACCGTGCTCGAATCCCACCCGTACATGTGTTGGAATGTTATGGTATGTCAAATGGCCACCCACCATAAGGAATTGACATGTGGAAATGGAATTGGGAGTGCACAACAGCTGGAAACAGGCTGTTAAACATCGAATCTGGTCTAGAACACCGATTCGGGCCACGTAAGGATACACGCAGACCTTACGCGGGCCGCCTGGCCTGCACAGATCAGAAATAAGTTTGAAAAATGACAGTTTCAGTCCCTGTTGGTGTTTAAGGCTCATTTCGACACGTTTAAGGCCCTTTAAGCCACCCTCAAGGCCCTAAAATGATGCCTAAACATTGTGGACATGAAACATGCTAAAAAATATGATGGATGTTGGTTCGTTTGGTCGTACGATCGCGATGTTCGCTTAATTACGACGGAATGCGCATAAGCGCGAAAAACGATCCAAAATGCGTGACGAATGGATTTTTCTTATGCCAAACACTAAAATAAAATATCTTAGTGCTTACATAAATTTTTGGATGTCCTGATGTATTCGGAACGTAAGTTATGCGCAAAAGTGCAAACTTATGCACTTTTTGGCACTTTTAGTCCCTGAATGACCCAAAAGTTTATTTTAGCACACTGAACCCCTCGAAGCCTATTTCTAAGCTATGTGAAGGATACTTATGGTATGTTTAACTTACGGTCATGTTCCGGAATGTCTGTTACAGTTCAGATTGGCATACTTTCGCAGTTTGTCAAATTTAGTCCCTGTAGACGAATTAACTTGTTTTTGCCATACCAAAGCCTTTAAAACTTATTTCTAAGTTATGTAAAGGTTATTTAAGGTATGTTAAGCCAATGTCACTATTCTGGAGTGTTTGTTGCATTAAACTGGTTATATTTACGCATTGGTGCGCGTATAACCTTCCAGAAAGCGATTTAGAGTTTGGAATTGAACAAAAATTGATATGTGCAAATGATACACATATTTATACAAATCCCAAGTATGAAATACATTATTTCATTGGTTTGGTATTTTTTTGATGGTCGCGGTGACCCAGGTGTCACAGTCTCCCCTACTTTAGGAAATTTCGTCCCGAAATTTTATCTAGAGGAAACTTGTGTGAGTTCGAAAACATGAAGTTGAAAAGATCGAACAACATTGGTTAGGGTTCTAAACTTCTAGTAACTTTTAATAACATCATGCTTGCAATGTAAGAGGGATACTTATATACAAGTATATGAAGCGTCATTGGTGCATCCACCGTACCTCCATTACATCGTTCTCATTTTGTTATTGTTGTCGCTATCGGTTCTTACACATAATAAATCTTACTGGGTTTCTGTGCACTAAATTTCATAATTATGTACGCGTCCATAATTAGACAATTCCTTGCACAGTTCACACAGTCTATTTTATAATGTGTAGGGTAAAACCAAATGAACAATCCTATGATGAGTGTGACTAGACCGCCATAGGGTCCTTTTTAATTAAATCAATAAATGATCTAAATAGACTATCAAGGAGTCTGTTCAGCTACATCACCAGATGTCGTTCTTTAACCAAATTGTGAATCAATCTTTTTTACTAGACCACTAAAGGGTCTCTTATGAATCATGAAATAGTACTATATAATCCAAGGGTCTTAACTATTACATAGAAGCCCATTTAGGATTTAAGGTAGTACCTTTTGAATATCCTGCTACGAATCCCTCATATGAAGATATGAAAGATCCTGCGAGGATTTGGATAACGAATATCCAGAGTATGAAAACACAAAATGCATAAAAGAAAACATAAGATGAATAAACACATAGTCACATAACCACAAAATTGTTTGTTAATTTGTCTTGTTAATTGCGTACATGCATTTAAAGCACACTAGGAATCCATTCCGTGGATTTCATTTGGTACTTTAAACGGTATCAAGAATCTAACTATAAAGATAGAAAGATTCAAAAAGAAAATTCGATTTCGATTTTTTTTTTGAACCAAAATGTTCGAATTAAGGTACATAAGGAATCCAATTAAGGACTCTGATTTGAATGATAATCATCCACAAGGGTATAAATGTGAAGATAAAAGATCCCATATGGATTTTAGAAGTTGAAGATGTTTTGAAACCTTGCACTGAATGTGCTTATGTCAAAACATGAAGTAAGAATGCTTATGAAGTTGAGATGCTGGATATGTCAAGGCGACATATGAAGCAGAATTTGAAGGTTAAGTCAATGTATGAGGAAAATATTTTTGAAAACTATGCATAGGGTTCTTTTAAGAAAAATGTGTTTAACGTTTTTGAAACCTTATATATAA
The DNA here is from genome assembly GCA_030545235.1 of Helianthus tuberosus. Taxonomy (NCBI): domain Eukaryota; kingdom Viridiplantae; phylum Streptophyta; class Magnoliopsida; order Asterales; family Asteraceae; genus Helianthus; species Helianthus tuberosus. The sequence goes on along the minus strand of CM060371.1, from coordinate 154,289,384 downwards.
TACTTTTTGAAATCATAAAGTAGGTGTACTAGGTAAGTATATTTATAAAATGTTTTAAAATCATGCGAGATGAATTTTGAAATTATGTATAAGGTTTTTGAAAAACATGCATGATGCTTTTCGAAATCATGCACTTGATAAGAAAATGTACTGTGTTAATATTGTTTTCAGACTATATGAAACATTTTGAAATTATGAAGGTTGTTTTTGAAAACATCGCCAATGTTTTTGAAATAACATAGACAATGTATTTGAAGAAAAAAAATTGTTTTCAAACTATATGAAATGTTTTGAGATCATGAAGATTGTTTTTGAAATACTCGTACTGTGTATGTTGAAAAATCAAAACGTAATGGGTATGAGATTTAAAAATATCCTTAGTTATCTAACCAAGGATGTAATGGCACAGATGTGCAGAAGCATGATTACTCATAATGTCACTTTATTTTCTGTACTTTGTTTCTTAGAGAGAAACGAGTACTTAAAATTTTCGAGGGAATCATGAGCGATCATTTGAAAGAGAGAGTCACAAGAGTAATTTGTAAGGAACATAGTTCCTTAATACAGGTATTATAGGGAAATGCCATAAACACATGTAATTATACTTGTATATCAGAATTGCGAACAACAACTTTTATTTATGAACAAGACATATTGTTTCACAATACACGAAAACAAAAGAAACAAAGGCATAAGACAGCAACATCCTTTGTTCAGCCGAATGCTCATCCAAGGGTTGGATTTGCATTAGCAAGCTTTGGGCATTTGTTCCTGAAATGGCTCGTCTCGCCACAGTTGTAGCAAGTACCAGGCGGAAAACGAGCTTGAGTAGGGTTGACTTGGGGTTGATTTGGACCACTTTGGTTTGGGGTAAATCGACAAGCATTTTCCAGGTGACCGAGTCGCCCACATGATGCACACAAACGACACTGTAGGTGAGCTAAGTGGTGTGCATTACATTTGTCGCATATTGGGGCTGTTCCCTTGTATTGCTTCTTAGCAGGTGGTGTTGCCACCCGGATGGGTCCTGCTTGATTTGGTACAGCCGCAGTTGAGCAAACCTTTGCTGTATGACCTTTAAGTCCACAAATTTGGCATTTGCGGCACTTCACACTAGGGTGATGATGAAGGGTACATTGGTTGCACAAGGGTGCAGTTCCGTTGTATGGCTTCCTAGCAGGGGGTTGAGCTAGTTGGTTGGGGACGGCTTTACCATTGTGAGCGATCATGGCGAAGTTCTGAGAAGCCTTTCGCTTCTTTGACTTCTTAGGGGATCGTTCATCCATGCTCTTTGATTCCTCGATTGGTTTCTTGGCTGATGGTGCTGTCACCTGACTAGATCCTTCCTGTCTTGGTGACTCTTGAGTGGCTTCATCCTGGAGACGATACATGGCAGTAGCTAATTCAACAGTCTTCAGGACTACTTCGCCTATTCGCTGAGCGAATTTGGCAGTCTGCTCGAATATCTGGGCGTCATCGTGATGAAGAGACATTCTAGAAAAAATGAAAGACATAGGAAGAGACAAGTGAAAGGTTATTGGATAATCATGCAGAATGGTAACGCATGAAAATTGCGATCATTTGTTTGTTATCTAAGGCAAACAAATGAGACGGTGACAAATCAAAGTAAACGGGTCATATTAATGTATCACTGAAGACATGCTCGCCTATAAGTGAACACTCACCCCAAGAGTTCCCAGGTAAGAGTGACTGGTCCGATACTGCGGATTTGTACGAACACTCTAGCCTTCGACAGAAAACTCAGGGTACAGGCATTCACTCTTCCAGTTTGCACGTGTTCACATTATATGACCCAAACTTTGACGAGATTTTGAAAATTCAAAGGGGTTCAAACCTTATAACTGAGGGTTCAAACCTTACAATAGAGGGTTCAAAACCTAGTAAGCAATCATCCTAGAACAGATGATTAGTTTTCAAAGCGGTTTTGAAACTTATGTTCTTGTTGTGGTTGTCGCCTAAGGATAGGTGACAGTATTGTTTTATGACTAAACGCAAGTAAACTCACATTAGGGTCCTAGGAAGGTTATAGACTAGGTCAAAGTATTACTAATAACCTAATTCCCTATAACCATGAGCTCTGATACCAACTTTTCTGTCACACCCCGACCACGTAGAACAACGAAATGTGGCGGAAACGTCGGGGAGTGTAAGTAACAGAATCATTGTTTCATAACACATGGAAATTGAAATATTGTTTTATTGATTAAAATAGTTACAATGTCTTGACAATCAAAGAAACATAACATAAATAACTAGTCTTGCATCTTTTATTGTCGCTAAGGCCCAAGTCCGCCTAAGTGTATCTTGATAAATCCTATGCATCATATCCTGAAACACATGTGAAAATAGGTACGTCAGCATAAAAATGCCTGTGAGATACATAGGTTTTGTGAGAATAGGATTCATGACTTATGTTTAAGAAAATGTTTAGTCATGAACCTTGTAATTTGCTTTGTCTTGTAAATCATTTGAAAAGTGATAAATAAACCAAATGATCTATATATGTATAAAAGAATAATACATGGTTAAGTGAATAACCATGTGAAATGAGTTTGTATAAATTAAGTTGTTTGTAAAACAATGTATTGTGAAAAGTATGTTATTTGTATAAAATGTTATATGTCCAAATTGAAATGATTCAAATAACGCTACGATATGTAATACCATACAATCACTTATATATAGGAAGTACCAGCGGCGTATCCACCATGCCTGTATCATATTACACATGCCTCGTTACTTAAATCACTTACTCAAACCAAACCAACAATGTAAGATGTTTATGTATAATCAAATGTCAAAATGTCGATGTGAAAACCATGTCTAATGTCTATGTCAAATGTTTATGTCTAATGTAAATCATGAATTGTGTATGTAAATGTCAAAATGTTTATGTATGGTAAGTGAAATATATCAATTAAACCATATGTAAAATGCACAAAAACAAGGTATTGAAGTAAAACATGGTTTAAATCAAAGTTATGTTTTGTGTAGTAAATGCATGCTATACTGATATAGACATCTATGCAGTATTGTGAAAATTCATACATCCAAGCCTTGCGACAGTCGGATAACCCTTTCAGTCAAGGTTATCAAAAGAAAATGTATTCGGATTCGGTCATTCCTTCCATCCAAACAAACCCGAGATTACAGGAATGGGATTTGTCAAGTCCTATGGTACCACTACCTACTACCGAGCGTGCATGATCGGTGTTAATGAATGTACATTGTATCATTTAAACAAACCAAATGTCATACCAAAAATGTAAGCATGTGATGAATAAAAATAATGTACTAAGTATGCTAAGTTAACATACAAAGCAGAAAAGTCATGTAAATAAATGTGCTAGCATGCTATCAGTCAACATACATAGCAGAAATTTAATGTAAAACAACTGTACTATAAATGTACTAATGAACATAGCAAGTATATGATGTGAAATCAGGAAAGCATGAAAGTAACAAGTAGGCACATGTGTTCCACCCCAAAACGTTTGGAAAACAGTAAAAGAGGGGTCTATGTACTCACTTGAGATTGCTTAGTAGTCCTTGAGTAACAACCAAACAATGCTAGAGATCGCGGATATCAAACGACACCTAATATAGGTAACTATGTTAATAAACCGGACCTATAATCGGAAGATCGGATAGGATGAGGGCTCGTAAACCAAATGAGTATAAGAACTCATGTAATATGGTTTAACAAAGCCTACATACTAAATGAAACCTAACCTAAGTGCTTTCGACCCATCGCGACCCATTAAGGTAGCTTATGCTACTTTAACTCGTCGTGCGCGCAAAAGCGCACTCGAGACGTCTAACTAGCCCTATGACAAGTGTTATATGCCTAAACATGTTACATAATCAGTTAAGTGATGAAATTTTAGGTTACATATGCTTAATTACCAATTACACATGAAAAGGGTATTCTGGTAATTTACCTAAGGCATATAAACTACCTATCATACAACTACTCAAACGATGTGACCATAGGGTATAACCTCGGAAGGTTATTCCCTACCTACTATGGTCACCTAATGTATTTGGTCGGATCCTAATGATCGACCAAACGGGTCAGGTTCGAAGGTATAAGCGATTTATCAGATCGCTTACCCTTACGACCCTAGACAACGTGGTAATCAGTAGGCATAGTCCCAAGGGACTATAACCATCGTGATTACAATCACGTTGCGAAGTTCAAACGAACTTCGCATTGACCATAAACTGGTCAACGCAGAAAGTCAAACAAAGTTTAACTTTCAGACTCGAAAAGCAATAAAAGAACGAAGGAATACTTACGAAGGGTCCCCGAATGCTAATCTAGATCAAAATAGCTCAGGTATGAAACAAAGGTTTCAACTTAGAGCACATTAGATCAGATTCTTTTGAGAAAAAGTGAAGGGTGGAGGTGGGTATTTATAGTTTTCGGGTAACCGTTAAGATCGTTTCATGGAAACCGTGCTCGAATCCCACCCGTACATGTGTTGGAATGTTATGGTATGTCAAATGGCCACCCACCATAAGGAATTGACATGTGGAAATGGAATTGGGAGTGCACAACAGCTGGAAACAGGCTGTTAAACATCGAATCTGGTCTAGAACACTGACGCGGGCCGCGTAAGGATACACACAGACCTTACGCGGGCCGCCTGGCCTGCACAGATCATAAATAAGTTTGAAAAATGATAGTTTCAGTCCCTGTTGGTGTTTAAGGCTCATTTCGACACGTTTAAGGCCCGTTAAGCCACCCTCAAGGCCCTAAAATGATGCCTAAACATTGTGGACATGAAACATGCTCAAAAATATGACGGATGTTGGTTCGTTTGGTCGTACGATCGCGATGTTCGCTTAATTACGATGGAATGCGCATAAGCGTGAAAAACGATCCAAAATGCGTGACGAATGGATTTTTCCTATGCCAAACACTAAAATAAAATATCTTAGTGCTTACATAAATTTTTGGATGTCCGGATGTATTCGGAACGTAAGTTATGCGCAAAAGTGCAAACTTATGCACTTTTTGGCACTTTTAGTCCCTGAATGACCCAAAAGTTTATTTTAGCACACCGAACCCCTCGAAGCCTATTTCTAAGCTATGTGAAGGATACTTATGGTATGTTTAACTTACGGTCATGTTCCGGAATGTCTGTTACAGTTCAGATTGGCATACTTTCGTAGTTTGTCAAATTTAGTCCCTGTAGACGAATTAACTTGTTTTTGCCATACCAAATCCTTTAAAACTTATTTCTAAGTTATGTAAAGGTTATTTAAGGTATGTTAAGCCAATGTCACTATTCCGGAGTGTTTGTTTCATTAAACTGGTTATATTTACGCATTGGTGCGCGTATAACCTTCCAGAAAGCGATTTACAGTTTGGAATTGAACAAAAAATGATATGTGCAAATGATACACATATTTATACAAATCCCAAGTATGAAATACAATATTTCATTGGTTTGGTATTTTTTTGATGGTCGCGGTGATCCAGGTGTCACAATGCAGTGTTTGCAATACCAAAGGTCATGATATCCGAACTTGCGAGGTTTTCAAGGGTCAAGCTAGTGCTGCCGATAAGAAGGGGAAGAAAAGAAGAGTAATTCAGTTAGAGACTGATCCTGGTTTAGTAGACGAAGAGGACGAGGAGGCAGAAACTGGTGAGGGAGAGGAGGAGTATGAGGAGGTTGACGAAGCAGATGATAGTGATTCTGAATGGGAAGAGCTAAACGACGACGACGAGTAATTTTTGAACCACAATTGCATACATTTAAACATTGGTTTTTTCATGCCTTTTTTAAGAAACAACTTTATGTGATCTGTGATCTTGACATTTTAACATGTGTGATTTTAATACCATTTTAATATGTTTACCCTGCCATGCGTGATTAAGTATACCATCTCAACTGATCTTTTTTACCCTTTTTCAATATGCAGATGCGTTATTTTACTATATTAGACCTTAACCTAAAATCATAAATATACAAGACTATCTCAAATGGAGATCTCAAATGACCATTAAACCCCTCTCTAACATTTTGTATAACCTGTCTTAACCCCTGTTCACAGCTATTTCAACCAAAAACATACCCAAACACATATTTTTTTTCATAACTAGCGTCTTTAAATGTAACATGCGTGATAAAATTTAACATGCCTTTTTCATATAATAACGCCAAAACACCATACATAGATGCCTGAAAAGGTATCAAAACATGTTAAAAGTAAGCCTACATGATTTTTCTAAATATATCTACATATCAGTTTCTATTGCCAAAAACCACCATAGTTGTAAGTTTTCAAAATACCAACATTATAACATCCCCAAAAATCAACAAAAACGTTGATTAATCAGACATACCACCTAGTTCGATATGAATATTTTCCCAAGCTCCTTGTCACTGGTCTCCATCTTCTCTTGCACCGTCTCCACTGCATCCTTGAGATATGAGTAAACCAAGTGATCAGCAGATACCTAATCCTTCATGAGCTTTATGTCGTTGTCCCTCAACGAAGATTTTGGTTCTTCAAGTAGTTTTCCCCAGACTTCTTGGTTCATCTTTTGCTGTTCTAAGACCTTCCTCTGCACATCAAAAATACTGTTAGTTGAGTTTACATCAGAAGCAAGCTCTGTCAACGTGCGGCTGGAGAGGAGCTCCTTGATGGCTTTGCTTGCCAGATCAGTAGACATTTTTGTTTCTTGATGAGAGTTGTTTTTTTTTTTTGCAAAAATCTAATATGGGGAATCATATATGTATGAAGATTGTGATTTAATATGGTAGTTCTGGGAGATTTGGTAAGTAAAATTAAATATCTCACATAATTACCAGTCATGTCGATTTGGAAGGCTATTTGTAGGTTTCATTATTATTAGGATTATTTATATTTTATATCAACTTGCATCTTGCATATTGTTTAATGTTTTTAACAAAGTTCAGTAGCTTACATAATTCACAAATAGGTCGTGCGTGATTATCAATACATGCGTGATTATTTATACATGCGTGATTATTTTTATACATGCGTGATAATTTATACATGCGTGATTATCTTACATAATATCTGTACTGGACCAAGAAAACTCCAAAAAACAGCTAGAATTATTTCTGAACCATACAGCTGTCATACTTAATAATTTTAGATGTGGACCAAGAAAACTCCAAAAGTGCTTTTATATATCATTGAAAGAGCATTCAAATATTACCTTAAAGATGGTAGATTCTTGTAATTCATCTTGTGGTTCTTCATCATCATCGGGTATGAGTGTTTATCTCAAAAAGAGAATCGAGGAACAAATTGCTGAAGACAAGTCTTGCAAAGACTTATTGGAAACTAACTTTTCTAGGGTCAGAGAGAACATGAAGAGGCGAGAAGAGATATTCAATTTGATGTCTGGTATGAAAGAGTCAAGTGTCCGAGAGGTGGCTATGATGTTTATGGTTGATCTAGGAGAGCGGGATGAGAAACAGTTAAAGGAGTTTGCGGATGCAATAACCGTCTTAAGATGTTCTATGGACACGAAGATCAAGTTTTTGGAGTCCTTTTTTCGATGGGTATTATGTATCATTTTCATCTGGGTAGTGAAACCATGTGCCTTTTATGTTTATCTAAGTGTTTTTCTTGTATCGAATTTGTGTTTGAATAAGGAAATTTTCCCATTGTTTTTACATTTTTCAGGTTATCTGATATCATAGTTTATGAGTAATCAGCAAATTTAAGAATTAAAAATAAAATTAAAAACGAACATGTCAAATATGTTTGTAACAAAGTAGTTTTACGACGTAGCATTTTGTTTCACTTTGTCAAGGTTGAAGAACTGATCCAATGGGTCCCTAATTTTGTTATCTAGATCGCGCAAAACATCTACGGTGCTTGCGGTCTTCGTAAATTCCTTAGCTTTGTCATACACTTCTTTCCTTATAAGATTGTAGTCGGACAATACAATCTTACTAAGATACCGGTACCACAAGAATCGAAGTTGTGAATCTTGAATGCTCTTTTTATCTTCGTTCACAAACCCCAGATTCTATGGTGATTTGCGTTTGTACGTCTCCATATGTCTCATAGTGAAGACACCACAGTCAAATCCATTTTTAAGAGTTCTCAATCCATTCCCTTTTGAATTATGCTTGATGTTTCCAAGTTTGTTATCCACTCTTTTTGTCATATCTTTTCTTTTAGGTATAGAACTAGAACTCTTCGCTATAATCACGATAAAAAATCATATTAGTACCTAATCATTATAATATATAGTTGTTTTTGTATATAAAGCTAAGTATTCAAGAATTACCATCTTTTCTGGGCGCCCACGGTAGCGTTTGCTAAACGATTCGTCAAACCTAGAGTTATCAATTAATTCAATTTTGCCATTTTTCAAGTGAAAGCATAGGCACCAGAAATGATCAGATAGTAGTACTTGAATGAAGATAAGATCCACTGTGTCAACTTTCTTGACCTAATACTTACACAGTATATCGTCTAGGCTTGGTGCAAATATTTTCAATCGATCATTGTCTGTGTATTTTGGCCCATACATTATGTCAGGCTGCAAAAATTATGGTGATTTTTTTCATTAAACTCTATCTGTGCATTAAGCTTAAACAGGCGTGATTATCATATATCATGCTTGGTTAACCTTAAACATGTGTGCATTAACTTTCAACAAGCGTGATTATCATATACCATGCTTGGTTAACCTTAAACATGTGTTCAATATGTGTGATTTAACATAGTAAAATACATACATGCGTGATTAACTTAGTAAAATACTTACATGCATGATTATTAGGGAAAAACTTACAATCATTATACTTGGCAAGAACAGCCTGTATGGTGATGATTTTTTGTCCCTTTTTTTCTCTTCAAAGTTTAACACATCTACAAACGCGTCCACTCCATTTGAAGCTATGTATTGCGATGGGTGAAAGCTTTCAAAAATGATTTTTAGTGTTTCGACTTCACTTTCAGACTTGTATATCAATGAGCTGTTGTTTAAAACCAAAAAGGACAGTTTAAAAAAGAGATGAAGATTTTAAACGGTTTAAAAGAGACAAAACATCTTACCCAATATCTCCGACCGGAGCTAAGAGGTAACAGATGATCGTTTGGTCATGTTCCAGGAGTGGCTCATATAAGCTGGTTATCCTGTTGCAGTAAGGTGATCTGTATGCGTCACCTAATTCTACCATTCGTTTTTCGTTCTTTTCCCTCAACATTTTGATACGCGTTCTTGCTAGTTCTGTCTGTCTCTCTTCATCCATTTTATTTTTGTTATCAGACACGGGAGTTTTTTGCTTACTTTCATTTGATGTTTGTAGGATGGGAGCCAATATTAAAAGTGTCTCCACCGACTTCATTTCTGCATCCATCACTTCATCTGTTTCTTCAGGGGATGTGGTGGGAGGCATTTCTTTACCATAGACGTCAGGGTTTATCTTTTCAAGCTCATTCAACATCGACTCGGTTATTGCATTCTGACTTTGTGCTTTTTGCTGACTGGACTCTGCTAAATTTACAGCTTGGTCCATTTGGTGTACCACATCTGCTTGTGTCACTGTTTGTATGTTCGAGTAGGTTATTTTTTTGTAAACACAAGTTAGAATACGGTTAATATTTTAGCAATGATCGTATTTGTTACCTTCTGTCGTCTGCTCGTATACACCTGGTTCGATGGTTTGTAATGCAGCCAGGCATGAGTCTGAAATACCCCCATCGTCATATGTCATATTATCAACATCATGACATCCTATAAAATCACAAACGTTTTGTCATTAACTTAAATTATCGTTAATATTAAGAAATAACACAAATTCTTATCTACCTTTTGTTTTTCCTGTGTTTTCATCTTCTACGGTTGCATCTCCATCCCCTCCTAACTCTTGAATTGTATCGCCACCCTCTCCAACTTTGTTTTGAAACGCCTCATCACCTCCAGAGCTTACTTGATCAGTCATCGTCGACACGGTATTTTTAACTGCATCATCCCATCTTTTACACATTCTCATTATATCTGGATCCCAGAAACACTTTTCCTTTGCGTCCGTAATGATATTGTTTGTTTCCGTAACCAGAGAAATGTATTTATTTATATTCTTGTCTATTGTTTTCAACAACAGCTGCAGAATTGGAGTTTTATCAATATGATGCGTAATTATCTATCTAAGTAACGTAGTTTTCATTTTTAGCAATATCATGCGTCATTATCTATGTAACTAGCGTAATTTTTATTTGTATTTATGTTCTTTTCCATTTTGTTAATCATGGGCTTTATTTCAAACCAAATTTAGTGCAATTTTTTCCTTTTCAGAAGACCACAGCCCAATGTTACTCCTAATAAATTGGCCCAAACAGCCCAATGTTTCTCCTAATAAATTGGCCCAATAGCTTAATCTCCTGTGTAGTCTATATCATTCGAAGCCCATTCCACTATTTATGAAATCAAGAGTTATGCTAACAGGCCTCTTGTTCCAGTGATCTATATGCTAACATGCGTTATTAATTTTTTAAACTAGCGTAACTTTTAGTATTGTACAGGCGTTATTTTTCTAATATCATAAACAAGCATTCTACTGTAATATGAGGTTCTTGAAGCATGTGTTATTAATAGTATGATAAACAAAAATCCAAAAGAGTGTACCTTCTTATTTTTGTTTGAGGCTTCCCGCGCAACATCATCATAGATCACCCCGGTTAGTTGAAGCGGAGTGGAGCAGTAGTCAAGCTCTTTTTGCGTTTGTGACCCGATGCCCATATCTTCTAGGTTCAACTCTGAAATATGTTCACTAGGATTCCAGCCCTCAAACCAATCGGTAGTTGATGGTATTTAACATTCGTCGATTGAATCTTCACCAGCCTGGTTTCTTCTTTTGTAGACCTTTGTGGTATCCACTGGTGGTATTGTGAAATCATCCGTATATGTCGTAGGCTGATCTATCGTTTTAAATGCGGTGAGGTTTTCTTGTACTGCAGCAGCCTCATGTAATGGGATATTATCAGTGAACAGGTCCGTCAATAACGTCGACATTTGTTGATTTACGTTTTCGAATGGCGTTGTCGGAGCCTGTTCATTTTGATGATCATCGCTATTGATGTCCGAGGCAGTCGCATATTGTTGATCTTGGCGATTGTCATGCGTTTCTTCGTCTTTGTCAACTTCATCATAATCTTCAACATCTGACATCGACCCATTGTTATATAAATATTCTTCCATGCCGTCGATCATACCAGATGTTATATACTTTATGACAGGCAGTTCGACAACTTCATCAAAAATTTTGTGCCTTTTGTTGAAATCATGGGTGTATAGAAGCTACATATAATTGTTTAAAAAAACCAAATTACTACTAACAATATTGTATTAGCTTACATTTTAAAGATGTTTACAAAACATACCGCTAGTTCATATCAAATAACGCTAGTTCATCAAACCCTAATATTTTGGATTTTTTTAGAAGAAACCTGGATTTATGCCGGTAGAGTGCACCGGATCGTTGCGTTTCTTGCTCCTCCTCTCTCATTTAGCTTCAATTTTTGTTCACCATACAATAAAACCACCGAGCAGTATGAGATTTTCTACTACTAAAACCGTGTGATTAAAGAAGAAAACAAATGGATGAGCAGATGATTTAATCGATACCTCCTAATGCCATAATCGTCATTCCTCACTTCAAATCGATACTCGTTTCTTGTTCACCACTCTCGTTTAGCTTCCATCGAAACCGCCTTTCAAACTTCAGCGACAATTTTGGGGTTCTAATTTTGTATTTTGATTTGAGAAGAAGATATAGCCGGGTAATTTGATAGATTAAATTGACGATTTTAACCTTTTGATACCATAATTACGTTTTTGCCACCGCTTCTCGTCATCAATTTAATCACGCTTTAATCACCCTGATCTGACGGTCAGGATAGTCACGTACGTAATGTACGATTACTCGTAATGTATGATAACCGCTCTCCCTCTCTCTCTCTCCTCTATATATATATAGGTCAACTATAAGAAAAAAACTCACTTGAGTTGAAAAAACTCAAGAAAATACTATGTAACATTTTTTTTTTCAAAAAAATCAGGGAATGTAACATACATATATTTGAACATTTTTATAGAAAAACGTAAAAAACGCCGACTAGTTTTTTTAAATGTTCAAAATTTGTATATGAAAAAAATAAAATCGTTACATAGGGTTTTACAAAGGAAAATTCAATATTCTTTAAACTCAAGTGGGTTTTCACTTTATCCTTCCTATATGTATAGTGAAAGTGTAAAATACAATATTCTTTAACATGCGATGATACGATATAAAATTACGCAAGTTATAAAACTCAAAACCCTAATCACGCATGAACAAGAAACCATAATTACGCACGGTTATGATTTTGTTCATGCGTGATTCATGGTTTTTGTCATGTGTGATTATGGTTTTGAGTTTTATAACATGCGTAATTTCATATCGTACCATCACACGTTAAGGAATATTGTACGTTAATCTTTCCCTATATATATATATTATATAGTACTTTATGTTTATTTTTACTGAATATGTTTTTTTTGAGGCAATGCTTTAAAATTTATAATATTATTTGTATTTATAGAGTATAAAAAAGTTATTAAATACTGTAACAACCTTGATTTTCAAACATGTACTTGTTTGATACACATATCACATCTTGAGATGCAATTTGTTTGATACATGTTTAGTTTTACTGTTGCTACATGTTTTGCCAACCCAAACGCATGAATAATTTCAATTTGTTCTAGTTTCATACTTGTAAACAAAGTCACAGTAATTACAAGGGCCAAACGTGTCATTTTGTGGAAGTATAAGTTAAAGGACTCCTTTTGTCATTCCCTGAAACTTGTTTAAAATGTTTGATATTTAATCCGTATTTTAAAACCCTGACTATTTTACAAAATATAAAGTTCGGGGACTAAGTTGTCATTTTTGAAACTTAAATGTTCGGGTTAAAAATGTAAATGTTGTAAAACATAAAGTTTAGGGTCCTTTATGACATTTTTGAAACTTGTTTTATAAATAAAATATAAACTTTAAAAAAAAACTTTTAAAAGTTTAGGGACTAAAATGTCATTTTGGAAACTTATATTTATATAAAATAAATATACATATATTTTTGAATTAAAAGTCCAAGGGCCATTAGGTCATTTTATCAAACTAGTAGTTTAGGGACTACTTTTGCTACTTTTGAAACTGTATTTAACGGAAAAACCCTAACCGGGTTAGATAATATAAAAGGGATTCATATTTGAAAACTAACTCAGTTAGTCTGTTCAGTTAACAAGTCTAGGGACTGTTCTTGTCGTTTTCAAAGTTATTTTAACCGGATAAACTAACTCAGTTAGATATTATATAAAGAAACATGTTTTAAGAACTAACTCTGTTAAACTTTTTGGTTAAATATTGAGGGACCTGTTTAGACTATACAGAAACATCAGGGACCAAACCTGAAACTTCAATTCAAACCGGTTTTACACCGTTTATAACGCCGAAAACCAATCCAAATTGTAAACGGACAAGGCTCACTGATCTACGTACATTTCTGCTTGTTCTCCTCGACATCTTGAACCGTCCAAACTCATCAATTGTACCAAACCATGCAGAATTGTCTTCGGAACCGGAATTTGATTTTAAAATTTTTTAGTGGGGATCGTTTTGTCTGTTTTCGGTTGTTTGAGGATCAATTGAACTTGTTATAACATACCTGCAACCTCTACGAATCTCACAGACCTTTCAAAATTCACAAACACTTCGTAAATTACTCCGTTTCACCTCTGTTACCTTCGCCGGAATAGCATTCGCCGGACTTAGCTGGAAGCACACCTGAGTCGATACCGAATCATTTTTCTTCGGCATTTCGGTATAATTTCACTTACACATCGTTCCTGCAACTTTAATTTAGAATTGATGCATTATTGATAGGTTAATTGTACGTGTTGACTTCTGTTGACCGGGTAATTGGGGAAGATGAAGTTTTATCCTTGTATTTTAATTTCTTATTTTAATCAGTTTACAAATTTATTCATATTAATTCGAGGATTAGGATCAAATACAAAGGATAAAATAAATAAGAAGGGTAAGAAGGATTCTAGTCCATTGATCTTAGATTTGGAGGGTTGAGATTAGTTGTAGGGAAAAGAAGATAATAGAAGGGCATAAAGGGAATTCTACATTTATGGATTTTCTCTCTCCACATGCAAGGCACATGCCAATTCCCCCGTCGATTTAAAACGCCCATAACTTTTTCATACGACATTTTTTTAAAAACAAAATTCACCTTAATAACGAGCGTTTTTTTATCTTTAATATGAGTACCATATTATCATATAAAAATCAAATAAAAAATTTCATTTTTACTGGGTTTTTTTGCATTGTGTTAAAGATTCAGGTCATTGTGTCTTTTAATTGGGTTTTGGTCAGTAGAGTTTCTATACATTGTGTTATTATCAAAACCTATAACACAATGTTAATTTGGGTTCTATCCATTGCATTTTTATAAGAACCTATAACACAATATATGACACAATGAAGATGGTGTTATATCTGGGTTTTCTATAAATTGTGTTATTAGTTCAGGTCATTGTGTTTAATATGTTATTCATTGTGTTTTAATATGTTGTCTATTGTGTTTTAATAATTTGTTCAATTTTTTTTATTATCTTTGTTCATTGTGTTTTAGTTTGTTGTGTATTGTATTTTTAGTTTGTTTTCCATTGTGTCTTCGTCTGCTCTCCATTGTGTCTTTTATCTGCTGTCGTTAATTGTGTCTTTTATCTGTTGTCATCAATTGTGTTTTTATTTAGTCTGATACTTATTGTGTTATATGTTATCACCATTGTGTTATACGTTATGGTCATTGTGTTTTAGTATGTTGTCCATTGTGTCTTTATCTGTTGTCATTGATTGTGTTTTTGATCTACTTTACATTGTGTTTTACATCATGTCCATTGTGTTATTATAAAAACCTATAACACAATGTTAATTTGGGTTCTATCCATTGCGTTTTTATAAGAACATATAACACAATATATGACACAATGAAGATGGTGTTATATTTGGGTTTTCTATAAATTGTGTTATTAGTTCAGGTCATTGTGTTTAATATGTTATTCATTGTGTTTTAATATGTTATTCATTGTGTTTTAATAATTTGTTCAATTTTTTTTATTATCTTTGTTCATTGTGTTTTAGTTTGTTGTGTATTGTGTTTTTAGTTTGTTTTCCATTGTGTCTTCATCTGCTCTCCATTGTGTCTTTTATCTGCTGTCATTAATTGTGTCTTTTATCTGTTGTCATCAATTGTGTTTTTATTTAATCTGATACTTATTGTGTTATATGTTATTGCCATTGTGTTATACGTTATGGTCATTGTGTTTTAGTATATTGTCCATTGTGTCTTTATCTGTTATCATTGATTGTGTTTTTGATCTACTTTACATTGTGTTTTATATCATGTCCATTGTGTAATATGCAACTGGGTTTTTGAATTTTTTTTTGAAAAATATAACAATATGGTACTCATATTAAAGATAAAAAAACGCTCGATTTTATGGTATAATTTTTTTTAAAAACAAATGATGTATAAAAAAGTTACGGACGTTTAAAAATTAGGGGGGAAATAACATGTGACTTGCATGTGCATATTCTCTTTCCTCTTGTAGACAAAATTACCCTTTCCATTTAATTTCTCCTAGGACACTTGTCACTCTCTGTTGGCTTCTTACCCTTCTTATTTTTAAACTTTTTGTATTATAACTCAACCCATTAATTCGATACTAAATCTATAAAATCCGAAATTTTTATCATGTATTCCTGACATATTGGTCTATTTATTAAAAATATAAAAGTTTGTAAAATTTTTATAAATCCATTTTATTTTAATTAAAAACTTTTCTGATTTCAAATATTTATATTAATTCGAATTTTTAGAATTAATTAATGAAATTTTTATGTTATATATATTAAATAGTATACCTTGTAAAAATAATTTTTATCATGATATTTGATACTGTTTTGATATTTTATAATTAAAACAGTTAATTTACATGTTTTATTAAGTTGAATTTAATTAATTAAATTATTCTAAGGTTGTATTTTATATCCAAAATTATTTTTATAATATTATACATGTCTTATTGAGGTTATTAAAAAAACCAGAAATCTTATTTTATATTTTGCATGTCATCTTTTTATAATAAACTTATTAAATCAGTTTATTTGTAATAATCCTTTTTAATTCCAGATTATATTTATAAAATGATTATTCAAGGCCATAATATTTATTTTAAATCTGTATTATTGCATGTCAGTATTTAAAAATATTGTTTCTAATTTTTCTGTTTTAAATAATTATTTAGGTAATTATTTACACAATTATCCAGTTACCCTTCTTATTTTTAAACTTATTGTATTATAACTCAACCCATTAATTCGATACTAAATCTATAAAATCCGAAATTTTTATCATGTATTCCTGACATATTGGTGTATTTATTAAAAATATAAAAGTTTGTAAAATTTTTATAAATCCATTTTATTTTAATTAAAAACTTTTCTGATTTCAAATATTTATATTAATTCGAATTTTTAGAATTAATTAATGAAATTTTTATGTTATATATATTAAACAGTATACCTTGTAAAAATAATTTTTATCATGATATTTGATACTGTTTTGATATTTTATAATTAAAACAGTTAATTTACATGTTTTATTAAGTTGAATTTAATTAATTAAATTATTCTAAGGTTGTATTTTATATCCAAAATTATTTTTATAATATTATACATGTTTTATTGAGGTTATTAAAAAAACCAGAAATCTTATTTTATATTTTGCATGTCATCTTTTTATAATAAACTTATTAAATCAGTTTATTTGTAATAATCCTTTTTAATTCCAGATTATATTTATAAAATGATTATTCAAGGCCATAATATTTATTTTAAATCTGTATTATTGCATGTCAGTATTTAAAAATATTGTTTCTAATTTTTCTGTTTTAAATAATTATTTAGGTAATTATTTACACAATTATCCAGTTACCCTTCTTATTTTTAAACTTATTGTATTATAACTCAACCCATTAATTCGATACTAAATCTATAAAATCCGAAATTTTTATCATGTATTCCTGACATATTGGTGTATTTATTAAAAATATAAAAGTTTGTAAAATTTTTATAAATCCATTTTATTTTAATTAAAAACTTTTCTGATTTCAAATATTTATATTAATTCGAATTTTTAGAATTAATTAATGAAATTTTTATGTTATATATATTAAACAGTATACCTTGTAAAAATAATTTTTATCATGATATTTGATACTGTTTTGATATTTTATAATTAAAACAGTTAATTTACATGTTTTATTAAGTTGAATTTAATTAATTAAATTATTCTAAGGTTGTATTTTATATCCAAAATTATTTTTATAATATTATACATGTTTTATTGAGGTTATTAAAAAAACCAGAAATCTTATTTTATATTTTGCATGTCATCTTTTTATAATAAACTTATTAAATCAGTTTATTTGTAATAATCCTTTTTAATTCCAGATTATATTTATAAAATGATTATTCAAGGCCATAATATTTATTTTAAATCTGTATTATTGCATGTCAGTATTTAAAAATATTGTTTCTAATTTTTCTGTTTTAAATAATTATTTAGGTAATTATTTACACAATTATCCAGTTACCCTTCTTATTTTTAAACCTATTGTATTATAACTCAACCCATTAATTCGATACTAAATCTATAAAATCCGAAATTTTTATCATGTATTCCTGACATATTGGTGTATTTATTAAAAATATAAAAGTTTGTAAAATTTTTATAAATCCATTTTATTTTAATTAAAAACTTTTCTGATTTCAAATATTTATATTAATTCAAATTTTTAGAATTAATTAATGAAATTTTTATGTTATATATATTAAACAGTATACCTTGTAAAAATAATTTTTATCATGATATTTGATACTGTTTTGATATTTTATAATTAAAACAGTTAATTTACATGTTTTATTAAGTTGAATTTAATTAATTAAATTATTCTAAGGTTGTATTTTATATCCAAAATTATTTTTATAATATTATACATGTTTTATTGAGGTTATTAAAAAAACCAGAAATCTTATTTTATATTTTGCATGTCATCTTTTTATAATAAACTTATTAAATCAGTTTATTTGTAATAATCCTTTTTAATTCCAGATTATATTTATAAAATGATTATTCAAGGCCATAATATTTATTTTAAATCTGTATTATTGCATGTCAGTATTTAAAAATATTGTTTTTAATTTTTCTGTTTTAAATAATTATTTAGGTAATTATTTACACAATTATCCAGTTATTTCATTTTTAACAAATAATTAAACTGTTTATTTAAAATATATTTATTTTCTGCCATGATAATTATTTTAATCTGATTTATGCTTGTTATATAATTAAAATGTCATTTTTAATTATTCTGCCCTAAATTAATTATTAGATAATTAAATTGTATAATTATCATATTATTCTGAAAATACATATGTTTTGATAATACAGAAAATAATTCATACATCCTATAATTAAACTTGGACTTTTGGATTATATTTTTAAATTCTTAAATTATACAAACTGTTTACATAATTTTTATAAGTTAACATATATATATATATATATATATATATATAAATAGACTTAAAAGTATAATTATTTATATATATATATATATATTAGTTGTTTAAATATACAAATAATAATATTTTACTTATTATTTGTATAACCTAGTATTTTATATAAAATACTTTACAAATTAATCAAGTTACCAAGTGTTCCCCAAACAGATTGTCAAATCCGTTCAACACAAAACCTTGTCACCCGTTTATACAAAATCACAGTGTTGCCCTTGTTAATGCTATGTTCCATATGTATTTGTTTCATGCATGTTTATAGAGTAGCGTGGAAAGACTTGTTCCTGCAAACTCTTATCGATATACTTGTTTGGGATTTATTTCGCAAACAAGGTGAGTTCATAGTTCCCATTTTCTGTTTTACAATATTTTCGGGATGAAACATATGAAATAATGTGATACAAACTCATTTGCATTTTTGTCGCTATCTTGATCGTTTTCTTGCAATTGTTTGATTACTTGATGCTTAAACATTACATTCATTAACTCCGTACAAGCCGAACGGTAATATTATAGCGCTATAGGTGTGACGCCCCATCCAACTTCCATTTCAGCTCTATTGTTGTTGTTGTTGTTCATGTTATTCAATGCGGAAGTTTGGATGATCAATGCCGTGTTCAGTCTACAAAGGTTTGAATGTTCACCAAGTGGGACTTGTTTCATTCAATTGTTTAGAACATATCAAATGCCACATTGTTAAACATTTTATTTCATTATCACATTATTTGTCTACTACCAAACTAACCAAAACCTATGAACTCACTCAACCGTTTGTTGACCCAAATTGTTTTTAACATATGTTTCAGGTGTTGATGTTTGAAGTTAGCTTTTGCAAGGATCACATAGGATTGCTAAAGACAAGTGCCTTAGCTTTAAATAAAAACAAAGACATTTGTGAACAATGTGTTATAATTGTTATGTACTAGTTTGGATGTGAATGCAATCCTATCAATCAACTTAATTATAATTCAACTTTAATTTAATCACCATGTGCTCATATGCATTCTATCAAGTTTCGTGATGCCCTGGACGTTTCCGCCTCCGTGTCAGGGTGTCACAGGTTGGTATCAGAGCCATGGTTATAGGGAATTAGGTTATTAGCAATGCTTGAACCTAGACTATAACTTACCTAGGACACCTATCCACTAGATACTTTGTCCGCTTCTTTTTCTTTACCCCTATTCTTACTCTTGAAACCGAAGCCTCGTCACGACGGATTTCTCTCGTTAAACTTTTAGGATACATAAGTTATTCATCATCTGTCCTTAGGTGATTTAAAAATCTTTTTCAAAACCTCCTCTGATTTTTTTTTACTCTCGTCAAAGTCTTGGGCTCTAATAACGAACTCGTGCAATCTGGAAGGGTGGGTGCCTGTATTCTGAGTTTTCTGTCTAGGCAAGCACTTCGTATAAATCTCATCAGACGCGAGACCAGTTGTGGTTACCTGGCAATTTTCGGAATGAGTGTCCACTTATAGGCTAAAGCACGACTTCATTAAGTTATAAGGATCCAACTACTTTGATTAGTCACTGATATTGTTTATTAGTAGAATAAACGATGTCCATCCTGTTGTGTCTTTTCTCTTGCCTTCATTGATTTTATGAAACTTTTCCACCAAAAAAAAAAACATTTCATTCCGACTCCTATGACCTTATGTTTTCCCCTACTGCTTGTAGACACGTAGCTAGTCCAATGACTCTCTTGCCCATGATTTTCCTAGCCATTAAAACACAAATCACACTACATCATTTTACTAAAGATATTCACTATCAAGCAGAAACCTAACCAACTTTTATCGCATAACTACAAGGTTTCATAAATAATATAAGAACGTTTTACCAAAACTCTTTTCAAATTCAAATTATGTTCGGGATCATACCTGTTTAAATTCAAAATTTCAAACTACGATAAACTATTTTTAAAACGTATAAACGATGAAAACTTCAAAAGTTTGAAACATTTTTGAAACACACTACCGTCCGTTTGACCATCTGTCATCACTAAAAGTTTTCTTTATATAAGCCATATAGGGACAACCTATCCTTTTTTTATAGTTTTTATTTCGTTAAAAATCCTTAAAAAAAATTGTCGCCTAAGCCTGACAGCAACCACCGTCTCCTTTTTCAAAACTTATCATCACCAATTTTCTTTCCGGCTCCTAATCTTTCTTTTGGAAGATGCCTCTACGACAAGACCCACGTTTGCCTACCTGGGAACTACTGATGAATGTACAGAATACCTATAGGCACAAGGCATGTTACCCTAATTCGAAAGGATTTTTTTTTTCCTTTTCTCCATTTCAGAACAACCCAAGTTTTAATCGACCTACATTGTACTATTATCAATTTTATACGATACGGATTTTTTTTCAAAGTTTCAAAGTTTTCTTGAGACCATACAATTTAGATTCAAATTTTCAAACTAGCTGCAGAACGTAGCATGGGAGCTCTAACCGATCCTATGGTGTAATCCGGAATTTCCTTATCTATTTAAGGGAATCACTACTCGAGCTAATCTACACAAGAACTACGACTTCTGACTTAACCCAACACATACCCAAACTTTTCTTAGTTCAATAAAACCCCATATCCCAATGGCAAATCTCCCAGCAGCCTATGCTGAATTTTCAAATGCAGCAAAAATTCATCCCTTCCTTCAGTTTGCTAATTTACGCAACCAAGAGAGGTATCAAAAACTCAAGCATCATGAAGTTCTTACTATTAGCAGTATTGATTGGCAACGAATGGGAACGATTGATTTCGGTGGTTTACTGGCAAGATCACTACTACCTAATACGCCCTGGCGTCGTTTCTTCGACATCCTAGAACTATCATACGATGAACTGGTATATGAGTTCTCGTCCACTTTCTATTATAAATATAATAAAAATCTTACCGATAAATCCATTCATTTTCAACTTTGTGGGCAACATCATACTATGTCATTAACAGAATTCGCAGTTCGTCTAGGCATATATACAGATGAAGAAGTTAAACAACCCATTTTTACGGAAGCATCAACCTCTTATTCCTCCGCTGATATGGTAAGTTATTGGCAATGCCATTCATTAAAAGAATGGTGTGGCCACAATAGTGCTACGAACTTCACAAACCCTTGTTATCAATATATGCACTGTGTGTTAGCCAACACTATCACGGGGCGCAAGTATAATCCACAAAGGGTTAAAAAATCGAACTTTTCTATATGTATAGTATTTTTGAGCAAGTTCCTTGTAATATTGCCCACGGACTTGCTGAATATTTTTCTAGTCAAAAATCACATCCTCTGAAAAGTCTCATGGGAGGGTCTTACATTACAAAGATAGCAAAATCATTAGGTGTCTTAAGTGATCAGATTATCCAGGGATTATCTCCACCAAAGGCACCTGGGATTGTAAATCCTTACACCATGAGACTAACCCCTATTCATATTGATACACTAATTCAATCATCCCAGTCAAAGGGAGCTCCAGATATCTTAGAAAGTACCTCCCCACAAAATTTACAACAATCATTGTTGCAATTTCCTCCATCTTCTTTTTACCAATATGACATGCTACCACAGCTGCCATACATACAAGAACATATTACCACTAACATACCTCAACCATTAGCACCAAACATCTCACAAGACTTCTCACCCATAGTTTTTGAGTAGGATCCAACCATGCAAGAAACTTATGAAAACTTGATGCTCCAAGAACAGTTAGCATCAGAGTCATTGCTGCCACAATCTTTCCTATCGCTATTAAACGAAGTAGAACAACTGCCACCAACCGTTATAGCAGGCCCAAGTACGATGCCTCGAATGGATCTACCTCCAGATCCAATGGTAGTTGAAATAACTAGGTTAAACAATCAGGTCCGAGATTTGTCTTAGCAAATACAAGAGCTGACTGAAAGAAATAAATGGTTGGAAAACATGCTAGCTGCTCGTACGTAACTGGATCCACTACCGCCACTACCTGATAATTTTGAGCCTGAAATTGACCCATTACATGACATATTTCGAATGTAAATTTGTTCAATAGACTGTCAAACAAACAATGCTATACATTTTGGTTCAATTGATGTTGTGTTATATTGATGCTTGTTTGATTTAAACAATACCTCAATCTTATTTGTTTTCCTCACTTAACTAGAAGTGCTATGTGGACCATGTGACGAAACGCATAATTTTGGGTGCACACTTAATTACGAGGTTCGGTCCATGAGAATCATAGCAAGCCTTGTTAAGTAAGGTGGCATATAAAAACATCATGTGGTTATGTGATCATCCATTATTTGCTTATTGATACACACAGTTGTTTGCATAATATTTACATTACAAATCTAGCATAGCATAGTGCCACACAAAACAATTTTTATACAATGATCCTCGTAAATTCCTCAGAATTTGCAGCACCAAACAATGACTTGATTATCATTGCAATTACATCCTACGGTCTCTTTCGAATAAATTTCGGGACGAAATTTTCTAAAGTAGGGGAGACTGTAACAACCTTGATTTTCAAACATGTACTTGTTTGATACACATATCACATCTTGAGATGCAATTTGTTTGATACATGTTTAGTTTTACTGTTGCTACATGTTTTGCCAACCCAAACGCGTGAATAATTTCAATTTGTTCTAGTTTCATACATGTAAACAAAGTCACACTAATTACAAGGTCCAAACGTGTCATTTTGTGGAAGTATAAGTTAAAGGACTCCTTTTGTCATTCCCTGAAACTTGTTTAAAATGTTTGATATTTAATCCGTATTTTAAAACCCTGACTATTTTACAAAATATAAAGTTCGGGGACTAAGTTGTCATTTTTGAAACTTAAATGTTCGGGTTAAAAATGTAAATGTTGTAAAACATAAAGTTTAGGGTCCTTTATGACATTTTTGAAACTTGTTTTATAAATAAAATATAAACTTTAAAAAAAAACTTTTAAAAGTTTAGGGACTAAAATGTCATTTTGGAAACTTATATTTATATAAAATAAATATACATATATTTTTGAATTAAAAGGCCAAGGGCCATTAGGTCATTTTATCAAACTAGTAGTTTAGGGACTACTTTTGCTACTTTTGAAACTGTATTTAATGGAAAAACCCTAACCGGGTTAGATAATATAAAAGGGATTCATATTTGAAAACTAACTCAGTTAGTATGTTCAGTTAACAAGTCCAGGGACTGTTCTTGTCGTTTTCAAAGTTATTTTAACCGGATAAACTAACTCAGTTAGATATTATATAAAGAAACATGTTTTAAGAACTAACTCTGTTAAACTTTTTGGTTAAATATTGAGGGACCTGTTTAGACTATACAGAAACATCAGGGACCAAACCTGAAACTTCAATTCAAACCGGTTTTACACCGTTTATAACGTCGGAAACCAATCCAAATCGCAAACGGACAAGGCTCACTGATCTACGTACATTTCTGCTTGTTCTCCTCGACATCTTGAACCGTCCAAACTCATCAATTGTACCAAACCATGCAGAATTGTCTTCGGAACCGGAATTTGATTTTAAAATTTTTTAGTGGGGATCGTTTTGTCTGTTTTCAGTTGTTTGAGGATCAATTGAACTTGTTATAACATACCTGCAACCTCTACGAATCTCACAGACCTTTCAAAATTCACAAACACTTCGTAAATTACTCCGTTTCACCTATGTTACCTTCGCCGGAATAGCATTCGCCGGACTTAGCCGGAAGCACACCTGAGTCGATACCGGATCATTTTTCTTCGGCATTTCGGTATAATTTCACTTAAAATCGTTCCTGCAACTTTAATTTAGAATTGATGCATGATTGATAGGTTAATTGTACGTGTTGACTTCTATTGACCGGGTAATTGGGGAAGATGAAGTTTTATCCTTGTATTTTAATTTCTTATTTTAATCAGTTTACAAATTTATTCATATTAAATCGATACTAAATCTATAAAATCCGAAATTTTTATCATATATTCCTGACATATTGGTGTATTTATTAAAAATATAAAAGTTTTAAAATTTTTATAAATCCATTTTATTTTAATTAAAAATTGTTCTGATTTCAAATATTTATATTAATTCGAATTTTTAGAATTAATTAATGAAATTTTTATGTTATATATATTAAACAGTATACCTTGTAAAAATAATTTTTATCATGATATTTGATACTGTTTTGATATTTTATATTTAAAACAGTTAATTTACATGTTTTATTAAGTTGAAATTAATTAATTAAATTATTCTAAGGTTGTATTTTATATCCGAAATTATTTTTATAATATTATACATGTTTTATTGAGGTTATTAAAAAAACCAGAAATCTTATTTTATATTTTGCATGTCATCTTTTTATAATAAACTTATTAAATCAGTTTATTTGTAATAATCCTTTTTAATTCCAGATTATATTTATAAAATGATTATTCAAGGCCATAATATTTATTTTAAATCTGTATTATTGCATGTCAATATTTAAAAATATTGTTTCTAATTTTTCTGTTTTAAATAATTATTTAGGTAATTATTTACACAATTATCCAGTTATTTCATTTTTAACAAATAATTAAAATTTTTATTTAAAATATATTTATTTTTTGCCATGATAATTATTTTAATCTTATTTATGCTTGTTATATAATTAAAATGTCATTTTTAATTATTCTGCCCTAAATTAATTATTAGATAATTAAATTGTATAATTATCATATTATTCTGAAAATACATATGTTTTGATAATACAGAAAATAATTCATACATCCTATAATTAAACTTGGACTTTTGGATTATATTTTTAAATTCTTAAATTATACAAACTGTTTACATAATTTTTATAAGTTAACATATATATATATATATATATATATATATATAAATAGACTTAAAAGTATAATTATTTATATATATATATTAGTTGTTTAAATATACAAATAATAATATTTTACTTATTATTTGTATAACCTAGTATTTTATATAAAATACTTCACAAATTAATCAAGTTACCAAGTGTTCCCCAAACAGATTGTCAAATTCGTACAACACAAAACCTTGTCACCCGTTTATACAAAATCACAGTGTTGCCCTTGTTAATGCTATGTTCCATATGTGTTTGTTTCATGCATGTTTATAGAGTAGCGTGGAAAGACTTGTTCCTGCAAACTCTTATCGATATACTTGTTTGGGATTTATTTCGCAAACAAGGTGAGTTCATAGTTCCCATTTTCTGTTTTACAATATTTTCGGGATGAAACATATGAAATAATGTGATAAAAACTCATTTGCATTTTTGTCGCTATCTTGATCGTTTTCTTGCAATTGTTTGATTACTTGATGCTTAAACATTACATTCATTAACTCCGTACAAGCCGAACGGTAATATTATAGCGCTATAGGTGTGACGCCCCATCCAACTTCCAGTTCAGCTCTATTGTTGTTGTTGTTATTGTTGTTGTTGTTGTTCATGTTATTCAATGCGGAAGTTTGGATGATCAATGCCGTGTTCAGTCTACAAAGGTTTGAATGTTCACCAAGCGGGACTTGTTTCGTTCAATTGTTTAGAACATATCAAATGCCACATTGTAAAACATTTTATTTCATTATCACATTATTTGTCTACTACCAAACTAACCAAAACCTATGAACTCACTCAACCGTTTGTTGACCCAAATTGTTTTTAACATATGTTTCAGGTGTTGATGTTTGAAGTTTGCTTTTGCAAGAATCACATAGGATTGCTAAAGACAAGTGGCTTAACTTTAAATAAAAACAAAGACGTTTGTGAACAATGTGTTATAATTGTTATGTACTAGTTTGGATGTGAATGCAATCCTATCAATCAACTTAATTATAATTCAACTTTAATTTAATCACCATGTGCTCATATGCATTCTATCAAGTTTCGTGATGCCCTTGACGTTTCCGCCTCCGTGTCAGGGTGTCACAAATACCGTGTTTTATTCAAAATAAATTTCTTTTGTGTTATCGAAATATAAGTACACACTTCGACGATGTTGAAAAATAGATATCTATTTCTTTGTATTTAATGTTTATGCTTGATATATTTTTTAGCTAATTGCATTAAAATTGTTAGTATTATATGAACTTAAGAAAATTAAAAATGGTTACCGAGAACGAATTCATATTCAAAATAAAGTAGATTTTTTTTCTTTTATATCAATAAAATATAAATACGTGCTTGGATTACTCGACAACCATGAAAATTAAAATTAGTAACACACTTTAACTACACTACATAGATGGAAACTACATGGTTGATTATTTATTGTTTTAGCTTTTTGTTTACTAAGTATTTTTTGTCAGATAATTACTTTAAAGTTGTTGGAAAAATATTTGCGTTAAAAAAAGGTTACTCAAAACACTTAAAATAAAGAGTAAACTGCCATTTTAGTCCCTGTGGTTTGGGCACTTTTGCCATTTTAGTCCAAATCTAAAACTTTTTAAATTTGGGTCCCTGTGGTTTCACTTTTATTGCCATTTTAGTCCAAAATTCAAAAACCCCCTTTTTTACTGTTACAACCTGCCTATTTTGTCTTTTTGTTCAGGGGCAATTTTGTCCAATTGATTTTAATTTAACATATTAATAATTAATAAACTAAATTAAATATATATAATTCCTTTATACCCTAATAAATATACATTTACATTACAAATCATCATCTTCCCCCAAATCATCACCCCCCAAATTAAATACATCTGGATCAAAATTCAAGCCTTGTGAAATCGCTGACGATACCTAACTGGATGCCGCCGATTGTTCAGATAAATGTTAAAGCGTGGCCAGTGGCTGATTCGTTGCCGAACGGTAGTAGTGTGCCGTTGGCGAAGCCTGGTGAGGCTTTTGCTGCCGGGGAAATCTCTAGCACCTATACGGTTTCCCACCATAGATTTCTCTGAAGTAAACAGGCACAACCGGGGAACCCTCGTATCGGACTTAACAAAAGCCCAAGTGTTCAAAGCCCTCCAAGAATTCGGTTGTTTTAAAGCAATTTTCAATGGGATTTCGCTTGATCTTCGTAGATCATTGTTTTCTTCCTTGAAACAGCTATTTGATCTTCCCTTAGAAATAAAGGTAAGAAATCTTACTGAAAAGCTCTATAATGGCTACATTGAACAAGCAAAAGAGGTTCCAATCTTTGAGAGCTTAGGAATCGAAGA
This sequence comes from Helianthus tuberosus, assembly GCA_030545235.1. NCBI lineage: Eukaryota > Viridiplantae > Streptophyta > Magnoliopsida > Asterales > Asteraceae > Helianthus > Helianthus tuberosus. Next base: position 154,261,502 of record CM060371.1, on the reverse strand, counting down.
ACCTGAAAGTTAAAGGAGCTAGATGAGGTTGTGAGGACGATGGTTCTAGAGAGCTTGAATTTGGAGAAATACATGGATGAACATATGGAACTAACAAGCAATCCTGTTAGGGTTATGAATTATACATATTTAATTTACTTTATTAATTATTAATATGTTAAATTAAAATCAATTGGACAAAATTGCCCCTGAACAAAAAGACAAAATAGGTAGGTTGTAACAGTAAAAAAGGGGGTTTTTGAATTTTGGACTAAAATGACAATAAAAGTGAAACCACAGGGACCCAGATTTAAAAAGTTTGAGATTTGGACAAAAATGGCAAAAGTGCCCAAACCACAGGGACCAAAATGGCAGTTTACTCTAAAATAAAACATTTTTATATCGTAAACTAGGGATAAACATTTTTTCATCGAGTATTAGTATAGTATTGGTGTCGTACAACCTGGAAAACATAATAGAGCTCTATTAAAAGAAAATTTATTTAAAAGCATACAAACCAGATGCCCATTTAATTTTTTTTATTTTCAAATGGGATATAATGAGATTAGGTTATAGACTCGTATATTACACGATTTGGATAATAAAATTGATTTAATTTATAAATCTGTAAATGCTACGTATATTACACGATTTGTATGATGAAAGAAAAGTTTAATTCATAAAAATGTTTTATGTACAAACTTAACTTCGTTTACAATAAAAAAACGTTTTATAAAAAGAATAACAGAAATCATTAATATTATTTAACATGAGAGAGAAGCGAGAAACAAAAAGCTATAAAAAATTTAAAAAATATCTATAACTCATAGAAGAGAGATACGAGAAAAAATGTGATCATGCACCATAGAGTGACACTTGACAAAAAAAAAAGTTACTCTTTTATCATGAATATACAATATAAATATAGGGTGGGAATCAAATAGAAAGTTTATTTTCGCTAGAAAGTATAGGAATCAATCTTAGCCGTTCATCTGTAAATTTTAAAATTTTGGATGCGGGGGCTTTTTTGTCATTTTACATTATCATATCTTCGTTCTAATATTATACCAGATTTTGTTACCTCTTCTCTTTGTTCATCAATTTCATAACAGAGTTGAGATTGTATAACCCTAAATCACAATCGATCGCAAATTCACCTTTTTTTCAAGCAATAATTTTGTTTCGTTCGTAAATTCGACAACGTCAATGTCTTCTGCACACTCTGTTGGTAAGCTTAGCTTCAATTTTGAGTATTTTTTTTGTTATTTTGCCGAAATTCAATCTTTTACGTTTTATAATTCGTCTTTCTGTTATTATTATTTGATTTTTGATAAGTTTAATTGTTATTATTGTATAATTTAACATAATTTGATCGTTTTATTAATTTTTGTTTGTTCATCAGTTATTGCGTTTTAGTAAACTTATTGCGTTTTATGATTTTATTCACATTAGATGTATACAAACTTTAAATTTGTAATTGTTCTAATATAAAGCACATAACTGTCATTGTTGTATAAATTAACAGTAATTTGTTCGTTTTATTCATTGTTATGTTTGTTTATCAGCTGTTGCGTTTTACTGAACTTATTGCATTTTATGCTTTTAACGACATTAGATGATATACAAACTTTAAAGGTTTGTAATTTGTCAATTATGAAGAACATAATTTTAGCTTTAACACTCTAAACATGATTATATAAGTGGTATTGCGTTTTATAATTATTTGTTAAATGTTTCAGATCACAATTCCAAATGGGAGGAACGTGTATGCTTAAACAGTGGAAGAAAGTTTTACAAACCTAAAGTTAGTGGATCCATTAGACCTTCTGTTGGAATGTATTTTAAATCATTTGATGAGGCTTTTGTGTTTTATCAGAGATATGCACTTGCTGCAAGTTTTTCTGCAAGAAAAAATATCTCTTGGAAAAATGGTGGTTTGGTGAAAATAAGATATATTGTCTGCTCAAAAGAAGGATTTCATGTTAGTAAAGCAATAGACTCTGGTTCAGTTGATGAAAATAATAAAAAGATTGTTAGACGTAATAGAGGTTCAAAAAGAGTTGGATGCAATACTCATGTGAAATTAATATTAGAGAACAATAATATGTTTAAAATCTACTATTTTGAAGAAGAACATAATCATATCTTTGTTGAAGATGAAGATATTCATTTCTTGCCTGCTGCCAGAATTATTGATTATGTTAAAGAAAGTTTTATATCTGGATTGTCTGCAATCAATGTTGGACCTTTTAAAGCATTCAATATTATGAAAACAATGTATGGTGGTTTTGGTGAAGTTGGTGCTAGTAAAGTTGATTGTAAGAACTATAGAAGGGATTTGAATCTTTACATAGGTGAGTATGATGCAGAAATGGTAGTTTGGCGTCTTATTAGGAAGAAAGAATGTTCTCCTGATTTTACATGTGATTATGTTATTGGTGAAGATAGAAGATTGAAAGGACTTTTCTGGGCTGATGAGCAATCAAAAACAAATTATACAGTATTTGGTAACATAGTAGGTTTTGATGCTATTTACAAATCAAACAAGTAAGTTTTTTAGTTTTATTGTTCTTTTTTTTTTCTAATGCATTATGCGTTTATTTTATGCAGATATGATTTGATTTTTGTACCATTTACTGGGATTGATAATCATTTTAGGAATGTCACATTTGGTGGTGCATTACTTGGTTCTGAGACTGCAGATTCTTATCGATGGCTTTTAAGGTGTTTTGTTAATGCTTTTGGAAATGAGCCTAAAGTTGTTGTTACTGATCAAGATGCTGCAATGAAGAGAGCTATTAAGGATGTTCTTTCAAGAACTAGGCATAGGTTATGTATGTGGCATATATGGGAGAAATTGAAGACAAAGGTATTAAACTGCGTTTTATGATCTAATAAACTGCAATTTTTATATAGTTTTATTGTTGCGTTTTATTTATTATACAATAAGATCCCTAAACATTTTTATCAATAGAATTGTGTTTTATGAATACTCCTTTAGTTATTATAATTTCAAATTATTGCGTTTTATCATAAGTATAATTTGAATACATGTTATGATTTAAAAACTGTAATTTTTATATAGTATTTATTATTGCGTCTTATTAATCATACAATACAATCCCCAATTTTATTATAACAACATAATTGCGTTTTACCAATAATGTATTAGTTTTTATCATTTTCATAATATTGCGTTTTATTAGAAGAATAAATGAAAACATGTTATGATCTTATAAACTGCAATTTTTATATAGTTTAAATTATTGCGTTTTATGTTTAATAATTTTATTGTTTTTTATACAGGTTGGTCCTGTTTTGTCATCCAACATTGAGTTTAATACGAGAATGACTCGTGTTGTTTGGAATGATACTATTATTCTAGAAGATTTTGAAACTGAGTGGCATTCAATAATGTCTACTTTTGGATTGGAAAATCATGAATGGTTAAAAGATATGTACGATCTTCGATTTGATTGGATACCCTCTTATTACCATGGAGAGAATTTGGCTGGTCTTATGCGTACTACGTCTAGATGTGAAAGCGAGAATTACTTCTTTGGTCAGTTTTGTAATCCAAGATGTACACTTGTTGAATTTTTTACTCATTTTGAGACTGCAATGGATTTTCAAAGGCATGAGCATAGGAGGAATGATCATGATACAAGGTATATTCAGTCGAAGATCTAGAGTGACTTTGTATTGGAGAAACAAGCATCAGAAATATATACCAAAACAATTTTTAAAGATATTCAGATTGAAATTGATGCTGCCATTACAAAGTGTATGTCAAAGACTCATGATACTGTGGGTGAAGTTTAATATTATGAAATAAAGGATTTCAAACAGCCATGCACATCTTTATTTAAGGTATTTTTTTAAATTAATATTGTTTTAAACATCTATTGCATTTTAATCTAATATTGTGTTTTATGTTTTTCATCATTAGTTGTGTTTTATCATTATGTTTATTGCGTTCTAATATTATATGATCATATGCTTATTTTTTTATTATATTTGTTAGTATTCATTGCGTTTTATATTACATCTCACTAATTTTATATAGTATTTTTATTTTTATTACAGGTTCAATACAGCAAACACGAAGATGGCTTAAGTATATGCTGTACTTGCAAACGGTTTGAACAATTTGGTATATTGTGCCGGCATATATTTTATGTTCTACGGTATGATGATATAACTGACTTTCCTATAAGATATATTATTAGAAGATGGATGAGAGATGTTGTTTCGAATGGCTCAATTCATTGTAATATTCGGTTTGATGAGATTGGTAGGAGTAGTGAAATTGATAAAGTTTTTAGAGAAATCATTGTAGCAAATGAATATATGGTTAATAGGTTGGTTGGGGACTTAGATGAGCTGTGTCGTTACAGAGATCATATTAAAGGTTATATTGATAAAGCTGATGAGGTTATGGTCGCTGCGTCGTCTCCTGGTCGCAAAGATAGGTTTGCTGATATTAGGGGAAACTTAGAAAAGTCTGATTCTATGATTCGTGTCCCGATCAAAATAAGGACAAAAGGATGCGGTGTACAAAAAAGGATAAAGTCTAATCATGAGACTGCAATTCAGAAATCATCAAAGATCCAGAAATCGTGCTGTGTATGTGGTGGAAAAGGACATAACAGTCGTACATGTAAAGAGAAGGTTTCTTCTAATGCAATTAGGTTTAGCAATACAATGTAAGTTTGTATAAAAATTATGATATTAATAATAAAGATTTTTTGTTATTGCATTTTATGATGCATAATTATCAGCTATTTTTGTTATTGCGTTTTATGATATCCTACATAAATATAGCTAGTTTTTGTTAATTGCGTTTTATGATAACAACAATGAATTGTTATTGCGTTTTATACATAGAACAAATTAAACATATACAGCAAGTAGAATTTTTTGTTTATTGTGTTTTACGATCACAACAATGAATTGTTATTACGTTTTGAACACAGAACAAATTAAACATGAACAACAAGTGGATATCTTAAATATTGCGTTATATAGATGATAAAAGTTAAAAACAAAGATGATGAATAAAACAACTATCATCACGTGTTCACAATCATAACAAAATTACTTCTATCATCTTTATTCTAGTACCCTAAAAACATCAAATAAAAATTACTAGCATAACAAACCACAACCACTGGAAAGCAACATCAGCATCATGGATCAAAGTTGATTTCTTCTTCAGATGAGTACCCTAAGCTTCCATTTGGGATTTCCTCATCACTTTCAGATAGAGTCCAAAGTTCAACCTGTGATTTTACTGCCTTCTGGAGCCTCTCTGCAAATTTTCTTGCAGAGTTGTTGATGATTGGAATTTCAGATAACTGCATCAAAAAGCTTATATCCTCACTGGAAGATATGTCTTTTGGGTCGTATAGCTCCACATCGCCATTGTCCCAAGTCACTGAAATTTTGAAAGTGTCCTCAATGAACTCCCAAGATGTAACTTTTGTGTCTTCAATTGCCATTTCATTCAGTTTTCCATACCTTTTGTTCAGAATTTTGAATAGTTGGGCTGTCTGTTCTGTGTAACATGCTGGTGGTATTCCTAGTTCATTCATCTTTCTCAAAACATTCTCATTTTAGTTTTCTAGAACAGAAGCAATGGAATGGTATCTTATTTTGTGACCATCAAGAAACTGAAGAACGAAATGTTCTCTTTGAACCTACCAAACTAATAATTCTTGATTAGCCATTTGTATGTGTTTGTGGTTGGGTATTGGGGTATGAGGAATATGAATATAATTTAGGGTTTTTGTTCTTATATAAGGGATTGGTCGAAGGATTGGTATTAAGTGTGGTAATAATGATTATATTTCAGTTTTTTCATTGAATTGATTGTTCAATCATACAGTATTTTTCAGAAATTTAAAAAGCTTTTTAAGTTTTCTTTGATAATAATGATTATTTTTTGTCTTTATCAATTTCTTTTGTCTTTAAGGTGTCAGTTTTTTTTTTCTTATCATTTCCTTTATTATTATAATTTTTATTGTATAATATTGAGTTTTAGAAAGAGTATAAAATAGTAGTTTTATGAATGTCATTAATCCTATATTTTTTTGCGTTTTAGAAACAGTAAAAAAATAATTTATTGCGTTTTATAGAGATGTATTGCGTTATATGATTGGATATGAATAATTAGGAAACATATTGAATTGCGTTTTATAATAAATAACATAAGACAAACAACAATGAAATCGATAATGTTGCGTTTTAGGATACTAGAATTTCAATTTCTATGTACTTTTTTAAATATAATGTTATATAATAAATATTTCATAAAAAATAACATATTTTATAAAAAAATAACATTGCGTTATATGATAGCATATGAAAAATAAGAAAAAGTTTGTATTGCGTTTTAAAATATAACAAAAAGACAAACAAGTTTATAAAATAAAATGTTGCATTTTAGCATAATAGCATTTCAATATCTATGTACCCTTTTTTTAAACATATTATATAAAAAAATTATTGACAAAAAGTACAAATTTTTATAAAATATCAATCCTGAAGAGAAGCATTGCGTTATATGATAAGACATGAAAAATAAACAAAGACATTGTATTGCGTTTTATAATAAAAACAATAACTAGCATTTGTAAATCTAAGTAATTGTTTTAAACAAGATATACCAACAAAATACTGTGTTATATGATAAATTAGAATAAAAGACAAAATATTGCGTTTTTAATAACTAGCATTTCTAAATCTATGTAATTTTTTAAACAAGATAAATTCATAAACCAGCAAGAGTAAGCCTATCTTGAATCCTTTGTAAACTAGTGTCATAAGAAAGTTTTTTAAGTTTTGCATTGAGGTTGCGAAACTTCTTTGAATCCTCAATAACATAATCTTTGCGTTCGTTGAGATCGTACAATAATATCTTTGCGATAAACTTCCGTCTTAAATCTTCAAGTTGTGTTGTCCGCTTGTTCACCGGTTTTTTGTTTTTGCCCTTCTTGATAATTGCATGTTCTTCATATTCCTAATGAAACCCACAATTCCATTTTTTCGACTTCTTCACCGTTATAACATTCCATATAACGCATACATAATATACCACAGTCAATGCTGTTATCTTTTTTTCTGCATTTCATCTTCATTCTAACAGGTTCTATGTGCTTTATATCATCTGCATTTGGATGACCAACAGATTTAAGGTAACCTGCCAAAGCATTCCTCTACAGAAAAAAAAAATATTAGGTGGTTTATATTGTGTTTTAAAAGCATAAGTCGGCATAACTTACTGTTTTTTCAGGCACATCACCATATTTTTCTTTATTTGTAACATCTTTTGCACTGTTGTCAATGATGAATATTTGTTTCTCTTCAAGATTGAATGAGATCACAAAGAAATGCTCTACATGGAGAATAGGGACAAGGATAATTTTAAAACCGTTTATGCTTTTTAACTTTGCACCTTGAATAATTTTTTCTATTCCGTGTGAACTCTTCTATTATTTTTTTCTTCCTCGGCTTCCAATGTGAAAGCCTGCATAACAATAAATAAATTAAAATATTCATTGCGTTTTATGAAGGTAATAAAACATACAATTGCGTTTTATATAACTTTATTAAAACAAACTTCAAATAACTTCATTAAACATATATTATTGCGTTTTATGAAAGAAATAAAACTGACAATTGCGTTTTATATAACTTTATTCAAACAAACTTCAAATAACTTCATTAAACATATATTATTGGTATAAAACAGACAAATTGCGTTTTATAGATCTTACCAGCATTCGAATTGTACTGAAAAATCTTGGAGTTTTGTTGTCTTTTGATCTTCTTTTTTCTTCTTCGTTCAAAATAATATGCCCGACAATTGATAAATTCTCTTGTTATTTCCAATCCTGGCCTCATTGTGTCTACAACATATCTTGACAAAAATACATGACCACTAATTAAAAAGAGCGTGTCCCAGCAAAAAAAATAATTAAATTATAATACTTGATTTTTGCATGTATTTTGTTGTGTGTTAGTGTATATAAATGCTTTTGTACATTATGTCTCCTTCTCCATTGAAAGCATATCCCAAAATGTTGTTTTCGTTCGCCGTTCTAGCTTCGTTCATTGCTATTTGTCTTTGATAGTATGGTGAACATAATGCTTCTCCTGCATTTTTCTGTCGATCTAGTCGTACTATCTTTGTGATTATTTCTCCTGTTTTGTTGATATCACTTGTTGGTTGTTCTTCCTGAACAGATTTTGGAGGTGTTTTATACGGATCTTCTTGTGGGTTGAGGAATGATGTGTTTTGAATCAGATCACTGATTTCTTTTTCAGTATCATTTTCATCAATTCTATCTAATATTGTTTGTATTCCAGTAATTTGAATACATGTTTCAACTCCTTTTTTGCTTGTTTTATTTTCAGATTCTGTTTGATTTCCGGATTGTGCAGTGTAGCGAGTAGTATCATCTTCCACTTCATTTTCATTCACATTTGAAGACAATTGAGAAATTTTCAAATCAAAGGATGGTACCTCATCATTTTGAATTTTTTTTATTTGATTTTTTTTTCTGCTTCATCTGTCTTTTTTATTATCTCCAACATTACTGATGGAGTTTCTTCGCTAAATGATGATTGTACCAATAAAGGATTTTCAATGTGTGTTTGCAAACTTGATGGAGTTTCTTTCTCAATGGTTTTTTCAGGATTTAAGGATTGGACTACAATTGTGGTATCTTCATTGCGTTTTGTAGCATCCTCATTGCGTTTTACAATCAATGGAGATGAAATGATTTGATTTTCTATGTCTTCATTTTGGCTCAAATTTAAGAATCTTGATGGTGTTTCGATCATAGTTGAATCAATACTAACTTTCTTGTGCATTTTAGCTTGATCGTTGCATTTCTCCACCAATGACGCCCATTCATTTACTTTGTTATTAACAATTTCACTATTTGGATATTCTTCAATAATCTCATCTAAGCGTGATTGGATTTTTTCGAAGATTTCTTCAAAGCCTTTAAAATGATAATCCAAGGCATTCACAACATATTCTTTATTGGATTTTTTACCTTCATTGCTCTTCATATTTTCATCGCAACTTTTTGTTAAATGAATGTCAGAAAGACCTTCACTTTGATCTTGTGATGGCATGAAATTACGCAATCGGAATTGACTGTCTACCCACAATTTTTCTTTATTTCCTTCTGATGGTTTTACGAAGAATTGCCCCCATGATCCTCCACTTTCTGTTTGGGTTTTTTCAGTTTCATTGGTTTTAAGTTGGCTGTTTTGAGCATCCTCTTGTTCAATCAAGTCTATTGCAGCTCTAAGTAAGGTGTTTCCTTCTTCTATCTGAACATAGTTGATTTGGCTATTTGGTTGTTCTTCAACATTGTCATCATCTTTTTCTTTAGATTCATCTTGACAAATTTCTTCATTTTCATTGTCATTTCAGATGGATAAACATAAAATTCAGCCTCCTCCTCCTCCTCATCTTTCTTTTTTTGTTTTTACTTTCCAACATTTTTCTCTTTTTTCTTTGTTTCATTTGCAAGAACTCTCCCCTCATTTTGTGCAGCAATTTCCAATTCATCTTCAAATTCTTGTAAAGTTGTAGAGTCAATTTTATCTAGAGAGAACTCTTTAGTGTGTTCAGCATCTTCAAATCCTTGTTTTTTGTAAGCATATAGAATCTGTATGAATCATTGCGTTTTAAAAAAATCAATACTAATTTTGTTGCATTTTATAATATAAATCATTGTAAACAACTTACATAACTCATTTTTTGTAACTTTATATACATTGCGTTTTAAACAAGCATTGCGTTTTAATCAAGCATATTTTAAACAAGCATATAAACAAGTCATTGCGTTTTGTAACAAACAAATTTTAAACAAAGCATATAAACAAGTCATTGCGTTTTGTAACTTTATATACATTGCGTTTTAAACAAACAAATTTTAAACAAAGCATATAAACAAGTCATTGCATTTTGTAACTTTATATACATTGCGTTTTAAACAAACATATTTTAAACAAAGCATATAAACAAGCAGCCTAACAAGCATTCAACATAATATGTAGCAATAATGCAAGAATATAACAAAGTAAGCATAACTGCATTTTGTAATAAAAATAATATAAAGATCAGATTTCATACCGCTAGCAATCCAATAGGTCCATTGAAGGTCTTTTCATTTCCAGGCCATTGTCTTCTTGTACGCCTTAAAACATTTAGAATATATTCACACCAATTAAAATCTTGGGTATTTTTGTCACTTTTCATCGATGGCAAGAATCTTTGGTTAACATTACTACTTTGCATTGCCTCTGCCATGACCGTAAAAAATATAACCAAGAAGTTTAGTTTGAACAGTCTTCCAAGCTCATTTCTTGTTTTTAAATATCTAATTACGTTGGCAGCATACCTTCTCTTCAAAAGTTCTTTGCTGAATTGACTGCGCCAGAATTTAGTTATAAGATCTGTTTCTTTGGGCCTCAGTTTTTCCTCAATATTTATTTTTCCATTTGGTATTTGAAATACCTTTTGGATCAAATCAGTTGTGATCTTAATCTTTTCATCTCCAGTATTTATCTCATCATTTTCAGCATCAAAGTTTTTTACTAGCCAATATCCGAATTTGTGTGGAACTAAATGCAACTTGATTGATAGTATGCTGCCAAACCCTATTTCTCTAACAACTTTCTTTTGCTCTTTTGATAAATTTTCAATATAATCTGTGAGATTATTGACTGCACATCTTATGTTGATTTTTTTTCCGTTGTAATCATAATATGGTTGTTCTTTTGTTTTATCCTTCCTCGATGATCTCTTTGTTTCTGCTCCTGACTTTTCCTTCTTTTTCTTTGATTGATATTTTGTCTGTTTCACTCTTGGTGGTGGATCAACAAAATCATCATCAGATATATTCAAGTGTTTTAGAAACATGTATTTTTTCATAAAATTATGTTTAATGCGTTTTATGTTACCTGAAGTTACTTGTTTTTGTTCAGAACTATGCAGAACTATAGCTCCCCTAGTATTTTCCTCTTTTGAAACAGAATTTGTATCTTATGAAGATTCAATCACCACTTTCTTTCTTCTCCTTTTCTGATTTTCCTGTTGTTTTTTATCTTTAAACAGAATAATGAAACAATGTCAGTTAACAAATTTAATATAAAACACATTAGTTAACAATTCTAAGATAAAAAGCAGTAGTTCACAGTTTTAAGATAAAACACAATACTTTACATCATATCAAATTAACAATACTCATTTTTTTTGTAATTAACATTACCATTATCTCATTTTGTTTTCTATAATATTTTAAAATAAAACGCATTATTCAAGAAAAAATCCATATGAGACAGTATTATGATAAAACGCAATAGTTAACAACACATGTAACTCATCAAATACAAAGATAAGATAAAACGCAATGTTTTAAATTTCGATTACAATTATCATAATAATAATCTCTTTGTTTCTACTATTTTTTAAGATAAAACGCATTAGTTCATAATGTATAAAGCCCATAAAAAGCATTAGGTCACAATTTTAACATAAAACGCAACGCAGTCTCTAATAACAAACCTAACTAAGCACATACAATGACAAGATAACACTCATTAACAATTTTTGGGGAGGGATATGGTATATTAGGTCTATTGCACTTCATAAAACGTAATTTGAATACAGTTTAAAAAGAAAAAATATATCAAATTACCACTATCATAAATCTCTTTGCGTTTTCTACTAGTTTGTTGTTTCACTGTTGATTTTCCGCTAATTTTCCTTGTTGATCGATGTTTTCTTCATCTGATGTTGTTTTTTGCTTCTTTGATGATTTAGGGTTTTGAGATACGAATTTCTTTGCAGTAACTCGAAGGTAAACCTTCAAATTATCTCTCGATGATGCCATGAACTTCAATGGAGTTTGATTTTCTCAAATTTCCGTACGTGTGTGTTCATTCAATCGAAGTGTAAAACGTAATGAACTTTTTTCGAAGCTTTCTGTGTATATTCAATAGCGATTATTTTTGGAATTTGACGATTATACCCTTGAAAGCCAGGAGAGCGTGTTTAAATGACAGTTTTTTATTTGATTTTAATCTAGACCGTTAATTGTGCAATTGAACGCTCATGATTGCTTCCTATCATTCCTAGTGAAATAAACTTCCTATTATATCCTAACCCTATAAATATATAGATAAAAATAGATGAATATAAATAACTTTTTTTTTTGAAATCTCTCTATATATATTCTATATCCAAACTCTAAATTAAATTGTTTTGTACGAGCAATATGATGTTTACCCAAACTTGTCAAGAATCATAACAATTCATCAAATCTTAATCAAGAACTCCAACAGTCTCTAAACTAGATTGTTTTGTATGAGATCAAAGATTCTAATTAGAAACATGATTTACATGATAATCAAGATTTTGAGTTTGCTTTATGTAGTTAAAAAAAGAATTTTATGAAGTTGTTGATACGGATGCTTATTGGCATATAGTAACGTACGTAACATCCTATTATATAATATCAACTATGAGTGAGTCTAAGATAGATATCTTCTTAGTAAAATAAACAAGTTCTAAAACGATCTATAGATTACTATACTAAGATTTTTTTAGATGTTGATCTCTCTTTAAAACACGTGTCATCCTCTTTTCGACGGATAATGTTGATGTATATGATCATTTTTTCACCTATTTCATCAGGAAAGAACTCAACAGTATCTCCGATTTTTATCTCATTTATATTTATAAGATCGAAGAAATCATCGAAAAAATATTCCTTTTGTTCCTGACGAAACTTTACTTTTGTAGTGATTCCATCGTTCAAGTTGATCAAATCAACATCAAGTTTATAATTTTTATCTCTAACAAATCTTGTTTGCAAACCCTGATCCATATACGCCATTATATGTTCCTCAACGCTCTTTTGTGGCAAACTAAGGCTTCCATCAAACCTATCATACCAATTTGGTCCATCATACATTACTGTGAGCTCCAAGGGATGGATTTTCATAACGATCTTCCTCTTAGAATCAACATATTTTTCTTTTGAACAACTCTCAGAATCCATTTTGGTATGTGTGAATTAAATGAATAGTTGTGTACTAATATAGGAAGCTAGCAACCTATTCCATGTATGGGATATTTTTCATTTATTGTTGATGATTATCAAACTTTAAATGAATACTAATTTTTGTATATTGTGACACTGGAAATATATCTTTTTATTAAAATGTAATGAAGGTTCTATATTTCTAGTATTAATTTTAATGTCTAGTGGGTTAGCGCGCACGATTCGACGAGTGTCACATACACTCTTTTAAAAAGCGTAATCTAATCTAACATGTCTTAAACACTAAATATATTTCACTATTGTTATTATAATTATTATTATAAAGTATTATATACTTAAGTATTTAAATAAGATAATTCTTGGTTTAAATAAGATTTAGTTATAAAAATGTAAATGTACAACTAAATTTAAATCTTAACCTAACGTACAATAAATAAAACACTACTAAATGTAGTTAATTGAATGTAGTGAAGCCTTATTAAAACACATTACACCCTAGGTCCTTTAACACTAATATAAGGACGAAAATTAACCAGGTTTAAAATAAGATGTGAAAAGACATAAATGACCTCACATGAGATGCACATGATATCACTTAACATTTAAAATTAACCAGGTTAGTGCTAAAGGATCTAGGGTGTAATGAGTTTTACAAATAAACAATTGTAACTGTAATTATTGAAGATAAAGGACATCCATTGCAATCCGATATAAATATAAAGGACGGAAAGTGTAATTTACCCTATCAATAATAAGTGACGACAAATTAGGAACTATTACATAGAGCATTTGTATCATACGTAACCAAATGAGTACTATGCGTCCTAAAGCAGAGAGTAAATTACTATTGTACACTCCTCATGTCTATTAAGTTATGGGGTGTGGTTCTGTCACAACCCCGACCACACCCTGGACGGGAGCCGTGAACAGTTCAAGTGGTACCGGTGGTTATTTTGAAAATATTGCAGTGGAAATTTCATCAGGACCGTGAATTAGGAAAAATATCAGAGTTTAGAAACATCGGAATTTTATTTATAACAAACGGGAATAAAACCCATGTTTACAAAGGTAACTTTAATAGGGGATAAACCTATAACAACCATCAAAAATGGCCTAAAATGCTCCGTAATCGAAAAACCGAGATTACGTAACATTATTTTATTGAAAAATGAAAAAAATAAAAATTTCATGTCTGTCGTGGGCCGCGATAGACTTTAGAAAACCCTCTGCGGGATGCGGCGGCCCTGATTCTATCCGGACACGTTTAGGGACACGTGTCGAGCCTACACCCCTGACTGGTCAAAGCTAAGCCTAGCTATAGGGCTATGGTAGCCCGCGACGGGCGAAGCCCTTGTGCTTCGCGGGGCGTGACAGGACCAGAAAAATCCTATAAATAGGGCAGTCAGTCTGCCTTTCCAACTCGCTCAATTCTTTCTTTCTCTCTCAATATTAAGATGAAAATTATACTCCAAAATCATAAAGCTCTGCCCCGTTGTAAGTGTTTTAACCCTTGATCACTGATTCGATACCCTGTCCGATCGATCTTGAACCCAGCAACTGATGCCAAAGCACTGCCTGATAAAGGCTATGCTTTGTAAACTAAGTTGGGGTTCTGTCTCGTGACGTATTGATAAAGTTGAATTGGGTTATTATACTAACACGCGTGCATTGTATATTTTTAATAGGAACTCAAGAAAATTATCAGAAAATATTACCAGGAAGCCTGTAGTAAAACCTAAATTTACAAAGTGAGTCATTCTCTTTTTTCTCACATTTTTGTGAGCCATTTTATTTAAAATGTTTTACAAAACCCTAAATATTTATCAGTTATACTTACAGTGATTAAGTTTTTGTATTCTACAATTATTGCCAGTATGTAGGGTTTTGTATACATTACTATTCAAGCGTTGCTATTAGACAAAGAGTTAGCCAATAGTAATATGACCACAGTCATTGTAACTACGAACGTGACAAATACTGAATAAGATATTGGTAGATATAAACAAATGTAAAATCCCTTGATGTTGTAAAGTTATAACAATGTGTCTTTTTTTTATTAAATGGAATGTACTCACTAGTATTTCTTGCTGATAAAATATTTTTAAAACGCGTTTCAGATAACTTGATGTGAAGCTATTAGAAGCCAGCTGTGGAGCACTGAAGGCTTAAATAAAGTAGCTATAAGTTACCTAAATAAAAGAAGAAGTTTATGTTTTCAGCAATTAGGGTTTATCCCTGTTTTGGTCAAAAATTACCGTAGCAATTTAGTGATCAAATTAGTAATGTGAGGTAGTGTGCTAGAAAGTGTATAGAAAATATGCTTGTTGAGTTATTTAGAAAATTAGTATTCAGGATACGGCTCAGGATATCGAGCTGTATCAATGATCAAACAATGAGCAAACAATGAATAAAAAGTAAAGGAAATGACACGAGATGTACGAGGAAAGCCCTTGATCAATCTAGATCGCCGGCATAAAACCTCGGGAGCTGACAATCGCAGCTGCCTTGTTCTTCTTATTGCTTTAAACTTCAGGATACAGTGCAGGATATCAACCAGATCGCTAAGTGTTACAATGAATTCGTGCGAGAGTACAAATTGCGAGAGAACAAGTGTTAGAGTGTAGTGAGTGTGATTACAGTGAGATTGTTGTGTCCTATTTGATCTGGTGTTCCTCCTATTTATAGTAACGAAATACAAACAAATATTCCTATAAATATGGGATACTCCGAATATTCCACCACGAACGTTGTAGACCGAGTAATAAGGTTTCAACGTCTTTCTTTGAACGGCCTGGACCGAGTCTTCCGCGGAATAAGTCTTGTTAACGTTGCTAGCTTCTATCCCACGTACCTGCACATAATCCATTAGTAATCCCGAGGATACCTTTCAGGATATTACCAATATCCTGAACCAGCATCCCGGACGTAAACAGATACTACACAACCAAGATATAAACCAAGATATTTTCCAGGATATGGGCTCAGAATTTCACCCATAACAATTGTCCCCAAAAATGTTACCGTTTGATATCCTAACGGTTACATTTTTTCACAGTGGCCGAGGCAATTAAGAGATAAGACTTCTGATGTGATAGCTTTCAACCACCCGGCCTATATTTACTCATCATACCCTATATCTTCTCATCCTCATCTCCTTTTTTACCCACAATCGACAAGAAAAAGGTAATATTCTCTCTCTCATCTTCATAACCATCTTTCATTTTACTCCGGCAAGAATTCAGGCGATCAAATGCCTAGGCAAACGAGGTCCAGTTCAGGCGACTCGGCTCCCACATTCATCCAACAGAATCTTCTCCAAGAACCGGAGAATGAAACATGCACCTTTGATAGTGCTCATCTGTCGGCTTTGAAATCCTCCGGTATCTTTCCGGATGGAACCATATTCCGACCCTTTGACAGAGAAATCCGGTCAGATATGGTTTCCACCGAGTGGATTTGTTTCAATGCTTTCCCCTTTACCTTAGGGCTACGATTCCCCTTTCCGGACTTCATTACCGAGTTTTTTAACATCACTAGAATTTCTTTTAGTCAAACCATGCCAATGCTTTGGCGTGTTTTATCTGTTCTTGACCAAATCAAGAGAAACCACATACCTGACCTTTCCGTCCATGACCTCCCTTTAGCCTACAAGCTTAGATGCCACGGCTCATCTAGATTCCTATTTTATTCTACTTCCGGTGATCCATTGATACTTCGTGCCACCAAAAACGAGGATGGTTGGCAATCCAAGTTTTTCTTCGTAAAAAGGGATTCAATCCCCGGTGGAACGGATTATCCGATGAGATGGTTAAGAAAGGGTAGGAATTAGGGTTTAAAAATGATCCTGTCTCTTATCCTGTCTCATATTCTGAACTAATAAATTTTCATTTTTGTGCAGCTGATTTTAGGAAGATTGCACCTCCTCTTGCTAATTCTCAAGAAAGAATAGACGCCATTAGACTTCTCCCAGAGGCAGAAAGAAGTTTCAATCCTTCTCCACCAACTCCAAGCCCACTTTCAAGTGCTAACATGTCTGGTAAGGATCCTGCAAGATATCCTGCACACATATGTTTTTTATCTGTTATTCATAGGAGGGATTTAGAATTTACTCCCTGTGTGCAGATTCCAGCAAAGTCCCAGTCTATCTAGACCTGGATGAACTTGACAGCTATCCAACTCCAGCCATAGTCAAGAAGGAGACTCCTGCTACTACCAGCTCCAAGCCACTCCCGGCTCCCAAGGCCAATCCAAGAACCCGTGCTTCCGCAGCGAAAAAGAGAAAGGGTCTTGAGGTCAGTGCTCCAGGCTCAGAAGGGTTCTCCTATGACGAACTCAGCTTCTCTGACTCCTTAGAGCCAATGACATCCTTCCTCAACAAGGTAATATCCTGACGCATATCCTTCTAATATATCCTGCACATATATCCTGCACGTATATCCTAACAGGATATCCTGGTAGGATATCTTAATCAGCATACATTCTAACTCCATACCTGTAATTAATGTGCAGGGCCTCCAGCATTTGCTCCACTTGTACAATGACGCTTGTGGTACTGTGGCACTTCATGAAGCCAGGATCAAGCAGCTCGAGAGCACCGTTGCTGACCAAGGTGCTATTGCTGAAGCGAAGAGCCGGCACTATGAAAGCTTGCTAAAGAAGGTCACCCAAGACGCCGAGGTCAAACTTGCCAGCGTTCAAATGGATCATGATCAGGCCTTGATCAACTTTCGAGAGGGAATCAAGGCATCTGCTATCGTCTCTCTGCTACAAGCACGCATCAAGATGGCCTACGAGGCCAAGGAGACGGGCCTTGTTTGTCCATCTTGGCCAGTTGAATCCTGGGTGGCTAAGTTAAAGGAGCTCGGAGGCAAAGCTGTGCCACTTCCTGCTGAAGCCGGTGAGTCTTCTAAGTCAGCAGAGGTGGTGGTCCAAGCTGGAGAGAAGAAGGATGCTGGAGCTGATACTGGGATGGACATTGGTCAGGATGCTGCGCAGGATGCTGGTCAGGATGCTGGAGCGGAGAAGTCTGATAAAGTTGGAGGAGATGCCGCTGTGTGAGGGCATTTAGGTGGGCGATGACGGATATACGTGCCAAGGCCAGAGCCCACCTTTTTGAATTTGAATGTTGGTTTGTAGTTCCACAAACAATTTACTTTTCTGCCTTTTACTTTCCCGTACCTGAACAATTTACATTTCCTGCATGCTTTTTGGACAATACAACAGTTGAAGGTGGATGGGTCTCGGTTTGAGATGAAGCCTTCAACTGTTGGGTAAGTATGGTTATGAACTATTAGTGCTCTTAGTGGATGGGCCTTGTTTTGAGGTGAAACTAAGAGCACATCTTTTGGTATGTTAATAATATAACTACTCTTTTGACTTTATTGTTATTGTCATACAAATTTTACTTATGAAAATTGTTTGGTTTGAACATTCTTAGGAACATATATTATAAATGAATCCTGGAAGATATCCTGAAAGATATCTTGATCAGGATATTAAAATACACCTATAAATTGTCTAAATAAAAAGGAGAGATCATACCAGAGATCCTTAGAGGATCAGTTCCAATCCTTTATCATAAGTTTGTCCCCAGTGTATACTTATAAACTTGGATCCATCCTTTGAGCAGTATTACGTATGTCCCCTGTGTTTGCCAAAAACACCAATGTATTTATATTTTGACTCCAATGAACACCGAATACCCCAGGGCAAAACCCATGATATCCTGAAATGAATCCTTAGCATACTTGGGATAAACCCTTAATATCCTGGGGTTAAACCCTGATATCTGGGGATAAACCCTAAATTTCATGCGCTACAGGCGAGAGTGTATAAACTCCAATTCTTAGAAAGGTGAAAACCTTTAAACCTTAGAGAGTATGAAAATACCCTTTCGCGAGAGAGGGTGATCAATCCTCATATACCTTAAGGATCCAGGGTATAGCCAACAGTAACGAAATTGTCAGCCACTTTTACATGAACTGGTCCCGCCACCTTGAACTATCCCTGGATAACTTGCTCTCCAGGCGGGGTGTTTAAACCCAATTCGTGAGAAAGGTGAATACCTTTAAACCTGTGAAGGGATCAGGATCCCTTAAACGTGAGAGAGGGGGCCAATCCTCTAATCTTTCGATTTATCCTGAGCATATATCCTGGAGCTATATCCTGAAGCACATCCTACAAAACAATTATAAACTAAGGTGGGTGTTAACTTGGCTAAAACCCCTCCGATGCTTAAGTCAGTATTGGGTTCAAGATAATAAACAAACATACTTAAAATAGAATACATACCATTCCGAGATAGAAAATAAATTCTACTCTTACTTGAAATAGAGTTTTAAATGTATTGCATTCCAGGATCTTGGTAGCATATCCCCTTCCATATTCTTGAGTCGATATGCTCCTTTACCTGCTTCTGACTCGACTTCATATGGTCCTTCCCATTTAGGAGCTAGCTTGCCATCGGCAGGATTAGTGGTATTTTGAAAAGCCTTTCTTAACACCCAATCACCAACTCGAAATCTTCTAGTCCTTATGTTCTTATTATATGCTCTGGATATTCTTTGCTGATATGCTGCTATCCTTAGCCTTGCTGCATCTCTTTTTTTCGTCTATAGTATCCAAATCCTGACATAAGACTTCAGGATTCTGTTTAGGATCCTGCAGCATAGATCTTGCAGTAGGTATCGTCATTTCTGTTGGAATCATCGCCTCCGCTCCGAATACCAAGGAAAAAGGGGTTTGGCCGGTTGCATTCTTTACCGTTGTCCTATCAGCCCACAAAACAAAGGGTAACTCATCTGCCCATCTTCCTTTTTTGGCCCCAAGTCTCTTCTTTAAGTTATTGACTATTATCTTGTTTGAAGATTCAGCTTGTCCATTCGCTTGAGGATGTACTGGGGTAGATGTGATCATTTTGATTCCCTAACTTTTGCAAAAGTCAGTAGTTCTTTTGCTTATAAACTGGGACCCATTATCACAAATGATCTCAGCTGGTACTCCAAACCTAGTCAGGATATTCCTCTTTATGAAGGATACTACTTCTTGGTCTCTAACTTGGACAAATGCTTCAGCCTCGACCCACTTGGAGAAATAATCCGTCATTGCTAACATAAAGACTTTTCCTCCCGGAGCTTTTGGTAACTTCCCTACTATATCCATCCCCTATTTCATGAATGGCCAAGGAGAAACTACAGGATATAATGGTTCAGCTGGTTGATGTAGTATGTTACTATATCTTTGACATGCATCACATCTTCGAGCATATTCTGCAGCATCTTTCCTCATCGTTGGCCAATAATATCCTGTCCTTAACACTTTCGAGAACAATGATCTGCCCCCGGTGTGATTACCACAATCCCCTTCATGTATATCCTGAAGTACTTCTTTGGCTTCAGGATCCTCCAAGCATCTCAAATACGGTCCTGCAAGAGATTTTTTGTATAAAACATTATTTATAATAGTGAACCGTGATACCTTCATCCGAAATGCCTTAGGATTTTCATTTTCGGGGATATGTCCTTCTTTGAGATATCTCATAATTGGAGCCGTCCAAGATTTAGGATCCTGTTCAGGATATCCCACTTCAGGATCCTGAATACCCGCTACTGCTTTATCCTGAGGATTAGTTGCAGGATATAAGACATGTAATATTGGTATTTGGGTCCCTTCAGGTATCCTGATTGATGATCCCAAATTTGCTAAGGCATCTGCTTCAGCATTATCCTCCCTTGGTACCTGTTCAAGTGTAAAAACATCAAAATATCCTGCTAATTTTTTGAGAATATCAAGATATTCTATTAACTTCTCACCCTTAACTGCATAGGATCCATTAAAATGGTTAGTAATTAACAAAGAATCAACATATACTTGTAAGTTTTTGATATTCATGCTTTTAGCCAATTCTAATCCTGCAATTAAAGCCTCATATTCTGCTTCATTATTGGTAGCAGGAAATTCACACCTAATAGCCTGGGGTAATATGTCCCCCTGTGGCGATTTTAGTAGTATTCCTAATCCTACTCCTCTTATATTAGATGCACCATCAGTATATAATGTCCAGGATCCTGAGGATTCTCCTAACTGTTGAACTTCTAGGTCTACCTCATCCTGAATGTCACTACTAAAATCAGCCACAAAGTCAGCTAAAGCCTGAGACTTTATGGCATTTCTAGGTTCATATACTAAATCATAAGCACTTAACTTTACTGACCACTTAGCCATTCTACCCGACATTTCCGGTTTCCTAAGTACACTTTTTACAGGATAATTTGTTTTAACGTGTATCCTATGTGTCTCAAAGTAGTGTCTAAGTTTGGTTGACGCCATAACTAATGCTAGTATTAATTTTTCTAAATGGGAATACCTAGTTTCAGCATCTAACAAACTTTTACTAACATAATAAACAGGATATTGCTGACCTTCATGATCTTTTATAAGAACGACACTTACAGCATTCCCTGATACAGCAAGGTACAGGGATAGTGGTTCACCATTTTCAGGTTTCATCAGTAGAGGTGCGGTTGAGAGATATCGTTTCAAATCCTGTAGGGCTGCTTCATGCTTCTCACCCCACTCGAATTTTTTGTTCTTCTTCAGGATATCATAAAAATCCTTGCATTTTTCTGAAGACCTTGAGATAAATCTATTCAATGCTGCCACTCGCCCTGTTAATCGTTGAACATCCTTCATATTTGAGGGTGATTTAATATCCAAGATGGCTTTAATCTGTTCCGGGCTTGCTTCTATTCCTCTTTTGGTCACCATATATCCTAGGAATTTTCCTGCTCCTACTCCAAAATGGCACTTAGCAGGATTCAGCTTCATATTGTACTGATCCAGGATATCAAACGCTCCTTTAATATCTTGGAGGTGATCCTGAGCTTTCTTTGACTTTACCACCATATCGTCAATGTACACTTCCATGGTGTCCCCCAGTTTGTCTTTGAACATCATGTTTACCAATCTTTGGTATGTTGCACCTGCATTTTTCAAACCAAAAGGCATAGCTGTATAACAATAAATACCTGTTGGTGTCATGAAGGCAGTATCCTCCTGGTCAGAAGGCTCCATTTGGATCTGTTGAAATCCTGAGGATGCATCCATGAAAGTCAGCATTTCATGCCCAGCAGTGGCATCTACCATTGCATCAATGTGGGGGAGAGGAAATGGGTCTTTAGGACAAGCTTTGTTCAAGTCTGTGTAATCTACACAGACTCTCCATTTCCCGTTTTTCTTCTGTACCACAACCACGTTTGCTAGCCACCTTGGGAACTTGACTTCTCTAATCATTTTGGACTTCAACAATCTTTCAACTTCCTCTTGAATAATCGTATTTCGTTCAGGAGCAAACTTCCTTCTTTTTTGTTGCACGGGCTTGAATGATTTATCGATTCCAAGCTTGTGAGTGATAATATCTTTGGATATGCCTGTCATATCCTCATGCTTCCATGCGAACGTCGACATCCTGCATTTTAAAAAGTTAATTAATTGTTCTTCAATATCCTGAGGGATATTGGTTCCTACGAGCACCGAAATATCGGGATTATCCTGGTCTAGGATAATTTTCTTCACATCCTGCTCCGGATCCTCCACGATATCCTGGGCCCGCGTCTTTAATTGCTATGCTCCACTAGGCTTGGTTGAGGATTTCATCGAGGATGAGTAGCATTCTTTCGCCTCCTGCTGATCGCTATCAACTTTAACAACTCCCCAAGGGGTAGGTATCTTGATGCATTGGTGATATGTTGATGGCACAGCCTTCATATCGTGAATCCACGGTCTTCCCAGTATAATGTTATAGCAGGATAGAGAGTCCATCACACAAAAACGTTGTATTGAGTTGACTCCTTCAACGTACACCGGTAATTTTATCTCTCCCACTGTGTTTCTGGCCTCTCCACTGAACCCAACAAGCACGGTAGACTTTGAAGTGATATCCATTGGAGATACATTCATTCTTTTAAGTGTTTCTAGTTGGATTATGTTGACGGAGCTGCCATTATCAACCAATATCCTGCGTACAAAATGGTTAGCCACATATAACGTTATTACCAGAGCATCATGGTGAGGATCCTGGACAGTATCCCTGTCATCAGCATCAAATGTGATCACTTTGTCAGTTGTGAGTGTAGTCATCCTGACAGGTTTGTCTCCCCTTTCGGCCTTAGCTTCTTTTGCATGTCTCTTTGCTGCCGAATACGAAGTCCCGCAAATATCGGATCCTCCCGAAATGAAGTTGATTATCTTGGCATCCGCGGGAGCTGATGCTGCTCGCTCAGGATCCTTCTCAATATCCTGACCCTTATTCTTCTTTCTTCCTAAGAGATCTTTCAAATATCCTTTGCTTAGAAGATAACTTATTTCTTTCCTCAAAGCGATGCAATCCTCAGTCATATGCCCGAAATCTTCGTGGAAAGCACACCATTTTGATTTGTCTTTCCAATCCGCTTTTTGTTGATTCTTTCGAGGCCATCTTGCCTTGTCCCCTAGACCCTGCATGGCATACATCAATTCAGGAATGTTAACAGAAAAGCAATATTCAGATAACTCAGGATACTCTTCAGGATCCTCATCTTCGACAGCATTCACTCTCTTGTTCTCATTTCTGCCATATGGCTTAGGCCGATACGACTTGAATGAGGATTCTGACTTCCTGTTAGTTGACTCATAAGTGTTGGATGAGTTCATCCTTTCTTGCATCTTTCTGTCATCTTCCAACCGAATGTATCTTAGGGCCCTGTTCCGAGCTTCATCCAGGTTCCTGCATGGGTTCATTACAAGGTCTTGGTAAAATTGAGAATCCTTTTGCAACCCCATCTTGAAAGCTTGCACAGCTGTTGCAACATCAAGATGAGGAATGTCTAGTGATTCCCGGCTGAACTTGTTCACATAATCCCTAAGGGATTCCTGAGGTCCTTGTGTTATCCTGTAGAGATCACTTGTTAATTTTTCGAAGCTCCTACTACAAGAAAACTGACTATTAAATAAATTTACTAAATGAGCAAAAGATGTAATTGAATGTGGAGGAACATTCAAGAGCCATTTCAAAGCTGATCCTGTCAAGGTTGAACCAAAACCCTTGCACAAGCATGCTTCCTTGAGATCTGGAGGGATAGGGTTGATCTCCATCCTTTCCCTATACTGAGCAATATGCTCTTTAGTATCCGTTGTTCCGTCGTAAAGCTTCATGTTGGGGGTTTGGAACCTCTTTGGGATCTCAGCATCACAGATAGGATATGCAAAACGAGATATCTTGTGGCTGTCTTGAGACACTTCCGGAATTGGCTGGACCACCCCGGGTACACTTGATATCATGTCCTTCAACTTCTGAAGTTCCCTAGTAAGTGCCGATGTCACACCTGTATCCTGCAAAGATCCACTATTGTTAGTAGCATGAGTATTATTATTATTTGACACGTTACCCGTTGGAGGATTTTGCCCATATCCTGAAGCATATCCTGAGCTCCTTATGGTCGACATCCTGACCGAGGAGGGTATTTCAGGAGTATGATTTTGAGGAAGGCTGGGCACAATATTCCCCCTGTTATCCTCAGTATACACAGCCGAGCTGAAGTTCAACGTTCTGGGATGTAATGGAGTGACAATATCCTCAGCAGATCTGCTCGAACCAGACTTCAGGAGTTGTATTTCCCTCAAAAGCATTTGGTTTGTTTCCTGTTGCTGCCTCATTTGTTCCTGCACACTTCCAAATAAGGTTAAAATTTCATCGTTAGAAGCTAAAACGGGAGCAGATCCCTGGACACTCCGAGTAGGGATAACATCTTGAGATTGCGTAGAAGCTGGCATCCTTGGAGGAGGTGGTGGAAGCACCGAACCGGTAGTGGCAGAAGTCATAGCAGACACAGTAGAGGAACTCATGTTTGATCTTGAGGCCATTATGGACAATGTGGCAAAAAGTTTTGAAAATAAAAAACCGATTAGCGACTTAGCAAAAATTTTTAGTAAAGAGAGCACCACTTGCCCCACGGTGGGCGCCAAATTGTTTTGGTCAAAAATTACCGAAGCAATTTAGTGATCAAATTAGTAATGTGAGGTAGTGTGCTAGAAAGTGTATAGAAAATATGCTTGTTGAGTTATTTAGAAAATTAGTATTCAGGATACGGCTCAGGATATCGAGCTGTATCAATGATCAAACAATGAGCAAACAATGAATAAAAAGTAAAGGAAATGACACGAGATGTACGAGGAAAGCCCTTGATCAATCTAGATCGCCGGCATAAAACCTCGGGAGCTGACAATCGCAGCTGCCTTGTTCTTCTTATTGCTTTAAACTTCAGGATACAGTGCAGGATATCAACCAGATCGCTAAGTGTTACAATGAATTCGTGCGAGAGTACAAATTGCGAGAGAACAAGTGTTAGAGTGTAGTGAGTGTGATTGCAGTGAGATTGTTGTGTCCTATTTGATCTGGTGTTCCTCCTATTTATAGTAACAAAATACAAACAAATATTCCTATAAATATGGGATACTCCGAATATTCCACCACGAACGTTGTAGACCGAGTAATAAGGTTTCAACGTCTTTCTTTGAACGGCCTGGACCGAGTCTTCCGCGGAATAAGTCTTGTTAACGTTGCTAGCTTCTATCCCACGTACCTGCACATAATCCATTAGTAATCCCGAGGATACCTTTCAGGATATTACCAATATCCTGAACCAGCATCCCGGACGTAAACAGATACTACACAACCAAGATATAAACCAAGATATTTTCCAGGATATGGGCTCAGAATTTCACCCATAACAATCCCTATAAATACAATTTAAATGAAATATGGGTTTTAGCCCATTTGTTTAATATAAACGTTTGGTGTTTGCAAACTTTGAAATTATTTCCTAACTACGGTCCTGATGATTTAATTCCGCTGCAAATCTAATAAACACCGATACCACCAGCCGCTCTCGCTGCACCCGCTCCCAGGGTGGGGTCGGGGGCTGTGACAAAACCCGAATGCATAAAACAACGTTTCTTAATTTAATTGATAAAATAAACCATTCCTTTAAGCCTTTTTGTGTCGTATCACAATTCTTATTCAGATCTACTGTAATCACCTGAAACATATTTAAAAACATTTTATCAACAGGAAATACTGGTGAGATCATTCATTTGTATAAAAAGACACAGTGTTATAATTATAGTATTAAGGATTTTTAAATTTGTTTATATCTTTCAATTAGTCAAAGCAGTACTTGTTACACGACCATTTCGGTGATTTTGGTTATATCACTGTTGATCATTCTCTTAACTAGTGAAACTTATCAAGTAGTATATACAAAACCCCACATACCAGCAGTAATTTAAGAATACAAAAACTTAATCCTCTGTAATTATAAGTAATAACTGAAAAACATTTAGGGTTTTGAAAACATTTAAGTATCACATAATGTGAAGAAAAGAGAATGTCTCGCAATGTTGTGAGAAAAAGAGAATGACTTACCTTGTAAATCTATAGTTCTGATTTAATAGGCCTCCTGATTCTAAGACTTTTGATACTAAGCCTCTTGATTAATAGTAAGTTTATAGTTCCAAGTCTTCTAATAATTAAGCATCTACTTTATCAGTGAATTCATAGTTTTAAGTCTTCTTATTCTAACTCCTAATTTCACATAATGTAATCCGTATTAGTGTATAAAACCAACTCAAACTTTAATGATAATCATAAGATCAAACCTCAACGTAGTTAACAAAGGAACCGAGGGATGACTAACTGGATTTTATCATGAAGAATAAGCCCTACGGAACTTCAAGAGCTCAATTCATTGGATGGTCTGTTGAGGCCCTTCTGGAAGAAATAGCCAGAATTGAGTTGTTAAAACTCAATCCAGATATCAAGTGCACTCTTCCCAACTGGGTTACAGGTAGAAAACCTATAGGAATAAGAGCAGTTAAGCTCACTAGAATGAAGGAAGAGTTGGTAGCTGCCAAATATGGTTCTATGCAATCAATGGCTAAGTGGGACGAGCCAATAATCAAAGCAACTTACAAGAAGCTAGAAGCTTTAAGAGCCAAAGATCCCTCAGTCCCCAAAATGCCAAATTATGAAGACTTACCTGTCACAATCCCCGACCCTACCCTGGGTGAGAGTCGTGAGTAGATACAGGTGGTACCAGTGTTTATTAAAATTATCGCAGCGGAATTTTCATCAGCACCGGGTGTCAGGAAAAATATCAGAGTTTTCAAAACACCGTAGTTTTCATTTCATAAAATGTGGGATGAAACCCATATTTACATAAAAGATTTTCACCGGGATAAACCCTTAATTACAAAACATGTTTTATTCATGTTTACATGGCCACTTATTTAAGCTTTGAGTGCCTCATAGCACTTTTCCTTCTCTTCACAGTAAATCACCTTAAACGCGTTTTAAAAACATTTTATTGGTGAAAAATACTGGTGAGTTCATTCAATTTGTACAAAAACACATTATTATAATTACAACATTAAAGGTTTTTACATTTGTTTATATCTTTCAATTATTCAAATCAGTATTTGTCACTCGACCGATTACTATTCATTTTAGCAACTCTTATCTGTGAGTGTGGTCATGTCACTATTGGCCCCATTGTCCAATAGCAAAGATTATCAAGTAATGTATACAAAACCCCACATACCAGCAGTAATTTTAGAATACAAAAACTTAATCACTACAAATATAAGTAACAATTGGAAAGCATTTAGGATTTTGAAAACATTTGACAAAAGAGAATGACTCACTTTGCAGATTTAGGGTTTTCAGTAATAGCCTTCTGGTCTAAGTCCTGGGTTCCTAATTAAACACACAATGCAACACGTATTTGTGTATTAACACAATTCAAACTTTAACGATAATCAAGAGATCAAAACCTCAACATAGATGACAAAGTATAGCCTTATTCAGGCAACACTTTAACATCCGTTGATTTGGTTTTGGATCAATCGGAGAGTGTATCGTACTAGTGATCAGGGTTAGCACGCTGATTACAGAGCCGAGTTTCGGGGTTTCGTTATTCAGACAGTAGAACGAGAGAGAAAGAGTATCAATTTTAATATCGATTTGGTGCAACTGGACTACTCCCACGGCTGCCTTTATATAGCCAAATTGAGATTCTCCCGTGCATTGCTGGAGGAACTGGGGACTCCCCCACATGGCGCGACGGCTACCTATTAGGCCTAGGTCAGCCTCGTCAACAGCATAGCCTTGCCACTTGTCACGAAACGGTGCCACATGGCCTAGTACACTCCCGCGCGTCGCGAGAGATGCAGGGGATTCTCTCGCGTGGCACCTGGGATATCCATTATTGAATTTTTTTGTTTTTCGTGTTGGGTCTCATCGTGCGTGTTTGGGGTTTTGATTATGGTTTTTTTCTAGGGTCTTTTGGGAGTTGTTACATCCTCCTTACCTTGTTTAAAATATCATCCTTGAAATTCCTTGAAACAAATATGGATATTTTCGTTTCATCTCTAATTCTAATTCCCAAGTATATTCTGGTCCTCGTTTCGGATCCCATTTATTTTGACCAGAACTAATCTCTTATGCTTGAGATCTTAACCTTCCTATCTTCGATATGGAGAGGTTTCTCAACTAATTTCAAATTTTCACTTACCTTTATATCTTGAAGAGGTACCATCAAAGATTCATCAGCTAACCATTTCCTTAGATTACATACATGAAATACATCATGTATACCAGCCATTTCTTCTGGTAACTTTAGCTGATAAGCTACGGGTCCAATTCGCTTGATAACCTTAAATGGTCTAACATATCTTGGGCTTAACTTTCCTTGCTTACCAAATTGAACTACTCCTTTCCAAGGAGAAACTTTTAATAATACTTTGTCTCCAACTTGAAATTCTAATGGCTTACATCGATGATTAGCATAACTCTTTTGACGGTCTCGTGCTGTTTTCAATCTTTCTTTGACCTGAATTATCTTATCGATTGTCTCTTGTACAATCTCAGGACCTGATAATTGCTTTTCTCCTATTTCCGCCCAATATACTGGAGTTCGGCACTTTCATCCATAAAGTGCTTCGAATTGGGCAACATTAATGCTTGTATGATAACTATTGTTATAGGAGAATTTTATTAATGGTAAGTGATCATCCCAACTTCCTCCAAAATCTATCACATGCCCTTAGCATGTCTTCCAATGTTTGAATTGTCCTCTTACTTTGTCCATGAGTTTGAGGATGATAGGCTAAACTTAAATTTTGTTGTCTTCCCATAGCTTTTTGGAAACTTTTCCAAAAATGAGAAGTAAAATGACTATCTCTAGGCTGTACTTAAATTTAGTCGTCTTCCCATAGCTTTTTGGAAACTTTTCCAAAAATGAGAAGTAAAACGACTATCTCTATCAGACACAATGGATAACGTAATTCCATGTAATGAAACTACTTCATCTACATATAACTTAGCTAATCTTTTCATACTAAAGGTTTCCTTCATGGGTAGAAAATGAGCTAACTTAGTTAGTCAATCCACAATCACCTAGATTGTGTTGTTACCTTTCCTTGTTTTGGGTAATTTGGTAACAAAATCCATTGTTATCAATTCCCATTTCCATACTGGCATTTCTAATTGTTGAAGTAAACCTGAAGGTTTCTGATGCTCAGCTTTAACTTACGAACAAGTTAAACACTTAGAGACGTAACTAGCTATATCCTTTTTCATTCCAATCCACCAAAAATTCTTCCTCAGATCTTGATACATCTTGTTACTACCAGGATGCATCATATACTTAGACTTATGAGCTTCCTCTAAAATTCTATGTCGTAGGTTTCCTTGGATAGGTACCCAAATTCTTTTCTTATGGAATCTCCAAATTCCATCGGTTCCTTTTTCTAGTTCCTTCATTATTCCTTTTAATCCTTCAACATCATCCTTGATTGTTGTTTCCTGTGTACTCTTCAATTGTTCTATTAAATTTAATTGCAGATTTAATCTGAGAGCATGTACTCATTTTGGCTTCTCATGATACTTACGATTTCAAGCATCAGCTAATACATTAGCTTTACCTTCGTGATATTGGATATCACAATCATAGTCACTTAAAATTTCCATCCATCTTCTTTGCCTCATGTTCAACTCTTTTTGCCCAAAAATATATCTTAAGCTTTTATGATCTGTAAAGATGGTAAACTTACTACCATACAAATAATGTCTCCAAATTTTGAGGGTAAAAATTATCGCTCCTAATTCTAAATCATGAGTTGTATAGTTCTCTTCATGCTTCTTCAGTTGCCTAGACGCGTAAGCAATCACCTTCTCACGTAGCTCCTTCTGGTAATGCAAGTATAGATGCATTCGTTAACCTTTGCTTCAAGGTTTGTAAAAGCTTCTTCATGATTGGGTCCCTATTCAAACTTAACAGACTTACACGTTAAATTAGTTAACGGAACAGCTATTCGTGAAAAATCTTGAATAAAGCGTCTATAGTATCCTGCTAGTCCTAAGAAACTTCTAACTTCTGTAAGTGACTTAGGGACTTTCTATTTGGTAATTGCCTCGATCTTTGTGGGATCCACATGAATTCCTTCATGATTAATCAAATGTCCTAAAAATTTCACTTCTTGCAACCAGAACTCACACTTGGAGAATTAAGCATAAAGTTTCACTTTTCTCAACGGTGTTAAAAGTACATGTAGATGCTTAGTGTGCTCTTCCTTTCTTTTGGAATAAATAAGTACATCGTCTATAAAGACAATTACAAATTTATCCAGGTACGGTTTACAGATCATATTCATCGTGTCCATAAATGTTGTTGGAGCATTTGTTAGACCGAATGGCATAATTGTAAACTCACAATGACCATACCTTGTTCTGAAAGCAGTTTTAGGAATGTTTACTTCCTGTACTTTCAGTTGATGGTATCATGAGCGTAAATCGATCTTGGAAAAATATCGAGCTCCTTGGATTCGATTGAATAGATCATCAATCCTTGGTAATGGGTACCGATTCTTGATTGTGACCTTATTCAATTCCCTATAATCGATACACATATGCATCGAACCATCCTTCTTCTTGACAAACAACACAGGTGCTCCCCAAGGGGATGAGCTTGGTTGTATCAAACCTTTATCTAGCAATTCATCTAATTGCTTCTATAAGTCTAGCATCTCCGTCGGCGCTAAACGTTAAGGTGCTGTAGCAATTGGTACAGTTCCATGTATCAGATGAATTCTGAATTCTACTTCTCGGTCAGGCAGTAGTCCAGGTAGATCTTCTAGGAAATGTTGGGGTTTTCTGATATTACCGGAATTTCTTTCAGTTCCTTTCCTTTAGTGTTAATAATCACAGAGATCATATACACTATGCCTTGCTTTCATGCATAACCTGCAGCTTTCATCACCGAGATGAATTTTGTTGATTTTGTTGGTTTGTCTCCTCGAATCATTAGAGTTCAATGTTGGTGACCAATTACTCCTCAAAGTCTCTCCTTGGAAATGAGTTATTCGTTTTGGTAAAAAGGGAAATCTTGCTCCACGCTTTGTTGATCCTTTCAAAATACTCGAAAGGATTGGCAAGGTGGCTTATCGTCTCAATTTATCTCAAGAACCTAGCAACGTTCATCCAATGTTTCACGTTTCAAACCTCAAGAAGTTCTTAGCTGAGGAAAGACTTCAAGTCCCAATCGACGATTTGTAAATCGACGACACTCTCCATTTTGTGGAAAAACCAGTCGAAATCATGGACCAAGGAGTCAAACAACTACGGCGCAGTAGAATTCCCGTAGTCAAGTTCGATGGGAAGGAAAATGTGGTGCCAAATTCACTTGGGAACTCGAGAGTGAGATGAAGACCAAACACCCACACCTCTTCATTCAGTCTTCCTCTTGAATAAATTTCGAGGACAAAATTTCCTAAAGTGGGGGAGACTGTAACGCTTCGCACATTTGTACTTTCCTTATTTAGAAAGTATTGTTGCAATTCTATTTTTGGAAACTTGTACTTGTGTTGTATTCTATTTCGTTTCAACTTTATAATCTGAGACTAGTGATCATAATGAAAATTCAAGTATTTTATTCACATTATTGTTATTCATGTTAGACTAGTTTGCATATTTATACTAAAAGTCAATGTTTTAAACACCATTATACATGTTTCATATTTACACGATACACATTTATCTTCATTACACGTAAAACCGGCTAAAACACAACCAAATTATCAAACTGGGATTTTCGAGAGGAAGGGAAGGGCCTCTCGCATGAAAGGCTCCCTTTCGTGCGACAAGGGATGTCACCTATTGCAACCCCCGACCCCTGCCCCTGGAGGCGGGCAGCCGCGAAACCCATCGCACAGAGCGGGTGGTATCGGTGTTTATTAATTTGGCAGCGGAAATGAGACATCAGGACCGTAGTTAGGAAATATTTTATCAGAGTTAAAACACCAAACTTTTTATAATAGATAAATGGGATAAAACCCAAGTTTTCATTACAATACATTTATAGGGATGAACCCTAGTTTATTGAAAACAAGACTCCTTTTTATTTAGGTAACTTTTATAGCCACTTTTCCAAGCCTTCAGTGCTCTCCAGCTGGCTTCTATTAGCTTCACATTAAGTTACCTGAAACGCGTTTTAAAAAGATTTTATAAGGGGGCGAGTGCATCCTAGTTTAATCAAAATAGTTTTATAACTTTATAGTATTAAGAGCGATTACAATGTTTATATCTACACAGTTACTCATTCAGTACTGTCAACACATGACTTGTGGGTCATGTTACTCATTGGCTAACTCTTTGTCCAATAGTAACGGATTACAATAATGTATACAAAACCCCAACATACTGGCAGTAATTATAGAATACATAGACTCAATCACTGTTAAGTATCATTGAAAACATTTGAGGTTTTGGTAAAAAGGTGATAAAAAGTAAGATGTACTCACATTGTTTACTTAGGTAAAACTAAAGCTTCCTGGTGAATCTCTTGGTTATTATCTATTAAAAATTAAACAATGCACACGTGTTAGTAAGATAACCCAAATCACATTAACCGTACAACTCTAGACATAACTCCAATGACTGAGGCAGGCAGAGCCTTGACATGCATTACGGAGTCCTAGATCAATTGGGTGTAACACGAGACAGAACTCCAATGACTGAGTCAGGCAGAGCCTTACGGAGCCCTAGATCGTGTAAGGTAACAAATAGGGGTTATAATACTTACAACGAGGCAGAGCTTCGCTTTATAGGGGTATTATTTCCCGAGAGTTTTAGCCTACTAGTGATCAAAGAAAAAGAAAAGAATTGAACGAGTTTGAATGAGGCATCGGCCTCTATTTATAGAGCTGGACTAGGGCGGCTCGCGCCCCACGAGGGATACGGCTTCGGCCTTCATGGCCCGCGAGGTAGGCTAGCTAGGCTCTAGCCTTAGTGAGTCAACCGGGTAGCTTAGTCATGTAACCGGACACGTGGCGCAATGCCGTGTTCGGCAAACAAAGGGGGTCTGGGTCGCGGCCCGCGACAACCCTTTGTTTTTGTTTTTATTTTACTTTTATAATTATAAAGGTTATTAGGGTCCATTTCTCGTATACGGGGTATATTAGGAAAGTTTATGCTCGTGATAAGGGGTTTTAGAAGGGTCGTTATATCCCCCCCCCCCCCCACCTTGTTTTAGATCTCGTCCTCGAGGTCTGCTGGAACAGGTGTGGATATTTCCTTTGCATTTCTGACTCGAGCTCCCAAGTGTATTCTGGTCCTCTCTTGGAATCCCATTTCACTTTGACCAGAACTAGTCTCTTGTGTTTGAGATTCTTGATTTTTCTATCTTCAATCTGAATGGGTTTCTCTACAAACTTAAGTTTCTCATTTACCTCTATGTCCTTTGAGAGGTATCACTAGTGATTCGTCTGCTAAACACTTTTTGAGATTACATATATGAAACACGTCATGTATTCCTGCCATTTCCTCTGGCAGTTGTAGCTGATAAGCTACGGGTCCTATTTTTCTAATAATCTCAAAAGGTCCAACATACCTGGGGCTTAGCTTTCCTCTTTTAACGAATCTGACTACTCCTTTCCATGGAGAAACTTTTAACAATACCTTATCTACAACTTGAAATTCCAAAGGTTTTCTTCTGTTATCTGCATAACTCTTTTGACGATCTCATGCTGCTTTTAGTCTTTCATTGACTTGAAAATTTTTCTCCACTGTTTCTTGCACTATCTCTGGTCCAGATAGTTGTTTTTCTCCAATTTCTGCCCAACAGACTGGAGTTCGGCACTTTCGTCCATAAAGTGCTTCAAACGGTGCAACATTAATGCTAGTATGATAGTTGTTATTGTAGGAAAATTCTATTAATGGTAAATAATCGTCCCAATTTCCTCTGAAATCAATTACATGGGCTCAAAGCATATCTTCCATCGTTTGTATTGTCCTTTCGCTTTGTCCGTCCGTTTGAGGATGATAAGTTGTGCTTAGATTTAACCTGGTTCCCATTGCTTTTTGGAAACTTGTCCAAAAGTGAGAAGTAAAACGGCTATCTCTATCAGATACGATAGATAAAGGAATTCCATGTAATGAAACTATTTCATTTACATATAATTTGGCTAACTGTTCCATACTGAAAGTTCCCTCCATTGGTAAGAAATGAGCAAATTTAGTTAATCTGTCAACAATCACCCAGATTGTATCATTACCTTTTCGTGTCTTGGGTAACTTGGTAACAAAATCCATTGTTATCATTCCCATTTCCATATTGGCATTTCTAATTGCTGCAATAATCCTGAGGGTTTCTAATGTTCAGCTTTAACTTATGAACAGGTCAGACATTTAGCAACATAGTTTGCTATATCCTTTTTCATTCCTATCCACCAGAAATTCTTTCTTAGATCTTGATACATCTTATCACTACCAGGATGTATCGTATACTTAGACTTATGGGCTTCTTCTAAAATTATGTGGCGTAGGTTTCCTTGTTTAGGTATCCACATTCCTTTCTTATGGAACTTCCAAATTCCATCGGATCCTTGTTCTAATTCCTTAATCATTCCTTTTAAACTTTCAACATCGTCCTTGATTGTTTTTTCCTGTACCTCTCTAATTTGCTCATTTAAATCTATCTGCATATTTAACCTAAGAGAGCATACTCATTTTGGCTTTTCATGATACTTTCGGCTTAAAGCATCAGCTACTACATTAGCTTTTCCTGCATGATATTGAATATCACAATCATAATCACTAAAAATTTCCATCCAGTGTCTCTGTCTCATATCTAATTCCTTTTGCCCAAAAATATACCTTAAACTCTTATGATCCGTGAAGACAACAAACTTATTTCCATATAAATAGTGTCTCCAAATCTTAAGGGCAAAAACTATGGCTCCTAACTCTAGATCATGGGTTGTGTAATTATGTTCATGTTTCTTAAGTTATCTAGAGGCATAAGCTATAACCTTATGATGTTGCATCAACACACATCCATATCCTAACTTAGACGCATCACAATAGACTATAAAGTCTTCAGTTCCTTCTGGTAATGCGAGTATGGGTGCGTTGATTAATCTGTGCTTAAAAATCCTAAAGGCTTCTTCCTGTTTTGGTCCCCATTCAAACTTCACTGATTTGCAGGTCAGCTTGGTTAATGGAATGGCTATTCTAGAGAAATCTTGGATAAAACGTCTATAATATCCTGCTAGTCCAAGAAAACTTCTTACTTATATTGGCGACTTAGGGACTTTCCATTTGGTAATTGCCTCGATTTTTGTGGGATCCACGTGAATTCCTTCATGATTAACCAGATGTCCAAGGAATTGCACTTCTTTTAACCAGAATTACATTTTGAGAATTTAGCATAAAGCTTCTCTTTTCTCAATAATGTCAAAAGTGTATGCAGATGCTCTGCATGTTCCTCTTTACTCTTAGAGTAAATTAGAATATCATCTGTAAAGACAATTATGAATTTATCCAGATATGGTTTACATATCCTGTTCATCATGTCCATAAATACGGCTGGGTCATTGGTTAAACCAAATGGCATGACGGTAAATTCATAATAACCGTACCTTGTTCTGAAAGCAGTTTTAGGAATGTCCTCTTCCTGTACTTTTAATTGATGATATCCTGAGCATAAATCGATCTTAGAAAAGAATTGAGCTCTTTGAAGTTGATCGAACAGATCATCGATTCTCGGTAGTGGTTACCGATTCTTAATCGTAATCTTGTTCAATTCTCGGTAATCAATGCACATACGCATTGATCCATCTTTCTTTTTAACAAACAAAATCGGTGCTCCCCATGGTGATGAACTAGGTTGTATAAAACCTTTTTCAAGAAGTTCGTCCAATTGTTTTTTCAGTTCTTGTATTTTCGTTGGTGCTAGTCGATATGGTGCTTAGGCAATCGGTGCCGTCCCTGGTATTAGGTGAATTCTAAATTCAACCTCACTATCAGGCGGTAATCCAGGTAACTCTACTGGAAAAACGTCTGAGAATTTAGATATTACAGGAATATCTTTTAATTCTTTTCCTTTAATGTTAATGATTATGGAAATCATATACACTATTGCTCCTTTCCTTGCACAACTTGCAACCTTCATTAAAGAGATGAATTTTGTTGACCTGGTTGGCTTGTCTCCTTTGATTATGATCTTTTTACCACTTGGTGTACTTACTTGTACTGACTTTTAATCAAATAAAATACTGGCATGATTGGCTACCAACCAATCCATTCCTAATACAATATCGAATCCAGCTACATTCATTGGGTAAAGGTTAGCAGAGAAATGATGGTTCAAAATTTCTATTCTTGCCCCCTACAAGATTTCACTAATCTTAATGGATTCTCCATTTGTCATCTCTAACAGATAGTCTTGTTGAAGTTTGGTTAATGGTTGATTGAGAAGTTTGTAGAAAGAAGTATTGATAAAACTTTGGTTTGCACCAGAGTCAAATAATACTTTGGCAAAAATATCATTAACTAAAAACGTACCAGCAATCACATACGGAATCATCTTGGCTTCTTCAGCGGTCAGAACGAATGCTCTGGCATTCTTCTTGGGTCCTTCAGTTGTCTTAGCTTTGATGGTTGTTGCTAGAGCTAGTTTCGGACAGTTCGGTTTGATGTGCACAGTTTCTCCACAATTGAAGCATAGCCTATTGCTAGGTTTCCTCCTACAGTCTTCTTCCTTATGTCCAGACATTTTGCAAAAGTTGCAGTATATTGTGCACCTTCCAGAGTGCTTACTTTTGCAATACTTGCAGTAAGGTGCAGAGGAAGAACATGTACCTTTCCCACGGTTGGAATTACCAAAGCGAAATTCTTGGGTAAGCCTTTGAGCTAGGTTCTTTCTCTGGTTTTCCACTTGTGTACGTACTAATTTATCAGTCAGGGTGTTGGCTAGTTCTACTGCTTCTTCTATGGTTTATGGCCTAGCTTTCTTAACAACGTGTCTGATCTCATTAATTAATCCCCAAAGGTAACGGGAGATTAATACTGGTTCAGGTGAGGCTAAGGTTGGTACTATTCTAGCATATTCAAAGAATATGGTAGTGTAACCTTTGCAGTCTATTCCAGTCATTTTGAGATTTAGGAACTTATTGGCGATTTGTTGCTTTTCACGAGGAGGACAAAATTTTCTTTTGACTATTTTTTTAAAGTTAGTCTATTCCATGTTATAAACTCTGTCACTTCCTCTAGACTGGAGAATAGTATTCCACCATTCTAAGGCTGCATTTTTTAAAAGATTAGAAGCAAACATAATCTTATCTTCATCTGCACATTTACTTATTTTTATGACTACTTCTGTCTTTTTATCCAGCGCAAGGCTGAAATGGCTCCTTCATTGCCTGAGAATTCTATTGGTTTGCAGGCCAAGAATTCTTTATAAGAACAACCATAAGAGAAGGTTCTTCTTCTTTTAGGAATTGGAGCTTGGATTATTGGTCTGTTATTATCGTTCACACTGTGACTTGGTTCAGTGGGTTGGCGTATACTTCCAATTGCAGATTTATCTTCTTTTTTAACAGTCTTGATAATATAGGGCATAGCATCTATAGTTCCTTGTGCTACTATATGTTAGATGACACTGATGTGTGTAAAATGCAACATATAAATTACATCAAATGAGGCATAAAACTAACCCTTTTTAAGTACTAATATTGGAAAAAGAGTGTTTTTGTCTTCCATTTGTATTTTCAGGATTAAATGAGCTCAAAAACACAAAAGAAGCAAAAAGGCAGCTAAATCCAACATAAATACAAGAAAAGGAACATAAGTGGACTGCCCGACCCCTCAACGGCATCTTCCCAGGCAAAATAGAGAAGGCAGAAGACTGAACACGCCCCGTGCTCAGCCAGCACGGGGCCGTGCCCAAGAAGCAGCAGAAAAGACAAACCTATAGAAGCTTCTATTGCCCACCACGGGGCCGTGCCCAGTGAACACGGGGGCGTGGCGAAAGTACAGCAGGCGCATTAATTGTAATTGCGAATTACAATTAATGAAGAGAGAGAGTGTCAGACAGGCACGGGGCCGTGTCCAGCGGACACGGGGCCGTGCCCAGCCTTCTGTTCAGCCTATAAATAGGAGTGCTTGGTTTCATTCCAACTCATCCCTTGGCACACCACCTCTCTCACACTTCATCCACCACCCACCACCACCATAACACCATCATCCACCACCATCATCCATTGTCCATCGTAGAGTGTGTGAGTCGTCTCGGGATCCAAGATTGATAGTAAGAGTTCTTGACAATCAAGGCCATGTTTGCCTAAGTCTCTTACATCACTTGGTGAAGACAAAGTGTCTAGCATAATACTTTTTATTTCTAATCTTTTGCACTTTTTATTTGGTTTTGTATTAATGACTTTAATAACTAGTTACTTATGTTGAAGGTGATCTTTCCTTATCATTTGTCCGTGGTGTCTTGGCATTATTTTACTGTCTATATAAAATAAAAGATTTTCACCATTCATATCTCCACGGTCTATATGGAGGTATGTTGGCTACCTGGTCGGGGGTTAAGGGAACGGTTTGGTAAAGGTCTTGCCATTGTTCAGCGTTTAGAGGTCCTGCAATGGACCTGGGTCAAATTTAGTAGGACCACCTTCAATGCTTCACGGTATTGGATGGCGGGGGTCCAAACTCTTTGATCCCCTCATAAGTTAACTACTATTAATACTATAACCCGGCTATTTAGGACTGTATCCCTGCTGACTCAGACTACTTAGCCGAGGGTAACATCACCTCCAAAAGAGGGGCCTACCATAATATTGCATTAATAACTTAATTCATTATCTTCCAATAATCCACCCTTTTAGGATTGTATCCTTGCTGACTCAAACTACTGGGGTGAGGGTAACGTCACCTTCAAAAGAGGGGCCTACTACAATAACTAAGATAATATCTTAATTATGTGCAAAAGTGCGGAAATAATCAAAGGTTATACTAGATACGAGTCGGAAGCAAGTGATTCATCTTGTCTATCTGTTTTTATTTTATTTTTATTTTCAGCATTTTAGTTAGTTTTTATTTTTCTTAGTTTAAAACATTTTTCTAAACTTATTATTTTGATTAGACGTTGAGGATAAACCGGTACTAAAAGCTCTTGTGTCCTTGGACGACCTCGGTATCTTACCAACGCTATACTACGCTCACGATGGGTGCACTTGCCCATATGTGTGTTTAGTGTTAGTAAAATATCGTGTTTTATAAATTTAAAACTTGGCTAAAAATAAGTGTTAAAAGGGCTTAAAATATACACCTAATATATATAACACTTTCACGCACATCAACACTGTTATCTATTTGGTTTCTTTTATTTTCATTATTCAGGTTTTCCTGATTTACTTCGTTGTCCATCTGAATTGGAAAACATTTATCAGGTATTACAGAATAAAATTTAATATAAACAATCCAAACAGATTGATCAAAATCATCGAACATTACGACTTTACTCTTTTTATATATCTATATATATGTGTCTATTACATATTACAACTGAAAATTAAACACATTAGTAGTTATGTATCTATATCTATTTTAGTCTATTTTTTATTAAAATACAAAATTACACATATATCTAGGTATTATTTTAGGTGTCATGTATCCAATCATGTATCTCACGCTCGACATATTTCCACACAAGCTTCTCCCCTATTTGGCGAATTCTATCTCCTTCTTCAACTAACTCATCGCCCCATTGGCGAAGTTCTTGCATATTTTCTTCGCTCATAGGAGGTAATGGTGCTGGTACTATGACAATTGTCAAAATTTCATGTATCCGTACAATAATTAAACAATAATTAGTGCCTTAATGACTGTGCTGGTTTAAATTAATGATATGAATGCTTTCTGATTATTGTCATAATACATACATGTGCATCACATATTGCATGATGTCATATCATTATTGCATGCAACACTTTATGATTCAAATGCTGCACGAAACAAAGTTAGCACAGTTATCAGAAAAATCAGAAATGCTGACGGGAGTTCAGTACTTAGACAGACATGGTATTGAGACACAGAATGAGCCAGAAACCAAGAGTTACACTAGTATAGTGTGTAGGATAGTAAGGATCATAAAACTGCCTTCCTAGTGATAGTTTAAGTGCCGGAAAGTGCCTAAAACTCACACTAACTGCAGAATTCTGCAAAATTCAACAAAAATCAGCATTTAAACAACTAAATATTATGCAGAATTATGGTTAAGTGGTCCAGAATACATTCCTAAGTGTCGGGAATCGAAACTGTCACAAAAGGTAACATAAAGCACACTAAACTGCATAGTTTTGCACCTTAACGAACCAGTAACCCCGAACAACCGGACACTACCCGAAACACCAAGTTTTCACTAGAAGCATTGTTTTATCGTTTCCAAGCTAGTTATGGTCCCCGAACATCATAACATGTCACGGCCCCCGGCCCGGTTTTACCTGGTTCAGAAGCCGCGAGACAGAAAACCCGTGGTATTAGTGTTTAATTAGGCAGTGGAAATTTTAACAGTATCATTTAAACTGAAAGCACCCATTTCTTTTTATTTCAAATTTTGGGATAAACCCCGTAATTTACAAAAAGGGAATTTCACTGGGAAACCCCTTGGTTACAAAAACATGTTTATTTATTTACTGAGCCACTTTATCCAAGCTGGTAGTGCTACACGGCACTTTTCCTTGTTCACAGTAAATCACCTGAAACATGTTTAAAAAGATTTTATCAGCGGGGAAATACTGGCGAGTCATTCAATTTGTAAAAAATGACACATTTTTATAATCTACAGTATTAAGAGCGATTACAATGTTTATATATCAATCAACTACCCAACGGTATTTATCACTCGACCGTATCTGTGACTACGGTCATATCACCCATTGGCTAACCCGTTGTCCAATGGTGACGGTTATCAAGTAATGTATACAAAACCCCACATGCCGGCTGTAATTGAAGATTACAAAGACTTAATGTCGCAACCCCCGATCCCAAATCCCCGGGAACGGGCGGCCGCGGGCCAGTTTCGGTGGTATCGCGTATTGTCTAATTTGGCAGCGGAATTTTCATCAGGACCGTAGTTAGGAAATATTTGATCAGAGTAAAATACCACATTTCTATAATATTAAACATATGGGATAAACCCAAGTTCGCAGTACACACGTTTTCATAGGAATAAATCCTATTTTATTTAATAAAAACATCTATTTTATTTTAGG
Organism: Helianthus tuberosus; assembly: GCA_030545235.1. Classification (NCBI taxonomy): domain Eukaryota; kingdom Viridiplantae; phylum Streptophyta; class Magnoliopsida; order Asterales; family Asteraceae; genus Helianthus; species Helianthus tuberosus. The sequence continues at coordinate 154,219,785 of CM060371.1, read as the reverse complement.
TAACTTTATTGCCACTTTTCCAAGCCTTCAGTGCTGTCCAGCTGGCTTCTATTTGGCTTTCACAATTTGTTACCTGAAACGCGTTTTAAAAACATTTGTCAGTGGGAAATACTGGTGAGTGAATCCCAATTTAATCAAGTTTAAATAAAACTCATTGTACAGTATTGAGGGCGATCTCGAAATTACATTTGTTTCCAAGTTATATCAATTAACATCTATGGTACTGTCAGACCCGACTTGTGGAAATGTTACTCCTTGACCAGGTGATAACAAATTTTGTATACAAAACCCCAACATACTCATGATAATTGTATTCTTTCAAATACTCAATAACTGCTTAATATATAATTAATTAAGTGAGGTTTTGTAAAAACAATTTACAAAAAGGTTTCATAAAAAGAAGGATTACTCACATTGCTGTCTTAGATTATCCTTTAGGGTTTCCTGAGAATTATCTATAATTTACACAAATGCACACGCGTTAGTATAATAACCCATTTTAACATTAGTAATACCCTCCCCGAGACGACATTCCAACGACTATGTCGGGCAGAACCACGACAGCCGTTACGGAACCCTAGATCAATCGGGCAGCATATCTAATACGTATCCAGGGGTTATGATACTTACAACGGAGCAGAACTTCGCTGTTTAGGAGTATTAGACCCGAGTATAATGCCTACTATCAGAAATTCACGTTTAGAAAGAAAGATTTGAGCGAGTCGACTGAAGATCTGAGGCCTGCTACTTATAGGGCTTCACTTTCACTTTTACGCGGCCCGCGTAAATGTAGACAAGGGTCTACGCGGCCCGCATCAAACCCTGGTCAACGCGTAGCTTGGCTGGGTCAGCTTATAGGTCTGCCGGGTATTGGGCCACACGGCGGCCCATGGTCGTGCCAGGTTTTAAGTTGTCACGGCCCGCGTAAACCCCAAAATCAGATTTTTAATTAATTTTTAATAATATTTAGGGTATTCGGGGCCCGTTTTCACGTATGGGGTGTATTTTAAGACATATTGGGATATTTTAAAATATATTAGGGTGTCGGAAATAATTCAAGGGTGTCGGTTTTCTTGAGGATTGTTATATCATCCCCACCTTGTTTTAGAGCTCGTCCTCGAGATCTACTGGAACAAGTGTAGATATTTCCTTTGCATTTCAGATTCAGGCTCCCATGTGTACTCAGGTCCTCTTTTGGGGTCCCACTTCACTTTGACCAGAACTAATCTCTTGTACTTGAGATTCTTGACTTTCCTGTCTTCAATTTGTAGAGGTCTTTCTACAAACTTGAGTTGTTCATTTACCTCTATATCCTTAAGAGGTACCAACAGCGATTCATCGGCTAAGCATTTCTTGAGATTTGATACATGAAATACATCATGTATCCTGCCATTTCCTCTGGCAGTTGTAGCTGATAAGCTACAGGTCCTATTCTTCTAATAATCTTAAAAGGTCCAACATACCTGGGACTTAGCTTTCCCCGTTTGATGAATCTTACTATTCCTTTCCAAGGAGAGACCTTTAACAATACTTTATCTCTGACTTGAAATTCCAATGGTTTGCGTTGGTTATCAGCATAGCTCTTTTGTCGATCACGTGCTGCTTTCAGTCGTTCCTTGACTTGAATAATCTTGTCGGTTGTTTCTTGCACTATCTCAGGTCCAGATAGTTGCTTTTCCCCAATTTCTGCCCAACAGACTGGGGTTCGGCACTTTCGTCCATAAAGCGCTTTGAATGGTGCAGCATTGATACTTGTGTGATAACTATTATTATAAGAAAATTCTATTAAAGGTAAGTGATCATCCCAATTACCTCCGAAATCAATTACACAAGCTCTAAGCATGTCTTCCATTGTCTGAATTGTCCTTTCGCTTTGTTCGTCTGTTTGATGATGATAAGCGGTGCTTAGATTTAACTTGGTTCCCATTGCCTTTTGGAAACTTGACCAAAAATGAGAGGTAAAACGGCTATCTCTATCAGAAACGATTGATAAAGGAATTCCATGTAATGAAACTATTTCATTTACATATAATTTAGCTAACTATTCCATACTGAAAGTTTCTTTCATTGGTAGGAAATGAGCTGACTTGGTTAGCCTATCTACAATCATCTAGATTGTATCATTACCTTTTGTTGTTTTGGGTAATTTAGTAACAAAATCCATTGTTATCAATTCCCATTTCCACACTGGCATTTCTAACTGTTGTAATAAACCTGAGGGTTTCTGATGTTCAGCTTTAACTTGTGAACAAGATAAACATTTAGAAACATAGGCTGCTATGTCCTTTTTCATTCATATCCACCAAAAATTCTTTCTTAAATCATGATACATTTTATCACTTCCTGGATGCATCGCATACTTAGACTTATGGGCTTCTTCTAATATACGATGACGTAGGTTTCCTAACTTAGGTATCCACATTTTCTTTTTATGGAATCTCCAAATTCCATCTGTTCCTTGTTCTAATTCTTTAATCATACCTTTTAGTTTTTCAGTATCATCCTTGATTACTGATTCTTGTGCTTTTCTAATTTGCTCATTTAAATCTACTTGTAGATTTAATTTAAGAGAACGTACTCTTTTTGGCTTTTCGTGATATTTTCGGATTAATGCATCGGCCACTACATTTGCTTTTCCTTCATGATACTGGATATCACAATCATAATCACTAAGCATTTCCATCCAACGTCTTTGTCTCATATTCAATTCCTTTTTCCCGAAAACATACCTTAAACTCTTATGATCGGTAAATATGGTAAACTTACTACCATAAAGGTAATGTCTCCAAATTTTAAGGGCAAAAATTATTGCTCCTAATTCCAAGTTATGGGTTGAATAATTCTCTTCATGATTCTTAAGCTGTCTAGATGCATAAGCTATAAATTTTTGGCGTTGCATTAATACACATCCATAACCTAATTTGGAAGCGTCACAATAAATTACAAAATCTTCAGTTCCTTCTGGTAACGCTAATATGGGTGCATGGGTTAATCTTTATTTAAGAATTCTAAAAGCTGCTTCTTGTTTTGGTCCCCATTCAAACTTAATGGATTTATAAGTTAATTTAGTTAAAGGAATGGCTATCTTAGAAAAATCTTGAATAAATCTTCTATAATATCCGGCCAATCCTAAGAAACTTCTAACCTCGTTAGGTGACTCGGGGGTTTTCCATTTGGTAATCGCCTCAATCTTTGTTGGATCCACATGAATTCCTTCATGATCGACTAAGTGTCCAAGAAACTGTACTTGTTCTAACCAAAACTCGCACTTTGAAAATTTAGCGTAAAGCTTCTCCTTTCTTAATAGACTTAAAAGTGCATGCAAATGCTTTGCATGTTCCTCTTTACTTTTAGAATAAATTAGAATATCATCTATAAAGACAATTATGAATTTATCCAAATATGGTTTACATATTCGGTTCATCATGTCCATAAATGCGGTTGGGTCATTGGTTAAACCAAATGGCATGACAATAAATTCATAATGACCATACCTTGTTCTAAATGCGGTCTTAGGAATGTCCTCTTCCTGTACCTTTAATTGATGATATCCCGACCTTAAATCGATTTTAGAGAAAAATCGAGCTCCTTGCAATTGGTCGAACAAATCATCGATTCTCGGTAATGGGTACCGGTTCTTAATCGTGACCTTGTTTAATTCACGGTAGTCTATGCACATACGCATTGACCCGTCTTTCTTTTTAACGAATAAAATCGGTGCTCCCCACGGTGATGAGCTTGGTTGTATGAATCTTTTTTCCAGCAATTCTTCTAATTGTTTCTTCAGTTCTTGCATTTCGGTGGGTGCCAAACGGTAAGGTGCTTTGGCAATTGGTGCTGTTCCTGGCAGTAGATGAATTCTGAATTCAACTTCTCTGTCCGGCGGTAGTCCTGGTAAATCTTCTGGAAATACATCTGAAAACTGAGACACTACTTGAATATCTTTTAGTTCTTTTCCTTTAGTGTTAGTGATTATAGAAATCAAATACACTATAGACCCTTTTCTTATATAGCTTGCAATTTTCATCACAGAGATGAATTTCATGGATCTAGATGGTATATCACCTTTAATTGTGATATTTTCACCTTTTGGTGAATTTACTTGAATTGACTTTTGATCACATAAAATACTGGCTTTATTGGCTATTAACCAATCCATTCCTAATACAATATCAAATCCTACCAGATTCATTGGGTAAAGGTTTGCCATAAACTTTTGGTTTAAAAATTCTATTCTTGCTCCCTGCAAGATTTCAGAAACCCTAACTGTTTCTCCATTAGCTATCTCTACGAGACATTCTTGTGGTAGTTTAGTTAATGACTGATTTAGAAGTTTGCAAAACGAAGTATTAATAAAACTTTGGTTTGCACCAGAGGCAAATAATACTTTAGCAAAAACATCATTAACTAAAAACGTACAAGCTATCATGTCTGGAATCATCTTGGCTTCATCTGCAGTTAGAACGAATGCTCTAGCATTTTTAGCATTCTTGTTGTTTGTAGCTAGAGCTAATTTCGGACAATTCGGCTTGATGTGACCTTTTTCTCCACAGTTGAAGCACAGTCCATTACTGGATTTTCTCCTGCAATCTTCTTCCTTGTGTCCTGGCATCTTGCAGAAATTGCAAAGAGTGGAGCATTTTCCCGAATGCTTTTTCTTGCAAACCTTGCAGAATGGTGCAGAGGTAGAACCCATATTCCTACGATTGTAATTCCCATAACGGAATTCTTGGGTAAACCTCTGTGCTAGGTTTTTCCTCTGGTCTTCTTCTCGTGTACGTACTAATTCATCAGTCAAGGTGTTTGTTAATTCTACAGCTTCTTCTATAGTTTGAGGTCTAGCTGCCTTGACTACATGTCTAATTTCTCCAATTAATCCCCAGATATAACGGGAGATTAATACCGGCTCTAGTGATGCAAGGGTTGGTACTATTCTGGCATATTCAAAGAATAATTTTGTGTACCCCTTATGTAACAACCCTCGGTAAAACCAACACCCTCATAATATGTCTAACACTCTAGTATAATTTAGAATGTTCCAATATGTCTTATATTACACCCCGTATGTGAAAACCGAGCCTGAAACGTGTTAAAACATATAAAATAAAATATAAAATCTGATGTTTAAGTTGAGGCGGGCCGCGTAGGACCTCACCTCAAGCTCACGCGGGCGGTATGAAGGTGTAGACCGGACTTCACTGATTTCTTTAGTTCAAGCGGGCCGCGTAAGCTTAAGTTTACATTGACGCGGGCAGCTAGAGATCATCAAACGCGGAGACATCCTGAGCCTACACGTGTCAACATCGTGGCGGATCTACTTGGTGACCGGGATAAGCTATACGTTGACTGGGTGTTGACGCGGGCCACGTAAGGCTTAGCCTTACCTTACGCGGGCCGCCTGAAAGTCGTATATCAGCAATATAAATAGAACGCATCAGTTTTCGTTTTCCGTCGCTCACAATTCATTCTCAATCTCGAAATCTCTGATAATAGGCATAATTTTCAAGTATTATACCCCCTAATTAGCAAGGTTCTGCTCTGTTGTAAGTATTATAACCCCAGTTTCATAGTAGAAACGTTGCCCGATTGATTTAGGGTTCCGTAACAACTGTCGTGGTTCTGCCCGACGTAGTTGTTGGAATGCCGTCTCGGGGAGGGTATCAATAATATTTTCAAAGGGTTATGATACTAACCAATGTACATTTGTATAAATTATAGATTATATCCAGGAAACCCTTACGCGAAGTCTAAGATAGTAATGCGAGTTTATCCTCTTTTTGTTAATCTTTTTGGAATGTTTTACAAAACCTTAATTATTTTACAATGTGATTAAGCGGTGATTGAGTCTTTGTAGTTCTTCAATTACTGCCGGTATTATGGGGTTTTGTATACAAAATTTATTACTGCGAGTAGTAGTAAGTCGGAATGACAGTACGTTACCATTGGACGACGAGTTAGCCAATGGGTAACTTGACCATAGCCACAGATCCGGTCGAGTGGCAAATACTGAATGAGTAATTGTGTAGAAATAAACAATGTGATTGCTCTCAATACTGTTTTAATTGATAAAATGTTTGTTGATTAAACTGGGATTCACTCACCAGTATTTCCAACTGACAAATGTTTTTAAAACGCGTTACAGGTAACACAATGTGAACAGCCAATTAGTGAAAAGCCAGCTGGAGAGCACTGAAGGCTTGGGAAAAATGTGGCTATAAAAGTTACCTAATAAACGATGTTTTAAATTCAATAAAATAGGGTTTGTCCCTATAAATGTATTGTAATAAAAACTTGGGTTTTGCCCATGTTATTATTAATATCAAATATGGTGGTTTTACTCTGATAAACATTTCCTAACTACGGTCCTGATGTAAATTCCGTTGTGAGATTTAAACAACTGATACCACCAAACTCTGAGCTCGCGTCCGCCCGTTCCCGGGACAGATAAGGGATCGGGGGTTGCGACAGAATGTGGTATCAGAGCCTAGCCACTGGTCTGAGCCAAAGAAGTGTTCTGCTGACACTTAATTTCTAAATTTTGTGTTAGGAAATAATGGAAATATATGCATAACTGTATTTATTTGTTATGTGTTATTTGACTATCTGTTAGTTTACAGTATGAGTGATCAAGGACCCTCAGACATGAGTCGTCAGTTGTCTGATTCACCTAAGAGTGAAGGTACCTCATCACAGCCTGCCCTTTCTGGGTATTCTGCTGATCAGGAAGAAGGAGTATTTGCTTTTAGAGCTCAGTCAGAAGAGCCATTCCCTCATAAGAAACGAGGATGGTTCAGTAAGGAAGCCTTTGCTCGTAGGAAGAGAATGCGAAAGTTGCAACAGCAAAGAGTTTTAGCAGCCGCTAAGCGAAAAACAGATGCCCATACACAGGATATGCTTAATAGAAGCCTAGCTAATTTTCATATCCTAGCTACAACTGCTGCTGACCCAAGTCTGGAACAACTAGTAGCCCCACAACCACAAATCCCAGAACAACCTATGGAAATAGAAAATCCGGAAAACCAAGTGGAGATGCATGACTTTAAACCAGAGGAAATCCCTAGGGTACCTGCACCAAACCCCGTAGACCCAAATTACGACCCCTGGTCGGACGATAATAGGGACTTTGTGCAACGTTACCCTATACATGAAGACACACCCATACAGAACCTAGGAGCCTATCCAGGTATGGACCCTTTAGATCCCTATTACCACGATGAATATATTAGGGAAATTTTAGAAGATCCTTACCTATTTCAGGCACTTTCACCCCCATATCAGGAACCCGCACCCCAGATTCCAAACCCAGTCCAAGAACCTGCACCCCCAATGAGTGCAGAAAACGTCCAAGAACTTAGGAATTTTGGGGAGGAAATTTTAGAAAGCAGTGAGAGAATGCGTCAGGTGGGAGAGTGTCTCGAATGGAAATACGATGAGCGCAATATGGATTTTTGGATAAATCCATATCCGTGAATGTGAGAATGGAGGAAAATGGTAGTAATAATAATATAATATAATAAAAATAAAATATGTGTGTACGGATGCATAGTACTATTAGTGTAATTTTCTTTCCATTGGTATTGTAATCTTTATTTCAGTACTAGTGCGTAATAGACGCATAGTATATGAAAATAGAGTACAAGTCGCAATGATCGACGTTTTTGCCTAGATTGCATGTCATGTGAATTATGATATTATCTATTATCTTGTGATATTAATATGGGATAAATGTTTAAAATTCAGATGGCCGACGAAGGAAATCAAGGAAATCTGAATAATGATAACCAGAGTAACATTAACGTGGTTAATGAGAATCCAAGCATCAATAACAATAACAATCAAGTGGATAATAGTGCTATCCAACACATAGTAGCACAAGGAATTATAGATGCAATGCCATTTATTCTTCAAACTGTTAAGGATGCTGAAAATAAAAGTAAGCATAGCACTAAGCGACCAAGCGAACCAGAAAACAGCGTGAACAATGGACATGTACTTCAAATACCCATTCCTAAAAGAAGAAGAACCATGCCTTATGGTTGTTCTTATAAAGAATTATGGTCTTGTAAACCAATGGAATTCTCAGGCAACGAAGGGGCCATTGCAACCTTACGCTGGATAGAGAAGACTGAGGCAGTCTTAAGAATAAGCAAGTGTGCTGAAGAAGATAAGATACTGTTTGCTTCTAATTTGTTTAAGAATGCAGCACTAGAATGGTGGAACACTATCCTCCAATCAAGAGGAAGTGATAAAACCTACAATATGGAATGGGAAGAATTTAAGGACAATGTAGAAAGGAAATTCTGCCCACTCAATGAAAAGGAACAAATAGCAAACAAATTCCTAAACCTTAGAAAAACTGGTGTGGATAGTAAGGGATATACTAAAATATTCTTTGAATATGCTAGAATAGTGCCAACCCTTGCTTCACCAGAACCAGTGTTAATTTCCCGTTATATTTGGGGATTAATTGGAGAGATAAGACACGTAGTCAAGGAAGCTAGACCTCAAACCATAGAAGAAGCTGTAGAACTAGCAAATACCTTGACAGATGAATTAGTCCGTACCCAAGAAGAAAATCAAAGAAGGAACCTAACCCAAAAGCTCACACAAGAATTTCGTTCTGGAAATTCTAATCGTGGGAAAAATATAGGTTCTACCTCTGCACCCTACTGTAGGTATTGCAAAAAAAAGCATTCCGGCAGATGCTCCATATATTGTAACTTTTGCAAAATATCGGGACACAAGGAAGAAAACTGCTGGAAGAAAGCTAACAGCAGGGTATGTTACAATTGCGGAGAACAAGGTCATATCAAGCTAAATTGTCCAAAATTAGCTCCAGCTCCAGACAACAAGAATACTAAAAATGCTAGAGCATTTGTTCTGACTGCAGATGAAGCCAAGATGATTCCAGATGTCATAGCTGGTACGTTTTTAGTTAATGATGTTTTTGCTAAAGTATTATTTGACTCTGGTGCAAACCAAAGTTTTATTAATACATCATTTTGCAAATTTCTAAATCAGTCATTAACTAAACTACCACTAGAATGCTTAGTAGAGACAGCCAATGGAGAAACAATTAGAATTTCTGAAATCTTGCAGGGAGCAAGCATAGAAATTTTAAATCAAAAGTTTATTGCAAATCTTTATCCCATGAATCTGGCAGGATTCGATGTTGTTTTAGGAATGGATTGGTTAATAGCCAATAAAACCAGTATTTTATGCGATCAAAAGTCAATCCAAGTAAATTCACCAAAAGGTAAAACGATCACAATTAAAGGAGATAAACTCTCTAGGTCCACTAAATTCATCTCTGTGATGAAAACTGCAAGTTATATAAGAAAAGGTCCTATAGTGTATTTTGATTTCTATAATCACTAACACTAAAGGAAAGGATTTAAAAGATATACCAGTAGTATCGCAGTTTTCAGATGTATTTCCAGAAGAATTGCCAGGGCAACCTCCAGACAGAGAAGTTGAATTCAGAATCCATTTAATACCAGGAACATCACCGATTGCCAAAGCACCTTATCGGTTGGCACCTGCAGAAATGCAAGAATTGAAGAAACAATTAGACGAATTGTTAGAGAAAGGATTTATACAACCGAGTTCGTCGCCATGGGGAGCGCCGATATTGTTTGTTAAAGAAGGACGGATCAATGCGTATGTGCATTGACTACCGTGAATTAAACAAGGTCACGATTAAGAATCGGTATCCATTACCAAGAATCGATGATCTGTTTGATCAACTGCAAGGAGCTCAATTTTTCTCAAAAATCGATTTAAGGTCAGGATATCATCAATTAAAGGTACAGGAAGAGGACATTCCTAAGACTGCATTTAGAACAAAGTATGGTAATTATGAATTTACTGTCATGCCATTTGGTTTAACCAATGCCCCAGCTGTATTTATGGACATGATGAACCGAATATGTAAGCCATATTTGGATAAATTCATAATCGTCTTCATAGATGATATTCTAATTTATTCTAAGAATAAAGAGGATCATGCAAATCATTTGCACGCACTTTTAAGCCTATTAAGAAAGGAAAAGCTTTATGCTAAATTCTCTAAGTGCGAATGTTGGTTAGAACAGGTACAATTCCTTGGACATTTAGTTAACCATGAAGGAATTCATGTAGATCCAACAAAGATCGAGGCAATTACTAAATGGAAAACCCCTGAATCACCAACCGAGGTTAGAAGTTTCTTAGGATTGGCCGGTTATTATAGAAGATTTATTCGAGATTTCTCTAGGATAGCCATTCCCTTAACTAAGCTAACCTGTAAATCTGTTAAGTTTGAATGGGGAGTAAAACAAGAAGAAGCCTTTAGAATTCTTAAGCAAAGATTAACTCATACACCCATATTAGCATTACCAGAAGGAACTGAAAACTTTGTAGTCTACTGTGATGCTTCTAAATTAGGCTATGGATGTGTATTAATGCAACGACAAAAGGTTATAGCTTACGCATCGAGACAACTTAAGAATCATGAAGAGAATTATTCAACTCATGATTTAGAATTAGGAGCCATAATTTTTGCTCTTAAGATTTGGAGACATTACCTTTATGGTAGTAAGTTTACCATATTCACTGATCATAAGAGTTTAAGGTATATCTTCATGCAAAAAGAATTGAATATGAGACAAAGACGTTGGATGGGGATGCTTAGTGACTATGATTGTGATATCCAGTATCATGAAGGAAAAGCAAATGTAGTGGCAGATGCTTTAAGCCGAAAGTATCATGAAAAGCCAAAAAGTGTACGTTCTCTTAAATTAAATCTGCAAGTAGATTTAAATGATCAGATAAGAGAAGCACAAGAATCAGTAATCAAGGATGATTCTGAAAAATTAATAGGTATGCTAAAAGAATTGGAACAAGGAATAGATGGAATTTGGAGATTCCATAAAAAGAGAATGTGGATACCTAAATTAGGAAACCTACGTCATCGTATATTAGAAGAAGCCCATAAGTCTAAGTATACGATGCATCCAGGAAATGATAAAATGTACCATGATTTAAGGAAAAATTTCTGGTGGATAGGAATGAAAAAGGACATAGCAACCTATGTTTCTAAATGTTTAACTTGTTCACAAGTCAAAGTTGAACACCAGAAACCCTCAGGTTTGTTACAGCAATTAGAAATGCCGGTGTGGAAATAGGAATTGATAACAATGGATTTTGTTACTAAATTACCCAAAACAAGGAAAGGTAATGATACAATCTGGGTGATTGTAGATAGACTAACCAAGTCAGCTCATTTCCTACCAATGAGAGAAACTTTCAGTATGGAACAATTAGCTAAATTATATGTAAATGAAATTGTTTCTTTACATGGCATTCCTTTATCAATTGTTTCTGATAGAGATAGCCGATTTACCTCTCATTTTTGGTCAAGTTTTCAAAAATCAATGGGAACCAAGTTAAAATTAAGCACAGCTTATCATCCTCAAACGGATGGACAAAGCGAAAGGACGATTCAAACAATGGAAGACATGCTTAGAGCTTGTGTAATTGATTTCGGAGGTAATTGGGACGATCACTTACCTTTAATAGAATTTTCTTATAATAATAGTTATCACACAAGTATCAATGCTGCACCATTCGAAGCACTTTATGGACGAAAGTGTCGAACCCCAGTCTGTTGGGCAGAAATTGGGGAAAAGCAAATATCTGGACCTGAGATTGTACAAGAAACAACCGACAAGATCATTCAAGTCAAGGAACGACTGAAAGCAGCACGTGATCGACAGAAGAGTTATGCTGATAACCGACGCAAACCCTTGGAGTTTCAAGTAGGAGATAAAGTATTGTTGAAAGTCTCTCCTTGGAAAGGAATAGTAAGATTCATCAAACGGGGAAAGCTAAGTCCCAGGTATGTTGGACCTTTTGAGATTATTAGAAGAATAGGACCTGTAGCCTATCAGCTATAACTGCCAGAGGAAATGGCAGGAATACATGATGTGTTTCATGTATCTAATCTCAAAAAGTGTTTAACTGACGAATCACTATTAGTACCTCTTAAGGATATAGAGGTAAATGAACAACTCAAGTTTGTAGAAGACCTCTACAAATTGAAGACAGGAAAGTCAAGAATCTCAAACATAAAAGACTAGTTCTGGTCAAAGTAAAGTGGGACTCCAAAAGAGGACCTGAGTACACATTGGAACTTGAATCTGAAATGAAAAGAAAATATCCGCACTTATTCCAGTAGATCTCGATTACGAGCTCTAAAACAAGGTGGGGAGGATGTAACAACCCTCGGTAAAACCGACACCCTCATAATATGTCGAACACTCTAGTATAATTTAGAATGTTCCAATATATCTTATATTACACCCCGTATGTGAAAACCGAGCCTGAAACGTGTTATAACATATAAAATAAAATATAAAATCTGATGTTTAAGTTGAGGCGGGCCGCGTAGGACCTCACCTCAAGCTCACGCGGGCGGTATGAAGGTGTAGACCGGACTTCCCTGATTTCTTTAGTTCAAACGGGTCGCGTAAGCTTAAGCTTACATTGACGCTGGCCGCTAGAGATCATCAAACGCGGAGACATCCTGAGCCGACACGTGTCAACATCGTGGCAGATCTACTTGGTGACCGGGACAAGCTATACGTTGACTGGGTGTTGACGCGGGCCGCGTAAGGCTTAGCCTTACCTTACGCGGGCCGCCTGAAAGTCGTATATCAGCACTATAAATAGAACGCATCAGTTTTTGTTTTCCGTCGCTCACAATTCATTCTCAATCTCGAAATCTCTGATAATAGGCATAATTTTCAAGTATTATACCTCCTAATTAGCAAGGTTCTGCTCTGTTGTAAGTATTATAACCCCAGTTTCATAGTAGAAACACTGCCCGATTGATTTAGGGTTCCGTAACAACTGTCGTGGTTCTGCCCGACGTAGTTGTTGGAATGCCATCTCGGGGAGGGTATCAATAATATTTTCAAAGGGTTATGATACTAACCAATGTACATTTGTATAAATTATAGATTATATCCAGGAAACCCTTACGCGAAGTCTAAGATAGCAATGTGAGTTTATCCTCTTTTTGTTAATCTTTTTGGAATGTTTTACAAAACCTTAATTATTTTACAATGTGATTAAGCGGTGATTGAGTCTTTGTAGTTGTTCAATTACTGCCGGTATTATGGGGTTTTGTATACAAAATTTATTACTGCGAGTAGTAGTAAGTCGGAATGACAATACGTTACCATTGGACGACGAGTTAGCCAATGGGTAACTTGACCATAGCCACAGATCCGGTCGAGTGGCAAATACTGAATGAGTAATTGTGTAGAAATAAACAATGTGATCGCTCTCAATACTGTTTTAATTGATAAAATGTTTCTTGATTAAACTGGGATTCACTCACCAGTATTTCCAACTGACAAATGTTTTTAAAACGCGTTACAGGTAACACAATATGAACAACCAATTAGTGAAAAGCCAGCTGGAGAGCACTGAAGGCTTGGGAAAATGTGGCTATAAAAGTTACCTAATAAACGATGTTTTAAATTCAATAAAACAGGTTTTGTCCCTATAAATGTATTGTAATAAGAAACTTGGGTTTTGCCCATGTTATTATTTATATCAAATATGGTGGTTTTACTCTGATAAACATTTCCTAACTACGGTCCTGATGTAAATTCCGCTGCGAGATTTAAACAACTGATACCACCAAACTCTGAGCTCGTGTCCGCCCGTTCCTGGGACAAATAAGGGATCGGGGGTTGCGACACCTTACTATCCAGCCCGCCCGTTTAGGAATTTGTTTGCTATTTGTTCTTTTTCATTAGGAGGGCAGAATTTTCTTTCTACCATATTCCTAAATTCTTCCCATTCCATATTGTATACCCTATCAGTTCCTTTTGACTGGAGGATAGTGTTCCACCACTCTAAGGCTGAGTTCTTAAATAAATTAGAAGCAAACATTATCTTGTCTTCTTCAGCACACTTGCTTATTTTCAGAACAGCCTCAGTCTTTTCTATCCAGCGCAGAGCTGCAATAGGTTCTTCATTGCCCGAGAATTCTACCGGTTTACAGGACCAGAATTCTTTGTAAGAACAACCATAAGGCATGGTTCTTCTTCTTTTGGGAATTGGCACTTGAAGTACAGGGTCGTTGTTCACGCTGTTTTCTGGTTCAGTTGGTCGCTTACTGCTATGTTTACTTTTATTATTCACTTCTTGAACCGTTTGAATAATAAATGGCATTGCATCAATAATTCCTTGTGCTACTATGTGTTGGATAGCACTATTATCCACTTGGTTTCCATTGTTATTGATGCTCGGATTCTCATTAACCAAGTTAATGTTACTCTGGTTATCATTATTCAGATTTCCTTGATTTCCTTCGTCGGCCATCTAAATTTTAAACAATTACCCCGTATTAATATCACAAAATAATACTTAATATAATCAATCACATGACACACATTTTGGTCAAAAGCGTCGATCATTGCGACTTACTCTATTCAGATACTATGCATCTATTACACACCAGTACTGAAATTAAAACTACAATACCAACTAAAATAAAATTACACTACTAGTAATAGGCATCCGTAGTTTTTTTTTCATACAGATACACACATATTATATTATTATTTTATTATTATTACTACTACCGTATCTACCATCACATTCACGGATATGGATTCACCCAAAAATCCATATTGCGCTCGTCATACTTCCAGACGAGTCGCTCTCCCACCTGTCGCATTCTTTCACTACTTTCTAAAATTTCCTCACCAAATATCCTAAGTTCTTATACATTTTCTGCACTCATTGGGGGTGCAGGTTCTAGGACTGGGTTCGGAATCTGGGGTCCGGGTTCCTGGTATGGGGGTGTAGGTGCCTGGAATCGGTAAGGATCTTTTAAAATTTCCCTAATGTATTCGTCATGGTAATAGGGATCTAAAGGATCCAAACCTGGGTAGGCTCCTAAGTTCTGCATGGGGGTGTCTTCATGTATCGGGTAGCGTTGCACATAGTCCCTAACGTCATCCCACCAGGGGTCGTAATTTGGGTCTAACGGGTTTGGTGCAGGTACCCTAGGTATTTCCTCCGGATTAAAATCATGCATTTCTACTTGATTTTCAGGGTTTTCTATTTCCATGGGTTAGTCAGGGATTAGTGGTTGTGGTTGGGGTGCTATTATTTGCTCCAGATTAGGGTCAGCTGCAGTGGTTGCTAAGATGTGGATATTGGCTATACCCCTATTGATCATGTCCTGGGCATAGGCATCTGTCTCTCTCTTGGCTGCTGCTAGTGCTCTCTGGTCTTGTAACTTTTTCATACATTTTCTACGCTCATGTGCCCCTCGACTGAACCATCCCCTCTTTTTCTGAGGAAATGGCTCTTCTGACTGAGCCTTAAACACAAAGATTCCTTCTTCCGTATCAGCAGAGTACCCTGAGAGGGCAGGCTGAGAAGAGGAGGTGCCTTCGCTTCTAGGTGAACCAGACAATTGACGGTACGCGTCAGATGGTCCTTGGTCGCTCATACTGTAAACTAACAAATAGTCAAATAACACATAACAATAAAATACAATTATGCACGTATTCCTGTAACTTATTTCCTAACAGACTAAATTTTGATGTCAGCAGAACACTTCTGTGGCTGAATCAGTGGCTTAGCTCTGATACCACCTTCTGTCGCAACCCCCGATCCAAAATCCCCGGGAACGGGCGGACGCGAGCCAGTTTCGGTGGTATCGCGTATTGTCTAATTTGGCAGCGGAATTTTCATCAGGACCGTAGTTAGGAAATATTTGATCAGAGTAAAATACCACATTTCCATAATATTAAACATGTGGGATAAACCCAAGTTCGCAGTACACAGGTTTTCATAGGAATAAATCCTATTTTATTTAATAAAAACATCTATTTTATTTTAGGTAACTTTATTGCCACTTTTCCAAGCTTTCAGTGCTGTCCAGCTGGCTTCTATTTGGCTTTCACAATTTGTTACCTGAAACGCGTTTTAAAAACATTTGTCAGTGGGAAATACTGGTGAGTGAATCCCAATTTAGTCAAGTTTAAATAAAACTCATTGTACAGTATTGAGGGCGATCTCGCAATTACATTTGCTTCCAAGTTATCAATTAACATCCATGGTACTGTCAGACCCGACTTGTGGAATGTTACTCCTTGACCAGGTGGTAACAAATTTTGTATACAAAACCCCAACATACTCATGATAATTGTATTCTTACAAATACTCAATAACTGCTTAATATATAATTAATTAAGTGAGGTTTTGTAAAAAAAATTTACAAAAAGGTTTCATAAAAAGAAGGATTACTCACATTGCTGTCTTAGATTATCCTTTAGGGTTTCCTAAGAATTATCTATAATTTACACAAATGCACACGCGTTAGTATAATAACTCATTTTAACATTGGTAATACCCTCCCCGAGACGACATTCCAACGACTACGTCGGGCAGAACCACGACAGCCGTTACGGAACCCTAGATCAATCGGGCAGCGTATCTAATACGTATCCAGGGGTTATGATACTTACAACGGAGCAGACCTTCGCTGTTTAGGGGTATTAGACCCGAGTATAATGCCTACTATCATAAATTTACGTTTAGAAAGAAAGATTTGATCGAGTCGACTGAAGATCTGAGGCCTGCTACTTATAGGGCTTCACTTTCACTTTTACGTGGCCCGCGTAAATGTAGACAAGGGTCTACGCGGCCCGCGTCAAACCCTGGTCAACGCGTAGCTTGGCTGGGTCAGCTTATAGGTCTGCCGGGTGTTGGGCCACGTGGCGGCCCATGGTCGTGCCAGGTTTTAAGTTGTCGTGGCCCGCGTAAGGGTTAAGGGTCCTTTACGCGGCCCGCGTAAACCCCAAAATCAGATTTTTAATTAATTTTTAATAATATTTAGGATATTCGGGGCCCGTTTTCACGTATGGGGTGTATTTTAATACATATTGGGATATTTTAAAATATATTAGGGTGACGGAAATAATTCAAGGGTGTCGGTTTTCTTGAGGATTGTTATATCCTCCCCACCTTGTTTTAGAGCTCATCCTCAAGATCTACTGGAACAAGTGTGGATATTTACTTTGCATTTCAGATTCAAGCTCCCATGTGTACTCAGGTCCTCTTTTGGGGTCCCACTTCACTTTGACCAGAACTAATCTCTTGTACTTGAGATTCTTGACTTTCCTGTCTTTAATTTGTAGAGGTCTTTCTACAAACTTGAGTTGTTCATTTACCTCTATATCCTTAAGAGGTACCATCAGCGATTCATCGGCTAAGCATTTCTTGAGATTTGATACATGAAATACATCATGTATTCCTGCCATTTCCTCTGGCAGTTGCAGCTGATAGGCTACAGGTCCTATTCTTCTAATAATCTTAAAAGGTCCAACATACCTGGGACTTAGCTTTCCCCATTTGATGAATCTTACTATTCCTTTCCAAGGAGAGACCTTTAACAATACTTTATCTCCGACTTGAAATTCCAATGGTTGGCGTCGGTTATCAGCATAGCTCTTTTGTCGATCACGTGCTGCTTTCAGTCGTTCCTTGACTTGAATAATCTTGTCGGTTGTTTCTTGCACTATCTCAGGTCCAGATAGTTGCTTTTCCCCAATTTATGCCCAACAGACTGGGGTTCGGCACTTTCGTCCATAAAGCGCTTCGAATGGTGCAGCATTGATACTTGTGTGATAACTATTATTATAAGAAAATTCTATTAAAGGTAAGTGATCGTCCCAATTACCTCCGAAATCAATTACACAAGCTCTAAGCATGTCTTCCATTGTCTGAATTGTCCTTTCGCTTTGTCCGTCTGTTTGAGGATGATAAGCGGTGCTTAGATTTAACTTGGTACCCATTGCCTTTTGGAAACTTGACCAAAAATGAGAGGTAAAACGGCTATCTCTATCAGAAACGATTGATAAAGGAATTCCATGTAATGAAACTATTTCATTTACATATAATTTAGCTAACTGTTCCATACTGAAAGTTTCTTTCATTGGTAGGAAATGAGCTGACTTGGTTAGACTATCTACAATCACCCAGATTGTATCATTACCTTTTCTTCTTTTGGGTAATTTAGTAACAAAATCCATTGTTATCAATTCCCATTTCCACATTGACATTTCTAACTGTTGTAATAAACCTAAGGGTTTCTGATGTTCAGCTTTAACTTGTGAACAAGTTAAACATTTAGAAACATAGGCTGCTATGTCCTTTTTCATTCCAATCCACCAAAAATTCTTTCTTAAATCCTGGTACATTTTATCACTTCCTGGATGCATCGTATACTTAGACTTATGGGCTTCTTCTAATATACGATGACGTAGGTTTCCTAACTTAGGTATCCACATTCTCTTTTTATGGAATCTCCAAATTCCATCTGTTCCTTGTTCCTTGTTCTAATTCTTTAATCATACCTTTTAGTTTTTCAGTATCATCCTTGATTACTGATTCTTGTGCTTTTCTAATTTGCTCATTTAAATCTACTTGTAGATTTAATTTAAGAGAACGTACTCTTTTTGGCTTTTCGTGATATTTTCGGCTTAAAGCATCGGCCACTACATTTGCTTTTCTTTCATGATACTGGATATCACAATCATAATCACTAAGCATCTCCATCCAACGTCTTTGTCTCATATTCAATTCCTTTTGCCCGAAAACATACCTAAAACTCTTATGATCGGTAAATATGGTAAACTTACTACCATAAAGGTAATGTCTCCAAATTTTAAGGGCAAAAATTATTGCTCCTAATTCCAAGTCATGGGTTGAATAATTCTCTTCATGATTCTTAAGCTGTCTAGATGCATAAGCTATAACCTTTTGGCGTTGCATTAATACACATCCATAACCTAATTTGGAAGCGTCACAATAAATTACAAAATCTTCAGTTCCTTCTGGTGACGCTAATATGGGTGCATGGGTTAATCTTTGTTTAAGAATTCTAAAAGCTGCTTCTTGTTTTGGTCCCCAATCAAACTTAATGGATTTACAAGTTAATTTAGTTAAAGGAATGGCTATCTTAGAAAAATCTTGAATAAATCTTCTATAATATCCGGCCAATCCTAAGAAACTTCTAACCTCGGTAGGTGACTCAGGGGTTTTCCATTTGGTAATCGCCTCAATCTTTATTGGATCCACATGAATTCCTTCATGATCGACTAAGTGTCCAAGAAACTGTACTTGTTCTAACCAAAACTCGCACTTTGAAAATTTAGCGTAAAGCTTCTCCTTTCTTAATAGACTTAAAAGTACATGCAAATGCTTTGCATGTTCCTCTTTACTTTTAGAATAAATTAGAATATCATCTATAAAGACAATTATGAATTTATCCAAATATGGTTTACATATTCGGTTCATCATGTCCATAAATGCGGCTGGGGCTTTGGTTAAACCAAATGGCATGACAGTAAATTCATAATGACCAAACCTTGTTCTAAATGCGGTCTTAGGAATGTCCTCTTCCTGTACCTTTAATTGATGATATCCCGACCTTAAATCGATTTTAGAGAAAAATCGAGCTCCTTGCAATTGGTCGAACAGATCATCGATTCTCGGTAATGGGTACCGGTTCTTAATCGTGACCTTGTTTAATTCACGGTAGTCTATGCACATACGCATTGACCCGTCTTTCTTTTTAACGAATAAAATCGGTGCTCCCCATGGCGATGAGCTTGGTTGTATGAATCTTTTTTCCAGCAATTCGTCTAATTGTTTCTTCAGTTCTTGTAATTTGGTGGGTGCCAAACGGTAAGGTGCTTTGGCAATTGGTGCTGTTCCTGGCAGTAGATGAATTCTGAATTCAACTTCTCTGTCCGGCGGTAGTCCTAGTAAATCTTCTGGAAATACATCTGAAAACTGAGACACTACTGGAATATCTTATAGTTCTTTTCCTTTAGTGTTAGTGATTATAGAAATCAAATACACTATAGACCCTTTTCTTATATAGCTTGCAGTTTTCATCACAGAGATGAATTTCGTGGATCTAGATGGTTTATCACCTTTAATTGTGATCTTTTCACCTTTTGGTGAATTTACTTGAATTGACTTTTGATCACATAAAATACTGGCTTTATTGGCTATTAACCAATCCATTCCTAATACAATATCAAATCCTACCGGATTCATTGGGTAAAGGTTTGCCATAAACTTTTGGTTTAAAAATTCTATTCTTGCTCCCTGCAAGATTTCAGAAACCCTAACTGTTTCTCCATTAGCTGTCTCTATGAGACATTCTTGTGGTAGTTTAGTTAATGACTGATTTAGAAGTTTGCAAAACGAAGTATTAATGAAACTTTGGTTTGCACCAGAGGCAAATAATACTTTAGCAAAAACATCATTAACTAAAAACGTACCAGCTATCACGTCTGGAATCATCTTGGCTTCATCTGCAGTTAGAACGAATGCTCTAGCATTTTTAGCGTTCTTGTTGTTTGTAGCTAGAGCTAATTTCGGACAATTCGGCTTGATGTGACCTTTTTCTCCACAGTTGAAGCACAGTCCATTACTGGATTTTCTCCTGCAATCTTCTTCCTTGTGTCCTGGCATCTTGCAGAAATTGCAAAGAGTGGAGCATTTTCCCGAATGCTTTTACTTGCAGACCTTGCAGAATGGTGCAGAGGTAGAACCCATATTCCTACGATTGTAATTCCCAGAACGGAATTCTTGGGTAAGCCTCTGTGCTAGGTTTTTCCTCTGGTCTTCTTCTCGTGTACGTACTAATTCATCAGTCAAGGTGTTTGTTAATTCTACAGCTTCTTCTATAGTTTGAGGTCTAGCTGCCTTGACTACATGTCTAATTTCTCCAATTAATCCCCAGATATAACGGGAGATTAATACCGGCTCTGGTGATGCAAGGGTTGGTACTATTCTGGCATATTCAAAGAATAATTTTGGGTACCCCTTACTATCCACTCCATTCATCCTAAGATTTAGGAATTTGTTTGCTATTTGTTCTTTTTCATTAGGAGGGTAGAATTTTCTTTCTACCATATTCCTAAATTCTTCCCATTCCATATTGTATACCCTATCAGTTCCTTTTGACTGGAGGATAGTGTTCCACCACTCTAAGGCTGAGTTCTTAAATAAATTAGAAGCAAACATTATCTTGTCTTCTTCAGCACACTTGCTTATTTTCAGAACAGCCTCAGTCTTTTCTATCCAGCGCAGAGCTGCAATAGGTTCTTCATTGCCTGAGAATTCTATCGGTTTACAGGACCAGAATTCTTTGTAAGAAAAACCATAAGGCATGGTTCTTCTTCTTTTGGGAATGGGCACTTGAAGTACAGGGCCGTTGTTCACGTTGTTTTCTGTTTCAGTTGGTCGCTTACTGCTATGTTTACTTTTATTATTCGCTTCTTGAACTGTTTGAATAATAAATGGCATTGCATCTATAATTCCTTGTGCTACTATGTGTTGGATAGCACTATTATCCACTTGGTTTCCATTGTTATTGATGCTCGGATTCTCATTAACCAAGTTAATGGTACTCTGGTTATCATTATTCAGATTTGCTTGATTTCCTTCATCGGCCATCTGAATTTTAAACAATTACCCCGTATTAATATCACAAAATAATACTTAATATAATCAATCACATGACACGCATTTTGGTCAAAAGCGTCGATCATTGCGACTTACTCTATTCATATATTATGCATCTATTACACACCAGTACTGAAATTAAAATTACAATACCAACTAAAATAAAATTACACTACTAATATTAGGCATCCGTAGTTTTTTTTCATACAGATACACACATATTATATTATTATTATTTTATTATTATTATTACTACTACCGTATCTACCATCACATTCACGGATATGGATTCATCCAAAAATCCATATTGCGCTCGTTATACTTCCAGACGAGTCGCTCTCCCACCTGTCGCATTCTTTCACTACTTTCTAAAATTTCCTCACCAAATATCCTAAGTTCTTGTACATTTTCTGCACTCATTGGGGGTGCAGGTTCTAGGACTGGGTTCGGAATCTGGGGTGCGGGTACCTGGTATGGGGGTGTAGGTGCCTGGAATCGGTAAGGATCTTCTAAAATTTCCCTAATGTATTCATCGTGGTAATAGGGATCTAAAGGATCCAAACCTGGGTAGGCTCCTAAGTTCTGCATGGGGGTGTCTTCATGTATCGGGTAGCGTTGCATATAGTCCCTAACGTCATCCCACCAGGGGTCGTAATTTGGGTCTAAAGGGTTTGGTGCAGGTACCCTAGGTATTTCCTCCGGATTAAAATCATGCATTTCTACTTGATTTTCAGGGTTTTCTATTTCCATGGGTTAGTCAGGGATTAGTGGTTGTGGTTGGGGTGCTATTATTTGCTCCAGATTAGGGTCAGCTGCAGTGGTTGCTAAGATGTGGATATTGGCTATACCCCTATTGATCATGTCCTTGGCAAAGGCATCTGTCTCTCTCTTCGCTGCTGCTAGTGCTCTCTGGTCTTGTAACTTTTGCATACGTTTTCTACGCTCATGTGCCCCTCGACTGAACCATCCCCTCTTTTTCTGAAGAATTGGCTCTTCTGACTGAGCTTTAAACACAAAGATTCCTTCTTCCGTATTAGCAGAGTACCCTGAGAGGGCAGGCTGAGAAGAGGAGGTGCCTTCGCTTCTAGGCGAACCAGACAATAGACGGTACGCGTCAGATGGTCCTTGGTCGCTCATACTGTAAACTAACAAATAGTCAAATAACACATAACAATAAAATACAGTTATGCACGTATTCCTGTAACTTATTTCCTAACAAACTAAATTTTGATGTCAGCAGAACACTTCTATGGCTGAATCAGTGGCTTAGCTCTGATACCACCTTCTGTCGCAACCCCCGATCAAAAATCCCCGGGAACGGGCGCCCGCGAGCCAGTTTCGGTGGTATCGCGTATTGTCTAATTTGGCAGCGGAATTTTCATCAGGACCGTAGTTAGGAAATATTTGATCAGAGTAAAATACCACATTTCCATAATATTAAACATATGGGATAAACCCAAGTTCGCAGTACACACGTTTTCATAGGAATAAATCCTATTTTATTTAATAAAAACATCTATTTTATTTTAGGTAACTTTATTGCCACTTTTCCAAGCCTTCAGTGTTGTCCAGCTGGCTTCTATTTGGCTTTCACAATTTGTTACCTGAAACGCGTTTTAAAAAAATTTGTCAGTGGGAAATACTGGTGAGTGAAAACCAATTTAATCAAGTTTAAATAAAACTCATTGTACAGTATTGAGGGCGATCTTGCAATTACATTTGTATCCAAGTTATATCAATTAACATCCATGGTACTGTCAGACCCGACTTGTGGAAATGTTACTCCTTGACCAGGTGGTAACAAATTTTGTATACAAAACCCCAACATACTCATGATAATTGTATTCTTACAAATACTCAATAACTGCTTAATATATAATTAATTAAGTGAGGTTTTGTAAAAACAATTTACAAAAAGGTTTCATAAAAAGAAGGATTACTCACATTGATGTCTTAGATTATCCTTTAGGGTTTCATGAGAAATATATATAATTTACACAAATGCACAGCGTTAGTATAATAACCCATTTTAACATTAGTAATACCCTCCCCGAGACGGCATTCCAACGACTACGTCGGGCAGAACCACGACAGCCATTACGGAACCCTAGATCAATCGGGCAGCGTATCTAATACGTATCTAGGGGTTATGATACTTACAACAGAGCAGAACTTCGCTGTTTAGGGGTATTAGACCCGAGTATAATGCCTACTATCAGAAATTTACGTTTAGAAAGAAAGATTTGAGCGATTCGACTGAAGATCTGAGGCCTGCTACTTATAGGGCTTCACTTTCAGTTTTACGCGGTCCGCGTAAATGTAGACAAGGGTCTACGCGGCCCGCGTCAAACCCTGGTCAACGCGTAGCTTGGTTGGGTCAGCTTATAGGTCTGCCGGGGTGATGGGCCACGTGGCGGCCCATGGTCGTGCCAGGTTTTAAGTTGTCGTGGCCCGCGTAAGGGTTAAGGGTCCTTTACGCGACCCGCGTAAACCCCAAAATCAGATTTTTAATTAATTTTTAATAATATTTAGGGTATTCGGGGCCCGTTTTCACGTATGGGGTGTATTTTAAGACATATTGGGATATTTTAAAATATATTAGGGTGTCGGAAATAATTCAAGGGTGTCGGTTTTCTTGAGGATTGTTATACTTAATCCCTGTAATTATAACTTTGAAATAAATAGGGTTTTGGAAACAATTTGGTAAAAAGAGAATGACTCACATTACAAGTTTAACTGGACAGATTTTGCCTACTGATTAAGCCTGGTAACCTAGTTAAATGATGCAAATGAAACTAGGTTAGTAACTTAATACAACATTTACGATAAGCTCACGAAATCAAAACCCTCACGACAAATGACAAAAGTATAGCCCGAGTTCGGGCAGCACTTAAACATCCATCGGATCGGTTTCAATCGATCGGACATTGTATCGTTGCAGTGATCGAGTTATTATCTTGTTATCGCAGCAGCGTTTTGACACTATAAAGTTGATTTTGAACAGAAAGAAGGCACTTTTTATGGAAATTTTCGAACACAGAGGAAAGGCCATGCAACGTCCAATTTATAGCTGATATTTAGGTTCTTCACGGCCCGCGTAAGCCTGAAGGGAATCCTTCGCGGCCCGCGAGGGCCACCCTAGCTACGGCTAGGGCTGCCGTGTCACGGCGTAGGTTTGCCATGTGTCTGACGGCCTTGATCGTTATCCGGAGTTGTGCCAAGCTGCCGCGCCCCGCAAAGACTTTCCTGAAGTCTTACGTGGCCCGCGACAGATTATAAATTTTGGATTTTCCTGGTTTTCCATGAAATTTAGGGTTTTAGGGGTTCGGGTTTCTACTTACGGAGTGTTTTGGGACTTTTTTTTGCAGGTCCTTACATCCTCCCCACCTTATTTAAAATCTCGTCCTCGAGATTTATTTAAACCGGTAAGGGTATTTTCGCTTCATTTCCGATTCCAGTTCCAATGTCTTCTCAGATCCTTTTTTCAAATCCCACTTTACTTTGACCAGTATCAGTCTTTTGTGCTTGAGGAACTTGACCTTTATGTCTTCGATTTGGAGAGGTTTCTCAACAAATTTCAATATTTCATTTACCTCTATATCTTGGAGAGGTACTACCAGTGATTCATGAGATAAACATTTCTTAAGATTGGATACATGAAACACATCATGTACCCCGGCTAATTCTTCTGGTAGTTGTAAGCGATAGGCAACTGGTCCTATTCGTTGGGTAACTGCGAATGGTCCTATGTACCTTGGACTTAACTTTCCTTTCTTACTGAACCGAACTATCCCTTTCCAAGGAGAAACTTTCAAGAGTACCTTGTCTCCAACTTGAAATTCTAACGGCTTGCGTCGATTATCTGCATAACTCTTCTGCCGATCTCGAGCCATTTTCAGTCTTTCCTTGATTTGAGTTATCTTATCGGTGGTTTCTTGTACAATCTCGGGACCTGATAACTGACTTTCTCCTATTTCTGCCCAGCAAACTGGGGTTCGGCATTTTCGTCCATACATTGCCTCGAACGGGGCAGCATTGATGCGTGTGTGATAACTATTGTTATAGGAGAATTCTATTAGTGGTAAATGGTCATCCCAATTTCCACCGAAGTCTATTACACATGCCCTAAGCATGTCTTCCAGGGTTTAGATCATCCTTTCACTTTGTCCATCTGTTTGGGGATGGTATGTAGTACTTAAATTTAATCGCGTCCCCATTGCTCCTTGGAAACTTGTCCAGAAATGCGAAGTGAAACGACTATCCCTATCTGACACAATGGAGAGTGGAACTCCATGTAAGGAAACTACCTCGTTTACGTATAGCTTAGCCAATCTCTCCATGCTAAAGGTTTCCTTCATTGGTAGGAAATGAGCTGATTTGGTTAATCGGTCTACAATGACCCAAATTGCATCGTTACCTTTCCTGGTCTTAGGCAACTTAGTAACAAAGTCCATTGTTATTAGTTCCCATTTCCATACAGGCATTTCTAATTGTTGAAGTAAACCTAAAGGTTTCTGGTGTTCTGCCTTAACTTGCGAACAAGTTAGGCACTTAGAAACGTATCTAGCTATGTCCTTCTTCATTCCTATCCACCAGAAATTGTTCCTTAAATCTTGATACATCTTGGTATTACCAGGATGCATCGTATACCTAGATCTTTGGGCTTCCTCTAGAATCTTATCTCTTAAATCTCCTTGCCTAGGTACCCAAATTCTTGTCTTATGAAATCTCCAAATTCCATCAGCCCCTTGCCCTAATTCCATTATCCTTCTTTTATTCCTTCAGCATCATCCTTGATTGTTGTTTCCTGAACGTTTTTCAGTTGTTCCATTAAATCTAATTGGAGATTTAATCTAAGAGCACGAACTCGCCTTTGCTTTTCATGATATTTACGACTGGGGGCATCTGCTACTACATTTGTTTTTCCTTCGTGATATAGAATATCACAGTCGTAATCACTTAGAATTTCCATCCATCTTCTTTGTCTCATGTTCAATTCTTTTTACCCAAATATGTATTTTAAACTCTTATGATCTGTATAGACAGTAAACTTACTTCCGTACAGATAATGTCTCCAAATTTTAAGGGCAAAAACTATTTCTCCTAACTCTAAGTCGTGAGTCGTATAATTTTCCTCGTGCTTTTTCAACTGCCTTGAGGCATACACAATTACCTTTTTGCGTTGCATTAGCACACAACCTAATCCTAGCTTAGAAGCATCACAAAATACTTCAAAATCTTCCATTCCGTCTGGTAAGGCCAGAATTAGGGCATTGGTTAACCTTTGCTTTAAAATTCTAAAGGCCTCTTCTTGCTTAGGTCCCCATTCAAACTTAATAGTTTTACAGGTTAGCTTAGTTAATGCAACAGCTATCTTAGAAAAGTCTTTAATGAAACGCCTATAATATCCAGCTAATCCTAGAAAACTTCTAACTTCGGTAGCTGATTGCGGGAGCTTCCAATTGGTGATCGCTTCTATCTTGGAAGGATCTACGTGAATACCTTTGTGATTCACCATGTGTCCTAAAAATTGCACCTCTTGTAGCCAAAATTCACACTTCAAAAATTTGGCGTAAAGCTTTTCCTTTCTTAACAAGGTTAAGAGTGCATGTAGGTGCTCACAATGTTCGTCTTGACTTTTGGAATAAATAAGTATATCGTCGATGAAGACAATTACAAATTTATCCAAATACGGCTTACATATTCTATTCATCATATCCATGAATGCTGCCGGAGCATTCGTTAGTCCAAATGGCATGACTGTAAACTCGTAGTGACCATACCTGGTTTTGAAAGCAGTTTTAGGCATGTCTTCTTCCTGTACCTTCAACTGATGGTATCCTAAGCGTAGATCTATCTTAAAGAAGTACCTAGCTCCCTGAAGTTGATCAAAAAGATCATCAATCCTAGGTAGTGGGTATCGATTCTTAATGGTAACCTTATTCAATTCCCTGTAATCGATACACATCCGCATCGAACCATCCTTCTTTTTTACGAATAATACAGGTGCTCCGCACGGGGATGAACTAGGTTGTATGAACCCTTTGCCTAGCAATTCATCTAACTGCTTTTTCAGTTCTAGCATTTCTGTGGGTGCTAACCGATAAGGTGCCTTAGCTATGGGTGTAGTTCCAGGGATTAGATGAATTCTAAATTCTACTTCCCTATCTGGTGGTAATCCAGGTAGCTTTTCTGGGAATACATCCGGGTATTCTGATACTACTGGAATTTTCTTAAGTTCCTTATTTTTAGTGTTAATGATTACCGAAATCATATACACTATTCATTGTTTCCGCTCATAACTAGCAACTTTCATTACTGAAATGAACTTCATTGGTTTATGCGGCTTATCTCCTGTAACCATAATTACCTCTCCTGCGGGTGTATGAATTTCTTTGGAATTTTTATCACAGAGGATTCGAGCATGGTTGGCTACTAACCAATCCATTCCTAACACGAAATCTAATCCGACTAAATTCATAGGTAGCAGGTTTGCAGAAAATTCATGTCCTAAAAGTTCTATCTTCCCTTCTTGGAGAACTTTATCTATTTTAACAGAATTACCATCCGCCGTTTCTACCGTAAAAACTTGCCTAAGTTTGGTTAAAGGTTGGTTAAGAGCTTGGCAGAATGAAGTACTTATAAAACTTTGGTTTGCACCATAATCAAATAATACTTTTGCATAAACGTCATGTACAAGGAACGTACCAGCTATCACATCGGGAATTAGATCTGCTTCTTGTGTTGTCAGCTGAAAGGCTCTTGCGTTTTTCTTATTATTTCCTTCAGCAGGTTTGGCCTTGTTGTCAGCTGGCTTGACCAGTTTAGGGCATTCTGGTCTAAAATGTCCAACTTCTCCGCAATTGTAGCAGATCTTTGATTTCCTCCTGCACTCCTCTTCTCGATGCCCCGGTGCTTTGCAGAAATTACAATTTTCTTGACATTTACCAAAATGTTTCTTTCGACAGTTTCTGCAGAATGGAGGTGTGGAAGCTGGCCCATTTCCCTTTTTCTTGAAGGTATTACCCCCACAGAACCCTTGGGTAATCTTTTGGGCTAATTCCTTTTTCCTGTTTTCTTCTCTCGTGCATACCAGTCCGTCAGTCAAGGTGTTGGCCAATTCAACTACATCGTCAATCGTGCGGGGTCTCGCAGCCTTGACTATATCGCGAATCTCGCTAATTAATCCCCAAATGTAGTGAGAAATAAGCACCGGTTCTGGTGAAGCTAGAGTTGGTACTATTCTAGCATACTCGAAGAATTTCGAAGTATACCCTCGACAATCAACGTCCACCATCCGGTGATTCAGGAACTTATTCGTCATTTGTTCCTTTTCATAGGAGGGACAAAACTTTCTTTCCACCCATTCCTTAAATTCCTCCCAACTCATGGCATAAGCCACGTCACTTCCCTTAGCTTGTAACATCGTGTTCCACAATTCTAACGCCTCTTTCTTGAAAAGGTGGGATGCATACATAACCTTGTCTTCCTCTGCGCATTTACTGATTTTAATTACTGCTTCGGTCTTTTCTAACCAACGCAGTGCGGTAGTTGCCCCTTCATTTCCTGCAAATTCGATTGGCTTACAGGCAAGAAATTCTTTATAAGTGCAACCAGGTGTTGCAACTTTCATTTTCTTAAGTATTAGGGCTTGAATCACATTATTGTTATTATTGCCGCCTCCATTTACATTGTTGCTGAAATTATCATCGCGAGTGCGTTTACTATGGTTGGCTTGAGAAGGTTCAGCAGGATTCTTAACAGCAGCGTCGATTGCAGGGATAGCGTTGGCTATTCCCTGAGCAACGATATTTTCTATATCTTGCCTATTATGGAAATGGTCTTCATTATTGGGTTTAGACTGATTAACTTCATTTGCCGGTTGATTTTCTGCGTTTTCCATCTGAATCATTAACAATATATATATATATATATAGAGGCCGGTTAACGTACAATACCTCTTATCCTACATTATGTACGCGATGCCCACAGCCGTACGATCTTCAATCCATCAAACGCGGGCAAAACTAATTTATATCATTAAATTAACCAAATTAATATACATAAAACTAACCGCGAAGGATAAAAATCGATAATTTCTCTATCAAAATCCCAGCAATTTCGTTCGGTACCTTCTTCTTCTCCAACCGACTCTTCTGCAAATTCAATATCAAACATGGGGAACTGGTTTACATATCATACTTTTGTTCGTGTAGCAGCTTTTTGTTAAAAAAGATTGTAGCAAAGATTCTTTTTTCCAAAATCTTTGTTTGTATATTATAATGTTATTTATTGCTCTGATGCAAAAGTTTTTGGATTATTGCTCTGATGCAAAGTTTTTGGATATGATTACCCTAGTGGCTATGATGGTGATATGGGGGTCATCCTAATGTAAATTATGATTTCGCATGTTATTCAATTTTAATTCGCATGTTATTTTTTTTTTTTTTTGGAATTTGATTAATTTATTCAAATTCGCATGTTATAATTTAATTTCGCATGTTACAAATTATATTTTTGGAATTTGAAAATCAACATGCGAAATTGGTAAAAAAAAACATGCGAATTCATAAAAATTATCACACGCGAAAATTGTTATAAAAAAACAACTTGCTATTTCATCAAAATTATCACATGCGAAATTGGTACAAAAAAAACATGCGAATTCATAAAAAATTATCACATGCGAAATTGTTATAAAAAAAACAACATGCGATTTTAAAAAGCGGGAAGATGATCTGACGGCTGAGATTGAAGCGTACGTAATGTACGATAAGCAATATTGTACAGTACTCTTTACCTATATATATATATATATATATATATATATATATATATATATATATATATTACTGCCACAAAATGGATAGCAACCAAACCCAATAGAGCAATCACGGAAACAATTAAGTCAACACGCATAGCCAAAATCGTCGTCCTTGCGACATTATATTTTTATATAATATTATGCATCAGTACAAACCATATATTTTACAGATACGTTATTTTAATATTATTATACATTAAATTATATATATATATATATTATACAAAAAAAATTTAACTTCAGTTAACTGGCTTCTCAGAAACGACGCTCCCTCTCGTCGTACTTCCACGTGATGTTTTCCCCCACTTCCTGAATCCGATTTCCCGCATCCACCAGTTCCTCACCGTATCGGCATAATTCGGCAACGTTCTCCGTGCTCATAGGTGGGAATGGTGCAGGTTCAAGATCAAACTGGGGAAAATAAACATTTGGGTTATTCATGAAATTCTGAAAATGCCAGTCGCTCGTCCACCACTCTTCCAACTGTCCTGTAAAAGGTTGTGGGTTGACAATCGAGTCTGGAATAGCAGGTTCCAAATTAACTGGAAGTTCTGATTGGGCGGGGAAATTGAAAAGGGTTTCGTCAGCAGGTCCGATGAGGTCACAGTTTGCAAGTTTTTTATCCAATTCTTCCCAAGGTGGCAACTCTTGGGCTTGACTAGAGCTCTCCCCTACTTCCTTTCCTTTTCCTTTTGGATCCTCCGTCTTTTTCACCTTTTGGGCAGCGGGCTTCTTCCTTCGTCCGCGTTTCCAGTCCATAATTCTCCTCCTCTTTTTAGGCTTGGGTTTCTCCTGTGGCTGTGCCTGAAACACTAGTGGCTCCTCAGTATCCGCCTGATATCCGGATTGGGTTCCTGTTGTATCCATATCGGTGGTTTGGATTGTAAAGTTTCGGAGTGCCTCCGACAGTTCATTGATGCTGTTAGCACACATGAAGAAACACACACAAATTTAAGTTAAAATTTTATTTGTTAAATTAAATTTTCACAGAATCACAGAATGGCAGTCTGAAAAAAAATTAAGTATTTCTAAATACTCAATTGACTTAAATCAGTGGCTCTGATACCACCTTTTTCTGTCACGGCCCCCGACCCGGTTTTACCTTGTTCAGAAGCCGCGGGACAGAAAACCCGTGGTATTAGTGTTTAATTAGGCAGCGGAAATTTTAACAGGATCATTTAAACTGAAAGCACCCATTTCTTTTTATTTCAAATTTTGGGATAAACCCCGTAATTTACAAAAAGGGAATTTCACTGGAAAAGCCGGCTATAGTATAATCCAAGTGACGCAATAGCTTAGGGCCACCATGTTTAATGGGCCTCAAAATTCTTTATAGTGTTTTGAGTTTTGATATTTTCTAAAATGATTAGGGAATGAAAACACCAAATGATTTCTAAGAGAAAGATGTTATGCCAAGGCTTATAAATCAACAATGAATTTATTTATTTATTGGCAAATTGGAAAATAATAATCCCATCTTTCTGAAATTGGCCGACAATAATCTCAAGTTAGTTATTAGCCAATAATAATCCGACCTTGTCCAATTTTTTTGTAAAATAGTCTGCCGTTAAAATAAGCTTAACGGAGTTAAGCATTTTTCCGAATTACAAACCAATGTTTTAGGGCTTTTGATCAGAACGAGGATACGAGTCAATTGATGTAAAACTTACCTCGAAATACTGCCCCTAACCCACGAAAACGGTGCTTCAATTCGGGTGTTTAACTTCCAATTAACAAAATTCAAGCCATTTCGAACACAATTTCGAGGTAAGTTTTACATCAATCGACTGGTATTCTCATTCTGATCAAAAGCCCTAAAACATCGGTTTGTAATTTGGAAAAACACTTAACTCTGTTAAGCTTATTTTAACGGCAGACTATTTTACAAAAAAATTGGACGAGGTCGGATTATTATTGGCTAATAACTGACTTGGGATTATTATCGGCCAATTTCAGAAAGATGAGATTATTATTTTCCAATTTGCCTTTATTTACATAGATTTTCTTATTTATAAACTTTACTCATATTGCTTTGATTTGTATAGTTGCTAACTTTTTAAATTCATTTATCAATCTTTATTATTTGTACTTTATTTGCATTGATTAGCTCCTTACTAATAATTTTCATGTAAAATAGAAGAGCTAAATGCCATTTTAGTCCCTGTGGTTTGGGTCATTTTGCCAGTTTAGTACAAAGGTTTCATTTTTTACCTGTGGGTCCAAAAAGGTTTCACTGTTGCCATTTTAGTCCACTGCGTTAACTTCATCCATTTTTCTGTTAACGAAAACGCCAATTCGGGCATTTTATATGGCCGAATTGCCCTTCTAGTTAACATAATTACATATAAAATGACCGAATTGGCCTTCTCGTTAACAGAAAAATGGATGAAGTTAACCCAGTGGACTAAAATGGCAACGGTGAAACATTTTTGGACCCACAGGTGAAAAATGAAACATTTGGACTAAACTAGCAAAATGGCTCAAACCATAAGGACTAAAATGGAATTTAACTCTAGAAATTGAAAGTACGGATCAAATTCTTTGCTGACAAAGGGCCTTGAATTCTTACTTCGCTTTGGGCCTCTAAAATAGTTGAGCCGATCCTGTTCACTGGGAAACCCCTTGGTTACAAAAACATGTTTATTTATTTATTGAGCCACTTTATCCAAGCTGGTAGTGCTACATGGCACTTTTCCTTGTTCACAGTAAATTACCTGAAACATGTTTAAAAAGATTTTATCAGCGGGGAAATACTGGCGAGTCATTCAATTTGTACAAAACGACACATTGTTATAATCTACAGTATTAAGAGCGATTACAATGTTTATATATCAATCAACTACCCAACGGTATTTGTCACTCGACCGTATCTGTGACTATGGTCATATCACCCATTGGCTAACCCGTTGTCCAATGGTGACGGATATCAGGTAATGTATACAAAACCCCACATACCGGCTGTAATTGAAGATTACAAAGACTTAATCCCTGTAATTATAACTTTGAAATAAATAGGGTTTTGGAAACAATTTGGTAAAAAGAGAATGACTCACATTGCAAGTTTAACTGGACAGATTTTGCCTACTGATTAAGCCTGGTAACCTAGTTAAATAATGCAAACGAAACTAGGTTAGTAACTTAATACAACATTTACGATAAGCTCACGAAATCAAAACCCCCACGACGAATGACAAAGTATAGCCCGATTTCAGGCAGCACTTAAACATCCATCGGATCGGTTTCAATCGATCGGACATTGTATCGTAGCAGTGATCGAGTTATTACCCTGTTATCGCAGCAGCGTTTTGACACTATAAAGTTGATTTCGAACAGAAAGAAGGCACTTTTTATGGAAATTTTCGAACACAGAGGAAAGGCCATGCAACGTCCAATTTATAGCTGATATTTGGGTTCTTTGCGGCCCGCGT
Organism: Helianthus tuberosus; assembly: GCA_030545235.1. NCBI lineage: Eukaryota > Viridiplantae > Streptophyta > Magnoliopsida > Asterales > Asteraceae > Helianthus > Helianthus tuberosus. The sequence continues at coordinate 154,185,978 of CM060371.1, read as the reverse complement.
AAGCCTAAAGGGAATCCTTCGCGGCCCGCGAGGGCCACCCTAGCTACGGCTAGGGCTGCCGTGTCACGGCGTAGGTTTGCTACGTGTCTGACACGTGGCCTTGATCGTTATCCGGAGTTGTGCCAAGCTGTCTCGCCCCGCGAAGACTTTCCTGAAGCCTTACGCGGCCCGCGACAGTTTATGAATTTTGGATTTTCTTGGTTTTCCATGAAATTTAGGGTTTTAGGGGTTCGGGTTTCTACTTATGAAGTGTTTTGGGACTTTTTTTTTGCAGGTCCTTACATAACATATCCTATAAACATATAATACACATAACACCCTAACTTAAACATTAGATCCTAACTAGAATTCTTAACCAACATTTGAAACTCAACTCTATACCCCCCCCCCCATCCTCACGGTTACAAGGTGGGCCACCCCACCTTGATTTTTCTCATTTGTTTAATAGATATGTCTTTTACTTTAGAGAACATATTATCCAAGAGGTTTAGTAGTGTTGGAAGTTTGTTTATAATAACCTTAAGTCCTACATTCTCTTTCATTTCACAAACACACCAACTCAAACTCTCCTCTCTTCCTCTCCCACTCACGGCCGAGATCAAGGGCCACCACCACCACCACCATCACTTTCATCACTTGTTATTCCATTCTTAAGTTATACAAAGGTGTAAGGAGCTTGATAAAGAAGCTAGGAGCCATTGGACGGTGAAGGACGTCTCTCAAGTGCTTTTAACCACCAAGATTATCATCATCTTCATCTTGAACCTCATCCCTAGCCTTGTGCTAGTAGTAAGGCCCTTCTAATCTCATTTTACATCTTGTTATGTTGGTTAAAAGTGTATGTAAAAGACTAATAATGAAGAACATAAAGAATCAAGAACATAATCACTAACATAAAGCTCTAAATCATAATGATCTATGTTGTTTATGTGCATATATGCTTCTTGATTGTTGATTGTTTGTGTTTATGGTGTTAAACATCATATGAAACTTGCTAGATTGTGATTAAACACATGATCTAGTAAGTGAGAGGATGATTATGTGATGAATCAAGATGATCATCCTTATATGTAAACATGAACTTGAAATATTAAGTGTTTTTTTTTTAAATGATGAAGTATGAAACATATTATTAGTCATGAACATGGATGATTTCAAAACTAGTTTTCTCAAGAAACTAAGTTTACTTACAAGATTTACATAAACATGGTTTTTAAAGAAACTAATCAAATTTTTAGTGATTAATCAAGTGTAGAAACATGTTATTAACAAGAAAAATTCAAGAAGAAATATTTTTAGAAAATCAATTTACAAGTTGTGAAAGACTAAGTTTCTCAAGAATGATGTTTTTAAATAAACAACCACACTTTAAAGGGTAACTAAGCTTACTTAACACCACACTAAGTTACTACAAATTTTTAAAAATTTTCAAGTTCATGAAGTAGTGTAATTGGTATGATTTTGGCACTTGGTAAGTATTGTTTGATTTGTTGATGAATTGTGATGATTTTTAAAAGAAAATGATATGTTTTGAAAGCATGGAAACCTCCATTTTAAGGGGGAAACTACGGCAAAAATTTTCTAGAATTTAAACACTTAGAAAAATATTTTTAAACAAGTGTTTACAAGTGAATTTTAACCATGATCTTTCAAATAAAACTTTCCATAATTTTTGTTACGAAAATTACAAATATTGGAGGTTGATTTTGTTAAATAAAAGTGACTAAATATGTAGTTAGGAAAATATATATTTAGATGTCACAATATGTGTGATTACCTGTATATTATGTGTATGAGTTATATTATTTTAGGACTTAAAATAATGTAACTCACCAAAATACCAAGAATTACATTACAAAATATTATCAAAAATGCCAAGATATAAATATATAAATTATACCCAAAATTTGGACAAACCGAACAAGGAATATAAATTACAAAATATTCCGGAAATAAATTCGTAAGTATATTTTGATAAACGGTATTTTGGAAACCAAGAGAACGAAAGTATGATTTTTATAATTATTACAAAAATATATCATATTTTTTACAAGGAGAAAATGTATTATTTTGGAGTAAAGAAAAATATATATGTTTTCTTGAATTACTAGAAAATATATTATTTTTGGAAGGAATATATATTTTCTTAAACAAATTTAGAATATATTATTTTTGGGTGAAAAATGGATTTATAAACATTTTCTACGTTAATCTTGAAAATATATTATTTTTGAGGTTTATATGAAAATACAAATATTTTTGCCAAGGAAGAAGTATAGATAATATTCTATAAATGATTTCTTAAAATATATGTATTTTAAGAATATATATTGGTGAATTTCAATTAAAAATAATATTCCGGAAAGTATAAATACAAAAATTAAGTATAAGAGTACTTAATAAATACAACAAAATACGTATTCACATACGTATAAATACACACCGGAATACGCCACATATGCTTGGCAAAATACACAAGTCTAAGAATACAAGTGTAAGTGTACCCATCCTTGGGGAAAGATATACATGTATAAATACGTAATGTGTCAAGTTAGAATATATTGTTTTAACAAATATTCCAATAATTAATAAATATAATTTAATTTAAAATATTTATTATTTTAACAAATAATTATATACTTTGGGATAATATTATGACACAAAGAAACGTAACTCAAAGATACTAAGTCATAACAAATAAGACTAAGTCAAGGCACGACACATCCGTCTAATAAACCGTAGCACGTGTGTAGGTAGTCGTGTGACCAAGAAGCAGCTTTGGAGTTATACTGAGTTATTAGATGCAAGACTGTGAGTTCATGTCCCCCCCCCCCTTTTCTTTTAATTGTTTTCAGTTTTATAACTTCGGGGGTGAAATACATGTTACAAATATTTAAGTGGTTACAAATTGTATGGTTAACTTAAGACCATTAATCCTTGGATAAGGACCGAGGGGCATGAGTGATAGATCTATTGGGTGTTGCGAGCTCCACCCTTGAGCCCGCGGGTTGGACCATGTGGTGACTATGTCGTTCTCGCCGGATGGCCCGGTACGAAATACGCATAAAAGGGTTGAGCCTTCCTACACCGTTGCACACATATTAATGACCTTGCAAATCATTAATTGATCTGTTCCTTGTTTCTTTCATACCGGGTTTACAAATACATACTTACAATGATTACAAGTTTATTACGAGCTCACATACAAAACACATGAATTCGCTTAACTTTTTTTGATGTTTTCAAACTACATGTATTTTAGGGAATTGATTATGGATCTGGCGGGCGTACAAGGATTTTCAAGTTGTGTCCTCAATAAATGATGTCATCCTCCATTGAAGGGTTTGAATCATGTATTTTATCCTTGATAGGATACATGGTTCAAAGCCTAGTTTATTTAGTGTCTTTTTTTAAAGTCCTTTATGGAACTTAAAACTTTGTTTGTGTTGTATTCTAAACTTGAAGTCTGTGTTTGGATTTAAAACAATGATGGTTGTAATATTTTGAAAACTTCTAAATGGATGAACATTGTGGTTTCTATCATATAGTTGGTTGTTATAGTTGAATGCAATGATGTTAAGCAAGTCACACGCAATCACGCTTTCGCAAAAGTCAGGGTGTGACAGTTTGGTATCAGAGCTTTGATTGTAGCGAACTAGGATTCCTTCTCGAGTCTAGACTACAATCATTAGGGCTCTCTCACGAAAATATTTTTACAAGACATTTTTCATTGCATACACAAAACGCCAAGATCCATGGAACACATGTTTCAAAAGGAAAGACAAGAAACACGATTGCAAGGTCACAATGGTGCTTTAGTCTGCATGGGGTAGACTAGGAAAGATAGAGGAAGTTTCATGGAGAATAATGCGATACATGATTAAGTGATGATTTTCTTTGTTTACATATGCTGAGTGTAGTGATTAACATATGTGCACATGTTATGATTATTATGTTACATGCACCATGTCTTCTTTAGAGAGTGGGTTATCTGATGCCCATGACCCGATGGCCATCCTTTCGGACGACGAGGTTATGCCTGAGACAGAGGTGTTCACATCAGACACCAAGAGCGACCCCGATATGTTGTCCGAGGATGAGGACGATTTCCAGCCATTCGCGCTACCAGATTTTGGCGATGATTTACCTATAGCTGATGGTGTTCCCATTGAGGATCCTTTTGATATTCCTGCTCCTGTTCATGATCACCTCATCATTGGTCACCCCGATGGTGAGCACTTAGTGGCCCCGATCCTCGATGCCATTCCTCTTGTGGTCATTCCTCCCGAGGATTGGCCTTTCGATGACTTGTTTGATAACGATGTCGATTTGTTTGTAGACGGTCCCCCAGCTGACGCCCAGGGTGATGGGGAGATTGTTGAGGATGTTGTTGCTGTACCACCTCCTGCTGTTCCTGTCATTGAGATATCTTCTGACTCCAGTTTGCATTCGGTTTCAAAATCCTTTGAGTTTGTGACATCCTTAGCCCTGCAGGCGGCAGGACTGCAGCGTTATGCCACCGATTCTGATGACGACACCTCTATGTCTGCTGCACCATCCCCTGCTCGAGACCCCACACCTCCACACGATCCAGAGTATGTCCACGAGCTAGCTCCTATTCATTTTGGTCAGCCTGATGTTGCACCTATTGACCCTGAGCCGATTCTTGATCCTGACCATGTTCCATTTGGATTACCAGATACTGCACCTCTTATTCCAGAACCGATATCTTCACCTGTTGATCTTCCTCTTGCTGAGCCATTTATTCCACCACCCCTACCCACTGATGTTGCTCCCCTCCCTCTTGTAGAGTCTGATGTTCGCCGCACTGATTTACCGATTGTTTTCTTACAGGACATCCCTGCACCCCGTCCAGGGGAAGGTACCTCGGGCCAGCCCCCGAGTTATGACCCTTTTGCTTCAGCAGCTTTTTCTCTGATCCCACAGGTGACACCTTTCACTCCCTTCACCTCTACACCACTTGACGAGCCATTCCGATGGTTCCCACCCTATACCATGCCGATCTCAGACCCCTACCATCCCTCACATTTTGTTGGATACACACGGGACGAGCGGCTTTTGTCGCTATAGTTGCAGTTTAAGATCTTGGGTCGCAGAGTTCTGGAGCTCGAGCTGACTCCTCCACGTCATCCACCTTGTCCCTGCCATTCTACTTTTGTCCCTCCACATTCATCATCATCTCCTTTTGCACATCCACCTGCTGCTCCTGCTCCTTTTCAGGGTTTTGATGCCCGTTTCCTTACTGTCGAGCAGCAGATTAGTTATTTGCTTCGCCGTGTGTATGAGCTCGAGGAGGAGCTTGCGCATGTTCGCAGCTTGCTTTTCTTCCCTCCTCCTCCTCCACCATCAGCATAGTAGGTTTTTGGTTTTATGCAGATGCATTACTTTTGGTGAGAGCACTACTATTGAGCCGAGATTGTGAAGACTTTTGAAGACCACTTTTGACTATGTGATTGTTGTATATTAACAGACTCATTTGACAAGGGTAGTGTGGCCCTATGTCCCTTTTGATGTGATACACTTGTAAACAATGTGATTTGTGGTTGGTAATTAATGAAAGCTCAATCGTCATGTTCTCACTAAACAGTTGTTGGGTTACATGTTTATGCTATGATTGTGATGTTGCATGATTGTTTGATATGATGATTGCTTATATATACGTATATACGACCTCTAGACAACTATTTATTTATTTATTTATTTAACGAATAAGATCTGACCTGTCCGAATCTTCTTATTAAAAGGAGAATGATGCCTCGAAGGAACACTGGTACCAATAACCTTCTGCCTACGACGGAGGCGGAATTACAAAAGCGCATCTCGCAGGCCATCGCACAGCACGAGGCCCTTCGCTCTGAACACAGCAGAGGTACCTCAGGGAATAACCCACCCAACAGTAATGTTTAAGTTACTTAAGACACATTACAATTCGTTTGGACATTTCCAAGTGTGCTTTGCTAATGCTTTCTGTGAATGATGTTGCTGGTGTACAGGCTGTACCTATAAGCAGTTTTTGGACTGCAAGCCCCTGAATTTCGATGGCACTGGGGGTGCCGTAGCCTTTGTGCGCTGGGTAGAGAAGACGGATTCTGTTTTGAGAATGAGCAAATGTACACCAGAGCATCAAGTCACGTACATTTCTGGGCTGTTTCTAGATGGAGCATTGTCATGGAGGAACCTTCAGGTTCAGACGTTAGGTGAGGCTGCTGCGTATGCTTTGACGTGGAATGAATTGAAAGAGTTGATGCGTAAAAAGTATTGTTCTCGGGCGGAGATCCAGAAGTTGGAAACTGAATTCTGGAATTTGAAAATGGAAGGTCCAAAGGTGGCTGAGTATGTGCAGAGATTTCATGATTTGTCTAGAGTGGTTCCTTATTCGGTAGAGCCAGAGTTTAAGAGGATAGAACGTTTCATATGGGGATTGCCACCCCAGATTCTGAGCATGGTGACAGCTTCCAAGCCACCAACTATTACTGAGGCAATCCACTTGAGTTTGGCACTGACTGAGGAAGCCGTTAGATTGGGAAAGTTCTCGATTTCTGAAACAAAGAAGAAAGAAACCCATGTGGAGCCGTCTGGGGAGAACAAAAGAAAGTTTACGAACTTCAAGAAGGGTATTCGGGCGAATAACAACAACAATGCCAACAAGCGCAGAGACGCTAATCCGCCAGCTGAGGCACAGATTGGCGGGGGGAATGCTGAAATCAAGGGAAGAGGGTACATGGGTACCCTACCTAAGTGCGACAATTGCCAACGTCATCATACCGGACGATGTAGGTATGGCAAATGTGATAACTGTGGCAAAGTGGGGCATGCCAAGGAGACGAGTTGGCATGGTGCTGGTCATGGAAATGGAGGTCAAGGTGGAAATGGAAACCGCGGTAGGTATGGAAATCAGACGGGAAATCGAAACCAGGGAGGAAATGGAAATTTTGGTGGAAACGGGAATCATGGTGGCTATGGAAACCAAGCTGGTAACGGAAATCGTGGAGGAAACAACAACAACAACTATTAGGGCGGAAATGGTAATGATCAAGGACGTGGTCAAGGTTGTTTTAACTGCGGTGACATAAGGCATTTCAGGAAGGATTGCCCCAAAAATAACCAAGCTCGTGGAAAGGTGTTCACAATCGGAGCTAGGGAAGCACGCCAGGATCCAAACGTGGTCACTAGTACGTTCCCTATTAATCAACACTATGCATCTGTGCTATTTGATACTGGAGCCAATTTTAGCTTTGTATCACTAGAATTTAAGAATATGCTTGGTTTAGTTGCAAGTAAGTTAGACATCCCGTACTCGATAGAACTGGCTAATGGAAAGCTAGTAGAAGCGAATGAGGTGATTAGAGGCTGTGTTATAGAGCTTGGAGAGCGGGAGTTTCCGATAGATCTTTTTCCTGTTGACTTGGGAAGCTTCGATGTCGTAGTTGGGATGGATTGGTTGCCTAGCAACCGTGCAGAGATAGTATGCCATGAGAAGATCATTCGCATTCCGATGGCGAATGAAGAGACGATCGTGATCCACGGAGAGAAGCATGACACGCCTTTGCGGATTATTAGTTGTTTGAAAGCGTGAAAGTTTCTACGTAAAGGATGTATTGCCTTCTTAGCCCATGTTATGGATAAGGAAGCCGAAGAGCCGAAGCTTGGAGATTTCCCTGTGGTAAGGGAATAACATGAAGTCTTCCCTGAAGACTTACCAGGATTACCTCCACAACGACAACGCGAATTTCACATTGACTTGGTTCCAGGTGCTGTGCCTGTAGCTAAGGCACCTTATCGACTTGCGCCTTCAGAGATGCAAGAGTTATCAACGCAGCTTCAGGAGTTACTAGACAAGGGATTCATTAGGCCGAGCTTCTCACCTTGGGGAGCTCCAGTGCTGTTCGTCAAAAAGAAGGATGGTAGCTTTCGAATGTGCATCAACTATCGGGAGCTGAACAAGCTAACCATCAAGAATCGGTATCCCTTGCCGAGGATTGATGATTTATTCGACCAACTTCAAGGATCAAGCTACTATTCCAATATAGATCTTCGATCAGGTTATCATCAGTTGCGGATTCAAGAGGAGAGTACACCGAAGACTACCTTCAAAACTCGTTATGTACATTACGAGTTTTTAGTGATGTCGTTTGGGTTGACTAATGCACCGGCAGTGTTTATGGATTTGATGAATCGGGTGTGCAAGCCATATCTCGATAAATTTGTGATCGTATTTATCGATGATATTTTGATTTATTCGCAGACGAAGGAAGATCATGAACAACACCTCAGAGCCATTCTAGAGATGTTAAAGAAGGAAAAGCTCTACGCTAAGTTTTCAAAGTGTGAGTTTTGGATACGCGAAGTACAGTTCCTCGGTCACGTGGTGAACGAGAATGGTATTCATGTGGATCCCACAAAGATTGAGGCAATCAAGAACTGGGAAACTCCGAAGACGCCGACTGAGATTCGATAGTTTTTGGGTTTAGCAGGGTATTATCGCAGGTTCATTGAAAATTTATCCAAGATAGCTCAACCGTTGACCTCCCTTACTCAGAAGGACAAGAAGTATGAATGGGGAGACAAGCAAGAAGAAGCTTTTCAGCTGCTCAAGAATAAGCTATGCGATGCACCTATATTATCCCTACCCGAAGGCACCGACGACTTCGTGGTCTATTGCGACGCCTCATGTCAGGGATTAGTTTGTGTGCTCATGCAACGCCAAAAGGTTATCTGTATGGTACTCGATGTACTATTTTCACGGACCATAAGAGCTTCAGCATATATTTGATCAGAAAGAGCTTAACATGAGACAGCGACGTTGGGTTGAGTTGCTAAATGATTATGACTGCGAAATCAAGTATCATCCTGGAAAGGCGAATGTGGTAGCAGACGCCTTAAGTCGAAAAGAAAGGATCAAGCCCATAAGGGTTCGGGCCTTAGAGATGATTATTCAGACGGATCTCACTTTGCGTATACGTGCTGCACAAAAAGAAGCTCTTAAGAAATAGAACATTAAGGCTGAATATCTCCGAGGAATGGAGAAGAAGTTAACGCCCAACGAGGAAGGAACCTTGTATTTCATGGGACATATTTAGGTTCCGCTTTTTGGTGGTATTAGAGAAGTTATTTTTGATGAAGCTCATAAATCGAGGTACTCGATCCATCCATGATCGGACAAGATGTACCAAGATCTGAAGGATTAGTATTGGTGGCCAAGACTTAAGAGTGATGTTACCATTTATGTTGGGAAGTGCCTAACTTGTGCCAAGGTAAAGGCCAAGTATCAGAAGCCTTCAGGCCTCTTGCAACAGCCAGAAATACCCATGTGGAAGTGGGAACAGATCTCGATGGACTTCATCACAAAGTTACCAAGGACTCCCAGAGGTCATGACACGATTTGGGTAATAGTAGATTGGTTGACAAAGTCTGCGCACTTCCTACCAATACGAGAAAAGGATAGCACAGGGAAGCTAGCTGAGCTTTACCTCAGGGAGATAGTAGCACGTCATGGAGTGCCTATCTCGATAATTTCAGATAGAGACGGATGGTTTGTGTCAAGGATTTGGCAATCCTTTCAAGAAGCTTTTGGTTCTCAGTTAAATCTGAGTACAGCCTTTCACCCGCAGACTGACGGACAGAGCGAGAGAACTATTTAGACGTTAGAAGATATGCTCTGTGCTTGTGTAATGGATTTGGGTGGCAGTTGGGATACTCATCTACCTCTGGTCGAGTTTTCCTACAATAACAGCTACCACACGAGTATTCAACCCGCACCGTTCGAAGCTCTCTATGGACGTAAATGCCGCTCACCATTATGTTGGGCTGATGCTGGTGATAGACAGATGGTTGGTCCCGAACTGTTCCAGGAAACGACTGATAAGATCATGCAGATCTGAGAACGCATCAAGCCAGCTCGTGATCGACAGAAGAGTTACACGGATCAGAGGTGAAACCTTTGGAATTCGAAGTAAGTGATATGGTTTTACTGAAAGTCTCACCTTGGAAAGGTGTAGCACGTTTTGGGAAACGTGGCAAGTTAAACCCACGTTACATCGGGCCATTCAGGATATTGGAAAAGGTTGGTACGGTATACAAGTTGGAGCTACCAGAGGAACTACACGGTGTTCATGATACATTCCATGTATCTAACCTGAAGAAGAGTCCAACTCAAGAGACGGTTATCATCCCTGCGGATAAAGTGCATATTGATGACACTCTCCACTTCACTGAAGAACCCATTGAAGTTACAGATTGGAAAGTTAACAAGACTCGGAGGAGTAGTGTTAAGCTTGTCAAGGTTCGTTGGAACGCACGTCACGGCCTAGAGTTTACTTGGGAGCGTGAAGATCGTATGAAATCGAAGTACCCACATTTGTTCCCTAACTCCCCTTCAACCAATAGTGCAGCTTAAAATTTTGGGACGAAATTTTCTTAACGGGGGGGGGGGGGGGAATGTGACAATTGTTCAAAATTTCATGTATCCGTACAATATTTAAATAGTAATTAGTGACTTAATAACTGTGTTGATTTAAATTAATGACATGAATGCTTTCTGATTATTGTCATAATACATACATGTGCATCACATATTGCATGATGTCATATCATTATTGCATGCAACACTTTATGATTCAAATGATACATGAAACAAAGTTAGCACAGTTATCAGAAAAATCAGAAATGCTGACGGGAGTTCAGTACTTAGACAAACATGGTATTAAGACACAGAATGAGCCAGAAACCAAGAGTTACACTAGTATAATATGTAGGAAAGTAAGGATCATAAAACTGTCTTCCTAATGATAGTTTAAGTGTCAGAAAGTGCCTAAAACTCACACTAACTGCAGAATTCTGCAAAATTCAGCAAAAATCAACATTTAAACAACTAAATATTATGCAGAATTATGGTTAAGTGGTCCAGAATGCCTTCCTAAGTGTTAGGAATCGAAACTGTCACAAAAGGTAACATAAAGCACACTAAACGGCATAGTTTAGCACCTTAACGAACCAGTAACCAACCGAACAACCGGACACTACCCGAAACACCAAATTTTCACTAGAAGCATTGTTTTATCGTTTCCAAGCAAGTTATGGTCCCCGAACATCATAACATATCCTATAAACATTAGATCCTAACTAGAATTCTTAACCAACATTTCAAACTCAACTCTATACCCCCCCCCCCATCCTCACGGTTACAAGGAGGGCCACCCCACCTTGATTTTTCTCATTTGTTTAATAGATATGTCTTATACTTTAGAGAACATATTATCCAAGAGGTTTAGTAGTGTTGGAAGTTTGTTTATAATAACCTTAAGTCCTACATTCTCTTTCATTTCACAAACACACCAACTCAAACTCTCCTCTCTTCCTCTCCTACTCACGGCCGAGATCAAGGGCCACCACCACCATCACTTTCATCACTTGTTCATCCATTCTCAAGTTATACAAAGGTGTAAGGAGCTTGATAAAGAAGCTAGGAGCCATTGGAAGGTGAAGGACCTCTCTCAAGTGCTTTTAACCACCAAGATTATCATCATCTTCATCTTGAACCTCATCCCTAGCCTTGTGCTAGTAGTAAGGCCCTTCTAATCTCATTTTACATCTTGTTATGTTGGTAAAAAGTGTATGTAAAAGACTAATCATGAAGAACATAAAGAATCAAGAACATAATCACAAACATAAAGCTCTAAATCATAATGATCTATGTTGTTTATGTGCATATATGCTTCTTGATTGTTGATTGTTTGTGTTTATGGTGTTAAACATCATATGAAACTTGCTAGATTGTGATTAAACACATGATCTAGCAAGTGAGAGGATGATTATGTGATGAATCAAGATGATCATCCTTATATGTAAACATGAACTTGAAAGATTAAGTGTTTTTCTTGAATGGTGAAGTATGAAACATATTATTAGTCATGAACATGGATGATTTCAAAACTAGTTTACAAGATTTACATAAACATGGTTTTTAAAGAAACTAATCACATTTTTAGTGATTAATCAAGTGTAGAAACATGTTATTAACAAGAAAAATTCAAGAAGAAATATTTTTAGAAAATCAATTTACAAGTTGTGAAAAACTAACTTTCACAAGAATGATGTTTTTAAATAAACAACCACACTTTAAAGGGTAACTAAGCTTACTTAACACCACACTAAGTTACTACAAATTTTTATAAATTTTCAAGTTCAAAGTAGTGTAAATGGTATGATTTTGGAACTTGGTAAGTATTGTTTGATTTGTTGATGAATTGTGATGATTTTTAAAAGAAAATGATATGCTTTGAAAGCATGGAAACCTCCATTTTAAGGGGAAACTATGGCAAAAATTTTCTAGAATTTAAACACTTAGAAAAATATTTTTAAACAAGTGTTTACAAATGAATTTTAACCATGTTTTTTCAAATAAAACTTGCCATAATTTTTGTTACGAAAATTACAAATATTGGAGGTTGATTTTGTTAAATAAAAGTGACTAAATATGTAGTTAGGAAAATATATATTTAGATGTCACAATGTGTGTGATTACTTGTATATTATGTGTATTAGTTATATTATTTTAGGACTTGAAATAATATAACTCACCAAAATACCAAGAATTACAATACAAAATATTATCAAAAATGCCAGGAAATAAATATATAAATTATACCCAAAATTTGGACAAACCGAACAAGGAATATAAATTACAAAATATTCCGGAATTAAATTCGTAAGAATATTTTGATAAACGGTATTTTGGAAACCAAGAGAACGAAAGTATGATTTTTATAATTATTACAAAAATATATCATATTTTTAAAAGGAGAAAATGTATTATTTTGGAGTAAAGAAAAATATATATGTTTTCTTGAATTACTAGAAAATATATTATTTTTGGAAGGAATATATATTTTTTTAAACAAATTTAGAATATATTATTTTTGGGTAAAAAATGGATTTATAAACATTTTCTAAGTTAATCTTGAAAATATATTATTTTGAGGTTTATATGAAAATACAAATATTTTTGCTAAGGAAGAAGTATATATAATATTCTATAAATGATCTCTTAAAATATATGTATTTTAAGAATATATATTGGTGAATTTCTATTAAAAATAATATTCCGGAAAGTATAAATACAAAAATTAAGTATAAGAGTACTCAATAAATACAACAAAATACGTATTCACATACGTATAAATACACACCGGGATACGCCACCTATACTTGGAAAAATACACAAGTCTAAGAATACAAGTGTAAGTGTACCCATCCTTGGGGAAAGATATACATGTATAAATACGTAATGTGTCAAGTTAGAATATATTGTTTTAACAAATATTCCAATAATTAATAAATACAATTTAAGTTAAAATATTTATTATTTTAACAAATAATTATATACTTTGGGATAATATTATGACACAAAGAAACGTAACTCAAAGATACTAAGTCATAACAAATAAGACTAAGTCAAGGCACGACCCATCCGTCTAATAAACCGTAGCACGTGTGTAGGTAGTCGTGCGACCAAGAAGCAGCTTTGAGTTATACTGAGTTACGAGACGCAAGACTGTGAGTTCATGTCCCCCCTTTTTATTTTAACTGTTTTCAGTTTTATAACTTCGGGGGGGGTGAAATACACGTTACAAATATTTCAGTGGTTACAAATGGTATGGTTAGCTAAGGAATGAACTGTTAGATCATGTGAATGGGTAGGCGTTAACTTAAGACCATTAATCCTTGGATAAGGACCGAGGGGCATGAGTGATATATCTATTGGGTGTTGTGAGCCCCACCCATGAGCCCGCGGGTTGGACCATGTGGTGACTATGTCGTTCCCGCCGGATGGCCCGGTACGAAATACGCATAAAAGGGTTGAGCCTTCCTACACCGTTGCACACATATTAATGACCTTGCAAATCATTAATTTATCTTTTCCTTGATTATGGATCTGGCGGGCGTACAAGGATTTTCAAATTGTCTCCTCAATAAATGATGTCATCCTGAATTGAAGGGTTTGAATCGTGTATTTTATCCTTGATAGGATACATAGTTCAAAGCCAAGTTTATTTAGCGTCTTTTGTTAAAGTCCTTTATGGAACTTAAAACTTTGTGTTGTATTCTAAACTTGAAGTCTGTGTTTGGATTTAAAACAATGATGGTTGTAATATTTTGAAAACTTCTAAATGGATGAATATCGTGGTTTCTATCATATAGTTGGTTGTTATGGTTGAATGCAATGATATTAAGAAAGTCACACGCAATCACGCTTCCACAAAAGTCAGGGTGTGACAGGTACTGGGTCAGGGTATCGAGGTATGGGGTGTCCATAAGGGTATGGTTGCATATTATACTCTGCTTATACCAGTCACTGTTCCAGAATGGGTCTAAAGGGTTCAAGTCAGTATACTGAGCTATGGGACTTGGTGGGGGAATTCTGGGGATCTCATAGGGGTCAACATCTGGGATTGGGAACTAGTCTTCCTGGTTTGGTTCTAGCATTTGTTGATCTAGGAATAAGGGTAACAGTGGTGGTTCAGCTATTCGGTTTAGGTTAGAGTCTACTGTGGTAGTGGCTAGCATATGGAAATATGCCAATTTTCTATCAGGTTCCTCTTCCCACAGTGGTCTATTGACTGCTTCTTGAGTTTGGGTATTCACTTCCCTATTGGCTTTTACTATTGCTCTTTGTTGTTGTAATTTCTTCATCCTCTTTCTTCTCTCATGCGCTCCTCTATTAAACCATCCTCTCTTTTTAGAAGGGAATGGTTCCTCATATTGTGCCTTAAAAATAAATATTCCTTCCTCAGTATCAGCTGAGTATCCTGAGGGATTTGGCTGAGATGAGGTTCCTTCATCTTTTAGGGAACTAGCTAATTGGCGATAAGCGTCTGATGTACCTTGCTCACTCATACTGTAAACTAACAATTTGTCAAATAACACAAAATAATAATATACATATTTACACATAATCACATCATTTATTTCCAAACACAATTTATTTAGAATTTAAGTGTCAGCAGAACACTTCATTGGCTTAAACCAGTGGTGTAACAACCCGCTTATCGCTCTTGTTACTCTCGTTACGCCTAGCACCCGAGATTCGAATCATAATGTAAACTATAACGCTTACAACGCCATTTCGCATATTTTCACACACGCTATATCACAACACATACGCTTATAATGCTAACGCATACACTATTACGCTATTCGCTATCGCTCAACGCAACGCAACGCAACGCAAACTCGAAACACAGTTACTTATGCTATGACCTATTAAAGTATATTATATTACTAGTATGTATATAAAAACATCTGGGTATTTAAAACTTGTTGAAACGCACACTCACGGGCACGCGCAATTCGACTATCGCACTGAAACACAACGTACACGATACTACTTATCTCGTTAAAACGCTTAATGTACTTACAGCAATTAACGCAACAAAACGTATCAAACGAATAGAAAGTTGGTAAACTAACTCATCCGTCAGGATGGGGCTCATCGGTCAGGATGGAGCTCATCCGTCAGGATGGCCATCCGTCAGGATAACCATCTGAATGGAAGCTGTCCGAATGGACATCCGGCCGAATGGACATCCGTCCGGATGACCATCCGATCGGATGGCCATCCAACGAAAAGCCCATTCGACCGAATAACACCTCGCACTCTCCACCGCCTTAACTCTCTCTCACCTCTATAAATAGTACCTGTACACTCATTTTCACTGATTTGACATCTCCATCCGACCACCCACACTCAAGTCACTCTCAGTCACTTCTAATCACGATTCAAGGCTATTTCGTAAGTATTTCTCCTCAAATCTTGTACAACCATCATCACTAATCACTTCTACATCATCTTCTCCATCAAAATCACCCACAAACACTAACATTTTCCCTGAAATCACTGATTCGGACCCCTTAAAGGTGTTTTCCACTCGTTTTGCTCTTGCAACCCGTTGTGGAACATCATTTAATCAAGATTGGTTCCAGATCTAAAGGATTTCACACTTTTTCAACTAAGTTATGCAAGATTTCAACACTTCTTCATCTATTTTCAACTTTTCTTCAACTTTTCTATACAAAACACATGGAATCTAGACTCAATCAGACTCTTGACTCGTTCCTTAGTCAAGAGTCGGGTTGAAAACGGATTTCCACCGAATAGATGGACCGATTAACTGGTCAGACATGAAACTTCATCAAGAACAATGAGTCTGGTCGAATGGGCTGAGACCACTCGACCGAATGAGCTGGACTTGGTGTTTCCGTTGTCTGACACGTCGTCACGCCATCTCCGTTAACTTGAAAATGTTTACTTGAAAATTTTTACAAAAACTTCAAACTACAGTCTGCAATTCACTCGAACAGCCATCCGTCTGGATGACCATCTGTCCGGATGACCATCCGTCCGGATGGAACCCATCCGTCCGGATGCACTGCTACAACACTTAACCCACTTTTACCCCATTCGACACGCTGATTCCGACCGTTCAGCCCTGAGGAATACTTATGCATCTGTTCCCATACACAGGCTGATCCGGTGCTCTCAACCATCCAACAAGATCGTGTTTATTTGTTGGACATGCACTGTGAGTATACTTGACCCCCTTTTAACACTTTAAACACACTTTTGGGGTGTAACATACGTTTATATCGAAAACACACTTATCAAAACGCAGTACACAATCTAAACTATGATCACATGCGAATGACTGACGTTCATATTTACACGTGATGCTTGATACATATGTGCTAGGACTTTTACTCATGATGTTCCAACTTAACTAGAATAGTACTATAGTTCGACTCACACCCGATGGGGTCTAGTTAAGACAAACTCGCACTCGCAAACACACATCGCAGTCATCTCGGGACTTAGTTGGTAGTTTTTGTCTTGTAGTTTATATGTTGTGTATCAAGTTTATGTATGTGGAAATTCGCAGTGCTTTTATCTACTGTATGCTATATTAAACTTGTATACTCGCCAATACATTTTTGTATTGACATTATTTTATGGTATGTTGTAGGTTAAACGCAGGTTATCTCAATCAAGATAGGCTACTTTAGAAACTCACCTAAAAATCTAGGTTGTCGGATTCGTATTGTTCGAGAGACATGAAATTTGTACGACTTTATGTGAAATATTTGTTTATTAGTATGGGATAATGAACTTGTTAAATATTGTCGCTAAATTAGTTGTTATGGATTCTCTTGAGCAATCTGATTCGCCTAGTGTCGCGCCCCGATGATTCCGCCATCATTTGGGGTGTGACAGATTGGTATCAGAGCCATAACTATAGGGAATTAGGTAGGATTGTATGATCTGACCTAGTCTATAGTCTAAGTACCAAACCAACCATCTTGGTGCGAGCCCACAAGCAGACGCTTCGTACGAACACGCGCACTCTAGCTTCGTACGAACTCTCATGTTGTGGCTTCGTACGAATGGATTATTCTCTATGGATTCTAAAATGCTTAAATATATAATGCACTTTCATGCGAGGGTAGCTTCGTACGAAGGGAGCCTTTCCTAAGGCTAAATACTATAATGCCTTTCCTAATGCTAACACAATATACATGTTTGAAGTACTCGCATAACGCAAACGAGTGATTGTGTCGAGATTAGGTGTGAAAACTACGAACTCTCGATGAGATCACTCACTCAGCGCATTATTCTTAGCACGAGAATCTTTCATTGAGTCAGGAGTGATATCCATATCTCAACGAAAATCTCTATTTCTATCTATTGGTTGTTCGTACCACAGCTAGGAGCGAAGTTGTTAAGTCAGGGGTGAAACCCGTATCTTAATAACTCGTTCCAGTCCCTAAAATGGTTTTCAAAAGATCTCACCAAAGTCTCGACTGTTCCGATGACTCAAGTCACGTAGTAACTGGAAGAATGAATGCCGGTAGCCACACTAAGGTGAAAGCATAGTCTATAGGCCAGAGCGTGTACTCGAACTCGTTGGGAATAGTTGAATCACTTTGAATGGTCGACGCCTCAAAACCCCGGGCACTCTATTTATACTAAGCCTACAATCGCCGATTTTTACGCATCATCGAATTGCTATGATGTCTTACGTGTCTTTTACGATTTAAAGCTTTCACGCATTATCAAGTTTATTATGTTTATGTGTTTTAAATTTACGATTTATGGTTTCATGTCTAGTGAAGAGCGGTAAAATCGAGAAGCTCTATACACTATCGCCTTTACACTATATCGAATGTATGCACAACTTGCACAGCCATCGCACTCTAAAACAAGAGCTAATTCTCACAACAAAACTAAATTCTAACGACTCGCTCTCTTAAACGCGTCCTCACGCCATCTATACGGTGTTTACATATGTGTGTAACCACATACTACATATATACATACATATAGGCTTATGTGAATACGTGAGAACCTAGGAATTCTATGCCTCCTATGTGAATACGTATTACTATATCAATGATAAACGAGTTTTACACGCTAATTATGACGCAACACAAAATCATTATGATCGAATCTCATTCCAAATCTCTTTGTCTAGATGCCTTCGAACGCTTCTACCTCATGACGTACAGCTAGAAGAAGAGCTAGACGAAACGCCGATAAGAGGATCGCCTCACTCGTGGCCAAGGAGGTGGCCAAGGTTATTCCTCAAATCGTTGCGCAAGTTCAATCTCTCAGCAACTCTCAAACTTTAGGAGACCCCAAGACCATCGCGCCAAGATCTACTTTCTCCTTCAAGCACTTCAAAGCTTGTGGTCCAATGGACTTCATAGGTGAAGAAGGTGTATCTCAGCTATTTCAATGGTTTGATGCCATCGAGGTTACCCTTCATCAGAGTGGGTGCCCCGAGCATTTCCGTACCACATGCGCTACCTGAGTATTTCAATCAAGAGCCCTCGACTGGTGGACAACCGAGTGTAACAAATGTGGGAACGATGCAGCCTACGCACTCTCCTGGGATGAGCTGAATGAGCTCATGAAGGAAGAGTACTACCCTCGTCACGAAGTTCAAAAGCTAGAAAACGAATTTTGGGATACCAAGCAAGTTGGAGGTGACAACAACGGCCTCACAGCAAGATTCAAACAGCTTAGCATTATCTGCCCAAGCGAAGTTGACACCCCCGATAAGGCTATCAAGAAGTACATCCATGCCTTGCCGGATTGTGTGGGCGATTTTGTCGAAGCTACGAGACATGCTACCATCGAAGAAGCCTATTTCTTGGCCGCAGAAATAAATGACAAGCGAATCTTGGATGGATTCTTCTCCAAAGACTCCACCTGGAAGGCTAACCAAGCAATCATCGTCAAGTCCACCGATGAATCTTCCGAGGAATCCTTCAAAGAATCCTCAGATGAATCCTCAAATGACGACGCACTACCACAAGACGCGCAGCCTAGCCTTAAGAGAAAAAGATCGAACCAAGATTGTCCAACAACTGAGCTGCCTCAACCAGAGCCTCTCCGAGCAGTCCCACTACTCCCAAAGCGTGCCTACACTGGAACTCTCCCCCTGTGTTACAAGTGTACTTATCATCATCAGGCAGGAGGAAGTTGTCACTATTACATCAATTGCAATTGTTACTGCCACTTCACCCGCCACTGCCGCAAAGGACTATGAAACCAAGGCATGCTAGCACTTCTAGCACCGCCAATGCAACCTGCAGAACCAAACGTCGCCGCAGCAGAAACTCCAACAGCAACCGCAGACCAATCAGGAGTCTTCAACATCAACACCGACCAGGCGCGGAACGATGTAGTTAACGGTATGATTCTCGACACTGTTACCTATATTTTATGATCGTTCTATCGATCGATGTCGCCTCAATTTGCGACGTTGACACACACTCTCTCTCTCTCTCGTATTCGCACTTAGTCTAAGTGCACACACAGAGTCTATTACTAGCACTATGTATATATATACAATATATCACGATATAATTGTTTTGTTACCCCACTATGCGCTCTTAGAATAAGGTACGATAAACGTGTAAGGAACAAACTAATCACGGGCGCACACGGGCTTATTTTGGTCAGTGCACGGAGATCGTAGTGAGTTCTAATGGTGCCATAACGTTAAAAGCATGGTTAAGCATGGTGGATACGCCGCTGGTACTTCCTATATATAAGCGTCTTAACCATGTCGACAAAGTATGACATCTATTCACGGGACGTAAGTGGTATGGTTTAAGCATGGTGGATACGTTGCTGGTACTTCCTATATATAAGTGCTTTGCCATGCAAACGAAGCTTCGTGAAGAAAATGCCATGCGGAGTTGAACGTTATTAGACCTCTAATGTTATGGTGGTTAATTTCAACACGCTAAACTCTTTCGCAAGGCGTAACATCTCAATCGCAACACTGCTAGACTTTTCGTAACTCTACAACGCAACACAATCGCATCGTCGCTGGAATCTATTACACTTCACTCTCGCTTTCCCTCTCAATGCTTAAACACTTTAACGCTTACCGCATCTATCACCCTCATTGCTTCAATACTCGCATCGCTTTTTCCTCTCGATGCTTATCGCTTATAGCTTACTGCCTACCGCTTATCGCTTATCAAACTTAGCATCCCTGCTACTTCGATATTTCTCATTCGCGCAAGCTCTCATCGATAACCGAGTTTACAATCCGCTTTTCACTCAATCTATTCGATTCTACCTCAAACTCGGTCCGACCCTCTATCGCTCGGACCGAGGAAATGAAAATCTATCCGTGTCATGTCGGCACGCATGACATCGCTCCACGAGACAGAAGTAATATGACCATAATGTAAACTATAACGCTTACAACGCTATTTTACATATTTTTCGCACACGCTATATCACAACACATACGCTTATAACTCTAACGCATACACTATTACGCTATTTGCTATCGCTCAACGCAACGCAAACTCAAAACGCAATTACTTATGCTATGACCTATTAAAGTATATTATATTACTAGTGATGTGTGCAAAATGCAACATATAAATTACATCAATTGTGGCATAAAACTAACCCTTTTTTAGTACTAATGTTGGAAAAAGTGTGTTTTTGTCTTCCTTTTGTATTTTCAGGATTAAATGAGCTCAAATTAACAAAAGAAGAAAAAAGGCAGCTAAATCTAACATAAATACAAGAAAAGGAATAAACGTGGCATGCCCGACCTCCCCGAAAGCATCTTCCCAAGCAAAATAAGAAAACAAGAGGTTGAACACGCCCCGTGCTCAGTGAGCACGGGGGCGTGCCCAAGTGTCAGCATAAAAGACAACGTTGTAGAAGCTTCCATCGCCCACCACGGGGCCGTGCTCAGCGTACACGGGGTCGTGGTCAACTATAAGATTCGCATAATCCAGGAAAATCTTGATAGTACAGATATGCTTCTGCACACGAGGTCGTGCCCAGCGGACACGGGGTCGTGGTCAACTAATAAAGACAAGAGCAATTAATGAAGAAAGAGAAGGATGTGGACACGGGGCCGTGCCCACTGGACACGGGGCCGTGCCCGAGCTTCTGTTCAACCTATAAATAGGAGTGCTTGGCTCAAGCTCAAACCATCCCTTGGCACACCACCTCTCTCACACTTCACCCACCACCACCATAACACCATCATCCACCACCATCATCCATTGTCCATCATAGAGTGTGTGAGTCGTCTCGGGATCCAAGATTGATCGTAAGAGTTCTTGACAATCAAGGCCATGTTTGCCTAAGTCTCTTACATCACTTGGTGAAGACAAAGTGTCTAGTGTAGTACTTTTTATTTTTAATCTTTTCGCACTTTTTAATTGGTTATGTATTAATGACTTTAATAACTAGTTTCTTATGTTGAAGGTGATTCTTCCTTATCGTTTGTCCGTGGTGTCTTGGCATTATTTTACTGTCTATATAAAATAAAAGATTTTCACCATTCATATCTCCACGGTCTATATGGAGGTATGTTGGCTACCTGGTCGGGGGTTAAGGGAACGGTTTGGTAAGAGGCTTGCCATTGTTCAGTGTATAGATCCTGCAAAGGACCTGGGTCAAATTTAGTAGGACCTCCTTCAATACTTAAACGGTATTGGATGGCGGGGGTCCAAACTCTTTGATCCCCTCATAAGTTAAACTACTATTAAAACTTTAACCCCGCTACTTAGGACTGTATCCTAGCTGACTCAGACTACTTAGCCGAGGGTAACGTCGCCTTCAAAAGAGGGGCCTACCACATTATGCATTAATAACTTAATTAATTATCTTTCAATAATCCGACCCTTTAGGATTGTATCCTTGCTGACTCAAACTACTGGGTTGAGGGTAACGTCACCTCCAAAAGAGGGGCCTACTACAATAACTAAGATAATCTCTTAAATAGTGCAAAAGTGCGGAAATAATCAAAGGTTACACTAAACACGAGTCGGAGCCAAGTGATTCATCTTGTCTATCTGTTTTTCTTTTATTTTTATTTTTCAGCATTTTAGTTAGTTTTTATTTTCTTAGTTTAAAACATTTTTCTAAACTTTTTGATTTGATTAGACGTTGAGGATAAACCGGTACTAAAAGCTCTTGTGTCCTTGGACGACCTCGGTATCTTACCAACACTATACTACGCTCACGATGGGTGCACTTGCCCATATGTGTGTTTAGTGTTAGTAAATATCGTGTTTTATAAATTTAAAACTTGGCTAAAGAAAGTGTAAAAGGGCTTAAAATATACTTAAACTTATATACATACTTCACACGCATCAAGTTTTTGGCGCCGTTGCCGGAGTCACAAGGATTTTAAGAAAGTTAGGAATCAACGGCCTAATCGTTTTTCTTATTTTTCTTTTTTTTAGGATTTTTCTTAGTTTTTCAGCCTCTGCAGAACTCAGCACGGGCCGTGCCCGTGAACACGCCCCGTGCTCAATCATTGGAACTGGCAATCCTGTTTTAAGTCAGACAGTAAGCTGAACACGGGGCCGTGCCCACTCAACACGCCCCGTGCCCAAGATTCAGTTACTGAAAACAGAACCATAAGATCCCGGCGGTTGGTAATTTCTGACGCAAATATGAGTGATACTGATACTTTTTACTTTCGACACTCTTATGGTACGTGGTGTCAATTATGTGGTGGTACCCATAAGGAATTAGAATGTTATTTTCTAAATTATAAGCCCCACTATATAGACCCATCGTTTCCTTTTATCCTTAAGAGGGGCGTAAGTAAAAATAATCCATATCTCTCCCTCGAATGCTCCCAACCAGATTTTCTAGGAGAAATGCTTCTTGATGAATTATTTCAATTAGAAGATCTAATTCTTAATTAGTTAAAAGAACTTAGGATAGATTTCAATAATTTATCTCAAGATGATAACCAAGAAGAAGTGTTGGAATCGCATTCAAACAACTTCGTTGTCCCCGACGATACTTCTAACTCTAGTGAGGACTTGAGCGATAGTCGTCCCTGTGCCGATTGTGCCGTGAAGGACTCCCCATCGACTACGTTCGATGCATACATAGACCTGAGCGATTCGGCATACACCTTCTTTAACAAGAGCCCGGGAAAGGGTTGGACTTGTCCACCTACATATAGCATAGGAATCACCCTCACCGACAACCTCTTGCGTTCTCGTCTCAATCTAGAACAATTAAGGTATCTTAGGCACTTTGGGGTTGTTCCATCCAGTAAGGAACCACCCGATCCGGAAAAGTTCCTTAAAAATAGACAAACTTCATAATCAGCCCTTCGAAATGGGGCCATGCCCAGGTCAACACGCCCCCGTGTCCACCAATAGATTCCCTTCTGACTTTTTGTCAGAATACGGACAAAATGTGTCAGGATCTTGCCTGCACACGGGGCCGTGTCCAGCCGACACGGGGCCGTGTCCAGTATGCTGTCATTTTCTATAAATACAGCCAAGAATCCTGCACATTTGGACCATCCAGGGACAGAGATTTGAAAGGATTTTCTAACTTACCATCCTAGGTAGGTTCTAAAAGAAGTTTCTAACAAACATCTTGTCCCTTCCTCTTTTATCCATTACCTTCTTCTTCATCTTTCTTGCAACAACACCTCCATTGAAGCTTGATTTCAAGCTTTATTGTGATGTTTGTTAACTTTTTGTTCAAGGAATCTCGTTAAAAATAAGTTACACAACATTGTTTTAAGTTATTTCTGTTCAAAAACGCTTCATAAGTTGGGAAAATAATTTGAAACTTCAAGATTCCTTGTTCTAAAAAACTGCAGAAAGGTGAACACGGGGCCGTGCTCATTGAGCATGGGGCCGTGTCCGTGGTACTGTTTCAATAAAATGAACTATTTCTGGTTTGTTTTCGTAGAATGTCTAGCCAAAACAGTGGAATCTCTTTTGCGCACTCCAGAAACAGTCGAAGGGAAAGGAGGCCATCAATTGAAGCAACTCTCGTACGATACGTGATGGCGTTACGTGAAACTCTTGATGAGATGACTTCGGTAGAGGAGGTCCTGATAGACCATATAAATTATCTTACGGTGGGGTTGGAAAACAGTTTTCAAGAAATAAACCTCTTGCACCAGAGGTTAAACATTCTTGTAACACCTCCCATGGAACCCATCCTCCCTCAAGAGGATTGGAACCTAGCACTTGGAATCCACAATCCTACCGGTTGGGACGACATTCCAGCGGAACCTCCTCTTGAGGATCTACAAGAAGTCCCGGTGGAAGTTGCACCTCCTCAAACCGATGCTAATGAGCCCGCTTTTCTTCTCCCTAGGGAGATCGAAGAATGGCTTGCTGACGTGTGAGGAACCCATGCCCGGAGAAAGAAGTTTTTCAAGCCACATTTAACCGAGGGATTTACCTTTTCGGAAATTTTGCTAATATAATAAGTAGTAGGCTAGAACTTCTTGGTTTAGATTTCTTGTGTTTCTTTGACCTAACTATCTAGTATTTTAATTTTTAGGCTATTATGTAACTTTCTCTATGACTTAATGAATGATGGTTTTAGTTAAACTGGTGTTTGGATGGTGTTGAAACAAATAAAATACACTCAGGATGGCAAAGGATAACAAGAGAAACTTGAACCAGCACCCCATGCAGGAAAACAGGGCCATCCGACGATTTTCTTCATTAACAGTAAGCTCAGCACGGGCCGTGTCCGCCCAACACGGCCCCGTGCTGCACCGTCTGCAGAAATGACCCAGTTCAGGTAAACTGTGTGACAACCCTCACTAAACCAGGTATCCGTACGACTTAATTAATAGTTAATTACTACTTAATTACTGTGCTTGCTTGAACTTGTGGATAAACTGCTACTTGAATACTGATACATGCATATACCTGCATCATACTTTACTTACCGTCACTACATTATTTACATGCTGAACCTTAGTGACAAACATGATGCACAAAAAGCACAGTAGCACTATAAACGGATAACCTATTAAACGTGCTGTCATAACTAGCATCAGGCAGACACTGCCTCTAAGGCCTGTATGAGCCAGAAATATTTTACTACACTAGTGGTGAGTGTAGGGATACAAGGGTTGTAGAACTGCGTCTCTAGGAATAAGTTACAATGACTGGATGTGCCTAAAACGTGCTCTAAGCACAAGAATTCAGCACTTTACATAATAATTCAGCTTTTAGCTAACTAATAAAGTGCCAAAACATGAGAAAAATGTTACTAGACACTTTCCAAGGTGTCAGGAATAAGTTGTGTCACTAAAAATAATTATAACGACACTTTAAAGCTTGTTTAACGCTTTAACGGATTACTATCCAACCAAACAACCGGACTTTACCCGGAACATGAAAATATTGTCATTGACATAGTTTTTCTTTTTCTGGGCCTGTTAGGGTCCCTGAATACCCTAACACCCGCAATAAAGCACAACACACTACTAACCGGGTTAATCCCTAAACTTAACTAGATTAATCTAACTAATATCCTAACTACTAGTTGGAATCGAACCAAGACCCCCCCCCCTTAACCAAACCGTCCCCAAGAGGGGGGACACCCTTTGTACCCTTATGATTATTTTAATCTTCTTGTTTAATATCTAAGTAGCATAAAATCCAATGGACCATGACCTTAACTTTGCCTATAAGCTCTAACTCTTGCACACATGATCATTCACTACACAACTCACAACAACACTCCCTTTCTCTCTCTAGAAAGCTCACGGCCGAACCCCCCTTCAACACCCATCATATTTTCGATTTTGATCTTCACATTCCAAGCTCACACAAGCGTTAAGGATCACGTATAAGGAGTCTTGGTGCATTCGGAAGGCGAAGGACCTCTACTCGTTGCTTTTATCCTCTCTTTTTGCGCTTAGATTCTTCCCTAGCCTCGAGCTAGTAGTAAGTTGCTATAATCACCCTCTCGAACTATTTTGAAGTGGTTAATATGATTTGTAACGGTTAAAACTCGTAAACATACAAGCTGACACATAAAAGTCTACTAAAAATGCTAGTAATGATGGTTAAAAGCTCATATGTTGTGTAAATCTTGTAGTAATTGATTTGTGTGATTATTTGGACCTGATCTATGTTGTGGTAGCTCGGATCGTCATTTAACCCGGGTTGGTCATGATCATGTATCATGACATAAGGTTGTTTTGGAAGTAACAAGGGTTAAAGGATGAAACTCTACCACACACGAATCATGAACTTGTGTAAAAGCGATTTAGCTTGTGAAATAGTGTTTAAAACTAGTAGATCTACGTATCTACAAGCGGAATTTTCAAAGAACCAAGTATCAAGAGAAAACGTACTTTTAAAGACGGATCTTACATAACCAAAAGTGCTTTTGTAAACACACAAGTGCATAGACACTTGTGTAACACAAAGTTTTGACAAAAGAACTATTTTTGTAAATGTTGACAAGAAGTTGTGGAAATTTATTTTCTTTAAAAACGAGACTTTTACGAAACCAGGTTGATTTATACAAAAGATCCACTAAAAGTAATGTAAAGATACTACATATTTTGGAAAAACCACAAGTTCATGTATTTTTGCGATTTACATCTATTTTGACTAGTTTGATGGTTTGAATAATGCTTATTGTTGATTGAGAAAATTGTTGGTTTGAATTGTAAAAGAAAATGATACGCTTGAAAGCGTGGCCACCTCCAGTTACAGAGGAAACTCTGGCGAAATTTTTCCAAAAACCTAACACTTAGAAATATTTTCACTATAAGTGTTAGAAATACTTTTCGACATGTTTTCAAAATATAAGTTTCGCCACGACTATATTTACAAAGCATCGGAGGTGGGATTTCACAAAATAAAACTTGGTAAATATATATTTAGTATATATTTTTCATAAAGTTACTTGATATGTGTTTATGATTATTTTGTGAAAATACTAGTATTATTTTTAGGGTAAAAATAATACTATCGAATGTTAACGAATCCAAAATAATACGAACGTCTCTACGATAAATATATAAGTTACACCGGTAATTATTATTACCACTCGATCATTAAAACGTAACTTACGCAATTTAAAGAAATGTCACACCCCGAATTTCCACGTGTTACCGGTGGGCCCGGTAAGGGAGTATCGTGACGTGGTTGGCAACATAATAGTCAAACAACACAATATTTAAATGCACAGCGGAAGCAAAGTATAGATTTAATTCAACCAAACGATATTGTAATATTAAGTATCACAAATAGTCGAATATAAATCCACAGGTAGATCAAAATAAAAAGGAAACAAATGTTCAACAGTTTATGACATCCAAGCTGGCGAGACTTATTGTGGATGCTAGGAGACAAGCCAGCCTATTTCGCGTAGTACCTGCACTTAACCTTTTTAGGAAAAATACGTCAGTTTACACTGGTAAATACAATCAACCGACTCATTTTGAAAAGAGTTTAAGAAAAAGCATTTAAGGCACAAGGCACAAATAATATTTTATAACTTGGGATACTTATTTAATATATAAACTTGTAAAGGATTTACATGTTTCTTATGCGTTCAGTAGCCCGGATCGAGCCGGTTTAAAGATCAATAAACACACCACTTAATTTATGAGACACTGACAGGTGTACGCCTACACCTGAGTGCTAAGGTCGTGGCCATTTCGAAAAATGATGCCAGGGATATCCGGGACACGGTCATTAACCCCCCAAAGGCTTTAAGCAAACAAAACAAATTAAACGGAGACATCTCAATAATTTAACCATAATAAGATTAAATATTCAACGCCCGACCAAGCGGTATTTTATATACCGTACCCCAAGCCCGTATAGGGAAATAAGTTAAAAGTATTTACCTGAGCAAGTATAATTCAAAATCAGCGAGTGCAAGTATCTTTTACTGGTTCTCCTAATCTGGAACGAAGGTTTATAATAACCTATTAGAATCCTAACGGGTCTTTAGTTAAGCTCACGCTTAGACCGGTTAGTTTTAAAGATACGGTTCGTACGCACGATTAAGCGAAGACCGGATAGAATGTGATTTAGACCCTACAAGTTTGAAGACTTTCTTAATATGGGTATATTATACACATTCTGGATTTTGAGATAAAACTGATAAGGTTTGACCCGTTTCGGCTAATTTATGTAAACTAGTTACCTAAACCGAACCGAACGCGCGTGAAGCGTAACGGGTATCCGTAAGAGTCCTAAACAGGTTTCCTAAGTTAACACGCCTTAAATAAGTTGCGATATCAGTAGGATATCACCCATGATGCCCAAAACGAGTTTAATCTCTTTATAAGCCCCGCAGGGGCATTTTGGTCATTTTAAAGATTATAAAAGGGTTTAATTAGACGCCTGTGATCCGGGTCTGAGTTGATCAGTAAAATATCTTATTTTAACAGGTTATAACCTTTGGTAATAAGTCTTATATACTAAAATAGTTTTAAACCCAAACTATGCGTTAAATACGCGTATAAAGTCGTTTTAAGCGATGTACGGGTTAAAATACGATTCTGAGGTTTCTGATCAAATAAACAGTCTCAAAATACTCCATTTATTATTTAAAATCAGTAGCAATTTGATTGGCGTTAAAAGGATTTGTAAAACTCATTTTATGGCCGAAAAGGGTATTTTTGGTATTAACCGAATCGAGGCGATAAACCTAGCTTATGATCAGTTTAAAAATAATTAAAAATCTTCAAAAATCCCAAAAAATTATATCACATCAGTGGGTAAAAGGTTTGGTGTCCAAAATTGGGTTTAGATAGGCTTTACGCTAATGACGCCGTTTAATTACTTAAAAGCATTCAAATTACGTCATTAAGCATAACTCCTTATCTAGACCTCCAACTGATGTGAAATTTTAGGTACAAGTCTAAAAATCAGTAACTAAGATTATGGCACTTTCACATTTCCAAAAATCTCGTTTTATGGTCATAAGGGCATTACGCTCAATATTTAGGCGTTTAACGGAAACATCGGACGATTAGGGATTCGAGTGGTATAAACGCAGAGGCTTATACACACATGCAACTAGGTCCTAATGGAACTTTAAGGCATGTCTAAACCTATATAAATCGGGTCAGAACTGAGGTCAAAGCAAAAGTCAAACTTTTGCGTCTCTCGGTTCCGAATCGGTTCAAAACATAAAGTTGTCGAATCAAACAAGCTTAGACAAGTTATTATACTTATTTTCAAGTTGTATGACTGATAAAACAGATTACACGCCTTCTGTATCATTAAATATGCGATTAACATTTCTGTTGACTTTTCGGAAGAAGTTTGACTCGACCAAACGACATAGTTAAGATTGAAATCAGTGGGTGACCTTTTAGGGGTTTATTACCCATATAAATACCAACTTATAACAACTTTCGATTCGACTAAACTCTGGACCGATTGTGATTTATCGCTAAATCAAACCGTAGTTACGACGGTTTGATTTCTAGGCTATGAACTAAGTATAAATGAATTAGAGAAGGTTAGGCATACTTACACACGACTAATGGATGATGTGGAATGCTTGGGACCTGCTTGTATGCTCTGGAAATGCTCAGAAGTTGATGAATGAGCAATGTTGCATAATGTGGGTCTTTATAAATAACTTCAAACATGCATGGATCATCAACACCTAAGTCTAGGAGTGAAACAATAACATCCACAAGTCCCCTACTAGCTAAAAACCACCTTAGGCAGCCCAAGGTATCGAAAAAATGGCATTTGAGTCGGTTCCATGCATCAACAGGCAGCTGCCTGTTTTTTCTGCAACTGGCAGTCGCAGGCGGCCCGCGTGGCCTTCTGTTATCTGGGAGGCGGGCCGCGTGGCCCTTCTGGTCAGGTCACACATGTTTTTCGTTATTGCATTTCGGTCCTTGGTCCCCCGAAAGGTCGTTTTCACTTGTATTTCAGAGTTCTTATCCCATAATAATAACATATGGGGCTTTAAGACTTATACCCACTTTGTTAAGTCCTCGGGTAACTTTGTGATCACCCGAAAAGCCCTAAATTTCAATGTTAACGATTCTAACCCTCACACACGAATTTTATCACAACTTTCTCATACATTAACGAAACTTGGTGAAATTTTTATGGTACATTCTAGTGAGCATATTTAATCGTTACAAGGCTTCGGGTTTGCTAAAAGGTCACTCAGAGGTATATCTTAAACATGTTGACACATTTAACCCCTGTAGTTTGTAATCTCTCACTTTCTTTCACAATTCGCTTCGTATGATCCATGATCCATTCGTTTAAGGTTATAAACATCATGTAGGGTTATTGTAAAGTATATTTATTCATTGTTGACACTTTGAACCCTTATATTTACACAGTTTCACTGTTTGTCAACTTTAGTCCTTCAAGAACATTCTTTCACACGTTCAAACCTATGACACGTGTCAACACCTTATAGGACGTAAATTTTCGAGGTGTTACATCCTCACCCCCTTAAAAGAAATCTCGACCCGAGATTTACTGAAACAGATAAGGGTACTTTTCTTTCATCGTGGACTCAACCTCCCACGTATACTCGGGACCTCTACGGGCATCCCATTTGACCTTTACAAAAGGTATATGCTTCCTTCGAAGCTTCCTTACCTGTCGATCTTCGATCGATAAAGGTTTTTCCACAAATTTCAAGCTCTCATCGATATGCACATCTGTATGGGGTATAACCACTGATTCGTCAGCGAAACACTTCTTCAGATTGCAGATGTGGAACACATTGTGTATACTACTGAGCTCTTCAGGTAAGTTTAACTTATAGGCAACTGACCCGACACGTTCGATAACCTCGAAAGGTCCTATGTATCTCGGGCTTAGCTTACCTTTCTTACCAAATCGCATCACTCCCTTCCAGGGTGACACTTTAAGTAGGACTTTTTCACCTACTTCGAAGTGAAAATCCTTTCGACTTGGATCAGCATAACTCTTCTGCCTATCCCGGGCAGCTTTGAGACGATCACGAATCTGGGCAATCTTGTCCGTCGTCTCGAACACTATCTCCGGTCCAGATAATTGAACATCTCCAACTTCTGCCCAACAAACGGGCGATCTACACTTTCTACCGTATAATGCCTCAAAGGGCGCAGCCTTAATGCTGGTATGGTAGCTATTGTTGTAGGAGAACTCAACTAATGGTAGGTGCTTATCCCAGCTACCACCCAAGTCAATCGCACATGCACGAAGCATGTCTTCCAATGTTTGAATAGTAAGCTCACTCTGACCGTCTGTCTGTGGATGGTAAGCCGTACTAAAGTTCAAACGTGTGCCCAAAGATTGTTGGAAGCTTTTCCAAAAATGTGACGTGTATCTAGTATCTCGGTCAGAGATAATAGACACAGGTATGCCATGTAAAGCTACAATCTTATCTACGTACAGTTGGGCTAACATATCGGAGCTGTAAGTCTCCTTGATGGGTAGGAAATTTGCTGATTTAGTCAGTCGGTCAACTATCACCCAGATGGTGTCATTTCCTTTCCTTGTCTTGGGTAACTTGGTGATAAAATCCATAGTTACCATTTCCCACTTCCAAGTAGGAAGTTCAGGCTGTTGTAGCAAACCTGACGGTTTTTGATGTTCTGCCTTGACTTGCGCACACGTCAAGCATTTAGCTACATAGGTAGCTACAGACTTCTTCAAGCCTATCCACCAATAATTTGCCCTAAGATCCTGGTACATTTTATCAGCTCCAGGATGAACAGAATATTTAGAGCTGTGGGCTTCCTGGAGGATAACATCTCGGAGTCCTCCATAGATTGGAACCCATATCCTTCCATTCAATCTAAGAATTCCATCCTTACTAAGAGATAACTGCTCCTCAGTTACTCCTAGCTTTTCGTTAGGATAGTTAGCTTCCAACACAGCTTCCTTCTGTGCAGCTAACAACCTTTCTATCAAATTGTTCTTTATTTCCATGCGCTTGGCATTGATTCGGATGGGTTTCACCTTCTCTTTCCGACTTAAGGCATCGGCGACTACATTCGCCTTGTCGGGATGGTATCTTATTTCACAATCGTAATCATTCAGAGTTTCCATCCAACGGCGTTGCCTCATGTTCAAGTCCTTCTGGTTGAACAGATGTTGAAGGCTTTTATGATCGGAGTAGATCACACATTTAATTCCATATAAGTAGTGCCTCCACAGTTTTAGTGCGAATACAACGGCACCCAACTCCAAGTCGTGGGTGGTGTAATTCTTTTCGTGCACCTTTAACTGACGTGAAGCATAGGCAATGACTTTGCCTTTCTGCATAAGCACACATCCCATCCCGGTGTGTGATGCATCACAATAAACTACAAACTCCTCTATTCCATCAGGCAATGTCAGTACTGGAGCATTGCTCAACTTTTGTTTCAGAATATCGAAGGATTCCTGTTGCTTAGGACCCCAGTCAAACTTAATCTTCTTACGTGTCAGCGAAGTCAGGGGTGCAGCAATCCTTGAGAAGTTTTCAATGAATCGCCTATAGTATCCTGCCAAACCTAGGAAGCTACGTATTTCTGTAGGCGTCTTTGGCTCATGCCAATTCATGACAGCTTCAACTTTAGCGGGATCTACTTGGATACCACGCTCACTAACAACATGTCCAAGAAACTGGACTTCTCGAAGCCAGAACTCACACTTCGAGAACTTGGCATAGAGTTTTTCTTTATGAAGTAATTCCAGAATGCAGTGAAGATGCTTCTTATGGTCAGCTTGGTTCTTTGAGTAGATGAGAATGTCGTCGATGAAGACGATGACGAATTTATCTAGGTGCGGCTTGCAAACGCGATTCATGAGATCCATGAATGCGGCCGGTGCATTAGTGAGCCCAAAAGGCATCACTAGGAACTCGTAATGACCATAACGAGTCCTAAATGTTGTTTTGTGCACGTCTTCATCTCTAACCTTCAATTGATGGTAGCCTGACCTCAAGTCAATCTTCGAGAAGAAACTTGCCCCTTGAAGTTGATCGAACAGATCGTCGATTCTAGGCAAGGGATACCTATTCTTGATAGTAACCTTATTAAGCTCGCGGTAGTCGATGCACAGACGCATCGATCCATCCTTCTTCTTGACAAATAGAACTGGTGCTCCCCAAGGAGACGAACTAGGTTTGATGAAACCTTTGGCTAGTAAATCATCTAGCTGCGTTCTCAATTCCTTCATCTCTGTTGGTGCCAACCTATAAGGCGCCCTAGCAACTGGTGCTGATCCAGGAATAATGTCAATTCTGAATTCCACTTGCCTATCTGGTGGCAAACCAGATAGTTCTTCAGGAAATACTTCGGGGTATTCAGAAATGACTGGAATATCTCCAATCTTGGGTTTCGGCTCATCAATAATCACCTGTGCCATGTAGATGACACAGCCCTTCTTCAAACACTTAGAGTCTTTGAGTATAGACATTTTCTCGGGCAGCCCATACTGGGTATCTCCCTGGATAGTAAGTGATTCACCAGACGAAGTCTTGATCATCACTTGCTTCTTATTGCAAATAATCTGGGCCTGGTTATGTGATAACCAGTCCATACCCAAAACTATGTCGAAACCGGCTAGTTTTAAAGGAAGTAGGGACAAAGGAAAAGAGTGGTTCTTAATGGATATGAAACATCCATCTAATAAGGTTGAAGCGGTTTCTAAAGTGCCATATGCTAGTTCCACCTCATACTTCACACTTAAAGTCTTAACAGGTAATTTCAACAGTTCACAAAACTTATTATCTACAAACGACTTATCAGCGCCTGAATCAAATAACACTCTCGCATAAACATCATTTACGAGAAAGGTACCTGTTATCACATTGTCGTCCTTGACGGCTTCCTTAGCATCCATCCTGAAGACCCTAGCATTGGTCTTCCTAGTCTCTTCGGGCTTCTTGGCGTATTTTGGGCAATTGCTTCTGATGTGCCCCTTTTCATTGCAACCGTAGCAGGTTGCATCCTTTATCTTCTTGCAATCCAAGGTTTTGTGTTCCTTGGACTTGCACAACCCACATGCAAAAGCTTTTGATTGTGAGTTCGAATTCGATTCAAACCTGCACTTCCCAAAGTGCTGCCTCTTGCAGATTTTACATCTGGGTTTTTCACCCGACTGCTGACCATCTTTCTTGAATCCTGACCCCTTCTTTTGGTCATTATTTCCCTTTTGCTTCTTGTCTGATCGTCGTGAGTTGTCATCCTCACGCTTCCTCTTTTCGGTATCATTTTTCCTCTGTGACCTCAGCCTGACAGCATCTGAGGTCAGAGACAACGATATGTCCGTTACTGACCGAAAGGTGGTTGGTCTGGAGGGCTTTACACTTGCTTTGATCTCCGGTTCCAAACCCCCGATAAAACGAGCTATACGTTTAGGCTCCGGAGTTACCAAATAAGGGACCAACCTTGACAAAGTATTGAAAGTGGTAAGGTAGGCCTGACAGTCCAGGTTTTTCATGACCAGTGCCAGGAAATCAGATTCAATTCTCTCAACCTCGTGTTGAGGGCAGAAATTTTCCTTGATTAGTGCCATGAACTGTTCCCATGTCATGTTGTATAACGGGACTTTCCCTGTGGCTTGGATCAAAGATCTCCACCAGGCTAAGGCTTCTCCTTTGAAAGACTGTGAGACAAACTTCACAACATCCCTATTATGGCAACCACTAATATCCACCACAGTATCCATTTCGTCCATCCAAGTCATGCAATCAATAGCTCCTTTTTCCCCAGTGAAGTCCCTGGGTTTGCACGAAACAAAGTACTTATAGGTGCAACCCCTATTACGGGGTTCTTGATCCTGTATGACTCTTTGGGATGGAACACTCCTTCGGTTAGACGAGTGGTGAGAATTACTGTTGTGGGCAGTGTGGGTCCTGGAGGGTATTCTAGAGTGTGGTGCAGATTGGGTCCTTGTATGGGTACCACCTGATTCATGGAGCTGTCTATCCATAGCTCTATTAACCGCATTATCTATCATAGCTTGTAACTCTGCACCTGCTACGTTTACATGGGCATTATCATTCACTATCCCTGGGTGACTGTTGACCTCGTTTGAGTCTGCCATATAGCTTAAACTGTAACATATCGACAATAATTTATTGGTGAGTTTATTATAGAATTGTCTTTTATGGCAATTTTATTAACCGTGGTAAACATAGACCATATATGGTTAATTTATTACTCACATTTATTTAGGATTTCTAATATAATTTATCCTAAAAATAATAACAGTTTTATTAGCACATAAGGCCTAGTCACAGGGACAATTTAGATTATAATCTATGATTTCAGAGAATCAAAGCATGAAGGTTTGAACAAAGTTCATTACCTTTATCAGACAGGGTCACAGACTAATACTGCCTTTTGTCTCATATGAAAACGAGAAGGGCCCGTAGGCATTCCATTACCAATGGATGGTAAAAGAACTGATCATATTTATTAATGATTTAACCCATGATTTAGAGATCATTTACTTGGGTTTAGAATCTTTGAAAAGATCCCTATATAATAATAACACGTGTGTTTTGCGAATCATGTCTGCCAGGAGTGTTAACATGTTTTCAGATGTTAACAGGGATTTGAATCTTTTTAACGAGTTTTACCATCTGGGCCAGGTCTTAAAATGACATGCAGGCTAGGTTATACTTTTAAGATCCTTAATTAAAATAACATAGGCAGATAGATTTTTAAAAGAATGATTTTGATTTATTTATTTCATATATAATTTAATTATGCATAACATAGCAAAGATGAAATTTATAAACTTACATTCCATTAAACTAAAAGTAGTACATTTTGCCCTAAACGGGACTTTTCACATAAACACATGCCCACGCAGGAGCTATACATATAATACATGTCCTCACAGGGACGGTCTACAAAAGTAAATGTCCACGCAGGGACTATTAGAGACAAGTCCACGTAGGGACTAAGTACAAAGATAGATGTCCACGCAGGGACTACATACACACATAAATAAATGTCCACGTAGGGACTTGATTTAAACAAGGAAATACGACAATATATATTGGGATTTAACGATCCCGTTTCTTCTTTCCCTTCAGCAAGTTTGCCAAACCACTCATAAAACCCTCATTCTTCCTACGCTCCTTCTGGAGGTCTTTCTCAACCTTGTCCAGTCTTTGACGGAGATTCTCCTGCTCTGGTGGAGAAAACCGTGGTGGCTGGTACTGTGGTGGCTGCTGAGCCGGTACTTGGTACCCTTGATCTGGATGTCCCATTCCCCAAGGGGTTCCATATGGACCCTCAGGGTTTTGGGCAAGGTAGTTTGCTGCCACAAGGTATGGGTCGGCCTCGGCATAGTTATAGTTATGGTAGGATGGCGGTCCGTAAGGGTTGTAAGCTGCCGGAGCAGTATAAGCAGGGATTGGGTGGCCAAAATCCGGTGATGGCGGTACAATAGGTGCCGAATTCACCTCCGAAACTGGAACTGAAGGTCCTCCCATCTGTGGAACTTCATAAGTAGGCGGGTAATGGCTGCCGCTAGAGTGTTGAGGGGTGTTGAGACGAAAATCAACTTCCCGTGTTGATATACGTGCCCCAGTCCTCCTACGTCTTGGTGGCTCTGGAGGCTCTAGATGAACTGGCAGCGGTGGAGGCGGTGGCGTGACTGCCTCATAACGTGGATCCCCAGAGGGATCTTGCTGCGGCTGTTGCTGCTGCTGTTGTTGATGCTGATGAGATGATGAATGGTGAGACGGTGTATGATGAGACGGTGTATGGTAAGATGGTGTATGGTGAGATGGTGTGTGATACCACACACACTGGTCGAATATCGCCTGAAAACTATCCGGACCCTGATAGGGTGTTCCGTGAAAAGATGAACCATCAGAGATTTCAACTGGATGGTTCGGGGTTCCGGATGCAGGCTCGACAGGATCCGTGTCCTCGTCCTCTCCCATCTCTTGATCACCCGAAAAGTGATCCTCCGGTCCTAGTGGGTTAAAGCCCACTGGTTCTGGTAAGTAGTCCGCCGGGTTAAACTGACCCCGAAAGACAGGAGTAGGTTCCCCGAAGGAATGTTGCGAGTTGTGGGGTTCATTCTCGGACTGAGGCCCATAGGAGTCCTGATATGGAGGTGTTGAGGCATGCGAAAAAGATCGTCTGGCAGACTCTTCATATGTCCTCCATATTTCCCTCGCTTCTACATTCCTTGTAGAAGAAGAAGAAGTTCGTCGATGAGAAGGCCCCGCCTCATGGTCGTTAGGGGCGCTGATTGGCGCCTTTCCTCGATCTCCTCCTCGTCTAAATCTTGGCGGCATTGCTTAACCTGTTAATATAACAAAGGTAATGACAAAGAAAAATATAAAGGACAAAATTTAAATTAAAATAAAAATATTTTGGATTATTCCTAAGTTCTTTGTCTAGACTCGAAGATTTAGGAATGTGCAATTGTGTAACTGAGATTAAACACAAAAGGCTAGTGTTTAATTCACTCAGTGTTGGCTCTGATACCAACCTGTCACACCCCGAATTTCCACGTGTTACCGGTGGGCCCGGTAGGGGAGTATCGTGACGTGGTTGGCAACATAATAGTCAAACAACACAATATTTAAATGCACAGCGGAAGCAAAGTATAGATTTAATTCAACCAAACGATATTGTAATATTAAGTATCACAAATAGTCGAATATAAATCCACATGTAGATCAAAATAAAAAGGAAACAAATGTTCAACAGTTTATGACATCCAAGCTGGCGAGACTTATTGTGGATGCTAGGAGACAAGCCAGCCTATTTCGCGTAGTACATGCACTTAACCTTTTTAGGAAAAATACGTCAGTTTACACTGGTAAATACAATCAACCGACTCATTTTGAAAAGAGTTTAAGAAAAAGCATTTAAGGCACAAGGCACAAATAATATTTTATAACTTGGGATACTTATTTAATATATAAACTTGTAAAGGATTTACATGTTTCTTATGCGTTCAATAGCCCGGATCGAGCCGGGTTAAAGATCAATAAACACACCACTTAATTTATGAGACACTGACAGGGGTACGCCTACACCTGAGTGCTAAGGTCGTGGCCATTTCGAAAAATGATGCCAGGGATATCCGGGACACGGTCATTAACCCCCCAAAGGCTTTAAGCAAACAAAACAAATTAAACGGAGACATCTCAATAATTTAACCATAATAAGATTAAATATTCAACGCCCGACCAAGCGGTATTTTATATACCGTACCCCAAGCCCGTATAGGGAAATAAGTTAAAAGTATTTACCTGAGCAAGTATAATTCAAAATCAGCGAGTGCAAGTATCTTTTACTGGTTCTCCTAATCTGGAACGAAGGTTTATAATAACCTATTAGAATCCTAACGGGTCTTTAGTTAAGCTCACGCTTAGACCGGTTAGTTTTAAAGATACGGTTCGTACGCACGATTAAGCGAAGACC
This sequence comes from Helianthus tuberosus, assembly GCA_030545235.1. Taxonomy (NCBI): domain Eukaryota; kingdom Viridiplantae; phylum Streptophyta; class Magnoliopsida; order Asterales; family Asteraceae; genus Helianthus; species Helianthus tuberosus. Next base: position 154,147,234 of record CM060371.1, on the reverse strand, counting down.
GGATAGAATGTGATTTAGACCCGACAAGTTTGAAGACTTGCTTAATATGGGTATATTATACACATTCTGGATTTTGAGATAAAACTGATAAGGTTTGACCCGTTTCGGCTAATTTATGTAAACTAGTTACATAAACCGAACCGAACGCGCGTGAAGCGTAACGGGTATCCATAAGAGTCCTAAACAGGTTTCCTAAGTTAACACGCCTTAAATAAGTTGCGATACCAGTAGGATATCACCCATGATGCCCAAAACGAGTTTAATCTCTTTATAAGCCCTGCAGGGGCATTTTGGTCATTTTAAAGATTATAAAAGGGTTTAATTAGACGCCTGTGATCCGGGTCTGAGTTGATCAGTAAAATATCTTATTTTAACAGGTTATAACCTTTGGTAATAAGTCTTATATACTAAAATAGTTTTAAACCCAAACTATGCGTTAAATACGCGTATAAAGTCGTTTTAAGCGATGTACGGGTTAAAATACGATTCTGAGGTTTCTGATCAAATAAACAGGCTCAAAATACTCCATTTATTATTTAAAATTAGTACCAATTGGATTGGCGTTAAAAGGATTTGTAAAACTCATTTTATGGCCGAAAAGGGTATTTTTGGTATTAACCGAATCGAGGCGATAAACCTAGCTTATGATCAGTTTAAAAATAATTAAAAATCTTCAAAAATCCCAAAATATTATATCACATCAGTGGGTAAAAGGTTTGGTGTCCAAAATTGGGTTTAGATAGTCTTTACGCTAATGACGCCGTTTAATTACTTAAAAGCATTCAAATTACGTCATTAAGCATAACTCCTTATCTAGACCTCCAACTGATGTGAAATTTTAGGTACAAGTCTAAAATCAGTAACTAAGATTATGGCACTTTCACATTTCCAAAAATCTCGTTTTATGGTCATAAGGGCATTACGGTCAATATTTAGGCGTTTAACGGAAACATCGGACGATTAGGGATTCGAGTGGTATAAACGCAGAGGCTTATACACACATGCAACTAGGTCCTAATGGAACTTTAAGGCATGTCTAAACCTATATAAATCGGGTCAGAACTGAGGTCAAAGCAAAAGTCAAACTTTTGCGTCTCTCGGTTCCGAATCGGTTTAAAACATAAAGTTGTCGAATCAAACAAGCTTAGACAAGTTATTATACTTATTTTCAAGTTGTATGACTGATAAAACAGATTACACGCCTTCTGTATCATTAAATATGCGATTAACATTTCTGTTGACTTTTCGGAAGAAGTTTGACTCGACCAAACGACATAGTTAAGATTGAAATCAGTGGGTGACCTTTTAGGGGTTTATTACCCATATAAATACCAACTTATAACAACTTTCGATTCGACTAAACTCTGGACCGATTGTGATTTATTGCTAAATCAAACCGTAGTTACGACGGTTTGATTTCTAGGCTATGAACTAAGTATAAATGAATTAGAGAAGGTTAGGCATACTTACACACGACTAATGGATGATGTGGAATGCTTGGGACCTGCTTGTATGCTCTGGAAATGCTCAGAAGTTGATGAATGAGCAATGTTGCATAATGTGGGTCTTTATAAATAACTTCAAACATGCATGGATCATCAACACCTAAGTCTAGGAGTGAAACAATAACATCCACAAGTCCCCTACTAGCTAAAAACCACCTTAGGCAGCCCAAGGTATCGAAAAAATGGCATTTGAGTCGGTTCCATGCATCAACAGGCAGCTGCCTGTTTTTTCTGCAACTGGCAGTCGCAGGCGGCCCGCGTGGCCTTCTGTTATCTGGGAGGCGGGCCGCGTGGCCCTTCTGGTCAGGTCACACATGTTTTTCGTTATTGCATTTCGGTCCTTGGTCCCCCGAAAGGTCGTTTTCACTTGTATTTCAGAGTTCTTATCCCATAATAATAACATATGGGGCTTTAAGACTTATACCCACTTTGTTAAGTCCTCGGGTAACTTTGTGATCACCCGAAAAGCCCTAAATTTCAATGTTAACGATTCTAACCCTCACACACGAATTTTATCACAACTTTCTCATACATTAACGAAACTTGGTGAAATTTTTATGGTACATTCTAGTGAGCATATTTAATCATTACAAGGCTTCGGGTTTGCTAAAAGGTCACTCAGAGGTATATCTTAAACATGTTGACACATTTAACCCCTGTAGTTTGTAATCTCTCACTTTCTTTCACAATTCGCTTCGTATGATCCATGATCCATTCGTTTAAGGTTATAAACATCATGTAGGGTTATTGTAAAGTATATTTATTCATTGTTGACACTTTGAACCCTTATATTTACACAGTTTCACTGTTTGTCAACTTTAGTCCTTCAAGAACATTTTTTCACACGTTCAAACCTATGACACGTGTCAACACCTTATAGGACGTAAATTTTCGAGGTGTTGCAAGAAATATTTATGAACGCTTAATTTTGACAAGGTATTATTTTGGGAAAATTTATGTAATAGAAAATATAATATTTTTGAGAAGAATGTTTATATTTTGGAGTTAGAAATAAAATATATGTTTAAGTGAGACTTAATAATATATTTCGAAATTATACGAATACACATGTATTAAATCCCCCATCCTTGGGAAGGAAAATGACTACCAAGTATACAGAATGTAAACACGAAATAGTTGTCTAACTATTTCCCGAAAACTTAAACCTTAAAGCTAAGGCACGGCCGTCCGTCTAATAGAGTTAGTACGTGTAGGTCGTCACACAGCTGCTTGATTTGGAGGCATACTTGGTAGAGACGCGCCACTGTGAGTTCATGTCCCCCTTTTCTCTTAACTGTTTTCAGTTTTCTAAACTGCGGGGGTGAAATACATGTTACTATGATTACGAATATTTCTTACATGGTATGGTTAGCGTAAGGAGGGTTACTACTTAGATCATGTGAGTGGGTAGGCGGAAACTGGAGGCCATTAATCCTCATTGTAGGACCGAGGGACGTAAGCGGTAGATCTATCTGGGTGTAGCGAGCCCAACCCCAGGCCCAAACAGAATGGACCTCGGGGTGACTTTGTACCCATCGCGAAATCTGCTAGGTTTGAGTCTTCCTACTTGCACTTCACACATATCAATGGCCTTGCAAACCATTGGTGATCTCTTTTTCCTTATTTGCTACATACCAGGATTTTTATATATACAAAGGTTTATTTACTCACTTACACATGAACTCGCTCAACATTATTGTTGATTTTTTCAACTTACATGTATTTCAGGGAATTAAAGATCTGGCGCGGTATGTTATGTTTTCCCGCTGCATATGGGTTCCGAGGTCATCCCAGTTTAGGAAATGTGACTTTTTCCTGGACGAGTCACAAATCTTGAACTGCGTTTTATTCATGTTGATGTTTATGTCTTTCAAAACAATGTTTTATGTTATGATGTTTCAGTTTTAAAACTTAAATCTATGGATGATCTTGCATGGTTTTATTATCATATAGCTTTGTTATGATTAAGCTATGGTATTAAGAAGTCACACCAAAATAACCACGCTTCCGCAAAGCCAGGGTGTGACAAACTGGACACGGGCCGTGTTCACCCAACACGCCCCCGTGTCCAGGCTTCTGTTTCTTTTGTTTAATTTTTGTTACTGGCACTTGAACACGGGGCCGTGCCCGGACAACACGGGGCCGTGTCCAGCGCCCAGTAACACAAATTTTTGCTTGATTCACACCTTTTACACATTCAAATCAACCTAAAAACTTATTTTTGGGACACATTGAGGACAATGTGTAATTTAAGTGTGGGGGGAATGCTAAAACCTTGAATCTTGCAAGTCCTAATAACAAGCCTTACACAAAACTCTATTGGAACCGCTAATCACCCCAATTTTGTTCAAAATTTTTCATTTTTTTTACTTGTCTAGGTTTAATTTGGGAATTTCAAAATTCTAAAAAGGTTATATTTTTACAAATTTACAACCGATAGCGTCGTGATAAAAAGAACCAACATAAGAAAATTATGAAAAGGCATGACAAGCTTAGTTAAAATTTGATTATATATACTTGATCACATAAAAACCCATTCCCACAAAAGTGAGTTTTGAGCCTTTATTGAGCATACAGATACATATCTTTAAACTAAATGCTCATTTTTCGTTTCTTGTGTGAATAGCCGCTTGGTTCTTACAACTCTAGAACTTGCCATGACGATACATTCCCGATCCTTACCAACTTAAACCCGAGTAAGTAAATGATGGAGGCATTAGGACTAACCCTTTTTATTTCTACACCATTATTTTTCTTTTTTTTTTACCACCTACCCAAAATCCCCCTAGTTAACCCCTTTGAGCCTAAACATTTTCATTTCTTTTTTTTTACCACCTACCCAAAATCCCCCTAGTTAACCCCTTTGGGAAACTAACTCATCCGTCAGGATGGGGCTCATTCGTCAAGATGGAGCCCATCCGACAGTCAGGATGACCATCCGAACATAGTCCATCCGAATGGAAGCTGTCCGAATAGACATCCGACCGAATGGACATCCGTCCGGATGACCATCCAATCGGATGGCCATCCGACCGAAAGCCCATTCGACCGAATAACACCTCGCACTCTCCATCGCCTTAACTCTCTCTCACCTCTATAAATAGTACCTGTACACTCCTTCTCACTGATTTGACATCTCCATCCGACCACCCACACTCAAGTCACTCTCAGTCACTTCTAATCGCGATTCTAGGCTATTTCGTAAGTACTTCTCCTCAAATATTGTACAACCATCATCACTAATCACTTCTACATCATCTTCTCCATCAAAATCACCCACAAATGCTAACATTTTCCCTGAAATCACTGATTCAGACCCCTTGAAGGTGTTTTCCACTCATTTTGCTCTTGCAACCTGTTGTGGAACATCATTTAATCAAGATTGGTTCCAGATCTAAAGGATTTCACACTTTTTCAACTAAGTTATGCAAGATTCAACATTTCTTCATCTATTTTCAACTTTTCTATACAAAACTGATGGAATCTGGACTCAATCAGACTCTTGACTCGTTCCTTTATCAAGAGCCGGGTTGAAAACGGATTTCCACCGAAGAGATGGACCGATTAACGGGTCAGACATGAAACTTCATCAAGAACAGTGAGTCTAGTCGAGTGGGCTGAGATCACTCGACCGAATGAGCTGGACTTGGTGTTTCTGTTGTCTGACACGTCGTCACGCCGTCTCTGTTAACTTGAAAATGTTTACTTGGAAAATTTTACAAAAACTTCAAACTACAGTCTGCAACTCACTCGAATAGCCATCTGATCGAATGACCATCCGACAGGATGACCATCTCGGATGACCATCCGTCCGGATGGAGCCCATCCGTCCGGATGCACTGCTACAACACTTAACCCACTTTTACCCCATTTGACACGCTGATTCTGACCGTTCAGCCCTGAGGAATACTTATGCATCTGTTCTCGTACACAGGCCGATCCAGCGCTCTCAACCATCCAACTAGATTGTGTTTATTTGTTGGACACGCACTGTGATTATACTTGACCCCCTTTTAACGCTTTAAACACACTTTTGGGGTGTAACATACGTTTATATCGAAAACACACTTATCAAAACGCAGTACACAATCTAAACTATTATCACATGTGAATGACTGACGTACATATTTACACGTGATGCTTGATACATATGTGCTAGGACTTTTACTCGTGACGTTCCAACTTAACTAGAATAGTACTATAGTTCGACACACGCCCGACGGGGTCTAGTTAAGACAAACTCTCACTCGCAAACTCACATCGCAGTCATCTCAGGACTTAGCTGGTGGTTTTTGTCTTGTAGCGTATATGTTGTGTGTCATGTTTATGTATGTGGAAATTCGCAGTGTTTTTATCTACTTTATGCTATATTAAACCTGTATACTCGCCAATACATTTTTGTATTGACATTATTTTAACGTATGTTGCAGGTTAAACGCAGGTTATCTCAATCAAGATAGGCTACTTTAGAAACTCACCTAAAAATCTAGGTTGTCGAATTTGTATTGTTCGAGAGACATGAAATATGTACGACTTTATGTGAAATATTTGTTTATTAGTATGGGATAGTGAACTTGTTAAATATTATCGCTAAATTAGTTGTTATGGGTTCTCTTGAGCAATCTGATTCGCCTAGTGCCGCGCCCCGATGATTCCGCCATCGGTTGGGGTGTGACAAGTGGCTGTAGCTCTAATACCACCTTCTGTCGCAGCCCCCGACCCCTGCCTCAGGAGGCGGGCGGCCGCGGAACACATCGCGCAGAGCGGGTGGTATCGGTGTTTATTAATTTGGCAGCGGAAATGAGACATTAGGACCATAGTTAGGAAATATTTTATCAGAGTTAAAACACCAAATTTTTTATAATAAATAAATGGGATAAAACCCAAGTTTCCATTACAATACATTTATAGGGATAAACCCTAGTTTATTGAAAACAAGACTCCTTTTTATTTCGGGTAACTTTTATAGCCACTTTTCCAAGCCTTCAGTGCTCTCCAACTGGCTTCTATTAGCTTCACATTAAGTTACCTGAAACGCGTTTTAAAAAGATTTTATCAGGGGGCGAGTGCATCCTAGTTTAATCAAAACAGTTTTATAACTTTACAGTATTTAGAGCGATCACAATGTTTGTATCTACACAGTTACTCATTCAGTACTGTCAACACCTGACTTGTGGGTCATGTTACTCATTGGCTAACTCTTTATCCAATAGTAACGGATTACAATAATGTATACAAAACCCTAACATACCGGCAGTAATTGTAGAATACATAGACGTAATCACTGTTAAGTATCATTGAAAACATTTGAGGTTTTGGTAAAAATGTGACAAAAAGTAAGATGTACTCACATTGTTTACTTAGGTAAAACTAAAGCTTCCTGGTGAATCTCCTGGTTATTATCTATTAAAAATTAAACAATGCACACGTGCACACGTGTTAGTATGATAACCCAAATCACATTAACTGTACAACTCTAGACAGAACTCCAATGACTGAGTCAGGCAGAGCCTTGACATGTATTACGGAGTCCTAGATCAATCGGGTGTAACATGAGACAAAACTCCAACGACTGAGTCACGTAGAGCCTTGACATGCGTTACGGAGCCCTAGATCGATCGTGTAGGGTAACAAATAGGGGTTATAATACTTACAACGAGGCAGAGCTTCGCTTTATAGGGGTATTATTTCCCGAGAGTTTTAGCCTACTAGTGATCAGAGAAAAAGAAAAGAATTGAACGAGATTGAATGAGGCTCGACCTCTATTTAAAGGGCTGGACTAGGGCGGCCCGCGCCCCGCGAGGGATACGGCTTCGGCCTTCGCGGCCCGCGGGGTAGGCTAGCTAGGCTCTAGCCTTAGTGAGACAATCGGGTAGCTTAGTCGTGTAACCGGACACGTGGCGCAATGTCGTGTTCGGCAAACAAAGGGGCTCGCGCCCCGCGAGAGACAAAGGGGGTCCGGGTCGCGGCCCGCGACTACCCATTGTTTTTGTTTTTATTTGACTTTTATAATGATGAAGGTTATTAGGGTCTGTTTCTCATATACGGGGTATATTAGGAACATTTAGGGTCGTGATAAGGGGTTTTAGGAGGGTCGTTATATCGCCCTACCTCCCTGTCGTCCCAATTCACCCTAACACCTATAAATAGGCGCACTACCTCACTATTTTTGCTTGCTCAGTCTCACAGACACTCTCCAAATGCTCTGAACTCTTCCACTCGCGATTAGAAGTCTTGGTATCGATTTTCTTTCATTTTCCTTCATTTTATTACATTCTTATGCATTTTAATTCCACTTCTCAAACTTTTCTTACAAATCATCTTGATTGAACACATCTCATGGATGGATTTTACCAGTTTGCTTGGGCAAATTGATGTTGAAACCTCACCACATGTGAGATTTAAATCAAGATTTACAAACTTTGATGTTTTCACAACTTATTCATACACTTCATCATGATTTCTGCACAAGCTTGGTAGAATCTGGTACCCATCAGACCCTCAACTCAGTTCATAGTTAAGGGTTTGCATTAGGCTTAATTTCCACCAAGTATTGATCTGTTTCAGACAGATCTAACAAGCGTTTTCGACAAAACTGACACATTTCGCACGACAAGAGATCCATGTCGCATGAAAGGGCATCCTTTCACACGAAAGGGACTGTTTTTATGTGTTTCATTTTCGATCATATCTGTTTGATGTCAGTTCATCAGTGATGAACACCAAACAGTTTGCTAGTCACAAAGTAAGTTAACCCCATTCAGCCTCCAACACTTGGCTCACGCCTTCTATATTGTGTTGGCACACTTGGGTTGTCCTTACCTAACTATTTGGCCATTTTTACCTTTTGTTTTCAATTTGTTTAACAACTATTGTTACTGTTTTATGTTTAATCAGTTTTTGATTAAGTTTTACGTGTGAATTTGTATTCAAACAATACCAGTCGCACGAGTAAGCGCCTTGTTGCATGAAAGGCTACTGCCTTTCGCACGACAGGTCCTCCTCTCGCACGAAAGGTCTGTTACTTGCTTTATGTCACACTTTTTTCATATTTTAAAGTCTGATCCGAACCCTTTTCACATCAGAATACTCACACCTTCATTTACCCATTTCAGGGTGACCACGCTGTACCAACCTTCATCTAATCAGCTTGCGGTTTAGTGTTTATCTACGCAAAACTGTGAGTATACTCGATCCCTTTTTCAATTTATACACTTTAGGTGCAACATGTACATATATACAAAAACACGCAACCCTACTAAACATGTTTATCAAATCACACTATATCCACTATTAAACATGAGACTCGTTATACTTGTTAATCTCATATGCTATGTTTACATGTGTCTATATACTCATTAACTTTGCAAGCCTACCTTAACAATTATAGCGCTATAGGATTAACACCTCACCCGTATTCTTGTGGTATTGTTAAGTAAACATCATTATACCATCTTCGGTTTGACGATGTTGAGTAATCACCGTTGTGTTAAACTCTGGTTTGACATATAGCTTACACTAGTACAACATGTTAGTAACATTGTATACATTTTATCATGTTGGATATGAGCACCATTAAACATTTTTTTTTACTATTATGCTATGTATTCAAACTTGTATACTCGCCAATATTTTGTTGATCATATTTTAATACATGTTGCAGGTTGATAGATGACAACATGAAGAAACAAGTTTAGGGTGGACTTAGATACACACCTTAATAATAAAAAAAATATTCATGTTTCATGTTTGCTACAATTTGACTGTATTTGGTTTTTAAACAATGTATGCCATTTTAGTATTTATGAAATTTTGATTAATTAAATATTGACACAATTAGCGTTATGATGCTACGAGCAATCTTTTCTTCATCTCACTCCGATGTTTCCACCATCGGTTGAGGTGTGACAACTCCAATCCTTAATGATACCAAAAGGAAGATTCACATCATACATAGTGACACTAACCATTTGCATATGTGATTGTCTCATTAAAAAGGATTTAACTTGCTTAGACTATCTACGATGAACCAGGATTCCAAAAACTTGACCATTTTCTTAACCCAATTAGGATGATTTCCACTGCCTTTTAGTATCCATATATCTCACTTGTTGTTTTCCAAAGCGGAAACAACACCTGAACACCCATTGACATGTATTAGAAAAAGACGTTCATGGTCAGTGTAATTTCTCCAAACAAAATAGGGAAGGTTAAAACAGAACGTTCATGGTCATGTACTAATTTCTTAGTTGTCAAGATGAATAGGGCATTTGAAATAAAAAATGTCCAAATGGTGAGGTTGGAATATGTAGACGGAAAGCAAAGGCTAATACCCGCAGTAAAACGACCCATTCCAAACAATATTCCTCATCGGGGTTTCTTACAGAATTTGACTCATAAAGATATGAGTTATATCCCTTGTTTCACAAAAGTAATGTTTTCCTTCTATATCAAGTTTTTGAAAATTCTGTATTTCTCCTTTCCCCTAGATAGAAACATCACCAACTAAAATCAAAAGGTACCTAAAAGAGCTTTCTTCTGCTATTAAAGGGTCATTTCAGATTCATTGTGAACCTAACAAATTTTTTTCAAGTTCGATCTTAATAGTAATTACAACCAAGAAACACTCCAACCACTAAATCACACAATCTAAGAAAGCATAACAAACTCTTAAATCTAGCTTGAACCATAAGCATTACGAAACATAAATCTATACCTGAAGTATCAAAACACACAATTAAAGTAAACAGAATACGAACATTAACAAGGTTGTAAACCATCCACATCAGCATCATACTTACAACCTCAGAACCCAATCCGCCTCCAAGATTTTTAACTCCCGGGTATAGGCAATATGCTTTCGATGTAAGTCCTAACATGACCAACCATGACAGGTCCAGGGTTGAGACGTTCAAAACCAGTATCAAACACCACCGATTTGACGCTTCCGCTATCCACGTCATACATAGGGACACTAACCATTTGCATATGCGATTGCCTCTTTAAAAAAGATTTAACTTGCTTGGACTATCTACCATGAACCAAGATTCCAAAAACCTAACTGTTTTTTAACCCAAGCAGGATGATTTCCACTGCCTTTTAGTATCCATATATCTCCCTTGTTATCTTCCAAAACGGAAACAACACCTAAAAAATCCATTGACATTCTTGAGAAAAAGCCACTCAGGGTCAGTGTAAGTTCTCTAAACAGAACGAGGAAGGTCTAGCATCCAAAAGTTATCGGTTATGAGGTCAAACAACAAGATTCAAAAAGGAAGGATCACATGTATTATATTGTTGATACACACACAACTACAACCCTGATCCCTTTCGATATTAAAGGTATCAAATGGAATATCACTAACATCTATATTTCTCCACGATCGAGTCGACAAAGAAAATAGCATTGCCCTGAATTTATTCGGCTCTAGAACATCAAAAAAATGCAAAACCTTATATGCATTTCTCGACTCATCGAACCCAAATAAGTAACAAACTTTCGCATAATCAATCCATGGGCCAAAAAGTTTGAACACCTCACGAGTGCTAAGGTTAAGAACGAATGCTAGATTGTGTAGCGTAGCTGTGGAAGTAAACAAGACTAAACTTTTCACATGTTGCACGCAAGTGGTGTCTTCTAGGTAGTCATACTTGTACAGTGTCATAAGATGAGTGATAGGACCACCGTCACGAGCGACGGATAGTAGGTAGCGTTTGTTGTTGGATCTATCATAGGCAGAGATCAACAAGGCGGCACGACGGCCGACAGTGGTTTGGAGTTTGATGAATGATGGATCCAAGATGAGAGATCGCCATGGCTTTGATACGAATCTATATTTTTAGTAAGCTTTTGACAGGGAGTCTCGCGAGTATCTGTGATTGGGTTAGCTTTTTTTGGAGTAACTTGTGACTTATTAACTTATAAAAGTTAATAAGTTGTTTTTGTAGTGTTTGGATTAACTTATTTAAGAAGATTTTGTGTAGGGGTGTTCAGAATTCGTTTCGAATTCAAAAATTTCGAAATTCGATTAAATTCGATTCGATTATCAAGAATTCGTTTCGATTATAAGAATTCGAATTCGATTCAATTCGAGTCAAGTAAATCGAATACGAATTTATAATTTCAAATTCGATTCGAAATTTGAATAAAAATTATACATTTTTATTTATTATTTTTATATATAATACATATATAACTTTTATTGGTCTAGACTATAAATTATTTTCAAAATTTATTCCAAGTATAAAAATTACCCATTACCAAACCCACTACATGGCCATAACTAAAACATAAGTAACAAATCTAACAATAGATTTATAACCCTAAAAAGATAAACTTGTAATTAAATTTTGGAATTTAATTCTTATGGTGCTTTATTTGAACTTTTTAATGTGATATCGTGCTTTATGGTTGCTTTAAAATTTATGTTTCATCTTAATAGTTTTTTACATGTTTTAAAAGAATTTGAATCAAATCAAATTTATTCGAATTCGATTCGAATATTTAATCGAATACGAATTGGGTTTTTTATTCGAATACAAATTCGAATCGAATTCGGTATGTTTTAATCGAATTCGAATTCAATGGAAAATAAAAATTATTTCTAATCATTCGAAAATTCGATATTCGATTCGATAAACACCCTTAGTTTTGTGTGTTGAGAAGTTATTTTTTAGAAGTTAGAATTTCTAACTTCTCACTTATGACTTATATAAGTTAATAAGTCCTTATTGAGAAGGAATCCCAAAAACCCTCATGATCTCTTCAGGGATGAAGGTTTTCGATCTCAGGGGTGTGGACCTAGAAAAATTGGCTACGACTTTAAGTAAACTATTTACTTTGTTACTCAACGTTCTCATTATATATATTTGTGATGTAAGAAGAAAGAATAAAGAAGGCCAAAAAAGAGGAAATAACTTCAAATCATTGCATAAATTCGAAATTCAGACACTTGTGTGTTTTTTATCCAAAATATCTAAAAACCCGTATCCAAAATATTCGAAAATTCGGATATCCAAAAATCAGATAATGCGAATTTTCGGATTCGAATGTGAATTTCTAAAAAGTTCAGATAATCGAATTACCCGATACAAGAAAACTAAAAAAAATAGTACATATATTATATGAGTATGATGTTTAGTTTAAATACAATCTAACATAATAAAAAAATAATAATTAATAATAAATAATCGAATGTGGATTCATGAATGTTCTTTTGCTTTCAATGTTGTAAGTTTGGGAAATTTAATACATGTTTGGTGTTTGGGAAATTTAATACATGTTTGGTTTTAATTTATGTATGAAACGCTTTTCTTTTTTTAATAAATTCGGATATTTGTTTAAATACCCAAATTTGGATATCCGAAAGTTCGGATACGGATTTAGATATTAATATACGCTATCCAAAATTTTAGGATATTCGAAAACTGGATAATCAGATTTCGAACACCCCTATTACCGACCAAGATATAACTACCACCAATTATCTACTAGACCTTCAACTTTAAAAAGCAACAATTAAACCCTTTCACTGTTAGAATCATAACACCAATATATTTAGAAAAATACGACCGTGTGAAAATGTTGGAGATAAAATAGAAGTGAAAATGGAGGTGTTAACTAGGGATGAGATCGGTACAGTACTCGTACGGGTACCCGAAAATACCGGTAACGAAAAATCTGAACAAAATTGAGTATCTAATACCGTACTAAATATGTTGGTACGGTATGAGTACGGGTATCGGTGGTACCACCTGTTTTTATTTTTTTGATCACTAGTACGAGTACCAAGTAAGTAAAATTGATACGAGTACCAAAACCAACGAGTGCTAAATACGTAAAATCGTTATGAGAACCTATGCGATGATACGAAATAAAGTGTAATATAAAAACACTTTTGATATAAAATTCGGTACCAATACCATTTTACCCCGTACCCGTATCAATACCGAAAATACCGAATACCGAAATCAATAAAATTAAGTACGAATACATATACCAGATACCCAAAATCAATAGAACTACAGATACCGGTAAAAATACAGATATTGGTATAATCTCATCCACATTTCATACTTTCATACTGATGACAATTACAGATGAGGTTCTGACCCGACAAGAACCGACCCAACCCGACCTGAATTAGAGATGGGCAAATCGGGTTTTTTGTATACCTGGAACCGCTTCCTACCCGTACCCGGTTCTTGACTGAGTTTGACTAGACCCGATTCTTCTAGGACGCGGTTCCGGTTAGTACCCGGTTTCAAACCACAATTACCAGAACTGTTCCTAACCGATTCAGGTATTTTGTAACCGGTTCCTCGGAGGAAGCGGTTCCTCCGGGTATCTTCCAGAAAAAGCTGCAATAAAGCTGCCGGAATCGATTCCTAACGGCTTTATATCCGTTGGAATCGATTAATTGCCATTAAAATTTTGAAATCGGTTTCTAGTATTTATAAGAACATCACCTTCAACCAAAACTTAATCCCACTCAAATTGGTTTCATCCTACAAGTTACAACTAAAACTTGTTATGGCATGCAACGACGAAGTGGTAATGGTTTTGGAAACCAAAAGAAACCCCCAAAGTTTGGAAGCACTTTGATCTGTGCCTGATGTCTGATAGCCATGAAATGGCACGTTGCAAAGGTTGTGGGAAGTTCATGAAGGCTACGGCGAGCTCGACCCTCAAAAAACACACCGACCATCATTGTCCGGTGACAAAGGCCGCGACGAAGAAAAGTGAAGGCGGCGAATCATCCGGAACCGGTTCTTCGAAGGTTTAGTGTGTTTATGTGATGTTAGTTTGGTTGTGTTTATGTGTTTTTTGTTTAGGTATAATGTTTGGTTTTAATGTAGGGTAGGTAGGTAATGGTTTAAGGTTGGTTGTAATGTTTGGTTGTGACTTGTGATGTTTGGGTTTAACTTTTATTGTATTAGGTTTCATGTAAATCATGTCGGTTCTTTGTGTTTTTAGCCAAACCGGTTCCGGGTAGGAACCGGGTAGGACCCTATTTTTTTTACAAATTGTGGAACCGGGTACGAACATACTGGTTTTTTGAACCCGGAATCGGTTCTTCTATACATCGGGTATGAATTGGAACCGGTTCCAGGTAGGTTCTACCGGGTCGGGTTTGGAACCGGGTATTATGCCCATCTCTAACCTGAAACCACAATGGTGTTGGGCTGGGCCCCTTATATTCCCTCATAGTTTCATTAGCCCACTAACCAACGGCCCAACTTCTGATCCCACGGCCCACGTCCTCTCTTTTTTATCTCCACATTTATTAATCTGTAAACTATTCTTTCATTTTGCGTTTTACATCCTTTCGATTTCCAGCACAAACGAAACCCTAAATCGATCGACATCCATGGCGTTGAACACCGGATTGAGATCATTATCCTCCAAATTACTCGTTTCTGTCGACTCATCTCTCGCTAAATCTGGTAACAATCCGTGACCTAATCTAATAGCGATTAATTTCAAACAATAGCTGATAAAACTAAAATATTTGTTTGATTTTTATAGTTTTATTGTTGTTGTTGATTCGTTGAATGTTAAACGTACATGTTATTGATTGATTGATTGATTTGGATTGCTTATTGTTGATGTTTAGGTTATTGATTATACGGTTATTGAATGGATCTGTGTACTTGATGTTTCGTGTGTTGTGTTTTAGATCTGTATGGTTTTTGTGGAATTTGATTTTTTGTTGATGTAATTTGGTAGTTAGATTTGTATAATTGTATGTATATGGTTGTAGTAACTGTTTAATTTTCTGAAATGAAGGAGAGGGGAAAACATGATGTCGTGATGATGATTTTCAGAGCCGTCCCTGAGAACTGTAAAAAAAAATTAGGCCAAAAAAATTGGGCTAAAAAATTATGGTTAAGGGGAAATGATTTAAAAAAATAAAACCTTGGTGGTGGAGCCAAGACTTGAACTTAAGACCTTTTCTGCATCTTGAAATGGTTTTTTCTACTCCACCACCAACACTTTTTTACATAATAAATGGATGCATATATTAAATATATAATTTAGTATATATATAAAAGCTTATAAAAACCTTTCGGGCCCTTTAAAAATCTGGGCCTCGAGCGACGGCACGGGTTGGCCGGCCCAAAAGCCGGCCCTGATGATTTTGCATCAATACGATTTTTTTTTTGTTTTTGCATTAATTTAATGTCGTCATTAAGATTTAATTTGCTTTTTTTATATTTTGCATCAATTATCAAATTTGGTTTTTAAACTCGGTGTATATCCGAACTCTGGCATTCATGTGTATTTTAAAACCTGTATATGCATATTTGCCAGTCTAGTAGTTGTTTATGAAAGTCATCCTTTGTTCCTGATACAAATTCCAGTTTTAAGACCATCAGATTTATCTGAAACAATATGTTTTTTTCTTTCAAATGAGTAGTGAGGTTCTTTTTGAACTCATTTCACGGATGTGGACTTTTGAGAAATGATGAGTTAGCTATGTATGTCATTTGATTCTGTGTGTGAAGTAAGTGAAGTCATCTGTTGAATTTGATAAAATGAGAACAAAGGTGATATGATGGAGGCTTAAGGGTGAAGAATATTTAGGCAAGCTAGACATTAGCATGTGCTTGTGGATGAATTTCTTTATCTAAACATGTATGTTTGTTAGGAATGTTTACTCACTTGGTCTATGCTGGATGCAGTCAACAGTTTTGATGTTATTAATTGATACCTTGATTTGTTATATAACACATTAACATTTGCGAAGTATGATCTTTAGATTCGCCTATTCGAAGTAAGTAAGGTGCATTACCCTATAAACATATACATTTGTGGAAGCTAGTTTTTGAAAAAAAGAACTATTTGTCTTCACATTTCAAAGCATAAAATGTTTTTGACCATTCATAACTGCTAGAATGGTTTTAACTTTTCTTTTTTTGTTTAAGTATAATAACATTATTTTTTTCGTAGTAATCATAATTCATAAACTGATGTCTTTTAGAGCTTTCGTTTTGATTTCAATTGAATGGTGTACACTACATGGGTCCACATTTTTCCTATTGATTTGTTATTGCTGAATGTGAGCCTCATTATACTTTGTGTTTATGGTCATCAAATTTTTGGTACATTCTAGTCGTTCTGGCATTTATTTTCACTGTTTGACTGCGGTTCCTAAGATAGATTTAGTATTGTTCTTTTTTTTCAATCACTTGAGTTGGAGTATAAAAAAGAAAATGGTTCTGGAAGTATAGTTTAAACTGCAGTCTTAATTAGTAGGAATGCAATATATGCAACAAAGATACATTTGGCTTTGTTAGCATTGTTTATCGCAGAAAAGAAGAAAAGTGAAAGGATAAAGGAGAGGGCTTGAGTAAGTGTTAACCTAATACTTGTCACAATGGCTAAACTGGAATACTGCAAAATAAACACCAAGAGTGGTTTCGTGGAGCTCAGAGTAGTCAGCCATAGTTTCTTTTTTGTTTGGACACTCAATCCCGGTTAAATGTGATTTAAGGTTTAACGCATATTTAAGTTAGATTGATTTAGAGTTGGTTGTTCAGTTGATTACTGATATAACAATACCAGTAAGCCTTTATCTCAAACCAACAATGTTAAGTAGTTATTTCAGTTATGGAAGCATGTAGTGGTGCTTTTTTAATCTCTACGATGACACTCATTGTAATCGGTTATTTCATATAGCTGTCAAATAATAGGCTACTGCAATATTCTTCTGAGTTCCACATTGTGAATTTATTAAAATTTCTACTACAATATTATCAGTACCTACATGAGCTTTGTCGATGATTTCATATGATTACTATTTTTTGCTCATTTGTATCTCACTAAATTGTGTCTTAGTGGTGTTCTTGCCAACTAAGTTTTCTGTGTGGATTATAGAAACACTGATTTTGTTCAAGCTTGTTTTTCAACTTTCAAACTTGGTCAGATTTGTGGTAACTAGTCTTTTGATTTTTTACCTCAGACTGTATCTATACTCGGTCTGTAGTTTAATCATTTCCCAATGTACATGTGCATAGATGTGTCTATACTCTGATTATATGGTTATGTTTTTATATTAAATGGTTTTACTTTTATAACTTTGTAAAAATTGAAATGGGGCAAAAGGGTTGAAGGTGACCTGCAGTGGAACCTACAACTGTAAATCGATTATTAGATTTTAATTTGATTCAGTTATTGAATTGATTTCAGCTCAAAGAGGGTTTCACTCGACGGGGGCTAAGAGAATGGGCGGACATGGTGGTCATGATGAGCCAGCTTACTTGCATTCGAAACACATGTACAACTTGGACAGGATGAAAAATCAGAAACTGACGATGACTCTTGGCGTTTTCACTGCTTTCAGCATCGGTGTCGGGGTCCCAATCTATGCTGTTATCTTCCAGCAAAAGAAAACTGCATCTGGTTAAGCAAAGCTTCTTTTGGTGTCACTGTTTTTAATCCCAATAATGCAAAAACTTATGAATGAATTATGTTTCACCTTTTGAAACTGTTTTTGTAGCATTGGCCATCGGTCATGCAAACAAATGAAAATTGTTATTTGTTCTCTTGGTAAAAGCTTTTTGTCTGATATATTAGTCATAAAATCATTGTCTGATTAATATCTATTTTTTAGTAATCTCTTTATATATAGCGCGCAAAAAAAATCCCAAAATAGTTCAAACAACTTTTCACGTTTTAAATCTACGAATTGTGCTGTCGTTCTAGGTTAATGACTATCGTATTTACTGTTTAAAAAGCTTACTATGTTGTCGTTTTGTGTATCAATCAAGATGTTCTTTGCGATTTTGGTTGAAATGTTTTTGTTTTTAGGATTCAATTTTTTGGATCGGTTTGTTATCATTTGGTTTTGTATTCTGTCTGCAAATGCAATACTGCATCAATGTTTTTAATTTTATTTTTGTTGTGTTCAATCATAGGCGCAAGTTTATTTAATCGGCTTGATTGACATATATGGCATGTCACTAGAATTTATTGTTTGTGTTACATTTATACACGGCTGTATATATAACTGTACCGCTGCGGCGCTGCATATATAAGCTCAGATACTTTTTTATGTACTTGTACGTACAAAATTGGTGTATTCAACTAGTAGGGGTGTACATGGTGATGGTACGGTTTGACCGGTTTTGACGACGGATTTAGAAAATGACTAACCGGACGGGCCGAGTTGGGTAGGTTGGCTGGTTTTGTTAGTCTGCATGTTTCTTTTTTATGTTATTCTTAAGTTGTATGTTTGTATTAAATGAGAAAATAAATGTATTTTTTTAATTATTAGTTTGTTATAAACAAGGACAATGGTTAGTGATTATAAAATACAAATACATAATAACTACATTTAAAAATATATAAATAACAGAGGCTATAGCCAGTTCCAAGCTTCAAACCGAACGATCAAAACCATCAAAACGATTTGTAAAGAGTAGACTGCTTGGATCTTAAACTGGCCAAAACAGCCGACTTGATCCGATTAACTATTTACGAGCACCCCTATTCAAAATAAACGATATACTTTGATATTTAACATTGAATACACATAATCATTTATCATAGTATTATGCATATTGTATACTTAAATACTCATCATCAATAAACATGCAAATTAATCACTAGTCTATTATATAATGAGTACGCTGATACATCATCAATTTAAAAGCAATACGCATATGTAACATTAGAGTCATCATATGCAAAAGCGTATTCTAATATCTCGTATAACAGAAAGTAGTTAGCTTGTGAGTCTAACATTAGAGTCATCATATGCAAAAGCGTATGCCGGGTCATACAGTTTTGGAAACAATATGACTACAATTATAATCACAACCATGATATGGTAGTTAAGGAAAGAATGCATTTACTTCAAATTCATAGGCAAATAACATAAGTGCTCGTACTTACTTCTTCTATCTCAAAAGGTGGTCTATCAAAACTTGAGTAACATGTACGGATCTAGCGGTCGAGACTCCAGCGGACTTCACCATTGTGGCCAGCTCGACCGGATTGGAGGTCCATATTTGCGAACAATCTGCGGACTTCACATGTGGTCCCACTTTCGACATCTCTCACACATATATATTGCGTTCTATTATATTATTTAATATTTTTAATAGGGGTTTGTGGAAGCAAGGCTGGCCCAATCCATATGTCGGGTGACCGAATGCACATGGCATGGTTCGGGTAAACGAGTATGTATGTTTCAAGTATCGTATAATGTCATACTTTTCCATGCCCACAAAGCTTTTAAAACTAATCTTATATCCGAATATCCGTCCTAAATGTTTCAAATTTACCTATTCAGATCTGTGTTCATTTGTCATATGACTCGTATCTATATCTATATACATACTAAACGATAATAAACTATTAGCATTACACTTTGATGATTCCCCCAAATTGTTTCACACACTAAAATCTGAACATACTTGCAATCTTTTCTATGACTTTTAGCCTGGAGGGTGTGGCTAGGGGCAGTGGCGGAACTAGCTCATTAAATCAGGGGTATTCTAAAAAAAAAAATTACCCTGCAACCATACAATATTAAAAAAAGGGTGTATCTATTGGCACACTCAAATGCCTATATGCACACCAAAAAGAGCTTTTTTGTCCTATATGCACCCCTGCAGTGTCGAGCTGTAGCCAAAGTGCGGCGTTTTGGTCCGGTCAACCAGACAAAAGACTGATGGGTGTCTGACGAGTCTGTTGACCGGATCAAAACGCCGAGCTTTGGCCGCGTTTTGGTCCTGTCAATCAGACAAAAGACAGACCGGGTGTCTGGTTGACAGGACCAAAACCCGGCCAAATCTCGGTGTTTTGGTTTGGTCAACAGACCCGTCAGACACCCGTCAGTCTTTGTCTGGTTGACCGGACCAAAACGCCGCGTTTTGGCCATAGCTCGACACTGCAAGGTGTGCTTATAGGACAAAAAAACCCTTTTTGGACTGACTATCTACACACCAAGTGTGCAAATAGTCTCCCCCTAAAAAAAAGACAATAAGTAAACAAATAACTAATAGATTTGGCATCTTTTTTTTTCATAGATTGAAATCGTTCCATCACATCGTCGTCTTTTACTTTATGAAAAAAATCTTTTTCGACCGCACAAACATTGCATTGTTCAAAAATTACGGGCCCATTCGATTGCTTAAATCCGTCTTGATAATCTTCAATTTTCAAAAAACATCTTTCAACGGTTGCGGTTGTAACCGGTAAAACCAAAGTTAGTTTCACTACCCAATAAACCAAATGACAAGAACTATGTGTTCCCATTTCAACCATAAGATGCACAAGATCACTTATTCTATTATATGAGCTTTATTAGTTATAACAATTTGGGCTTAATTATCATAAAACTATTTTTGTAGGTTTTGTTACTAAACATGTTTTGGGCTTAATGAATAATATCAAGTTTCATAATTTTTTCTTAGGGGTATCCTCGTATATGTTTTTGGGTAGGCTATGTATAAAATTAAAAAAAAAATTACACTGCGAATACGAATACGGGGTTGAGCCGTAGCCCGTGCTACGGCTCATTCTTAATTAGTTCCGCCCCTAGCTAGGGGCTTTATCACGTCACCTCACACAAGGGTTTTAAAGCCCCCTCCTTTAACTTGTAGGGTGTGGGATAAAGCCCCCTTACCACTACAGTGCCCCCTTTAAAGCCAATCAACTTCGATGGAGCCCCCCCCCCCCCCCCCCTTTGCTCGTTAACATGCTAGCGGAAGGATGATGGCGCCCCCCTTTAATTGCGCCGGTGTGGACGATTGAGCCCCGAGGCGCTATGGAGGCTGAGGTGGCGGGGTGGCGCCCCACACCCACCAGCCTTAGAAAATGGATACTAAAAAAACAATTTTAGTATGTATAAAAAAAATTAGCCTTATATTACCAAACTATAAATTAACAACATAATTGTTCATATAGGTGTTGTACTCAAATACTTTAAGAGTTTTTTTTTAAATGATATTACACTTTTAACCCAAATATATCTATTTGACTTTTTACTTTTAACCCAAAAGTTTTTATCTTTTGCAATTTAACCACACAACTTTTTTTTACTTTCAACTTTGGTCCCTATGCTTTTCATATTTAGCAGATTTTTCATTTTACGTTTCGTTTTAAATTTTGCGAGTTTACACGGCGTAACGTGTGTGTGGTTCAACGTTTTTACGTTTGTTTTACACTTCGTACTAGATTTTGCAAGTTAATATGTGGTTCAACGTTTTTACGTCGTCTATTTTTTTTCTTGTTTGACATGTTCGTTACAACGTGCAGGTCCTAAAACGACTTAATTATTATTTTCTATGGTTTACGTTGCAATCTAATTTCTTCACATCACACGTCTTAACTTTAGTATTGTTTGTCGTTGACGGTGATATGGCAATAGTACTATTCGGCATGGTTTTATGCGAATGAGGCGGGTGCTAAATCTAGTTAATACCAACCTAATAGACTTCACATAAAAGTAAGCTAGGTAAAGCTATGATAAACAGTATTAAACAAAAAAGGACTCCTCTTCGGTTTTATTTGGATCGCTTCCTCTCTGACAGTTGACACCTCGCCGACGTTCTGTTGTAATTTCCGGCACGGCGGCGCTCCATTGATTTTCCGATCAATCAATCAATCTTCCTCTGTTTATCCGGTTAGCTCTCATCGATTGATCTCACAATCCTTCAAACTATACGCACTGTTTTCTTCATCACATCAACTAGTATTTTGTGCCCTTTAACTTTCATAATATGTAGTTACGATTACATCATTGTTTCCAGATTCTTCAATTAAATCGTCATGTAATTAGCAATTAGGTCGCACAGGTTTAATTTTTTGTACATATGTTTCAGATCTGATTTATTAGCTATACGGCAAAGCATTGCGATAGGTAAATTAGTATTTTGTTGCTGTATGTATCTAGAATTATGGATTGGTGTGTTATTAGCTGGATTTATGATGATATGATCTACTTTGTGTACTCCGGAAGATGTTGATGAGGTTAACTTTAAAATTTCAGTTAAGTTGGATTATCATATGTATTTATATTCAGTTGTGTTAAACAGGAAGATAAAGTCTCAATTTTCTATTACATTGTAATAGTTAGGTATGCTATTATGCCATTTGATGTACCAAATCATTATATATAGGCAGTTAGGTACTACAAGCTTTTGTTGTTGTAGGCTTGTTGCTATAGATTGTGCATATGTATTGTTCTTTTTTTCTGTGAAGATTTTAAGGAGGATGTATGATGTGATAATGATGTAGCCGTGCGTTGATTCTAATTGTTTTATCATCTTTAAGAACAAGTTTTTCTGCCTATATACTTTAATATATCATTATGATAGAACTAATCATCTACTCGTCTTATTATATATTTCAATTTGACCGTATTCTTGTACGACAGGAATAATGAAAGTGTAGCTTGTTATTAACTACTAAGGCAGGTTCGTCGTGAGATCATGGAATCACCTGGTTAGCTCCTTGAAACTTTTTGAAGATTTTGTAGATTTATTGAGTTTTCCGTCACCTTTTATTGATCAAGCATGCTTATATTAATGCATACTTATGGATTCTCATTCTTGATTTTGTTGGACACTAATTGCAGTTGGTAGACCGAGGGCTACATCTGTTGTTGTTCTTACACTTGATACTAGTGAGGTATACATAGTTGTTAGTTTGTCTTCTAGGAACGACACTCAGGTCATTTATATCGACCCAACAACCGGATATCTTAGACACGAGCGTAAGCTAGGTTATGATGTTTTCAACTCCCAAGATGAGGCATTAAACTACATCACAAACGGTTCAAGGGCGGTTTGTAAGAGTATAATTTATGCGAAAGCTATATTAGGTTATGCAGTGCTTGGGAGCTCCGGTTTGCTTCTCGTTGCAACAAAGTTGACTCCTAGCATTCCGAATTTGCCTGGCGATGGTTGTGTCTACACTGTTAGTGAGAGCGAATTGGTCAAAGTTTCACTTCAAAATCCTCAACCTCAGGGGAAAGGAGAAATAAAGAACATTCAAGAACTGGCTGAACTTGATATAGATGGAAAATACTTCTTTTGTGAAACAAGGGATATAACTCGTCCCTTTCCAAGTCACACTTCTGTAAGAAATCCCGATGAGGAATTTGTTTGGAATGGATGGTTCTCAAATTCCTTCAAAAGAGTTGGCCTAGAGCAGCACTGTGTTGTTTTACTGCAGGTATTGATCTTTGCTTTATACCTCCATATTTCATCTTCATCAGTTCGACCCTTTTTATAAAGATATTATTACTTATATTCCAATCACAGACTGGCTATATAACCTTGTTAATAAGAATCTAATTTTAGATTTGAGTTAACATGATCTATGTCAATTAACAGGGTTTTGCAGAATGTCGAAGTTTTGGAAGCTTGGGTCCGCAAGAAGGCATTGTTGCTCTACTAGCTCGTCGAAGCAGGCTTCATCCGGGCACACGATACTTAGCAAGGGGCATAAATTCATGTTACAGCACAGGTTTAAATCCATCTTCCAAGTCCATACTGTTTATGTTCTTTATTATAAATATATTTATATTGTGAAATTCTTTGGATGTATTATATTTATTACTTCATTGACACATATTTTACTAATGAGTGCTTGAGTTTTTGCAATATGAGTTGTTTTCTAATGTGAGTTGTAGGTCGATTCTTCTTCTCAATATAGTTCTGTAGCCCAACTTTCTAACAGAGTTGTACTAGATAATTTACACTATAACTTTATAGTTTATAGTCATCATCTGCTGTTGTGATTGTGCACAATAGTGAATTTGAACTTATTTATAATCAAATCAGGTGTCAAAAGTTCAATCTTGTATCTCCTAATTCTTTGTGGAATGGGATAGATTGTAGATCTAATCCATGTTTAGTTCCTTGCAATAGTTTAATGATCTGGAACAACTTAAAATAATAAATGAACTCATTTCGTGTTTAAAGCACATGAGTGTAAACCTATACTTATAGTTGGAGTTGGCAAAACTGGAAAGCGGTCGGTTTTGGTAACGTGTTATATTTGGTTTGTGTTAGGTTGACCCCAAACATTTACCTGCTATTTTTTGCTTCTTTTACAAATAGTTTGTGTCATATGCAGTTATAAAACTTATGTTATTATAATAGTTATGACAGTAACAAAATGAATGAACTTTTATGGGTTATTCTCTTGAAATATCTAAAAGGGGTAAATAATTGTTAGAACAGTTATATTTTATCTTACTTTTTAGGAGGTTTACATATCAAGCTGTTGATGGTTTATAATTCATTTGATCTTAATTTAATTGACATTTTTGCTGAGCAGGCAATGAAGTTGAGTGTGAGCAAATTGTATGGGTTCCAAAAAAGCCCAGCCAAAGTGTTCCTTTCAATACCTATATATGGAGACGAGGCACTATTCCTATGTGGTGGGGTGCAGAACTAAAGATCACCGCTGCAGAAGCAGAAATATACGTTTCAGACCGCGATCCATATAAAGGAAGTGCGCAGTACTATCAAAGATTAACCAAGAGATACGATAAAAGAAATATAACCTTAGTTGGTACAAATCAAAAGAAAAGTCCCGTAGTTCCAATTGTGTTGATTAATCTGCTACGAAGTGGAGAAGGGAAGTCAGAATGCATTCTAGTTCAGCACTTTGAGGAATCTATAAACCACGTTAAATCAACCGGAAAACTTCCTAATACTAGAGTTCATTTAATAAATTACGATTGGCATGCCAGTACTAAGTTAAAGGGTGAACAACGAACCATCGAAGGACTGTGGTACCTCTTAAAAGCACCGACAATATCCATAGGCATTACAGAAGGAGATTATTTACCTTCTCGTCAGAGCATGAAGGATTGTCAAGGTGAAGTGATTTGCAACGATGATCTTGTTGGTGCGTTTTGCTTACGCTTACATCAAAACGGAGTCATTCGTTTCAACTGTGCCGATTCTTTGGATCGGACGAATGCTGCTAGTTATTTTGGTGCACTTCAAGTTTTCACAGAGCAGTGTAGACGTCTTGGAATATCTCTTGATAGTGATTTGGCTATCGATTATCAATCTGCTAAAAATTACGGTGGATATACTGCCCCGTTGCCACCGGGTTGGGAAAAAAGATCCGACGCTGTAACGGGAAAATCGTATTATATCGATCACAATACCAGGACTACAACGTGGAATCATCCGTGTCCTGATAAACCTTGGAAGCGTTTTGACATGTCGTTTGAGGAGTTTAAAAGGTCGACGGTTTTGTCACCAGTATGCATACTGGCTGATCTTTTTCTACTAGCTGGTGATATTCATGCAACGCTTTACACTGGATCTAAAGCAATGCATAGTCAGGTTCTTAGTATATTTAGGGAGGAAGCAGGAAAATCAAAGCAGTTTTCTGTGGCACAAAATCTGAAAATATCGTTGCAGAGAAGATATAAAAACACACTTGTTGATAGCTCTCGTCAGAAGCAGTTAGAGATGTTCCTTGGTATACGGCTTTTCAAGCATCTTCCATCACTTCCAGTTCATCCCTTACATGTATGTAACTGCTTGTGATGTATTGTTTTTATTTGTTTTTTTTTTGCCTAATGCACTACTGAAAGAAGTCACGAGGGGCTTATAACTAGCATAGACTTTGAGAGAAGTTTGAAGAAATACATGTATATTACAACTCTTTAGGGCTAGTATATTAGTAAATAACTGAGTCATAAATCATAACATAATGAAGCTCACTTTATAAGTAACTAGATTAGGCCTCAATGTGTTGCGTGCTTAGTTCAGATTAGCATTTACATGGATATGGATAACTCATTCATGCCTTGTATTGTGGATATTTCCATTGGCTTTTTTGTTAATAAAATGGCTATTTTTAGTAAAATATATATATATATATATATATTAAAAAACATGTCGGTATTTTAGAATCTGGGGCCTTTAAAGTAGAAGTAGCTGCTTGTAGGAACCTATCTCTGGTGTTTGGTATAGGGCTTCCACAAACAATACCTTGCAGGATTATCCATTTAAAATTTAAAACTACCCTGTGTTTATGTGTTATACCTCTTGATCATATTATATTTTTGTATTTTGGTCTACTCATCGCTTTTACCTGTGCAAATTAATACTGCACATATTTTTTTCCTTACCTTGTAGGAAGTAATGATAGTCCATGCATAGCAACGTTTACACATAATTATTCTTTAAGTCAATTATCTTAAATCTCAGAAGTAGAATCAAACCCTTAATGTTCCATGGTTTTCAAATTGTCCCATTGCCTTGACTTTTTTATGAGTTATAACTCTCATTTTGTTCTAGTTTTGTCCTTGTATTGAAGTATGCATTTTGCTGCTATTTTTGGTGCAACCACAATTGACTTTACCTAAACTAAAATTTTGCAAATCATTCTGTAATTAAGAACAGAACTCTTAAAGATGCTATACGACAGTGTTTCTGGTGCATCTCATCTTAAAAAATATTATTTAAGTTATGTGTGTTTACATGTTCAGTGGCTTCAATGTAGCATTTCAAGAAACATACGAGTCTTATTCATGTTGTTCTGAAAGCTGCAATCAAGCATCAACTCATTTCTTACTTTTTTCCTGATAGGTGACCAGCAGACCATTTGGCTGCCTTCTTAAGCCAGTTGCTAGCGTTATGCCGAGTTCTGATGATGGTAGCAGTCTTCTTAGCTTTAAGCAAAAAGACCTCATCTGGGTAACCATAATATGTTTCTGTTTTCTAAGGCTTAAGCATGGGCATTCTCTTAATTGCTAATTACAATATTGAAATTTTATCATCCAGTTTTTCTGTTGTACAGGTTTCGCCACAGGCGGCAGATGTAATGGAACTCTTTATACATCTTGGCGAGCCTTGTCATGTTTGTCAGGTTCTTCTCACAATTTCACATGGTGCAGATAGTTCAACGTTTCCATCCAGAGTTGATGTGAGAACCGGACGTGATCTTGACGGGCTTAAACTTGTTGTCGAGGTCTGATTAATCTTTTCCTGCACTTGGCGTGTTAAATTAGCAGCCACACTTTCTTTTCTTCTCTAACTGGTGAAACAATAAAACATATATGAAGGCATATGTTGGGATTTTCTTATATGGTGATATTTAAAGAGTTTTAATTGCAGTCATTTTTGGTCCCAACTTTCATCACAATGCTAGTTTTAACTAACATCTCCATTCTCCACCCCGCAAGAGTGATTATATTCTTTGCTCCAAGAACTGCAATCAGCCTTAATTCTTGTGGTTGCATCTCTTGGTTGTTTGGTCTATCTAATCACTAAGGATGTTTTGGACACCCAACTATTCAGAAATCACACATATACGTAGTCCATAAGCAAGTGAACTTCAAAAATGAAGAGAGACTGATGATACGTGATTGTTGTCTGATCTATTCAGCACATCCTTCATTGGTAGATCAGACCAAAGTCATGTGCCAGATGTTGCTTTAGCCCACAAATGTTTGTAACTTGTAAGATCCTCAACGTATGCATTTTTATATTGAAGTCAGAACTATTAATCATGCTACAAAAAAGCAAAAAGAACAAAAGCTTGGTCGAGCTTGATCGACTGTAAAAGAGTCATGGGTCATTGTGAAGCCGAAATGGGTCGATGCGTTGTAACAGGAGGATGGATGCTGTTAGAAGTAATCATTTGTACATAATAGGTCATACCAATTATAAATAAATGAATGCAGTGCTGAGCAGTTACTAACATATAGTCATATACCCATGGGTCCCATTTTAGACAGAAACCTAATACGTTATAATATGTATATTATTGAACTTGGTAAAAAGTCACTCTCCATTGGTTACCTTAGGCAATATTCTGGTTTTAGTTTAACTAGATAAGTTTAACAAGGTTTTTCTTGTTTACAGGGAGCATCTATTCCTCAGTGTGCAAATGGTACGAACATAATTATACCCATACCGGGACCTAGTAGTGGTGAGGATATGGCTGTGACAGGAGCTGGTGCACGCCTACATGCCCAAGATACAACCAACCTTCCACTTTTGTATGATTTCGAAGAACTAGAAGGCGAGCTAGACTTCCTTACTCGTGTGGTTGTTCTCACCTTCTATCCTGCCGTGTCATCCAAAACCCCAATCACACTCGGGGAGGTACAGTCAAATTAATACTACTACTTTACCACTAAGCAGTTAATGCGGTAAAATATCAGATATAGGTCAAGGACCGATATTTGAGATATAGGTTATCGTGGTGGGATATCGGTAATTTTAATATCATGCAGAATTTATATATATAATTATATATAGCCATTTAACACTAACAATTTAGTATACTCTCCTACCTTTAACAAATTAACCTTTTGCAACTTGCAAAACACGAACAATTGTAGCAAGTAGGAACTGATTAAGATTTAAAACACCAACATTTAACAATTAAGACTTAAAACACTAGCAGCAATAAGAAGAAAGTCGAATGGTAGAACTAAGAAGAAATGTACTGATATTGGGAAAATATCGCCAATAATATTGGTACCGATATTTTACATGGGGACTGATAACCGATATATCACCGATATTAACTGCATAGCTTTACCACTAATGTCAATTTTGTTAGTTCCATAAGTTTGTGTGTATTTTCTTATTTTAATCGAGCATCATCTGGTTACAAAATAGTTATCAGTAACTACTTCATAGCTTCTCCCGAGATTCAGTGGTTTACTTCCTCTGCCAGTCTGCCACCTATACCATACTGTTATGTTAGCGATTTAGGTGTGACATGATGTTAATGCTGGTAGGGTCAAATAATTTGGCTGCAAAAATAGCATACAAGTTATTGATATGATAGATGTTCTTGTAATTGATCTGCATAGATGAACTGTAAATGGTGGGTCAGTTGAATTGCTGTTTCCAAATAGCATGCCATCCGTGTGTAATGACAACACTTGACCATAATTCCGGTGAACAAATAATTAGGAATGAGCTCGATACCGAACCGTACCGGTACCGAAAGTACAGAATACGGATACTGGCACTGAAAGTGCTCAGTACAGTATGGTATTCAAGGTAACCCGAAAAACGTCAAAAAAGGTTACCGAAATTCAATTGGTACGGTACGCTTCGGTACCGGTATGTTTGGTACTCGGTACCGATCGCTCATCCCTGCAAATATCCAGACTTCCTTTTCCTCATTGGTAAAAAAAATCTCTGTGGCCAATATTAGATTGAGTGATGCTTATCTGTGTTTTAGAGCAAAATGAAGTAGGAGACCTCCAAGATTTGCTCAAGTGCTGTGTCTAATTGTCACCTTTGTGCTTTTCATTGATTCTTTGATAAACATGTTTGATATAATTCCTGATTGATGCACTCAATCTTTAATTAACATCATCACTGTGTGTCATTGTTGATGTTGAAGGGATAGAAGTTTATTATTACAGTGGTGGTTAATGTAATTTTTCTAATTTTCTATCTGTTGCTCTTTAATGGTTTATTTAACAGGTAGAGATACTTGGAATCTCTCTTCCGTGGGGAGATCTTTTCGCTTCTGAAGGACCTGGCATGAAGTTATGGGATCGTATCAATAAAATCAACAAAGATACCGAACCTTTTGCATCTGATATCAACAGTGATCCTTTTTCATCTGATATAAACAGCAATCCTTTTGCTTTTAATGATGTATTGCCCCCTGCAAAATCTGAAAATACCAGCAGCAACTGGGTGGACCTCTTATCAGGCAATGACTTTATATCGGGACCCATTTCACAACCAGTGCCGGAAACTGCTTTCCATGATCCGTTTCTCAACCCGTTTCATGATAATGTAAATGATGAAGCAATTGATTCTCCTCCTAAGGTTTCTGTACAAGATAAAGAGCCAACTGAAAGTGGTCCTCAGCAGTATATAAGTTGTTTTAAGAGGTTGACTGCCTCACGTGTGGTATGCTTTTTCCTTTATATGCTTTTGCTATTGCATAGTTTTTTCCGGCACAGGCTGGAATAGATTAACTTAGGTTCAGAATACGGTTTTAGGGGCATATGAAAAACATGATATGCATATTCATTAACTTACTCACATAGTCACATCTTACACATTCACATAATTGTGACGAATTATCATCCTGCCTGCACTAGATCACACATTTCCATCATTAACTGCACTGCATCTGTGTGTAGCTTGATTACGTTTTCCCAAATAAAACATGATATGCATATTCATTTGTCACATTCTTATAGATTTCTTCAATACCCCCATATTTCATACTTCTCATGTGAAATATTGTCACAATTTCAACAATAGAGACTATGGAAAGCGTTAACTACTTTTTTTTTTTTTAATAAAATAAGAGCGGAGGGACAACTAAACACAATAAAGAGATTCTGAGAAGAAAATTATTATTATTTTTTTTTGCATAAATATGACGCACACTAAATTTTTGTGTTTTTTTGTTGGTACACTCTTGCGCAATTTAGGTTGATAGCTTTCAGTTATGAGATTGGAAGAATTACATTTCAACCCTCTTTTTCTACACATCTAGACATCTAGTCATTGCAATGTAGATATTGATTGACTGATTGTTAGATTAGATTAGTTGCAAATCTTGTTATACCATAACCTCCTTTGTATGACTGCAGTTTCATTTCATAGACAAAATAGATACAAGTTGTTTTAATAAGTTCTAAAGATGCGATGTCAATGGATTTATGCAGGCTAAAAAGTTGAGCTTTGTAGACGCGATGAAGCTAGAAATTGAACGTCTTGGTCTAAATCTATCTGCTGCTGAACGTGATAGAGCTTTATTATCTATCGGCATTGATCCAGCCACTATAAATCCCAACATGCTGCTTGAGGAATCTTACGTGACTTCAATATGCAAGGCTGCCAATGCACTTGCACTTGCCGGTCACATTTCATTAGAAGATAAAACTATTGGCGCTATTGGTCTTGATTCTACTTATCTCGATGATGATATAGATATTGATTTTTGGAATATAAATAAAATTGGCGAGGGTTGTTGTGGGGGACAGTGTCAGGTTCGTGCTGAACCCGTGACATCTTCTTCCTCGGCATCCATGTACTCGTGCTCAGAGTGTCGACGTAAGGCTTGCAGAGCTTGCTGTGGGGGTAGAGGGGCTCTACTTCTTCTAGGAAGTTATACTGGTGATTCTTTAAGTCGGTCTGTGAGTACGGATGGGGTTATTTGTAAGCTGTGCTGTCATGATAATGTTCTTGATGCACTGATCGTCGACTATGTTAGGGTTTTAGTTAGCCAACGAAGAAGTAGTAGGTCTGACGTTGCTGCTTATAAAGCGTTGGACCAAGTTGTAGGAAGAGATTATCTTTCCAGAAGAACGATAATCAAGTCTGACAGAAATGGACCTAATGCCATTCGACATAACTTACTCAAAGGACAGCAATCGTTAGCTGAATTCCCGTTTGGCAGCATCCTGCACTCGGTATCTCTTTCCATTAATTATTTATTCTATTTCCGTCTCACACACAAGTTCATGCTAATTTAATTTAGAGATAATCACCTGCTTAAAGCTAGGGGTGTTTAAAACCGTTGAAAACGATCGAACCATCCAGATGGACCAGACCGAAGCAAGTCGGCTGGTTTGACCGGTTCGAGAGCCGAATGTTTTAGTTCCCGGTTCGGTTTGACGGTTTAACCATTTGGTTTAGTTTGAAACTTGGATTCAGCTGTTTTACTTCTATTATTTTACACATTTTTTATTTTTGGAATATGTAGTTATGTATGTGTATTATAATCATGCACCATTTTTATTAATTTATTTTTAAATATTTTAATGCTAACCAACACTTTTGGAAAAAGAATTTAAAAAACCAGTTCAGACCATCTATCCGGCTGCCCCATCAAATCTGTTCTGTTTGATTTGTCATTTTGCGAAGGCGCAGTTAGCGGGTGGCTCAGAATTTTTGTCATAACTATCCGAACCCGACCTTGAACACACCTACTTAAAACTTGATTACTTAATATGGGCTTTCTATGGTCAACGCATCGTTTTGTCTTTAGAGATGAAATAATGTGTAAACCCCTAAGTTTTGTTAGCTTAAAACAACTCTGCTTCTGCTACTCCATTTGATAGTATATCTTTAAAGAGGAGTATAGCTGCAACTGATCTTATATACATATACATATACACACATATATATATATTGTGTGTGTGTACTAAATTCTTAAATCTTTCTTGCATTCTTTACTTTTGCTAGATTGAATCTGCACCCGGTTCAGCACCAGTCTTGTCGTTGCTTGCACCTTTGGATACCGTATCACAAGAATCGTCATACTGGAAAGCTCCTCCTAAGACCTCGCGTGCTGAGTTTGCTATCGTTCTTGGCAATCTTTCCAATGTCTCAAGTGTTATCCTTGTTCTTAGTCCATGTGGCTATTCTATGTCTGATTCTCCTACTGTAAGTAAATTTATGCGTTATAATTATATTTGTTATGATAAGCTTAATGTCCATAAAGTTATCAAAATCCTCAAGGCAAGCCGGTATTAGTCGGAACCCATTTTTACCCAAACCAAATTGACCTTTATTGAAACAGCCCATTTGGCCCGAACCTGTTTAGATCCATGAAGCGACTAGATCCGTTCATTTACAGTTTGTTTTTGCAATGTTTCAGTTCATCTCATGGATAATCATTATTATTATAATAACATTTATGGGTGCTTAACAATAGTACATTTTTGTCTTTTAGTGGACAATTTTCATTTACACCCCTTCATCTATAATAAGTTTAACATTTGTGCCCTCAACTTTAACAAAGTTTTATTTTATTTTTTTAACTAACTTACACTGCGGCCCCTGAACTTTAATAAAGTTGTTTTTTTTTCTTTAACCGATTTACACTACAACCCCTGAACCTTAATAAAGTTATCACGTTGAGTTTGAATTTTTATTTTTTTAACGGTTTCGTAACGCTCCACGCAAGTTATTTTTCGTAACGTTTTTAAACAGACCAGTTGTTTTACACGTTTTTTAAAGCGTTCGTTTTTTAACCGCCTGACGCTCATCTCTAAATACACCATTGCTATGTGATTTTTTTATCTATGTTTAAACCGACCCGCTGCAATGTGCGGCCGTTGTTTTTATCTTTATATACGTTTTGGTGTAAATTTGTTAGAATAACTTTGCTTTGATATACGACGACTAACTTTTTGGTGACTATTGAATACACCGTCGGGACGTGCTTTTTTTATCGTTATGTAAAATGTCCCGTCATGATTTTCTTATAATTATGTACGTTTCTAACCTGCCTCGGAGCGCAGGTGGTAACCCACTAGTTACAAGATAGTGGATATTCATTTTGGTTTCTACTTTTGCCATGCAGGTGCAAATATGGGCAAGCAATAAGATAGACAATGAAGAACGAAGAATAATGGGAAAATGGGACGTTGGATCACTCATCACATCATCTCCTGAGCTTAGTGGGCCTGAAAAGCCCGGTGGCACGAGTCCACGACACATCAACTTTTCATTTCAAAAACCCGTTCGTTGTCGTATAATCTGGATCAAACTAAGTATCCAGAAAACCGGTTCGACCTCTTCTTTAAATTTCGATAGTGGTTTTGATCTTCTATCATTGGATGAAAACCCGTTCTCCCGGAGTGTGTCTATAGATAGTGATCCGTGCCTCCATGCAAAGAGAATCGTTGTAGTTGGAAGTCCAGTGAAATTAGAGATACCAACACAAACCTCGTACCAAAGTAGCGTAAAAAGCTGGTTGGAGAGAGCTCCACCGCTCAACCGATTCAAGGTACCGATTGAGGCCGAGAGGTTGATTGCTGATGGGCTCGTGTTGGAACAATACCTATCTCCGGCTTCACCAATGCTGGCAGGGTTCCGGCTTGACGGGTTTAATGCAATAAGACCTCGAGTTACCCATTCACCATCATCATCGGTTGTTTGGGAAGATAAATTTATATCTACAGCAGTTCTTTACCTTCAAGTATCTGTTTTACAGGTACTTTCTGTAACCACAAACATCTCAAACATCTCGCTATCCATTGTAAACGAGTTGATCCTCTCGTGAGCCACTCTAGACCGGCTTGAAACGAGCTGAGCTTAGACGAGCTCGAGCCTACATTAGAGTTCATTTAATAAACGAGATCAAGCTTGAGCTTTACACACCGAGCTTGACTATGTTCACGGACCTAAATGAGCATATCATTTAGATAAATATACTATTTCTTTAATTTTATATGATAAAAATTATTTAAATAAATATTTACATATGTTTATAAAAGAATACTTAAATATTTAATATATAATGAACTTGCCGAGTCCAACCTGACCTCGAGCTTGAAAAATTATTAATGAGCAGAGCTCGACTCGGCTCGGTTGCACCCCTCATATAGGCACATACAGTGGTATTTCATTAATTCTTGCTAATCTAACTAGCTAGCTAGTTATTATTTACTACTACTCTTAAGCAGTTAATGCAGTAAAAAATCGGATATCGGTCAAGGACTGATATTTGAGATATCGGTTATCGCGGTGGGATATTGGTAATTTTAATATCATGCAGACTTTATATCTATAGCAATTTAAAACTAACAATTCAGTATACTCTCCTACCATTAACAAATTAACCTTTTGCAACTTGCAAAACACTAACAATTGTAGAAAAGTAGGAACTGATTTAAGACCTAAGATTACTAACAATTAACAATTAAGACTTAAAACACTAACATTTAACCACTAACAAATAACAATTAAGACTTAAAACACTAATAGCAGCAATAAGTAGAAAGCAATAAGAAGAAAGACGAAGGGTAGAACTAAGAAAAAAGGTATTGATATCGGGAAAATCGGTGATATATTGGTCAAATATCGATCCACTATCAGTCAAATATCGGTCAATATCGCTGATTCGGTACCGATATTTGACACCGATATTTTACGTTGGGACCAATAACCGATGTATCACCGATATATCACGATATTAACTGCATAGCTATTATATCATTATTATATATATTAAAGAACATCAGATAGCTACAGACAATAAGACAAACAAAGCCCTCACTTTTAATTTTAATTACAAATATGCCACTAAGTATTATGAAGAGAGAATTGTGTAAAGAAGGATAGAAATGTCATTTGAGTGGGGATGCAAGTTGGTGACGGAGGTGGTTGTGGCTGTGGTGGTGACGGTGGTTAGGTTTTTGGGGGGGGGGGGGGGGGGGGGGGGGTAGGTTTTTGGTGGTGTAGTCACATTGGTTCTCGCAATAAAGGTGGTTCTCGCATGATATATAGGGTAGGGTTCATGCGAGAACCACCTAATTGCGAGAATCGCGAGAACCAATGTGAACACAACAAAAAAAACCTTAATAAAACCTAACCCCACCCCCAAACTAAATGCTAAAAAACTAACCCCCCCCCCCCCCCCCCCCCCCCCCCCCCCCCCCCCCCCCCCCCCCCCCCCCAAGCTAAAATGCTAAAAACTAAACCCCCCAAAAAACCTAAAAAAACACACAAATTTTTTTTTTTAATATTTTTTACATTAAAATCGCTACTTTTAGTAGCCAAAAAAAAAAAAATTTGGCTACTAAAAGTAGCAATTTTTGTATAAAAAATATTTAAAAAAAAAAATTGTGTTTTTTAGCTATTTTTAGGTATTTTTGGTTGTGTTCACATTGGTTCCTCGCGGTTCTCGCAATAAAGGGTGGTTCCTAAACGGATCCTTGTCCTATATATATATATGTATATATAGGGTTAGGATTGTGTGAGAAGCACTAGGCTAATTGAGAAACATTCCAGACCACACATTTTCCTTAAGCTTTTCGTAATATACACATATGTATAGTTTAAAATTGACTATATACATATGTGTATAATTCAAGATTTGACAATATACATATATGTAGATAGTCAATATATATATATTCTCTAATTTAAATGATTTTTATTAAAACTTTAACATGAATTTGTGTTCAGTATTTTTTCCCCTTTTGGATAGATCATTTAGTGAATACCTATACCTTACGAATGTTGTAGCGATATTTATGAGCATTTCTTATAGAGTCTGAATAGTTAAGACCTCTAATCTGAATTGGTCAGACATTTGCCTCTGAAGGGTTAAACATTATACTGCCTCTTAATGGTTCAGACCTCTTACTGGTTCAGCACTTAATGGTTCAGACCTCTTACTGGTTCAGCACTTAACCATTCAGAAGTTGCCAAACAGCCCCTTAGTAACTTGGATTATAAAAAAATATTTAAATATGGCTTAAACTGAGTTGTACATACTAATATACAAGTGAACGAAGCACATGCGTACATGTCATCAAATCTAAATCGGTATTTTTTTATAAAGTGACGTCATTTATGCTTTCATTATTTTCGTAACATAAAATAACATTTAATAGAATCTTGAAATTACTGTTGGGACGCAATTATTTTTATCTATGTTTCGATAAAAAGTTTATTCGAACAAGTTAAATATAGTGTATTTTTTTGCTCTTTAGCGTGGATCCAAATCGATACCTATAAAATGCGTTGAAAACAAAGTTGTATTCGAGAAAGAGTATTATTTACACAGTAAGCTACAACGAGTGCTAATAGGGTAACGGTATTGTGATAACCCAAACCGATATCACCGAACAACATCAGTATTGATATTCGTTTTTTGGGGTTTTCAATTGACGTACAACACGTGTCGATATCTTTTTGAGCATATTTTTTTCAGTTGCTATACCGAGTATCGATACTATATCGAACCAAATCGATAACAACCAAAAGCTCGCTGCGAAGCACGGGTGATCCCACTAGTTACTATTTAATGATGCCATTTTTTTGTTTTTTTCAGGACAATGGGAAAATGGTGGTAGTTGCAGAATACCGACTACCGGAGGTGAGGGCTGGGACGGCCATGTACTTTGATTTTCCTAGACCAGTGACCGCTCGCCGTGTCTCATTTAGACTACTTGGAGACGTTGCTTCATTTGCAGATGATCCTGCAGATCTAGACGATTCTTCCGACTTCCAAGGCCCGTTCGCTGCAGGCCTCTCGTTATCTAACCGTGTTAAACTATATTATTACGCCGATCCCTATGAGCTCGGGAAATGGGCCACCACCCTTTCTGCCGTTTAGGTACACTACATGTGTGATTTTGTACATTAAAAACACTCTCATTCATTGTTGTAATCATGTCTAGATTTGTTCTATAATGGGGGATATTCATTTTCTATTTTTGTTTATCCCCAACCCCTTTTTTGTTTCTCTCCAACTGAGTGTAAAACATGTATCTTTTTCAGTTTCCACTCACTTTATTATTTTGTTTTACAAGTGTTTGGTTAACGTGAATGGATTTGAAAGTAGGTTTCAAACCTTACTGTGATAACTTATAAGTATACAAAGCTACTATTAGTTTCAACATACGCGAAGCAGAACGATCAAAGTTTTATACGTTCATTACTGCTGATGCGAATTAACAACATTGAATCGAGCGTTGAAATGGTGTATCACTAACGTCAGCTGACATGATTATCTTCTCAGGACGTCATTATGTTAATCAGGTGTGCTTAAACAGGAGCTTATCAGACTAAAGGGTATGGTTCGACTCATCCCCACGGGGATGAGCCTCCACGTAGGCGGCTCGTGGGGGATGAGCCTCCATGATATTTGAGGGGGATGGAGGATGGGGCCCCACCTCATTATTTTATAATTTTCTAAGTTTTAATTTAATAAGTTAATAAAAACTTTATAAAAATTAAAAAATACAACATAAAACAACATAAATAATTTCATTTCATAACATAAAAAATTACATTTCCTAAAAAAAAAATTTACCAAAAAATAAAAATAAAAAATTACAATTCATAAAAATAAAAAAAAACCCTACGACGCCCATTTTTTCATCACTTCTTCCTTCATCCTCCGATAAACCACTCGTTCCTCCTCCGGAACCGAGTCGAGATCCAACCTCATAATCCTAAAATCCTCCGCTCGCGCTTGGTCAGCCGACACGGTTTTCTTGTGAGTGTATTTTTCGGCCGCGAACTCTTTGAACGAACGGAATTCGTTTATCAACTCGTCCATTTTCGCCGATGCCTTCGAGCCGCCCCCTCCACTCGAGCCGGCCCCTTTGCGCTTTCCGGCCGCCTCTTTTTTTGCTTTGTCCCTCCCGGTGGGACGTTCCGCCTCGTGAATGGGCAACACGTCCTCGTCATCTTCCGGGTCGTCGTTTATGTCGATTTGACAACGAGCGATGGAGCCTCCCGCACTATAACTTCCGGACTCGGAAGTTTTAGTCCGTTTGGCGGTTGCTACCTCATTTGGAATCGGCGTCCATTTTTGTTCTTTCCTTACTACGTTCCATGCTCGGAAGTGCGGGAAAGGCTTTGGATTTTGAGAGTCCCACTTAGCGATAGCAAGGTTAAGAATGTCCGACTCGTTACTCCCGCTAGGAGGACAAGTGTAAATTTGGTTATAAATTGCGTTAAAGTTATTGATGATCTTGCTCATTTTACGCCACTTGCCCGAGACGGCTTCTACATCACGATCCGAGCTATGCTCCATAATCTCATGAAATTTAGCCGTTGCCTTCTTCCAAAAACTATCACCCGTTTGATTGTTTCCTAATCGGGGACGACTTCTTCAATCGGGGAAATTTAGCCGTTGCCTTCTTCCAATCGGGGACGACTTCTTCCAATCGGGGACGACTTCTTCATCATCATCATCGTCAAGGTGAACCGGTTGGGAAGTTGGTGGTTGCGATTGGAGTTGTTCAAACGAGTTGCGTTGCATGATTTGTTGTAGCGCTTGGTATTGTTGGAGTTGTTGAACTTGAGACATTTGTGAGAATGCGTTGGGTGTTTGTTGGAAACCCGAAAAAGGAAATTGCGGAGCCCCCCACGATTGATCCATACTCGGAGTGTAAGCGGGGGTCGAAAAAAAGTTAGGTTGGTTCGGGTTGTAATTATTCGGGTTGGGGTTGTTTGGGTTGGGGTTGTTTGGGTTGAAAGGATGCATGATTAGAGAAAAAGGTATAAAAAATATGGAGTGTTTTTTATAAAAAAAGGAAGAGAATTGGAGAAGAATGGGAGTAGAATAGGATATAATTGTATAAAAATGGATGAGATAGAGTGTATTTAAATTGAAAAATGATTTTTTTTTTAAAGAAAAGTCCCGTTGCAAATGGCTAGATTTTTGAAGTGGGGCCACGTCTCATTCGGCTGTGGGGAGCCGTTTGGGCCGAGCCGACCCTCAGGGGGCGGTGTGGGGGACCGGCGCCGGTCCTAGCCGGGCCTAGCCGGCCCCATACCCTTTAGTCTCATAGGAAATTATTCTTACCGGACCATGATATTATGTTTACCGGGTTTTTTTAAATACAGTGGACGTGATTGATTGCTATTATTATACTATCTAGTCCTCTTTTTCGAGGATGACCGGACTATCTTTTTCATTACATGTAATATTCCGCCAATGATTTCTAGATCAATGGTGGAAGGCTTGTTTTTTTTTTCTTGGGAGATGCAGGTTCTAACTCTCACTTGGTATAGAGTTACGGGTTTTATAGGTAATTTCACCGTCGTGCCTACAGGCGGGTGGGTTATCGGGTTTCCCCGGAATTGGTGGTGGACTCGGAGTACTCCGTTTGGTCCAGTTGGTGCCTCGAGAGTGTTCGGGATTGATTCTGTTGGCCGTTTAAAAAAAATACATGTAATATTCCACCGTTCAAGGGCGGACTCATGGTTCTTTAGTTGAGCTACCCTAGACTTCGCTTCGGTCCATGATTATTGACTATAGGTGTAGTCGTGACCCAGCTGACCCAATATTTTTTAAGGTTTCAAATTAATCACTTACATTTTAAATAGAGTTAAATGTCATTTTAGTCCTTGTGGTTTGGGCCGTCTTGCCAGTTTAGTCCAAACACCGAAATTTTCATTTCATAAACTTGTGAGATAAAACCCATATGTACATAAAAGGTTCTCATAGGGATAGACCCTAGATTACAAAACACATTTTATTCAGGTGACATAGCCACTTATTTAAGCCTGGGTACCGAAGGGGTATGGTCCCAAAAACCCTGCGCAGGCGCATAAGACCATACCCTAACTTCATTCCAAAGAACATCTTAAACAAAACCTTGCGCGACTGCGCAATGGTTCTAAACAGGATTTGGAAGAAAACAGTCTTCGATAACCATGCGCCGGAGGAAAAGGGAGACAAACACTCAACTAACACCCTTGCGCGGGCTCGCGCAAGGGCACAATTAAGTTTAAAGAGTAAAACCTAAACATCTCCGCACGCCTGAAGTCAAGACTTGAACAAAAGGAATCTTTTCTGTTACAACAGAATAGACATGTAGACACGTGGCAAAGGCATAAAGGTTTACAACTGTAGATCTTTTAGAAGGGTTTAAATGCTCATCGTGCATGGCCATTCGGTTACAACTGACTGTGACGTGGCACAATCGTGGACTCCCATCTAAATCACGATGATGGCACTCACTTGAAGGAGGATCTACACAAAACCACTTTCCACGTGACATATCCCCAGCCGTTGATCAAGCTCACAATTCGTGTGCATGTATGTGAAGTTAACTATTAAACGGAAAGTAGAATAACCGCTAACGGAAAAGTGCTTTCCGTTACTCTCTCCATTACACCATTTTCCCGCCAAAATCCGGTTATAAATAAGGCACTGCAGGTATGATCTAACAACTTACTCTCACTTTTACTACATCTTCTTCCTCGAGATCACTGTACTTATTCTCATGCCGGAGGGTGGTCACGGAGAGAACCCCCATTCTCCCCGTGGCGAGTCTAACGGCTCTCTGTTTTGCAGTAATCATCGGAGAAGGAAACTAGTTAACCACCGAATCGACGAGAGGATTAACCCCTTTTATGCAGAGACAAAACCGCCGATCTGATTGACTCCGGTCTAATTAGTTCACTGTTTCTTCATTGGCGCCTACCGATTCTTCAATTTTCATTTTCATCTTCTCATTTGATTCATTTCTTCTCTTCTGTTTTCAATGGCAGAAGCACTGACAAATTACCCACCAAGTCCACGATCAGGGAACAGAGAGACTTCGGCTCATGCTTCTCAGGTCGACGGAATCGTGGGGAAATCGTTTAGCAACGATGATATTCATCACAAGGTACACAGTCCAGTTACCTCAGAAGTCCAATTCGGAACTCAGAGTAGTCCAGATCTACCTTCGGAAGAAACTCCGATTTATTGGTTTGTCAAATTTCAAGATGCCGTGAACGCAAATTTTACACAACTCTGTAAATCAACGATTGGAATAACCACAAACACACCCTGGGCACCCTGTTACAATTTCTCATCAATTGTGCCAGCCGGAGATGCGAAAGTCTACTCTCAGTCTGACACCGGAACTGGATATCAGGAATCTCCGGCAGGATAAAATTCTCAGAAGCAATCCGATCATACAAAGTTGGGCCCATATCCATTACAGCAGTGGGACACCCAACTTAATAACGAAAAATATCTAAAGACGCTCAATCACACAATGCAAATCGTGGAAGACGTCCACAGTAACCCAAGTAGCAATACAGAGCAAACATACATGGTGCAAGGCGGATCATCGCGTAAACATAACAACAAACGAAGCCACAATCAACACTGGCATGAACAACAAGTAATTTTCCCTGTCGTACCAGGATGTCCTCAAGAAGAACGGCCGGTCATCATAACTGGTATCTTCGGTCATTATCGTACTGATTACATGTTCATTGATCTGGGTAGTTCTATGGATATTATTTACGAACAGTGTTTCAAGCAGTTAGACCCAGAGGACAAGGCGCGCTTGAAACCAGTCGATTTTCCTTTAACTGGTTTCTGCAATGAAGCCGTCTTCCTGCCGGGTCAGATCTCCTTTCCTGTAACACTCTCTGATGGTGAGCACTCGCGCACCGTTACAGTCAATTTCATGGTTATGCCAGCTACATCCCGCCATGATGTACTGCTGGGGAGACATTCACAAAGGGAGTTTAACATGATTATCTCTATACCACACGCCACTTGCAGTTTTTCGACAGAAACCGGAGTAGCAATTTTATATTCAAGCAAAGAAGTGATGTCTGTAGAC
The DNA here is from genome assembly GCA_030545235.1 of Helianthus tuberosus. Lineage (NCBI taxonomy): Eukaryota > Viridiplantae > Streptophyta > Magnoliopsida > Asterales > Asteraceae > Helianthus > Helianthus tuberosus. The sequence goes on along the minus strand of CM060371.1, from coordinate 154,104,699 downwards.
AACGAACCACTAGTAAAGGCCGCGAAGCCATCTCCATCTAACGAACCAGAGAAATAGGTACTCAACAATGAATACCCTAAGCAAACTATTTTGCTAGGACACGCCATCTTACCAACAATCCGCGCAAGGTTAAAAGAACTTCTATTCGAAAATATGGATATTTTCGCATGGTCCCCAGCGGATATGACCGGCGTACCAAGAGAGGTAACGGAACATTGTTTGAACGTTCGATCTTCAGCAGGGCCAGTAGCACAAGGAAAATGCAGTCTTGGTCTGGAAAAGGCTCGCGCAATGAATGAGCAAGTGGCTGAATTACTACAGGCCGGCATACTGCGTGAAGTCCGATATCAAACCTGGGTAGCTAACCCGGTAATGGTGGAAAAGCATAATGGTGGGTGGCGCATGTGCGTTGATTTCAAATACCTCAACAAAGCCTGCCTAAAAGACTGTTATGCTCTCCCAGAGATAGACAAGAAGGTGGATTCCATAGCATCCTTCCGCTGGAAATGCTTCCTAGATTGTTACAAAGGTTATCACCAAGTACAAATGAAAGAGGAAGACGAAGACAAGACAACTTTCCGCACGGACAAAGGTATATTTTGTTACACAGAAATGCCTTACGGTCTCCGTAACGCGGGAGCTACCTATCAACGCCTAATGGATAGAGTCTTCGGAGAAGATATCGGCGTAACAGCAGAAGTCTATATGGACGACCTTGTCATCATGAGCCCCGAAGAAGAATTAATGCTTACAAACATCCAACGCACCTTCAACTCTCTGCGTAGAGTTAACCTAAAACTAAATCCAGTAAAGTTTTCGTTCGGAATGGAAGAAGGAAAATTCTTAGGATTTATCGTAACCAAGGATGGTTTCAAAGTCAATCCAGAAAAGGTAGAGGCTATTCAGTTCATGCCGTCGCCGGCGTCTATCAAAGAGATGCAACATCTCGCTGGTCGACTAGCTGCACTCAATCGATTTTTAGCATACCACGCCGCCAAATCATATCCGTTCATTAGCACGTTACGCAACTCCGGAGGCAGAAAAAGCTTTTCAGGAAATGAAAGAATGTCTAATTCAGCTACCTACTTTAACAGCTCCGCGAAAAGAAGAACCATTAATCTTGTACCTCTCCACATCAGAGGTAGCCGTAGGCGCAATGTTGCTGGTCGAAAGAGACGGAGTCCAAACTTCAATTTATTACATTAGCAAGATGTTGACTGGCCCATAAACACGTTATTCAATCATGGAAAAACTAGTCCTCGCGCAGATTACGAAGGTACTTTTCTGGCCACGTTATAACTGTTCTTACCAACTATCATCTGGGAAAAATCTTGTCCAAGCCAGACGTCGTGGGCCGACTAGCAAAATGGGCCATTGAACTGGGCGGATATAACATTTTGTATAAGTCGCGCCCAACTATCAAGGGCCAAGTCCTAGCAGATTTTGTTACTGAAGTTCCTGTAGATAAGATCCAAGAATGCGAAGCCATACAAAATCCTACCCCAGTCTCCGACGACAAGATCTGGATCTTACATACATATGGTGCTTCCAACGATCGGCTAGATTTTAAGAGCACCAACAGTGAAGCAGAGTATGAGGCATTCCTCGCAGCTCTCCGCCTAACAATTAAAATGGGGGCAAAGAATGTAGAAGCGCATGCCGATTCCCTATTGGTGGCCGAGCAAATTAACGGCCGATACGACGCAAATGGCGAAATGATGGCCTTATATCTTGAGCAGGCAAGATCATTAATCAATCAGTTTCAGACCTTCAAAATCATCCATATTAACAGAAGCGAGAACAAGCACGCGGACGCGCTAAGTAAGTTAGCTGCTACCAGTTTGTAAGACCCTAATTCATGTTTGACCAAAAGTCGCAGCGGAAGTTCATGTCTAAAAATTTCTTTCCTTATAATACCTTGACTTATTTGAAATTTCATTCATCCATTTTTTTTATACTCTTTTACACACTTGCATCAATCGGCTCATTTACTAAATAAAAACATAATTTATGTCTGCTAAATTACATACACAAACGTCCCCGTACAATCTATCTTGCGACTCGGTCCTCAATCTCCATTCCTTGATGATCCTCCGATCCCGATCAACCTGCGCTCACCACATACATTCATAACGTTAGTACACATTATAAGCATAAATAAGATTCCTCCTTACTGACTATTCATTTCATTATCTCTTTACATTCCAGCTTTCCATCTGATTATACATTCCGTGGTGAGACTTCCTCGTTGTACCTGCGCTACACTTCGTTCACAAGGCACGCTATTATTATCGTCAATACTCAATTTCATTGAATACATGCATATATACTTCCATACATACTTATATATATGCATATGTTCACACATAACTACTTACATACAAGCGTACCTACATACATACGTACATACATGCCTACATACATACCTATTACATGCCTTCACATAACCCTACATATGTGCATACATTCATACATACTCACTTGGATATATATATTCACATACTACCTACATACACACCTACGTACATACATACATACATACGTTCATATCTTCACGCATACCTACATACGTGCATACGCTCATATCTACCTACTTGCACACCTACACACACACATACATTCATTCATACATACCACTTATATTCATACATACATACATACATACATACATACCTTCATACGTATCTACATTTCCTAAAACAAGGAATAAATTAGTCATTCTTAGCTTATACGCGTTTAAAAACGGTCCAAACGGGTTCGCATTGCATAAAACATTAAAATATTTTTTTTTCTAAAATCTGGAGTCCGTGTCGTAGCGCCACGGCCTGGGGCCTTCCCCGTCGCGCTACGCCACCACCTAATATGATCAGAAAGTTGCAGCAGGTTGCTGCACATTCCCAGCACATCCGGATTTTACGGAAACGAGCATAACTTTCTCGTTTTTGATCCGTTTTACCCGATTCTTTTTCCTACGCGACCGTAATTTAATTCTCCATCACATGGAGTGAAAATACAATATTTGGACTACCGAAATTTATGACTTTTAAGCCTTCGGATTATTACCCTTTTACCGAATTTTGACCCGTTCATGCATTTATCAACAAAACATGTTTGTTTGACCTTAATTTTATACAAACCTTATAATTTCAAACTCGCTTAACACATAAGGTTCAATTTCCTGATTTCTTACATCTTCTTAACCCATTTTTGCTCAAAACCTTATTTTGACCCGTTAAGGGTATTTGCGCATTTAAGGTCTATGACTAACAAAAACCATACTTCTCACTTTCATACGTGTCCAAAACATTTCCCTTAATCAATTAACTTGTCTCTAAACAACTTTTACGATTGTTTGCCTGATATGCCCGTCAAGGGCGTTTTGGTCAACTTTGACCCATCCTTTACAACAAAGGACTTCCTTACATATTTACCCAATCCTAGGACTTAGCAACGACTCTACTCATACATACCTGGCTCGAATCAATGCTTATGACCCCTTTTAATACTTCATCCGCTAAGTTTCTAGATAATAGCAATGCAAATCCTTTTGCTATACATTCTGCGAATTCATAATACTTAACAAAACAATTCATTAGTCGATAACGCCAAATGGTGACATCTTCACCATTTGACCCGTTAAGTCTAAATATCATTTATCCTTATGGGATTTTAGTTATTCGTTACCCCTTCCCTGTAACTTATTCTTTCGTTAACTTGCAACCGAAATTACCAAGATGCCATTTTTACCCTTTTTAACCATCAAGCTTAGTTTCTTAACATAACCACACGTTCCGATCCATACCAAAACTTGTCGGATCATCATAATTCACATATTTACTTACCATGTCCGTAATCTATACATTGAATAGACATTCTACAAAAAAAAGGGTGTAAGCTTTACTTACCTAGGATCCGAATATGATTCCCGTGCATATTAGTCCCGTTTGACCCGCTTCTTTCCCAAAGCTTCCATGTCGCTTATTAAGCATTAACTATCATATATCATTCTCAAGATAGTTAGCTTGTTCATCATTCATCAAATCCTTTTTATCACACGGATCTTATATCAAGTTTATTATTTAACCTTAAAACATGCTAATCCATCACTTCTTATCCAATTTCTTTAAAAATACTTACACATATATGATTTTCAACATTATTAACATGAGCATATCATTACTTCTATCATATCATCAAAAAAACCCACTTCATAACTACTTTGTTAATCATTTACAAGTGATCTAATCTTAAGTTCTTCATAATTTCATCATACTTTTGATGTGTGTACTACCTTCTAAGCATAGTGTACAATTAATTCATGGACATCATTCTAATCTCATACATAATTAATCAAATTCCTCATTATAATCAACATGAATCATCCATGCATAAACATCAAACCTACTAGTATCACATTTCTTTCAATTCCTCTAACAAGAATCAATCATATATGTCAAAATACATCAATAATAGGCAAGAATTTGGACATGGATGATTTACCCATGTCATCATCTTTACCATAACAAACGGGTTTCACCCTTAAACATCAAATTAACCTAAACCATGAATAATCCATATTCTATATGATGATTCTAACACATGCTCATACTCAATTTCATACCAATTCATGGATTAGAACATAACCCACTTCGTGAAAGATCACCAATCTAGGTTTTGAGACATACCTTATGATCCCCTCGTGTAGGTGATCATTAATCCGCGTTTATTCATGAATTTAAGCATCATTTAGACTTTCAATTTGATGAAAATGATGAAGTTAGGGTTCTTGGCTCCATGGGAGTCTCCTGCTCGATCTAGAACACACACGAAGTGTGTGTTTTGTGTGTGTTAACTTTCATAAATAAAACCCATATTTCCATCTTAACGGTTTTAGTCCCTCAATTTCGTTTTGATTGCATACGGGACTAAAAACTTATCATCTTATTACTTATATACATGACACCACTAGGCTAGTTTATTCCTAGTTATTTTATTTATGGGTTCACTTTTACTACTAACGGTACTTCACCCATTCCTTTATCTTAACCAGATTCTAAATTACCAAGCCCGTTTTTGGGGTGTTACAAGTCTACCCCCCTTAAATAAGGTTTCGTCCCCGAAACCTTTCTCATTTTCATTTACACATTCACATCTATGTTTGACTTTATAGTTGCATCATAATTATAAGTAGCCATCTGATCTTAATTCATAATTATTCGTACAATTGACTTCTTCTCAATAAGTCTATACTTTCCATGGCATACCTTCACATCACATTCCCATTTCCTCGATCCGTTAGTAACAGGTCAATATACATATTTATTTAAACTTACAATAATGCTTGCTTTCGTATGATTCGTTTATAACAGATCTAGTACCTTAATCTCATCCTTTAATATTACATTCTATACATATATTACATAACATTAAATTTTGCTTCGTTATCACAGCGAAGTTACTATTTCATGGTCATGCATTCGTGCTTAACTTCAAAGTTAACATCATTCTTCATTTTCTATAGTTATTTGTATCATACATACCCTTACGTTACCTTCAAATCATTCATTCTACATTACTATTCTTCTCATTTCATGCATTACTTAATTTTCATGAACATACGTGTCATGCAAATTCATTATACGAGAGTTTAACCAATACTCAAAATTTTCACTCAAAACCTTTAAGATTCACTTCTTAATGACATAGTTTTCTTCTTATGTCAACTATTAGAAATCAAACATTCCCTACTTTATCATACCCATTCCATCATTCCTTTCATAGGTCATTTTCAATCTACCAATTCATGTTTATCCAACATAAGTTAAACCATTTACTAACCTCATCTTATATCAGGAATCGACGATCCGTAACCCAGATTGATCCGCATTCTTCATGAGTAACAGTCGTACCGGGCTAGATTTCGTTCATCCGTATAATGTGCCTTCGCTCGTGCACAACTTCCCACCAAATCAATTGGTTTCGTCACCTCAAGGTTCTAACATTATCATCAACAAATTTAGCAGTTAACATATTTCATTCAACATTCATTCTATTAGGCGATTACTCACCTATAGTTCTTCTACAATTTCTTACGTACACGCTATAACGTGTCACACATTTCATTTCTCTCATGCAATTATTTCATTTTAGTTACTTATTTCGTCAACCTTTGCAGTTTGACCTTTTAAGGTTAAACTGACTTTGCTTACTTATCATAGATGCATTGAGGTTCACATTTGTGCTTCCTTCCATACATGCTTACTTACAAAGACATTCATTACATCATTTCGGTATTTATAAGCAAACTTACCCTTCTTGTTCATACTTAAGTCATTGTCCGGGTCTTAGCTCGTCATTCATTCTGACTCCTAAGAGTCGATTACTAACACATTTAACATATAACTTGTTCAAAACTTCTTCCTTTCGTTTTAAAATTTTAGCTTTACGTGCCAATTACGATCATTCTTTTGTTCATTTACTTTGCACCTACTCATATGACTCGTTTGACTCAACTATTGTCAAACTATCGACACATTCTGATGTGGACTAATTCCATCCTTTTTATATCTTAAATATGTCTCGCTGATTCAAACGTAACATCCATACCTTTCATTATTTCTATGTTTTGAATCCGCTTAGCGGCTTCATACATATCATTCATATTTTCCATTACTTCTATGTTTTGAATCCATCTCGCGGATTCAAACATTTCGTTTACATCTCCCATTCACTCTTTCATTCATTACATGTGTTGAATCCGTCTCACAGATTCAAACATATCATTTACATCATTCATTCTTTACATGCTTTGAATCCGTCTCGCGGATTCAGACACATCATTTCTACATTCCATTTTCTTGAATCCGTTTTACGGATTCAAACATTCCATTCATGCCTTTCATCCCTTGAATCCGTCTCGTGGATTCAAACATTGCATTCACATCTTTCATTCTTTGAATCCGTCTCGCGGATTCAAACATTTCATTCATATATTGTTGATCCGTACTTTCTTATGGATTCAACATTCTTCATTCTTATCATTCATACTTTTCATTCTTATATATTACTCTCGATTTCCTGAGAGTCTCACTACCCATTTCACCCGCACGTCCACCTGTTACCCAGTCCTAACGGACATACCTGCGATAATTTCCATGGTCTCACGAACGTCATACGCTTCTTGCGTACTGGCCAGGTGCGCAATTCACATACTAGTTCATGCCTTCATGAAATCATCGCCTTATATCCGAAGTAGTGGTCCCAGTTCGTGCAACATTTTTAAAATCTTACCAAGACAGTATCGTTGTCTTCTGTTTAATAGTTACCCTCCCAAGGAGATTCCTTCCTTTTTCTTTTAACACCGGTACCCATTCATATTAATATTGTGTACCTGAGGTCCATCTGTCTATTTGCATCCTTGCCTGCCTTAGCATCCATCTTAGACTGCATTCACGGATCACCCCCTTCAAACTTTTAAGCTTACCTTGCACATACAAAATCGTTAGTTTCTTCATACAAATGCATACATACACGCTTTCATTCCATTTCTACCTTTAGATCTTGATCGAGTCATGGATTGTACGGGTTCCTTATCACAAGAGCACACAGGTTTGAGTCCAAGCATTTATCTTCCCGTACTTGATTCACTCAAACCAGGGCTCTGATACCAACTTGTAAGACCCTAATTCACGTTTGACCAAAAGTCGTAGCGGAAGTTCATGTCTAAAAATTTATTTCCTTATAATACCTTGACTTATTTGAAATTTCATTCATCCATTTTTTTATACTCTTTTACACACTTGCATCAATCGGCTCATTTACTAAATAAAAACATAACTTATGTCTGCTAAATTACATACACAAACGTCCCCGTACAATCTATCTTGCGACTCGGTCCTCGATCTCCATTCCTTGATGATCCTCCTATCCCGATCAACCTGCGCTCACCACATACATTCATAACGTTAGTACACATTATAAGCATAAATAAGATTCCTCCTTACTGACTATTCATTTCATTATCTCTTTACATTCCAGCTTTCCATCTGATTATACATTCCGTGGTGAGACTTCCTCGTTGTACCTGCGCTACACTTCGTTCACAAGGCACGCTATTATTATCGTCAATACTCAATTTCATTGAATACATGCATATATACTTCCATACATACTTATATATATGCATATGTTCACACATAACTACTTACATACAAGCGTACCTACATACATACGTACATACATGCCTATTACATGCCTTCACATAACCCTACATACGTGCATACATTCGTACATACTCACTTGGATATATATATATATATATTCACATACTACCTACATACACACCTACGTATATACATACGTTCATATCTTCACGCATACCTACATACGTGCATACGCTCATATATACCTACTTGCACACCTACACACATACATTCATTCATACATACCACTTATATTCATACATACATACATACATACATACATACATACATACATACATACATACATACATACATACATACATACATACATACATACATACATACATACATACATACATACATACATACATACAAACATACATACATACATACATACATACATACATACATACATACATACATACATACATACATACATACATACATACATACATACATACATACCTTCATACGTATCTACATTTCCTAAAACAAGGAATAAATTAGTCATTCTTAGCTTATACGCGTTTAAAAACGGTCCAAACGGGTTCGCATTGCATAAAACATTAAAATATTATTTTTTTCTAAAATCTGGAGTCCGTGGCGTAGCGCCACAGCCTGGGGCCTTCCCCGTCGCGCTACGCCACCACCTAATATGATCAGAAAGTTGCAGCAGGTTGCTGCACATTCCCAGCACATCCGGATTTTACGAAAACGAGCATAACTTTCTCGTTTTTGATCCGTTTTACCCGATTCTTTTTCCTACGCGACCGTAATTTAATTCTCCATCACATGGAGTGAAAATCCAATATTTGGACTACCGAAATTTATGACTTTTAAGCCTTCGGATTATTACCCTTTTACCGAATTTTGACCCGTTCATGCATTTATCAACAAAACATGTTTGTTTGACCTTAATTTTATACAAACCTTATAATTTCAAAGTCGCTTAACACATAAGGTTCAATTTCCTGATTTCTTACATCTTCTTAACCCATTTTTGCTCAAAACCTTATTTTGACCCGTTAAGGGTATTTGCGCATTTAAGGTCTATGACTAACAAAAACCATACTTCTCACTTTCATACGTGTCCAAAACATTTCCCTTAATCAATTAACTTGTCTCTAAACAACTTTTACGATTGTTTGCCCGATATGCCCGTCAAGGGCGTTTTGGTCAATATTGACCCATCCTTTACAACAAAGGACTTCCTTACATATTTACCCAATCCTAGGACTTAGCAACGACTCTACTCATACATACCTGACTCGAATCAATGCTTATGACCCGTTTTAATACCTCATCCGCTAAGTTGCTAGATAATAGCAACGCAAATCCTTTTGCTATACATTCTGCGAATTCATAATACTTAACAAAACAATTCATTAGTCGATAACGCCAAATGGTGACATCTTCACCATTTGACCCGTTAAGTCTAAATATCATTTATCCTTATGGGATTTTAGTTATTCGTTACCCCTTCCATGTAACTTATTCTTTCGTTAACTTGCAACCGAAATTACCAAGATGCCATTTTTACCCTTTTTAACCATCAAGCTTAGTTTTTTAACATAACCACACGTTCCGATCCATACCAAAACTTGTCGGAACATCATAATTCACATATTTAATAATTCACATATTTACTTACCATGTCCGTAATCTATACATTGAATAGGCATTCTACAAAAAAAAGGGTGTAAGCTTTACTTACCTATGATCCGAATATGCTTCCCGTGCGCATTAGTCCCGTTTGATCCGCTTCTTTCCCAAAGCTTCCATGTTGCTTATTAAGCATTAACTATCATATATCATTCTCAAGATAGTTAGCTTGTTCATCATTCATCAAATCCTTTTTATCACACAGATCTTATATCAAGTTTATCATTTAACCTTAAAACATGCTAATCCACACTTCTTATCCAATTTCTTTAAAAATACTTACACATATATGATTTTCAACATTATTAACATGAGCATATCATTACTTCTATCATATCATCAAAAAAACCCACTTCATAACTACTTTGTTAATCACTTACAAGTGATCTAATCTTAAGTTCTTCATAATTTCATCATACTTTTGATGTGTGTACTACCTTCTAAGCATAGTGTACAATTAATTCATGCATATCATTCTAATCTCATACATAATTCATCAAATTCCTCATTATAATCAACATGAATCATCCATGCATAAACATCAAACCTACTAATATCACATTTCTTTCAATTCCTCTAACAAGAATCAATCATATATGTCAAAATACATCAATAATAGGCAAGAATTTGGACATGGATGATTTACCCATGTCATAATCTTTACCATAACAAACGGGTTTCACCCTTAAACATCAAATTAACCTAAACCATGAATAATCCATATTCTATATGATGATTCTAACACATGCTCATACTCAATTTCATACCAATTCATGGATTAGAACATAACCCACTTCGTGAAAGATCACCAATCTAGGTTTTGAGACATACCTTATGATCCCCTCGTGTAGGTGATCATTAATCCGTGTTTATTCATGAATTTAAGCATCATTTAGCCTTTCAATTTGATGAAAATGATGAAGTTAGGGTTATTGGCTCCATGGGAGTCTCCTGCTCGATCTAGAACACACACGAAGTGTGTGTTTTGTGTGTGTTAACTTTCATAAATAAAACCCATCTTTCCATCTTAACGGTTTTGGTCCCTCAATTTCGTTTTGATTGCATACGGGACTAAAAACTTATCATCTTATTACTTATATACATGACACCACTAGGCTAGTTTATTCCTAGTTATTTTATTTATGGGTTTACTTTTACTACTAACGGTACTTCACCCATTCCTTTATCTTAACCAGATTCTAAATTACCAAGCTCGTTTTTGGGGTGTTACACAGTTTCAAACACATGACAAAAGAGGTCCACATTGAAGTTCTCTCAAACCCATCTGTCCCTCTGAGACACGTGAATATGATCGAAATTGGGAATCCATCTTGGATGTCCCCAATCATTATGCACTTACAACATGGAACTCTTCCAGATGGAAAAGCAGAAGCAAGAAAAATTCAACATAAGGCGCTAAATTATGAGATGGCGGACGGAATTCTGTATCGCAAATCCTAAATGGGTCCTCTTCTAAGATGCGTTGACAAACATGACGCGCAATACCTGGTACGGGAGATCCATGAAGGACTATGCGGGATCCACGCTGGCCCTCGCATGGTAGTGGCAAAAATCATGAGTTCAGGCTATTACTAGCCAGATATGCATCTGGACGCCGTCGAGATTTTGCGCAAGTGCACCTCATGGCAACGCCATGCTCCAAAGACACTTCTCCCAAAGAATCCTTTGGTTCCGGTAACCGTAGCATGGCCTTTCCAACAATGGGGAATTGATCTAGTAGGTCCCTTTTCGATGCGCCTGGGGCAGTAAAAGTTATCATAGTTGCTGTGGATTACTTCGCCAAATGGGTAGAAGCCAAAGCTCTAGCATCAACCACCGCAATGGTAATCAGAAAGTTCATTTGGGAACACATCATATGCGGTTCGGGTTACCGTTGCGTATTATCACAGACAACGGTACCAATTTTGCGTCTGACGATCTACAAAAATGGATGAAAGAAATGGGCATCGAACACAGTTTCGCCTCCGTGGTGCATCCACAGGCAAACGGCCAAGTTGAAAGCGTCAACAAACAGATCGTAGACGGCATTATGGCAAGATTGGGAACCACAAGAAAAGGATGGGTCGACGAACTCCCAAGTATTTTATGGGCTCACCGCACCATGCCGAAGACTAGCACTGGGGAAACGCCATTTAGCTTCGTTTGCGGCTCAGAAGCAGTAATTCCGGCGGAAATCGGTCTCCCGTCACCTCGAATGCTAGCCATGGAGAAACAAAACAACGAGCGTGAGCGCAGACTCGACCTGGACCTCCTCGAAGAAAGACGAGAAAATGCAGCCATCAATGAGTCCAGGTACAAGTCGAAACTGGAAAAATATTACAATGCTCGAGTACGCGTATGCACTTTCTTGCCGGGAGACTTCGTCCTAAGAGACAACGAAGCGTCAAACGCTGAAAAACCAGGAAAGCTCACGCCTAAATGGGAAGGGCCCTACGTCATTAATGAGGTTCTAGGAAAGGGCGCGTACACCCTACGACATATCGACGGATCGAACGTCCCACTCACATGGAATGTGCAGTAGTTGAGCAGATGCTATATGTAACCACAGAGCCCTTCGTACTTGGACAACACACTACGCTAACCAACGTACAATACAAGGGTCCCTACTTACATATGCATCATAATTATCTTATTTATTAACAACTTTGTATATGCCGGCCTCTGCTCCTTATCTGAATCAATGCAAAGTTTTACTTACACTACGCCTCTATGTTTTATTACAAATGCATGCAATCTCTTTTGGTAAGCACAAAAACATTATAGTAACATAACACAAGTCTCATGAACATTCAGCAGTCACAGGTACTACGCAAGGTCCACCCTTACGTTCACACATGAGCTTTATTGTCACACCCCGATTTCCACGTGTCACCGGTGGGCCCGGTGGGGGAGTATCGTGACGTGGTTGGCAACATAATAGTCAAACAACACAATATTTAATATGCACAGCGGAAGCAATTTAAAAGATATAATACAACCGAATTTAATATTGTAGTATCAAATGTCACAATATTCGGAAGTTTATCCACAGAAGGATCGAAACAAAATATGAAACAATAGTTCAACAGACTTCAGGCATCTTAAGCTTGCGAGACTTCTAATGATGCTAAGGAGAAAATCCCAGCCAATTACGCTTAGTACCTGCATTTAATCTTTTTGGGAAAATACGCCAGTTTACACTGGTAAATACAATCAACTGACTCATTTTGGAAAATGATTAAAAATTGATTTGGATGCACGTGGCATAAACATTTTATTTAACTTGGGAGAATTATTTAAATATATAATCTTGTGAACGAATTACATGTTCCTTGTGCCTTCAGTAGCCCAGATCTTGTCCGGGTTAAAGATCAATAGACACACCACAATATTCTTTTGTGCACTGACGGGTGTACGCCTACACCCCGCGCTTAAGTCGTGGCCATTTCGTAAAATGATGCCAAGGATATCCGGGACATGGTCATTAACCCCCCAAAGGCTTTAAGTAACAAGACTGTTTAAACGAGCCGACCAAATTATTCAATTACCCACTCAACGGTGGAGAATTTGATGCCCGATCAAGCGGTATGCTATATACCGTAACCCAAGCCCGTATAGGGAAAATAAGTTAAAAGTATTTACCTGAGCAAAGTATAATTCACAATAAGCAAATTGCAAGTAGCTTTTACTGGTCCTCCTAATCTGGAACGAAGGTTTATAATAACCTATTAGAATCCTAACGGGTCTTTAATTAAGCTTAAGCTTAGACCGGTTAGTTTCAAAGACACGGGTCGTACGCACGATTAAGCGAAGACCGGATAGAATGTGATTTAAACCCGACAAGTTCAGAGACTTGTTTAATATGGGTATTTCATACACATTATGGATTTTGAGATAAAACCGATAAGGTTTGACCCGTTTAGGCTAGTTTATGTAAACTAGTTACATAAACCAAACCGAACGCGTAATAAGCGTAACGGGTATTCATGAGAGCTATTTACAGGTTTCCTAAGTTAATATGCTTCATATATGTTGTGACATCAGTAAGATGGCTTTTATTATGCCCGAAATGAATTTAATCACAAACTGTGCCCCGTAGGGGTAGTTTGGTCATTTTAAAGGTTGTAAAAGAGTTCAAGTGTCAACCTGAGTTACAGGCCTGATGTAATCAGCAAATATACTCAATTTTCTAAGTTATATCAGTAGGTTAAAGTGTATAAGTGAAATTTATCAATTATAACCAAACTATGCCCCGTAGGGGTATTTTGGTAATTTCACATAAGTCGAAAAGCTCAAAACCGAAGTATGAGTTTATCAACCTTTGCTTACTGTTAAAATATTATAATTTTCCTCAAATATCAGTAGGTATCAACCCTTGTATGTTTAATATAGTTATAGCACATACTATGCGTTAAAAACGCTTAAAAAGGCGATTAAAGGCCATTTCCGGGTTTGATACATAAATCTAATATTTTTATATTTCCAGGAGGCTTAAAATAATTTATTTATCATATGTGATCAGTAGCAAAAGGTTTGGAGTCGTTTAGATATGTAAAACTCATTTTATAGCCCGTAAGGGCAAAACCGACAATTACCGGATTAAGCCTACGACTATAAGTTTTGCTCAGCCTAAAATTAAATAAAAATCTTTAAAAATACCAAAATATTATATTACATCAGTGGGTAAAATATTTGATATCAAAAAGTATGTTTAAGTAGGCTATACGCTAAATACGCCGTTTAATTAACATAAAGCTTTAATTTTACGCTAACGAGCATAACTCTTAACCTACACCTCAAACTGATGTCAAATTTTGTATACAAGTTTATATATCAGTAATTAAAGTTTCTACTCTTTTACATTTTCAAAAATCACGTTTTAAGGTGAAAAGGGCATAATGGTCAACATATGAGCAATTAACGGAATCATGCATATTAATTGGATAACTAATGATCCGAGGTGTATAATCACAGAGGGTTATACTAGCATGTAACCTGGTCCAAATAAAGCTCTTAGGTATTTCTATAACATACCATAACGGGTCAGAACTGAAAGTCAAAGTATAAGTCAAACTATGCGACTTTCGGTTCCGAACCGGGTCTAAACAGGAAATTGTCGGGTTGAACATGTTTAGACATGTCCTTACACTAATTACCAAGTTATATTAATGATCAAACAGGTTATAAGTGTTCTACATTGCTAATCATGCATAAATTGCATTTTAAACATTTTGTTGACTTTTTAATTACACGTTTGACCCGACATTTGACCTAGTTAGAGTGGGAATTAGGGGGAACCCTTTTGAGGTTTTATTACCCACATAATTACCTACTTAAAGGTACTTTTGATTCGACTAATCACTGGACCATTAGTGATTAATCTTAAAGTCAACCGTTAATTACGACGGTTTGACTTTTAAGCTAAAACTAAGCTAAAACTTAATTTAGAAAGGATTAGCAAACTTACTGAAGTCCTAAGCTTGATTGGTGATCACTTGAGAGAAGGTTTGAGCTCCAGGAATGATCAGAAAGCTGAAGGAAATGGTGTGATGAATTGTTTGCAACTTATGGCTTTATATAGTGATTCAAATCACCATAACTTGTTGACACCAAGGTCTACCACTGACCATAATTCACTAACAAGTGTCTCTAGTGCTTAGGGGGTGCCTAGGGGTCGCACAAGATGTGAAAAATCAGTTAAAGGTGCGCATAAACGTGAATGCAGGAGGCTGTCTGCCTTTTCTGTTACTGGGCGACTGACGCGACCCGCCTGAGGTTTTCTCAAAATCTTACGCGGGCCGCATGGGCCTTGTTATCAGATTTTTATTTTTCTATTTTCCACATAATTGACCCTTGGCTCTTCGGAAGGGCAACCAAGGTTATTTCTTGCATTTTGACCCCTTCTTATTTACCCACAAGGGCTTTAGGACTTATACCCACTTTGCCAAGTCCCTGGACACTTCCGGTAACCCGAAAAGTCATAACTTTCAACGTTAACACTTTAACCCCTCGCACACGAATTTGATCATAACTTTCTCATACGATTACGAAACTTTATGAAATTTATACCGTGCATTCTAGTGATCATAATTAACAGTTACAAAGCTTCGGGTTTGTCAAAAGGTCACTCAGAGGTATAACTTAAACATGTTGACACATTTAACCCCTGTAGTTTGTAATCTCTCACTTTTAGCTTCGTATGATCCATGATTTATTCGTTTGATGTTATAAACATAGTGTAGGGTTATTATGAAGTATATTTATTCATTCTTGACATTTAGAATACGTATATTCACATACTTTCCATGATTGTCAACTTTAGTCCTTCTATAATATTCTTTCACACGTTTTAAACATATGACACGTGTCAACACATTATAGGACGTGAATTTTCGAGGTGTTACATCCTCACCCCCTTAAAATAAATCTCAACCCGAGATTTACTGAAATAAATAATGGTACTTTTCTTTCATCGTGGATTCAACCTCCCACGTGTATTCGGGTCCTCTACGGGCATCCCATTTGACCTTTACAATAGGTACATGCTTCCTTCGAAGCTTCTTTACCTGTCGATCTTCAATCGACAAAGGTTTTTCCACAAATTTTAAGCTCTCATCTATATGCACATCTGTATGTGGTATTACCAGTGATTCATCAGCAAAGCACTTCTTCAGATTGCAGATGTGGAACACATTGTGAATTCCACTGAGCTCTTCAGGTAAGTTTAACTTATAGGCAACTGACCTGACACGTTCGATAACCTCGAAAGGTCCTATGTATCTTGGGCTTAGCTTGCCTTTCTTACCAAATCGCATCACCCCCTTCCAGGGTGACACTTTAAGCAACACTTTATCACCTACTTCGAAGTGAAAAGCTTTACGCTTCGGATCTGCGTAGCTCTTCTGCCTATCTCGGGCAGCTTTGAGACGGTCACAAATCTGGACAATCTTGTCCATCGTCTCGAACACTATCTCTGGTCCTGATAATTGGACATCTCCAACTTCCGCCCAACACACGGGCGATCTACACTTTCTACCATATAATGCCTTAAAAGGCGCAGCCTTTATGCTGGTGTGGTAGCTATTGTTGTAGGAGAATTCGATTAATGGTAGGTTCTTATCCCAACTACCACCCAAATCGATCGCACATGCACGTAGCATGTCTTCCAGCGTTTGAATAGTACGCTCACTCTGACCGTCAGTCTGAGGATGGTAAGCCGTACTAAAATTCAACCGGGTGCCCAAAGATTGTTGGAAACTCTTCCAAAAATGTGACGTGTATCTAGTATCTCGGTCAGAGATAATAGACACAGGTATGTCGTGTAAGGCTACAATCTTATCAACGTATAATTGGGCTAACATGTCGGAGCTATAAGTCTCCTTGATGGGTAAGAAATGTGCTGACTTAGTCAGTCTATCAACTATAACCCATATTGTATCATTTCCTTTCCTTGTCTTAGGTAACTTGGTAATAAAATCCATAGTTACCATTTCCCATTTCCACGTAGGAAGTTCAGGCTGTTGTAGCAAGCCTGACGGCTTTTGATGCTCGGCTTTACTTGCGCACATGTCAAACATTTAGCTACATAGGTGGCTACAGACTTTTTCAAGCCTATCCACCAATAATTTGCCTTTAGATCCTGGTACATCTTATCAGCTCCAGGATGAACGGAGTATTTGGAACTATGGGCTTCCTGGAGGATGACATCTCGAAGTCCTCCATAAATTGGAACCCATATTCGTCCATTCAATCTTAGAATTCCGTCCTTGCTAAGAGTTAACTGCTCCTCAGTTACCCCTAGCTTTTCGTTAGGATAGTTAGCTTCCAACACAGCTTCCTTCTATGCAGCTAACAACCTTTCGATTAAATTATTCTTTATCTCCATGCGCTTGGCATGGATTCAGATGGGTTTCACCTTTTCCTTTCTGCTCAAGGCGTCAGCGACTACATTCGCTTTGCCGGGATGATACTTGATTTCCCAATCATAATCATTCAAGGTCTCCATCCAACGGCGTTGCCTCATGTTTAATTCCTTCTGGTTAAACAGATGCTGGAGGCTCTTGTGATCAGAATAGATCACAAACTTGATTCCATATAGGTAATGCCTCCACAGTTTTAGTGCGAATACAACGACACCCAATTCCAAGTCGTGGGTGGTGTAATTCTTTTCATGCACCTTTAACTGTCATGATGCATAGGCAATAACTTTGCCTTTCTGCATAAGCACACACCCCATGCCGGTGTGTGAAGCATCGCAGTAAACTACGAATTCTTCAGTGCCTTCAGGTAATGTCAGCACAGGAGCGTCGCTCAACTTCTGTTTCAAAATGTCAAAGGACTCCTGCTGCTTAGGGCCCCAAACGAACTTTACTTTCTTCTTAGTCAAGGAAGTTAGGGGTGCAGCAATCCTTGAAAATTTTTCAATGAAACGCCTGTAATATCCTGCCAATCCCAGGAAGCTACGAATCTCCGTAGGCGTCTTTGGCTCTTGCCAGTTCATAACTGCTTCAACTTTAGCGGGATCCACTTGGATACCATGCTCACTGACCACATGTCCAAGGAATTGGACTTCTCGTAGCCAAAATTCACACTTAGAGAATTTGGCATAGAGTTTCTCGTGATGTAAAAGTTTGAGAATACAGCGAAGGTGTTTCTCGTGGTCAGCTTGGTTCTTCGAATAAATAAGGATGTCATCGATGAAGACGATGACGAATTTATCCAAATGCGGCTTGCAAACGCGATTCATGAGATCCATGAACGCGGCTGGTGCATTAGTGAGCCCAAAAGGCATCACTAGGAACTCGTAATGACCATAACGAGTCCTAAATGCAGTTTTATGCACGTCTTCATCTCTAACCTTCATTTGATGGTAGCCTGACCTCAAATCAATCTTCGAGAAATAATTGGCCCCTTGTAACTGATCCAACAAATCATCGATCCTGGGCAAAGGATATCTATCCTTTATCGTGACCTTATTAGGCTCACGATAGTCGATGCACAGACGCATCGATCCATCCTTCTTCTTGACAAATAGGACTGGCGCTCCCCAAGGAGACGAGCTGGGTTTAATGAAACCCTTGGCTAGTAATTCATCTAGCTGTGTCCTCAATTCTTTCATCTCTGTGGGCGCCAACCTATAAGGTGCTCTAGCAACTGGTGCTGCTCCGGGGATGGTATCAATCCTGAATTCCACTTGCCTATCTGGTGGCAAACCAGGTAGTTCTTCCGGAAAAACTTCTGGGAATTCAGAGATGACAGTAATGTCTTCTAACTTCGGTTTGGGCTCCTCAATAATCACTTGTGCCATGTAGATGACACAACCCCTCTTTAAACATTTTGAAGCCTTGAGCATAGACACTTGCTTAGGCAGCCCGTACTGGGTATCTCCCCGAATGGTAAGTGGTTCACCAGACGGAGTCTTTATTACCACTTGCTTCATGTTACAGACAATTTGGGCCTGGTTGTGAGATAACCAGTCCATACCCAGAACTATGTCAAAACCGGCCAACTTAAATGGAAGTAGAGACAGAGGAAAAGAATGGTTCTTAATGGATATAACACATCCATCTAACACAGTTGAGACGGTTTCTATGGTACCATCTGCTAACTCTACCTCATAGTTTACGCTTAAGGTTTTGACAGGTAAATTCAACAATTTACAAAACTTGTTATCTACGAAAGACTTATCTGCGCCTGAATCAAAAAGTACTCTTGCAAAGACATCATTTACAAGGAAAGTACCTGTTATGACATTATCGTCTTGCACAGCCTCTTTCGCGTCCATTCTGAAAACTCTCGCATTGGTCTTCTTGGCCTCTTCAGGCTTCTTGTTGTATTTAGGGCAGTTGGTCTTAATGTGCCCCTTTTCATTGCAACGGTAGCACGTTGCGTCTTTCATCTTCTTGCAATCCAAGGTTTTGTGATCCGTGGACTTGCAAATACCACAAGCATAGGGTTTTGACTGAGTCTGTGAGTTCGACTCAAGTCTGCACTTTCCAAAGTGCTGCTTCTTGCAAATTTTTCATTTGGGCTTCTCACCAGAATTATGCCCATCTTTCCTTGACTCAGGTCCTTTCTTGTTGTCACCGTTCCCACGGTGCTTCTTGTTCAACCTACGTGAACTATCATCTTCACGCTTTCTCTTCTCAGCCTCCTTATTCCTCAGCGATCTTTTCCTGACCGCATCCAGAGTGAGGGATAAGGAAATGTCAGCTACTGATCTAAAAGTAGCTGGCCGAGAAGCTTTCACGCTTGCCTTGATCTCGGGGGCTAAACCACCGATAAAACGAGCTATTCGTTTTGGTTCCGGGGTTACTAGATATGGAACCAACCGAGACATAGTGTTGAAGCTCGTTAAGTAAGCTTGACAGTCAAGGTTTGTCATCACCAATGATAGAAAATCAGACTCTATCTTCTCCACCTCATGCTGAGGGCAGTAATTTTCCCTGATAAGGGCAACAAATTGATCCCACGACATATTGTACAATGGGATTTTCCCGGTGGCTTGAATCAGAGATCTCCACCATGCTAAAGCTTCACCCTTAAAGGACTGCGACACAAACTTGACCACGTCTTTCTCAGCGCATCCGCTGATATCTACAACCGTATCCATCTCATCCAGCCATGTCATACAGTCAATGGCTCCTTTCTCCCCAGTGAAATCCCGGGGTTTGCAGGAAACGAAATATTTATACGAGCAACCCTTGTCACGGGGTCCCTGGTTTAGTATAACCTGCTGAGATGGAGCACTGTGGTTCGAGGAGTGCCGATCATCATCTTTCTTCGGGTCGTCCTTCTTGGACGGTGGCTTTGAAGGCTGTGTAGATATGGTCCTACTACGAGTCCCACTATACTCTTCGTACTGCCTTTCCAAAGCCTTTGTAACCGCGTCGTCGACCAACGCTTTTAACTCAGCACCCGTTAAGTTAATCCGGGCGTTATCAATGTTCTCCACTGGATGACTATTTATCTCGTCTGAGTTAGCCATTTTAATTGAACTGTTACAGAAAACAAGGACAATAGTTTATTTGGGAGTTTATTATGGAATTGCCCCTTAGGGTAATTCATTAACCATGGTAACAGAGACCATATTTGGTTAATTTATTAATCATATCTATTTAGGATTTCTATTATAATTTATCCTAATTATAAAACAATAACAGTTTTATTTGTGGCACAAAAGGCCTAGTCACATGGACACTTTTAACTTATAAGTTATGATTTCAGAGAATCAAAACATGAAGGTATACTGGCACAATAGGCTTAGTCACAAGGACATTTATAAATTATATGCTAGGATTTCAGAGAATCAAAGCATTTGAGGTTTGAACCTAGTTCATTACCTTTATCTGACAGGGAGTCATAGCTACCACTGTCCTTTGGCTCATATAGAAATGAGCAGGGCCCGTAGGCGCGTATTACCACGTATGGTAAAAGTATGATCATCTTAATTGATGATTTACCCCATGATTCAGAGATCATTTAATTGGGTTTGGAATCTTTGAAAGATCCTTATATAATATAATAACGTGTGTGATTTCAAATGAATCACATCTGCCAGGAGTGTTAACATGTTTTCAGATGTTAACAGGGATTTGAATCTTTTTAACAGGTCTTACCATCTTGGCCTGGCCTTATAATGACCCGAAGGCTAGGTTTCACACTTTAAGATTTTTATTTAAAAGTTTACATAGGCATATTATCTCTAAAAGGAATGAATTTTAATTTATTTATTTCATATTTAACATTTATGCATATAATAGCAAGATGAAATTTATAAACATATCATTCCAGTAATTTTCAAAAGGTTACATGTTGCCCTAAACGGGACTTTTCAACAAACAAACTTACCCACGCAGGGGTTTAAACAAGTACTTACCCACGCAGGGGCTTAATAACACACATACCCACGCAGGGGCTTAATAACAAACATAATAGTCATCGCAGGGACTTAAACAATCACACACCCTCATAGGGGTTAACTGAAATACAGACCCACGCAGGGGTCAAAATAAACAACAAGATATGCCCACGCAGGGGCTCGATTGTTACTAGGAAGTTTCAACAACAGTAGAAGGATTCAACGGTCCTTCTTGCCCTTCCCCTTGATCAGGATTGCCAATCCTTGGAAGAAGGTTTGTCGCTCCCTTCGTTCCCTGTGATATTCTCGCTCTACATGGTCCAACCTCTGTAGAATTTCCTCCCTTTCTGGGGGAGAAAACCGTGGCGGCTGCGATTGCGTCCGTATAATTGGTCTTGGAGGTATCTGGTACCCATGTGTTGGGTAAGCTACTCCCCATGGAGCTCCGTACGGTCCTTCCGGGTTCAGGGCGTTGTAATTGGCCGCTACCATGTAAGGGTCGGCTTCAGCGTAACCGTAGTTGTTGTGGACCGGTGGCTCGAACGGATTGTATGCCATAGAACCCGTATATGCTGGAATTGGGTTATCAAAACCCATCGGCGGTGGCTGCGGTACAGCTGGGTTAGAAGGTCCACCCATTTGTGGGTCCTCCTGGTGTGGCGGATAGTGACTGCCACTGGATTGACGAGGGTGCTGAAATGAAAATCTCCTGCTCGTCCAGACATGCGTGCACCGGTTCTCCTACGCCTTGGCGGTTGTGGAGGTGCCGGCTGCACTGGTGGCGGTGGAGGTGGTGGCGTGACTGCCACAAATCTCGAATCCACAGAGGGATCCTGTTGTTGCTGCTGCTGCTGCTGAGGCGACGAATGGTGAGGAGGTGTATAGTACCATTCATGCCTGGTAAACATCGCCTGAAAGCTATCCGGGCCAACATAGGGTGATCCGTGGAATGAAGATCCATCTGAAATCTCGATCGGATGGTTCGGTGTACCACTGGCGGGTTCGACGGGATCCGTGTCCTCGTCCATATCCTCCGCGTTGTCTCCCGATAAGTGGTCCTCCGGGCCCAATGGGTTGAAACCCACTGGTTCTTGTATATAATTGGCCGGGTTAAACCGGCCCCGAAACACTGGTGTAGGGTCACCAAAAGAGTTGTGCGATAGAGATCGCTGCAATGGTATGTATGAAGGTTGAGGGTTGTTGGGCTCATTTTCCGAGTATGGCCCATATGAGTTATGCACTGGAGGTGTTGAGCTATGTGAGACCGACCGTCTAGCCGGCTCAAAGAGGTTTCTCCGGTTCTGCCGGTGATCGTCACTCTCCGTGGTCGATGGAGCTCGCGCATTTGAAGGTCCAACTTCATTATCATTGGGGGCGGTGATCGGCCCCTTGCCTCTTCCTCTTCCCCTGAAGAATCTTGGCGGCATTTTTGTTAATCCTGTCAATATGGCATGAGATAACAAAACAAAAATATATGCAAAATAAAGGACAACACAAACAAAGTGGAATTTGTCCTATGTTATATGTCTAGACTCGAAAGTTTAGAAATGTGCAATTGTGTTATTGAGATTAAACACAAAAGGCTAGTGTTTAATTCACTCAATGTTGGCTCTGATACCAACCTGTCACACCCCGATTTCCACGTGTCACCGGTGGGCCCGGTGGGGGAGTATCGTGACGTGGTTGGCAACATAATAGTCAAACAACACAATATTTAATATGCACAGCGGAAGCAATTTAAAAGATATAATACAACCGAATTTAATATTGTAATATCAAATGTCACAATATTCGGAAGTTTATCCACAGAAGGATCGAAACAAAATATGAAACAATAGTTCAACAGACTTCAGGCATCTTAAGCTTGCGAGACTTCTAATGATGCTAAGGAGAAAATCCCAGCCAATTACGCTTAGTACCTGCATTTAATCTTTTTGGGAAAATACGTCAGTTTACACTGGTAAATACAATCAACTGACTCATTTTGGAAAATGATTAAAAATTGATTTGGATGCACGTGGCATAAACATTTTATTTAACTTGGGAGAATTATTTAAATATATAATCTTGTGAACGAATTACATGTTCCTTGTGCATTCAGTAGCCCGGATCTTGTCCGGGTTAAAGATCAATAGACACACCACAATATTCTTTTGTGCACTGACGGGTGTACGCCTACACCCCGCGCTTAAGTCGTTGCCATTTCGTAAAATGATGCCAAGGATATCCGGGACATGGTCATTAACCCCCCAAAGGATTTAAGTAACAAGACTGTTTAAACGATCCGATCAAATTATTCAATTACCCACTCAACGGTGGAGAATTTGATGCCCGATCAAGCGGTATGCTATATACCGTAACCCAAGCCCGTATAGGGAAAATAAGTTAAAAGTATTTACCTGAGCAAAGTATAATTCACAATAAGCAAATTGCAAGTAGCTTTTACTGGTCCTCCTAATCTGGAACGAAGGTTTATAATAACCTATTAGAATCCTAATGGGTCTTTAATTAAGCTTAAGCTTAGACCGGTTAGTTTCAAAGACATGGTTCGTACGCACGATTAAGCGAAGACCGGATAGAATGTGATTTAAACCCGACAAGTTCAGAGACTTGTTTAATATGGGTATTTCATACACATTCTGGATTTTGAGATAAAACCGATAAGGTTTGACCCGTTTAGGCTAGTTTATGTAAACTAGTTACATAAACCAAACCGAACGCGTAATAAGCGTAACGGGTATTCATGAGAGCTATTTACAGGTTTCCTAAGTTAATATGCTTCATATATGTTGTGACATCAGTAAGATGTCTTTTATTATGCCCGAAATGAATTTAATCACAAACTGTTCCCCGTAGGGGTAGTTTGGACATTTTAAAGGTTGTAAAAGAGTTCAAGTGTCAACCTGAGTTACAGGCCTGATGTAATCAGCAAATATACTCAATTTGCTAAGTTATATCAGTAGGTTAAAGTGTATAAGTGAAATTTATCAATTATAACCAAACTATGCCTCGTAGGGGTAATTTGGTAATTTCACATAATTCGAAAAGCTCAAAACCGAAGTCTGAGTTTATCAACCTTTTCTTACTGTTAAAATATTATAATTTGCCTCAAATATCAGTAGGTATCCACCCTTGTATGTTTAATATAGTTATAGCACATACTATGCGTTAAAAACGCTTAAAAGGCGATTAAAGGCCATTTCCGGGTTTGATACATAAATCTGATATTTTTATATTTCCAGGAGGCTTAAAATAATTTATTTATCATATGTGATCAGTAGCAAAAGGTTTGGAGTCGTTTAGATATGTAAAACTCATTTTATAGCCCGTAAGGGCAAAACCGACAATTACCGGATTAAGCCTACGACTATAAGTTATGCTCAGCCTAAAATTAAATAGAAATCTTTAAAAATCCCAAAATAATATATTACATCAGTGGGTAAAAGATTTGATATCAAAAAGTATGTTTAAGTAGGCTATACGCTAAATACGCCGTTTAATTAACATAAAGCATTAATTTTACGCTAACGAGCATAACTCTTAACCTACACCTCAAACTGATGTCAAATTTTGTATACAAGTTTATATATCAGTAATTAAAGTTTCTACTCTTTTACATTTTCAAAAATCACGTTTTAAGGTGAAAAGGGCATAATGGTCAACATATGAGCAATTAACGGAATCATGCATATTAATTGGATAACTCATGATCCGAGGTGTATAATCACAGAGGGTTATACTAGCATGTAACCTGGTCCAAATAAAGCTCTTAGGTATTTCTAAAACATACCATAACGGGTCAGAATTGAAAGTCAAAGTATAAGTCAAACTATGCGACTTTCGGTTCCGAACCGGGTCTAAACAGGAAATTGTCGGGTTGAACATGTTTAGACATGTCCTTACACTAATTACCAAGTTATATTAATGATCAAACAGGTTATAAGTGTTCTACATTGCTAACCATGCATAAATTGCATTTTAAACATTCTGTTGACTTTTTAATTACACGTTTGACCCGACATTTGACCTAGTTAGAGTGGGAATCAGGGGGAACCCTTTTGAGGTTTTATTACCCACATAATTACCTACTTAAAGGTACTTTTGATTCGACTAATCACTGGACCATTAGTGATTAATCTTAAAGTCAACCGTTAATTACGACAGTTTGACTTTTAAGCTAAAACTAAGCTAAAACTTAATTTAGAAAGGATTAGCAAACTTACTGAAGTCCTAAGCTTGATTGGTGATCACTTGAGAGAAGGTTTGAGCTCCAGGAATGATCAGAAATCCGAAGGAAATGGTGTGATGAATTGTTTGCAACTTATGGCTTTATATAGTGATTCAAATCACCATAACTTGTTGACACCAAGGTCTACCACTGACCATAATTCACTAACAAGTGTCTCTAGTGCTTAGGGGGTGCCTAGGGGTCGCACAAGATGTGAAAAATCGGTTAAAGGCGCGCATAAACGCGAATGCAGGAGGCTGTCTGCCTTTTCTGTTACTGGGCGACTGACGCGGCCCGCCTAAGGTTTTCTCAAAATCTTACGCGGGCCGCATGGGCCTTGTTATCAGATTTTTATTTTTCTATTTTCCACATAATTGACCCTTGGCTCTTCGGAAGGGCAACCAAGGTTATTTCTTGCATTTTGACCCCTTCTTATTTACCCACAAGGCCTTTAGGACTTATACCCACTTTGCCAAGTCCCTGGACACTTCCGGTTAACCCGAAAAGTCATAACTTTCAACGTTAACACTTTAACCCCTCGCACACGAATTTGATCATAACTTTCTCATACGATTACGAAACTTTATGAAATTTATACCGTGCATTCTAGTGATCATAATTAATAGTTAGAAAGCTTCGGGTTTGTCAAAAGGTCACTCAGAGGTATAACTTAAACATGTTGACACATTTAACCCCTGTAGTTTGTAATCTCTCACTTTTAGCTTCGTATGATCCATGATTTATTCGTTTGATGTTATAAACATCGTGTAGGGTTATTATGAAGTATATTTATTCATTGTTGACATTTAGAATACGTATATTCACATAGTTTCCATGATTGTCGACTTTAGTCCTTCTATAATATTCTTTCACACGTTTTAAACATATGACACGTGTCAACACATTATAGGACGTGAATTTTCGAGGTGTTACATTTATACCACCTTTATTTGTCTTACCTGAACAAAGTAATTATACTGAAGCAAACATTGTAACTAAAAACATTCAATGCATTAATACAGTTACTTGCGCGGCAGCGCTTCAACAAAGTTACTTTAGCGGCAGCGCTTCAACAAAGTTACTTGCGCGGCAGCCCATTAACAAAGTTACTTGCGCAGCAGCGCATTAACAAAGTTACCTGTGCGGCATCACATTAATAAAGTTACTTGTGCGGCAACACATTAACAAAGTTGCCCGTGCAGCAGCACAATGACAAAGTTACTTGCGCAAAAGCGCATTAACCAAACAAAAACGGATTCAGCATCCTAAACAAACTCAAAGTGAATGACAAACTTTGTTATCATCCAAGGTCTCCGCTGCATCGGGAAGCGGACATTATTGTTCATTCTTAACAACAGATAAGGCAACATTTGTAATCACCCTCACCAAGGTTAGAACAACTGGTGTCCTAGCTAACCTTAGGCGCGTTACAACATACAGGGAGCAGTTATATACTCGCCCGCAGAGCTACCATGCCGCACAGCCAGTTAACTTCACAAGTTAAGTTTTTTTCATGCCTCGCCCCGAACAAACCTTGTTACTTCTCAAACAGCAAAAGCGCACACTTCATCTTTATAGTCCGGTGCTCCACCTACTTGCCATAGGCGCATAGGAGCAACACTGGACTGGGGGGACTTGAAGGGGTATGGTCCCAAAAACCCTGCGCAGGCGCATAAGACCATACCCTAACTTCATTCCAAAGAACATCTTAAACAAAACCTTGCATGACTGCGTAATGGTTCTAAACAGGATTCGGAAGAAACCAGTCTTCGATAACCATGCGCCGGAGGAAATGGGAGACAAACACTCAAGTAACACCCTTGCGCGGGCTCGCGCAAGGGCACAGTTAAGTTTAAAGAGTAAAACCTAAACATTTCCGCGCGCCTGAAGTCAAGACTTGAACAAAAGGAATCTTTTCTGTTACAACAGAATAGACATGTAGACACGTGGCAAAGGCATAAAGGTTTACAGCTGTAGATCTTCTAGAAGGGTTTAAATGCTCATTGTGCATGGCCATTCGTTACAACTGACTGTGACATGGCACAATCGTGGACGCCCGTCTAAATCACGATGATGGCACTCACTTGAAGGAGGATCTACACAAAACCACTTTCCACGTGGCATATCCCCAGCCGTTGATCAAGCTCACAATCCGTGTGCATGGATGTGAAGTTAACTATTAAACAGAAAGTAGAATAACCGCTAACAGAAAAGTGCTTTCTGTTACTCTCTCCATTACACCATTTTCCCGCCAAAATCCGGTTATAAATAAGGCATTGCATGTATGATCTAACAACTTACTTCACTTACTCTCACTTTTACTACATCTTCTTCCTCGAGATCACTGTACTTATTCTCACGCCGGAGGGTGGTCACGGAGAAAACATCCATTCTCCTCGTGGCGAGTCTAACGGCTCTCTGTTTTGCAGTAATCATCGGAGAAGGAAACTAGTTAACCACCGAATCGACGAGAGGATTAACCCCTTTTATGCAGAGACAAAACCCCCGATCTGATTGAATCCGGTCTAATTAGTTCACTGTTTCTTCAGGTACCTCGTAGCACTTTTTCCTTCTCTTCACAGTAAATCACCTGAAACACTTTTAAAAATATTGATCAGCGGAAAATACTAGTGAGTTCATTCATTTGTATGAAAACATATTCCTTATAATTACAACATTAGGGTTTTTATTTTCTTTATATCTTACAACATCACTATTGGCTATCTCATTGTCCAATGATATTTGTCACTCGGCAGTTCGTGTGATTGTGGCCATATAACTATTTGGCTAACCCATTGTCCAAATAGCAAAGTATAGCAAGTAATGTATACAAAACCCCACATACTAGCAGTAGTTTTCCAGTAAGAATACAAAGACGTAATCACTGTAATATAAGTAATAATTGGAAAACATTTAGGGTTTTGAAAGCATTTGATAAAAGAGAATAACTCACATTGCTATATTGGCAACCTCCTGGTTATAAGCTCTAATTCCTAGATACACAAATGTAACATGTATTAGTGTAAGAAACCAAATCAAACTTCAACGATAATCACGAGGTCAAAACCGCAACGTATAAAGTCTCACCTTATTCAGGCAGAACTTCTGATTTTCGTTGCTAGGGTTTCAGATCAATCAGACATCATTTCAGTGATCAGTGTTTCGTACACGTGAATTGTAACAGGGATTCGAGAGTTTTGGGAAACGAAGGTTATAGAATTCAAATTTTTCAAATTCGTTTGTGTTGTTTGAAAGTCCTTCAACTGCTCTACATATAGCTGAAAACAGGCCACGTCGCGCCACGAGACAAACTTAAAAATCCCCGTCACGACACGCGAAGAGGTCATATTTATCCGGATGGAATCTGGCCTCCGTCTCGCCACGCGACGGGCCAGGATTGCCTGGTCGCGTCACGCGAAGAAGCAGGCTAGGGCTTAGGTGTGCTTAGTCAGCCACGTAGGCTTGCCATGTGGCAACACGTGGCACCTGGGGAATCAGTCACCGTCACGCCACGCGACAGTCCAAGATTGTCTTGTCGCGTCACGCGACAATGATTTTTTTAACTCTTTTCTTTTTCGATTTTCATTGGTACGTGTTCGGGGTTTTTGTTACAGATTGTTGTGGGATGTTTTGAGAGTTGCCACAGTGGTGTTTAACCCTCTGCAGGCCTTAGAAGTGTCAGACCCCAACTGATGGCGGAAACATCGGGGCATGGCACTGAGCGAAACAGATTGTCCAGAAGTTTCCATAACAATTATCATTACCAATTAATTTAAAGTAACATGTCCCATACCATGTCTTAAAAGATAATACAATTATTACAGACAAAATCTAGGCAAATAGTTCTGTTCCGACAACTCAGGTTTTCATTTGCACAGACAACTATTTGTTGGCTTCTAAGACCTTATTCTAGCCTCGATTTCCTAGCAGATAAGCATCCTAAGCACCTGTCACATACGTTAAAATAAAAGTCAATACACATAGTGTAAAGGTGAGCATACAAGTTTGATAATAGCATATAGAGTTCGGAAGCGTTACGCATAACCAGCACGTACACAGAGTGAAATGAGGCATGTTAGTTATCGACATGAACCTATCGATACCAATGACTGCGGGTTGACTGCCCAAGGCAGTTCGTAATACATGGTCACCACTGTAATCCATGCAAATAATTTTCCTTAACAACCCCCGCGTGAGCGGGTGCTGAGTCCAAACTATAGTACTATCGTTGCTAAGGCAGGTAGACAGCATTCCATGTGTAAACATAACAAACAAGCATTCATTAAGTCACGTATAACATGCGGTAATGGTTAGCGTTTAAAGTATTGCGTAGTGTGTTCGATTGTGATTTTGTATAAGTAACGTATGTAACACCCAAAAGTGCGTAAAGCAAAAAGGGATCGAGTATACTCACAGCGATGATGGATCGAAGGGAGCGCTAGGGAGTAGGGTTAGCCTGATCATAACGATAGCATAAGGATAAGCGACGCGTAAAACGATGCAGAGTGCAAGTGGTTCGGACAGCAGTCCGTTCGGATGGAAGTCCGATTGGACAGCCAGTCGTGCGGTTGGTCGTCCGTTCGGACAGTCGTCCGGTCGGATGACTGTTCGAGTGGATTGTTTCTTCCTTTGAGAAGGATGTGTTTGTGTATGATGGCTTAACTTTTGAAGTTCTCGTTGTAGCATTTTGAAAACATTGAAGTGTCCCTACCTTTCAGGTCGGTCGGTCGGACAGTCGTTCGATCGGAAAGCAACCCGTTCGGTTGGCACTTCAGTGAGAACAAGTTCACAGCAGGGTGTCACTCGATCGGATGGTTGTTCGTTCGGGTGGCATCCTTTGTGCATTGAACATGTTGAAAATTGTTTAAGTGTTGAAGTTCAAACGTCTCATGATTCAGATGGCAGTTCGATCGGTTGGTTGTCCGATCGGACAGCAATTCGTTCAACATTCAGACTTCAAGTGTTGGCAAAATGGTTGTGTGGGACCAAGGTGTAAGCCGTACGGTTGGCCAGTCGTACGTTTGGGCTGTCCGTTCGGGCAGCAGTCCGTACGGACGGCACTCCGTCCTGGTTAACCTTTTCGTCTTACACTTGGTTGTTTTGATAGTTTGTCGTCTTATCGAGATATTTTGATAGCGTGTTAAGCAACAGAAACCTCGTCAATACTCGGTGCTCCTGATCGGACAGGAATCACCCAAACCCGATCAGTGGACGGTTCGAGACGACGTTCCATGTTTAACCCGGAATCGATAATCTCATGGATAGAATACGGACCTTGAACCAACACAACCACAATATTGAGTAGTAAGCCAGCACAAGTTCCGATTCTATCGGTTTTGAGTGCATTGAGTGTAAAAGAGTTGAAAGAAAGTTGAAAACCAACTTTCACTCCTTTTTATTGTGAATATGTTTAGATCTATGAAAGATCTTTGTTTATTTATGTGGAAATCGGTTAGATCTAAGTTGTTCTTGGTGGATTGAGGCCACAACATGAAGTTCTTCAAGAACACATGATGACGTCATCCTAGAACACCTTGAATCTTGATGATTTCACGGTTAAAAGTTAAGATTCAAAAGATAGAAAGGTGTAGGAGTGCGTGTAGATTAAGGAAGTACAAGATTTAGGACGAGATCTTACCGGAATCGCGAGAAATCTGAAGAAATGTGAGGAAAACGAGCTGGTCGGACGTCGGTTGCCAAAAGTAGAAAGTTTCAGAGTGACAAGGGGTATTGATAGGGTTACCCAAAGAGGAAAGGGCTGGTCGATCGGCTAGGCAGCCCGTGCGGACAGCCTGTCCGATCGGTCGGCTGGTCGATCGGCTGATCTCCTGGTCGATCAATCACCTCGTTCGAGTGTTCGGCGCGATGATTTTTTATGTTTCGATTGCGATTGCGAGCGTTGCGATGCGATAGATTTTCCTAGTCAAATTACTTTTAATCCCAACTACTCATATCTCGCACTATCCCTTCTCCACCAATTATCATACCATTTCGATTGCGATTGAGTTCGATTGTGTTTGAGTTTCGATTGTGATTCGATTGATTACCACAACATAACATAAATAAACATGCACAAGTAACACATAAGGCACACACACGTATAACAATAACCAAAATGCGTAATTCGAGTTGCGAGTGCGATTACGATAGTGATAAAACGATTAAACATGCGATAAATAGCGATTAATATGCGATTATTAATAGATACTCCACATAATACAACTAAAGCGAAAAATAAAATAGACTAATTACGAGTCAAAGAAGTCAAAACAGGAATTGAGCAAGGAGAGACAGATCGCAATTAGCAATCTTGTCTTCCTTTGACTTCAATCTTGACTTTGACTTTGACTTTGACTTTCGAAACACGGGGTGTTACAGCCTCCCTTAGTTGAGGGAATTTTGTCCCGAAATTAGTCCGAAGCTGTAACAAACAACTGCGAGTACTTCGCCTTCATGTCGCTTTCGAGTTCCCAAATGAACTCTGCGCCTCGTTTGCCTTCCCATCGGACTTTCACAATAGGAATGCGCGAGCATCTGAGTTGCTTGGTTTGGCGATCCATGATTTCGACAGGCTTCTTCACTAAGTGTAGTGTTTCGTTTACTTGGAGGTCATCGAGAGGTACAATTAAATCATGCTCAGCCAGGCACTTGATACGTGGTCGAAAACCGGTGACCGTTTGTGCTTAAGTTGATGTTTTTACGTAGCTTTTAATCTTGAATAGCCTACTTTTAATGGGATTTGTGTTTTACAGGTCTAAAAGAGATTAAGGAGCTAATCGGGAGCTAAACGGAGCACCGGGACGCGAATCGGATCAACCGGGGATGTGAAATGAACAAAACCAGGTTAATCACGAAGATTGGATGTGTTTTGTGGAACTTTAATGGATTTAAAATTAATATATTGTAAGATGGCATGATAGAGGGCTAAATTACGAGTACGTGGGCGAAAACGGTGAGTAAAACGGAGCTATAACGAAGAAGTTATGAAGAAAACAAAAAACAGGATTTAGAGGCACCGTCGGCGACGCCCCACAGATATGTCCGTCGCGCAAAAAGGTCCGTAGACAGCAAGATAAGCCGTCGAAAGTTTGGCACACCGTCGCCGACGCCCCTTACTACTGCAAATCGTGAATTTTGAGTTTCCTTAATGTGGGACGAGTTATAGCACATTGTTTGACCCATAAATGGGAGTTACACTCTATTTTGAAGGGAGATACACTTCTTGGAGCCAAGATACACCACCAATTCATCCTCTAATCCATCCATTCGATTGACAATCATTCGATTCTATCATCATCATCACTTCCACAACCCTAATCATCATTCACCTTTCCAATCCATTCATCACCATCAATCATTCCAAACCCTAATCACTATTTCCACCACTTCAAGGCTTCAAGATGATGATGTTCAAGCTCTATTCATCCGGTGATCAAGTCCTATCGATCATGCACGGCTAATTACTTGGAGGTTTCACCCCAGTGTAGACTTTTGTAAGATTTAGGGTTTATTATGTGTTGATGTTTGATTTGTGACAACTTGAATTGCATTTGAATCTTTAGACAATTGTCCTACGTTTGTATTGAATTTACGAATTGTCGAGTGAATGATTAAATTTGACTTTGTGAAACGAATACACGTATTTATGCCTTGTCTTTTGATAGGATTTGTTAGTCCAAGGTAACGAAGTGCATCGTGGTCCGTTGTCTATGACATTGATAGCGATTGGCACCTAAGCTTTGTGATTGTTGACCCGTTAATGAACTAATTCGAGTAAATCAAATTAAAATGCGTAGTAATCCTAGGTCTTGCATTTGTTGAAACCGGGTGTGAACCTTGTTATTCCATCTTGTTATATTAATCAAGTTTCTTGCAACCGTTAACACTTAGTAATTAATCAATTCAATCAAGTTCGTTAGTTTAATTCAACATCTTTTCAACCAAACAATTACTTTACAAACTTTTTAATTAAACAAAATCACAAAAATATTCTAGCAAGCTTCATAAGTTGTGACATCTTTTAAGAATTCATCCAAATCCAATCACAAACCACATACTCTTCGTGGTTCGACCCCTTGCTACCACTAACTATTTGTTAAGGGTAATTTGGGCATATAAATATTATCTTTGACCGGAGCGCGACACTCCGATCAAATTTTTGCGCCGTTGCCGGGGAGTGCGTGCGCTTTGTGTTTGGATATTGTTTGAATTTGTGTGATTAACTGTTAAATTTGCATAATTTCTTTTCTTGTACTTTGTCTTTTTCCTTGTTACGCGAGGTGTGTTACTTGTGTAGGTTACAGGTAGTGCATGCATACGCGGAACTCCGGGAGGACTTCACCGTTAGTCTACGAACCGGAAATCGAAAGAGTTGCAAGAAGGAATTTAGCAAGCCGGTTGGAAGCAACACTTGCTTCTAACCAAGTCACCCAAACACCATAACTCACACCATCCATTGAAACCAATTCAATGGCAAACCAAAATTCAAACCAAAACCTCAATCAAAACCAAAATCCGAACCAATTCCAATACCGAGGCAACTTCAATCCCGCTCAAAATATCCAACCTATACCTCAAGAGCAACCGTGTGGTAATAATAACTCTAGACCACCCACACCACCTTTCCGAAACCAAAATTCCAACAACACCCAAAGAACACCCCAACAACAAAACCTTCACCGAGAAAATTCGTTACCCATTCACCTTGATGACCGGAATATCAATTCCGACCGTAGAGGCAATCGAGATCGTGGCAATCCCGCGAATGAAGACCCATTCTTTAATATAAATGATTTGAGAAATGTTATCCCCGATGATGTGCCGTTTAGTGTTCCCGGTTTTCAATCGCCGGAACACGTGAGTATTCACTCGGAATACTCGGATGAATGGGGTTAATTATAATGAACGGGTAGATGATGACAAATGGAGCTATGTGAATCGGGACAACATCTACAACGATAGAGGTTTTGAAGATGATGAGTTTGTCTACCAAAATGCCAACTTTGTGGGGAACGATAACTATGGGTACGGGAATGTGCGAAATGACGGTTACGAAAACAACCGTCAACCACGAAACAATAATCAAAGGAACCGGAATGATGGGTTTTACAACAACAATAACAACAACAATATCCGAACCGGATTCCTCGTTTCGTGGGAGGAGGTAATCAAAGAGGTAATCAAGGTGGAAACCGAAGAGGTGATAGGGGAGGTGATAGAAGAGATAATCGAAGGCTGGTGGATCAAGAAGTTAACGGTCCATACCGTCGTCAACAACCCCCACGGGGAGTAAATGACTGTTTTAGGCCGGTGGTCACCGACAATGACTCTCCAATAGTTTGTGAATGAAGAATGTTCGATTGCAAGCCCCACTACATCAATATACTTCCCCATTTTAATGGGAGGTCTAATGATGAACAATACACTCATTTGGCGGAGTTTTCGTCCATATGTAGTTCTATTGGAGGGCATGATTTTGCATTGGAAGAGGTCAAGCTTCGGTTATTTCAATTTTCGCTAAAGGATAAGGCGAAACAATGGTTCCCCACACTTCCGGCGAATAGTATTCGTACATGGGGTGAAATGCAACAAGTTTTTCTTGATGAGTATTATTCGATGGCGAAGACCGATGATGCTAGAGATGAAATTAGGTCTTTTCGCCAACTTTTGAGCGAACCATTGCATGAAGCATTCACCCGATACAAGGAATTAATTCGGAAGTGCCCACATCATCAAATTGAAAAGTGGGAGTTGGTCAAATGTTTTGTGCGAGGGTTGGATGATGAGACATGGAACCACCTTGAATCGACGAGTAATGGAACTTTGTTGAGTAATCACGAGGACGATGATTGGGAGTTCCTCGAGAGGATGAGCAAGAGGTCAAAGGCGAAAGAATCGGCCGACCGAGACAAAAATCACTCTACCTCAAGGTCTTGGCCCGATCGCGATGCGAGTTCTAAGGATCGGATTTAAACGTTGGAGCGGGAGTTGGCCCGCATGAAGAAAAAAGAAGTGGGTGCGGTGCAATACACCGTATGTGAAGAATGCGGCGACATTGGTCACCGGCCCGAGAATTGTCAAGCCATTGTGAATGTGAATCAAGTGCATGGAGACCGGAGGCAATACGATATGAACTCCAACACTTACCACCCCAGATTGAGGAACCATCCTAACTTTAGGTATGGTAATGCCTCCAACCAAATGAACCCGAATTTCCAATCGGGAAATCAAGGTGGGTATTCGCACCAAACTCGCCAAGGAGGTAACCAAGGGGGTTACCAACGGAATAACAATCAAGGCGGTGATGATTCATTAAACTCTAAAACTTGATGCTATTATGAATGCTATCAACCATTCAAATCAAGATATGAAGAAAGAGTTTGAGGTACGAGATAAATCCCATAAGGCATTGGAGAAGCAAGTGGGGCAACTTGCGGAGGAAATGGCTCAAATGAGGGGAAGCATGGGAAAGCTTCCAAGTGACACTACAGTGAACCCGAAGCATCAAGGTTCTAGCACAAGCAACGTGAGGAATGCACGCGTTAGCGCGGTAAGTCTCCTTTCAAATAATGAGGTTTGTAGTAGTGTTGAAAGCATTCCACCACCACAATGCGTTGATGGTGTAGTGGAAAATACAAGTGATGAGTCGGAAAGTAAAAATGAACAAGAAACAATTTCAGAAATTAAAATTGAAAACATGAATAAAAATTCTTTTTGTGAAAATTGTTTAAATCAAATTAACTCGAGTAATGCATCAAAGCTTGAAGAACGGTGCCCACCAAAGGATGAGAGGTGGGAAATTTTAAACAAGAAAAAATTAATTTGCCGTTACTTGATGACATTAAAAAAAATCCGGCTCATGTGGAATGCTTGAAAGAGTTGAGCATTGAAAAACGGCACAATAAATTACCCGAACCGATTGATTTGGTATCACATGTTAGTGTCGTTTTATCAATTGCGCTCCCCCAAAAAGTTCAAGATTCGGAAGATCCTCTTATCCCAATTCAAATTGGAACATTTAAAATTGAGAGGGCGCTCTTAGATCTTGGAGCTTTTGTGAGCATCTTGCCCGGGAGTTTGTATGACCAATATGATTTTGGCCCATTAAAAAAGTTAGATACTCCCGTAGTATTGGCCGATCAGACTCCCACGCATCCACGTGGGATGGTGGAGGATGTGATTGTTAAGGTGGATGATTGCTACTACCCAGTTGACTTTTGGTAGTAGACTATGTTGGATGTGTTGAGGACACCCAACCGATAGTCATACTGGGTAGACCGTTCCTTGCAACAGCTAATGCCATAATAAATTGTGCAACGGGAACGGTAAGCATGAAGTTTGGGGACCGGGAATTAAATTTAAATGTTTTTCCAAATTTCACTAACCCGCTCGGTGAGGATAAGTGTCCTAAAAAGGACATGAATCCAAACAAAAAGGTATGTGCTATGGTTGGTAGGTTTAGAGAAACAAAGAAGAAGACGGTCAAGAAAAAGAAGGCGAAGAAGTCACCTCTAGAAAAGAAGAAGGAAGAGGAGGTGAGGAAGTTTGAACCGTTTGGCAACAAATGGTATGAATCACCGGTGGGTGATTTCGAGGAGTTTGTAGGCGGCAAGCACGTCATTCGACCACCATGAGGTGGTAAGTCAATTGTTGTTGTATATTTTCTTTCACAATTAGTTTTAGTTTTTCTTTGTAGTTTTGTTGTTGTTGATTGTTGTTGTTGTATAATGTTATTATTTCATTTTAGTAGTTAAATGAACGTTGTGGGTGTGTTCTCTATATAACCCTCACGAGACCTACTCGTCCTCCCAAGCTATTGGGGGGTTTAAAAGGGCTTGTTGCATAAGCTAAATGCAACCGTGATTCCTACGAAAGTGAGTTAGGATTGTTATTGTTGTAAATTATTTTCCACAAAAATCAAGGTAAATTAACGCATGATTTGGTAACACTTTCATAAAAATGGTAGAACTAAGAACCTAACAAATTTCAAAGGTTGTGAGAAGCATGCTTCTACACAAGGGTTTAGATTTGTAGGTACACCATGTTCGCGGGACAACCATTTTTGTGAAGAGAAGAAGAAGACAGGAGCATCTAGCGACAAAAATCAGGTGCATGCGTTTCCTTTTTTACCTTGATTCTTAGATTAGTAATAAGTGGATTGTAATTGTATATTATTTTTCGGGGTGGAATTTTTGGGAAGTTAGCCGTGTCACATCCCTTGTGCGTTTTAAAACTCTAGTTCTTACACATTGAGGACAATGTTTACCTCAAGTGTTGTGACAACCGTCACTTTTCCGTACATTCTGTACACGAAATGAACAGTAATTTGTGCTTAAATGACTGTGCAGGATCTGGTTTACCAGAAAAATAAATTTCTGAATTCCATGCAAGTGAATTCATGCACATTTTGTGCTACAAAATATAGCTTTATGCATAAACGAGAGCGTTGCGTCAGAAATATTAGTAAACTCACCGGCAAGACACATCGTGTCAACAGAATTGCAGAAAGCAGTCAGACATTAGAATTGAGGCCTAGGTGTAGGTCCGATGACAAAAGTACATTAAAACCCAAGAGTACATGTAAGGGTTTAATTTATAGACATTGCGAAAGCAAAAATAAGCACTAAAAAGCACCCGAAACGCACTATAAGTGCATAATTTCGTATAATTCAGCTCAATTCAGCATTTAATCATATGAATATTATGCAGAAATTTCGTTTTATCATCCAGAATATTTCCCTAAGTGTTGGGAATTGAAAGGGTACAAGAAGGGTACTTAAAAGACACTAAAAAGTGTGATTTAGCACTTTAACGAACCGGTGTCTAACCGAACAACCGGATAATATTTAATCCCACAAATATTCTGTTATGATTAAAATTTTATTTTAATCAGGTCCGTGTTGAAAAATAAATTAAAACGCTTAAAAACGTTATTTTTCAAGTTTAAGCGCGTACCGTGTGTTCCTACGCGACACAATGCTTACACTGCAAAACGCAGACAACGCAGCAAACCCAGGAATATGCCAGGAATATACCAGGAATATACCAGGAATATGCCAGGAATATGCCAGGAATATACCAGGAATATGCCAGGAATATACCAGGAATATACCAGGAATATGCCAGGAATATGCCAGGAATATGCCAGGAATATGCCAGGAATATGCCAGGAATATGCTAGGAATATGCTATATGGAAGGTCTATAAATACCACCATTTCATCACTCCATCTTCACTTCCCTCTCTCCCTCCCTTGTTCTCGGCCCAACCAAGCACCACCGCCACCCTCATTTTCCAACTCATCCATCCATTCCAAGGTGATATTGAGGAGTAAGAAGGCCACTAACGAAGCTCGGTGCAAGCGGATCTTGAAGGACCTTCTTCATTTGCTTTTATCCACCTCTTTTGTCCTCTTGAACTCCCCTAGCCTTGTGCTAGTAGTAAGTGCTTCTAAACATCTTCTTGTTCTCGTTTATGATGGTTAATAGATGATTTAATGGCTAAAAATCATAAACACTAAAGATCACCAACTAAAAGTCTATTAAAGTGATGAATATGATGGTTAATAGATGGATAATTGTGTAAAACTTGTTAAACTTGTTTTGTGATGATTATTTTGTGTTGATTAATGCTAGTAGTAGTTCGGATCGTCATCTAACCCGGCTAGGTTATGTTCTTAGAACATGAGCTAGTGTATGTTAAAGTATAAAAAGGACTAGATGATGAACACTACTACTATTAAACATGAACTTGTGTAAAAACAATTTATCTTATGAAATGGAGTTCTAAACTAGTAGATCTAAAGATCTACAAGTGGTATTTTCGAAAGACCAACTGTAAGACAAAACCATGTTTTAAAACCGGATCTTTCATGAAGTAGAGGTGTTTTTATGAACAAACAAGTGTGTGGACACTTGTGTAACAAAAGTTTTAACAAAGAAATAATTTTCGTAAAAACCGACTAGAAGTTGTGAAACTTCATATTCTTTAAAAATAAAGTTGTTAAGAAATTAAACTTATTTTTAAAGATAACAAGGCTTACTAAATGTGCTAGTAAATTACTACACATTTTTGTAAATATTCAAGTTCATGAAATGGAGAAATTAGTAATTGTTGTTGATGATTATTGTTGATAATTGTTGTTGATGATTGTTGACGATTTAAAAGAAAATAAACACATGTTTTGAAAACATGGGAAACCTCCATTTTTAGGGGAAACTCTGTCAAAATTTTTATAAATTTTGACACTTAGAAAAATATAAGTTTTTGGGGAACTTATTCCCTAAAAATGTATTTAAAGTATTACCAAGGTTTCCCTAATTTTTGGTGATAAGAAATGAGGATTTCTTCAAGAATAAAAATGGATATAAGTATGTATATTTTTGAGAGAAAAATATATATTATTTTATCACCAACTTTTGTGCTAAGTGTGTATAGTATGTGTTATACGTGCTAGTGTATTAAGACTTAAAAATACACTAAATACTCATGAGAAGTATAAACATAAAAATACACATACAACATACAAGATACATAATTCGGGTGCAAAGTGCAAAACACGAGATACTTATATTAATTTTAGAGAAAATAATATAAGTAAGATACGTAGTTAAAAATATAGAATATTTTTAACACAAGAATACGTACACAAGAGATAGTGACTGTACTTGTGCGATACAAGTCTAGTGACTAACGTTAAGAAAACGCGTATAGGTTACGACGTAAATTAAGCAAATCCGGTGAAGTTTACGACGCACAGGAACGCAAAGTTGTGAGTTCATGCTCCCCCTTTTCTCTAACTGTTTTTGGTTTTATAACTCTCGGGGGTGAAATACATGTT
The DNA here is from genome assembly GCA_030545235.1 of Helianthus tuberosus. Taxonomy (NCBI): domain Eukaryota; kingdom Viridiplantae; phylum Streptophyta; class Magnoliopsida; order Asterales; family Asteraceae; genus Helianthus; species Helianthus tuberosus. The sequence goes on along the minus strand of CM060371.1, from coordinate 154,063,909 downwards.
ACAAATATTACAATTTTTACAAATGGTAAAAATACGAGAAGCACTCTTGGTGAAAACGAGTACCGAGTGCAATATGATTTGAGAATACAAAAGAATACGAGAAGCACTCGTGGTGAGTGCAATATGATGAGCTTTAAGAAAAGCCTAGAAAATACTAGATCATGTGAGCTTAAACTAGATATTGAGATGCCATTAATACTTAATTAGGGACGAGGGTTAGATCTAACGGGTACGGCCGAGCCCCACTCAGGGTCCTTATGTGACCACTTGAGTGCTTCGGTGTCCCAGTCGAGGGAAATCGACGCAGTCGAGGTTAATCGACACAGTCGAGGGTAATCGACACAGTCATGGGAAATTGACACAGTCGAGGGTAATCGACACAGTAAAAGAGCCAACACTAATGCTCCATATGCTCACATGCCTTAAAGGAGCCAACACTAATGCTCCATATGTCCTCACATGCCTTAACGTCCTTGTACAAACATTCAATTAGTACGTGGTGTACACAAGAAAACTTGATTTATACATGAACACTTTATTTATACAAGATATATACAATGTTTTCATACAAGATATGCAAAATGCATGAACTCGCTCAACTTTATGTTGATGTTTTCCAAAATTACATGTATTTCAGGTGACAGGATGGATCTTGGGCGCAAGTGTCGTAACTAGAAATAGACTACAAGTTTAGATGTCATCCACTTTTGTTGAATTGTAACCTTGTCAAAGGTCATGTTTTGAAAACTTAAACAACAAGTGTTTGTAATACTCAAATTTTCATGAATGGATGAACATCGTTTTGATCATGTAGTTGTTTATTACGATTGAATGCAATGATAACAAGCTAGTCACACATCATACGCTTCCGCAAAAGACAGGGTGTGACAGTTTGGTATCAGAGCTTCGATTGTAGTGAACTAGGATTCTTTCTCGAGTCTAGACTACAATCACTAGAGTTCTCTCACGAAAACATTTTACAAAAAGGTTTTCATTGCATTCACGAAAGCGCCAAGATCCACAAGTCAGACACTTTTCAAAAAGTGACAAGGCAAGGACATTAGTGAGGAATACCTTTAAAATAAGGTGCCAACCAAAGCATAGTCTACACGAGTTGGACTTGCCAAAAACAAAATGACCCCCAAAAACGAGAGTTATACGTGATATGATACATTAAATTGCTTGATTATGCTAAGTAGCATATATGTTATTGATATACATACATACAAATAAGTGTACGGAATGATTATTGACGTGAATAAGATACTTTCGACTCCGACTCCTATTACTGTACGTGACTCGCACGATGAAGCTACCGACCTCGCGTCCTTTGCAAAGCTCATGGCTGGGAGTGATTACCAAACAAGATGCTGAGCTTGCTTCCGTAGGAGGTGGCTGCTCTTCCCTCTCGATCGTGAAGATGCCTAACTACGCTGATGATGACGAGGCAGAGGCGGCAACCTTGAATGAATTCTCAATCAACGGGATGAGATCCCTACGGCTTATGTGAAGCAAGATTGACGACATACTTGACCAGAAAAGGAAGATGAAGTATTCATCTCGAAGGTGCCCCTCCAACTACTAGGAATTCTCTCTATTCCTATTCCATCTAATCATCGTGCCTATACGCGCGTAACAATAACGAATGTTAGCGCGTGGACCATCGCAAAGGTCCCTTCCATGACAAGAGGTATGAGGACAGTAGTGTCCCCTCCTTGATTGATCATCTGCTTGGACGAGAGAAAATTGGGGTAACTGTGCAAGACAGTTTATTATTACGGGGGCCCACGTAATAACGACTTGTAGTGCACAGAAACCCTGGTGGACTCTGCGGGCCAAGCTAATGAAAACCATACAAAATTAATCTATAGGTGCCCTCACCTTCATCTGGTAGAACAACACTTAGATCAGTGCTTTAGCACATTATAAAGTAGGAAGCCTGTCTTAGCTTACTTCGCGACTGACACTTCTACCTGCATACGAGACGTTTGAGCAAACGACATTTAAGCGAGAGAGGTGGAATGACATTCAGGAAGAATCAGCGACGATACACTCCCTATCACCTCTACACAAACAATCCCATCAAGGGGAAATATACGCACCAGTAAAGCTAAAGACCTAGGGAAACCAATGTAGCAGGAAATAACTAAAACTTGAATGACCCAGGGCGATGTAGCCTCGAGTTCATTTCAAACAATAAGCCAAGTTGGCAAGCCTATGTGAAGGCTCAATAACTGTTTCCTCGCTTATACACTGATTATATATACGTGTGAAATTGGGTGGCTTATGGTGCTATGTATATCATAGACAATTGAAATGTTGTCTAACCTACTTCATACCATTTTGGCAGAAGAGAATGCCGCCCAGGCAAGACTCAAACACCAGTACGTTGCCAAGGACAGAAGCCGAGCTTCAAGAACGTATTGCACAGGCAATTACACGGCATGAAGCCCTCCGCTCTAAGCACAGCGACGGCACAACGGAAAATAACCCTCCAACTGGCTGCACCTATAAACAATTCCTGGACTGCAAGCCATTGAATTTTGATGGCACAGGAGGTGCCGTTGCATTTGTTCGCTGGGCAGAAAAGACTGACTCCATTCTAACGATGAGTAACTGTTCGCCCCAACAGAGTGTTACTTATATCTCAGGGTTATTCGTAGATGGCGCACTCTCTTGGTGGAACCTTCAGGTTCAAACCCTTGGTGCGGATGCTGCTTATGCACTAAGCTGGGACGAGCTCTAGGAAATGATGGAAAAGAAATACTGTTCTAGGGCTGAAATCCAGAAGATTGAGGTGGAGTTCTGGAACTTGAAAATGGATGGACCGAAGATTCCTGAATACATCCAACGATTTCACGACTTGTCTAGGGTCGTCCCCTACTTAGTCAAACCGGAATTCAAAAGGGTTGAACGATTCATTTGGGGACTTGCACCTCAGATTAGGAGCATGGTTACTACCTCAAAGCCCTCAACCATTGCAGAGGCTATCGATATGAGTGTCACCCTTACTGAAGAAGCTCTACGTGCGGGAAAATTTTCAAAATCCGAGGATAACAAGAAAGAGACCCATGTGGAGTCATCAGGCAATAAGAAGAAGAAGTCTTCGAATCTAAAGATGAGCACCCAAGTCAACTATGGAAGCTCTAAAACAGACAAAAGAAAGAAAGTGAACCCGCCGCCTGGAAGGAAAACTGATGGAGCCACTAATAAGGCTGGTGGTAAAATATACTCGGGGACTAAGCCGAGGTGCGGGGAATGCACTTTTCACCATGAAGGTCGATGTCTAAGACCTACATGCGGAAAGTGTGGAAAAGAAGGGCACAGCAAGGATGCCTGTTGGGCGAAGGACCCAGATGGAAGAAATAAGAGAATACCAGGTTGCTACAAATGTGGTGAAGCAGGGCACTTTAGGAAAGATTGCCCTAAAAAGAAACAAACAAGGAAAGGTTTTCACGATTGAAACTCGTGAAGCACGCCAGGATCCAGATGCGGTTACGGGTACGTTCCCTATTAACCAACCTAATGCATCTACTTTTAATTAATACTGGCATCAACTTTAACCTTACATGCTTGGAACTTAAGAAACTGCTTGGCCTAGTTTCAAGTATAATAGACGCCCCGTATTCTTTAGAAATGGGCATATAGGAGGCTAGTTTAAACAGTCGAAGCGATTAAGGATTGTATTTAGGGACTCAGAAGGCCGGAACCTTCTGTTACCATTGACTTGCGAAGTCATAAAGTGATAGTCAGCATGGAGCAGAAATCCAAGTACAGCTGAAGTCGTTCGACATGAGAAAATCAGACGCAACCCTCTTGCGGATGATGAAACCCAACTTTCCTGCAATAGGTGTAAGGATGCTAGACCCCACAAGGCGGCAGATCTACGACATCCCTCATTGGTCGAAGAGGCATGGAAACGCCTCCGAGTAGACTGCAGAGCCTGAGAACATCCCCGTGATGAAAGAAGTCCCAGTAGCCTTTTCAGAAGACTTGCCAGGAACGCCTCTCTATAGCGACGAGAGGAGTTCAGAATAAATCGCGTGCCAGGAGCAGCACCAGTGACGAATGACGCCATACCGACTAACTTCACCAGCGAAGCATGAACCTCTGATATAACTGCAAGAGCTGCTAGACAGAGGAAATTAAGGACATAACATCCTTAATTAAGGAGACAAGGTGAAAGTTGGTAGTCTCCACTTTACATAAACTTCGGAAAATTGAGAATCAGAATCCTTTGCCAAGGATCAACTTGAGGACAAGAGGCCCTTCACTGTGAATACAAGTGGAAATATCCCTAAAACGACCTATAGGACTTGCTTCGAGCATTACAAGATCCTTGTCGTACCATTTGGCTTAACACATGCATCGACAATATTCATGGACCTCATGAATCGAACGTGTAAGCCATGCCTGGATGGATTACGATCATACTTATTGACTACATTCTTATATGGCCAACGACCAAGGAAGGTCGTGAGCAACAGCTGCAATTTACCTTGCAACTCTTAGAGAAAGCACAGTTATGTGCAATGATGACGGAAAGCGGATTTCGAGTTCGCGAAGGGAAAACTGAAGAATACATGGTGGATAAGAACGAAATTCATGCCAACCCTACAACCAAGAGCTAAGGAGCTATAGTTGCAATTATGTGACGTCTCTCGACAAAGTCTCGATTGTACGTCGATGCAACGAGACCACGACATTGCATACACGGCACATTGATTAAGGAATCATGAGAAGAGACCTTGAGATAGATACAGTAATTGCGCGCCGCAAACTGGACGTCATTACCTGAGAGGAAACATTGCATGATCTTTAATGATCACAAGGGTTGCAGCACACCGATGATCGTAAGAACTCGAATATGAACTGAGCTGCTGAACGATGCAGACTGTATGAACACAATACGTGCTTGTGTGATAAACTTTAATGAAAATTCGGAACACTCACTTGCCCTTAGTGGAGTTTTCCTACAACGGCATCTATCACACCGCCGTCTAAACCGCTTCGTGTAAAGCTTTAGACGGAACATAACGAGTCAATTCCCGTCATGATTGAACGGATACAGAAATAAACAATCAACTAGCCCGAGATGGCCCAGGAAAACTAGAGGCAAGATCGCTCAGATATGTGATCATATCAGGACAGCCCGCAGAATACAGAAAGATTACGCCGATGAGCGGCAGAAATCGTATGAATTTGAGACAAGAAGTATGACTAAAATGAGAGCCTCGCCTAGAGGAGGCGTAGTATGTTTTGGAAAACGAAAGGGTTGAATCCCCGGTGTAGGGATCAGAACCATTGCTCACAAGATGAAGCTCCCAGAAAAAGATCAGTAGTGATCGCGACACATTCATGTGTCTAGTCTGTAGAGGAGTCTGACTTAAGGAACGGTCATTGTTCCCATAAATAAGATTCACGTCAATGACAAACGACAAGAATTACTATAGAAACCTGTTGAGGTTTTGGACCAAGAGTCCACAATACTATAGAAACCTGTTGAGGTTATGGACCAAGAGTCCACAAGATACAGAAAAGTCATGATTGATCTACTTGAGTATGATAGAATTCATGACATGACCCAGAGATTTCATGGGAACGTGAAGATAAATCATGAATCTAAGTGACCATATTGGTTTCACAACTCCCCTGCGACCGATGGCATCGCTTGAATTTCGGGACGAAATTCTTTTAACGGGGGGAGACTGTGACAACCGTCACTTTTCCGTACATTCCGTACACGAAATGAACAGTAATTTGTGCTTAAATGACTGTGCAGGATCTGGTTTACCAGAAAAATAAATTTCTGAATTCCATGCAAGTGAATTCATGCACATTTTGTGCTACAAAATATAGTTTTATGCATAAACGAGAGCGTTGCGTCAGAAATATTAGTAAACTCACCGGCAAGACACATCGTGTCAACAGAATTGCAGAAAGCAGTCAGACATTAGAATTGAGGCCTAGGTGTAGGTCCGACGACAAAAGTACATTAAAACCCAAGAGTACATGTAAGGGTTTAATTTATAGACATTGCGAAAGCAAAAATAAGCACTAAAAAGCACCCGAAACGCACTATAAGTGCATAATTTCGTATAATTCAGCTCAATTCAGCATTTAATCATATGAATATTATGCAGAAATTTCGTTTTATCATCCAGAATATTTCCCTAAGTGTTGGGAATTGAAAGGGTACAAGAAGGGTACTTAAAAGACACTAAAAAGTGTGATTTAGCACTTTAACGAACCGGTGTCTAACCGAACAACCGGATAATATTTAATCCCACAAATATTCTGTTATGATTAAAATTTTATTTTAATCAGGTCCGTGTTGAAAAATAAATTAAAACGCTTAAAAACGTTATTTTTCAAGTTTAAGCGCGTACCGTGTGTTCCTACGCGACACAATGCTTACACTGCAAAACGCAGACAACGCAGCAAACCCAGGAATATGCCAGGAATATACCAGGAATATGCCAGGAATATGCCAGGAATATACCAGGAATATGCCAGGAATATGCCAGGAATATGCCAGGAATATGCCAGGAATATGCCAGGAATATGCTAGGAATATGCTATATGGAAGGTCTATAAATACCACCATTTCATCACTCCATCTTCACTTCCCTCTCTCCCTCCCTTGTTCTCGGCCCAACCAAGCACCACCGCCACCCTCATTTTCCAACTCATCCATCCATTCCAAGGTGATATTGAGGAGTAAGAAGGCCACTAACGAAGCTCGGTGCAAGCGGATCTTGAAGGACCTTCTTCATTTGCTTTTATCCACCTCTTTTGTCCTCTTGAACTCCCCTAGCCTTGTGCTAGTAGTAAGTGCTTCTAAACATCTTCTTGTTCTCGTTTATGATGGTTAATAGATGATTTAATGGCTAAAAATCATAAACACTAAAGATCACCAACTAAAAGTCTATTAAAGTGATGAATATGATGGTTAATAGATGGATAATTGTGTAAAACTTGTTAAACTTGTTTTGTGATGATTATTTTGTGTTGATTAATGCTAGTAGTAGTTCGGATCGTCATCTAACCCGGCTAGGTTATGTTCTTAGAACATGAGCTAGTGTATGTTAAAGTATAAAAAGGACTAGATGATGAACACTACTACTATTAAACATGAACTTGTGTAAAAACAATTTATCTTATGAAATGGAGTTCTAAACTAGTAGATCTAAAGATCTACAAGTGGTATTTTCGAAAGACCAACTGTAAGACAAAACCATGTTTTAAAACCGGATCTTTCATGAAGTAGAGGTGTTTTTATGAACAAACAAGTGTGTGGACACTTGTGTAACAAAAGTTTTAACAAAGAAATAATTTTCGTAAAAACCGACTAGAAGTTGTGAAACTTCATATTCTTTAAAAATAAAGTTGTTAAGAAATTAAACTTATTTTTAAAGATAACAAGGCTTACTAAATGTGCTAGTAAATTACTACACATTTTTGTAAATATTCAAGTTCATGAAATGGAGAAATTAGTAATTGTTGTTGATGATTATTGTTGATAATTGTTGTTGATGATTGTTGACGATTTAAAAGAAAATAAACACATGTTTTGAAAACATGGGAAACCTCCATTTTTAGGGGAAACTCTGTCAAAATTTTTATAAATTTTGACACTTAGAAAAATATAAGTTTTTGGGGAACTTATTCCCTAAAAATGTATTTAAAGTATTACCAAGGTTTCCCTAATTTTTGGTGATAAGAAATGAGGATTTCTTCAAGAATAAAAATGGATATAAGTATGTATATTTTTGAGAGAAAAATATATATTATTTTATCACCAACTTTTGTGCTAAGTGTGTATAGTATGTGTTATACGTGCTAGTGTATTAAGACTTAAAAATACACTAAATACTCATGAGAAGTATAAACATAAAAATACACATACAACATACAAGATACATAATTCGGGTGCAAAGTGCAAAACACGAGATACTTATATTAATTTTAGAGAAAATAATATAAGTAAGATACGTAGTTAAAAATATAGAATATTTTTAACACAAGAATACGTACACAAGAGATAGTGACTGTACTTGTGCGATACAAGTCTAGTGACTAACGTTAAGAAAACGCGTATAGGTTACGACGTAAATTAAGCAAATCCGGTGAAGTTTACGACGCACAGGAACGCAAAGTTGTGAGTTCATGCTCCCCCTTTTCTCTAACTGTTTTTGGTTTTATAACTCTCGGGGGTGAAATACATGTTACAAATATTACAATTTTTACAAATGGTAAAAATACGAGAAGCACTCTTGGTGAAAACGAGTACCGAGTGCAATATGATTTGAGAATACAAAAGAATACGAGAAGCACTCGTGGTGAGTGCAATATGATGAGCTTTAAGAAAAGCCTAGAAAATACTAGATCATGTGAGCTTAAACTAGATATTGAGATGCCATTAATACTTAATTAGGGACGAGGGTTAGATCTAACGGGTACGGCCGAGCCCCACTCAGGGTCCTTATGTGACCACTTGAGTGCTTCGGTGTCCCAGTCGAGGGAAATCGACGCAGTCGAGGTTAATCGACACAGTCGAGGGTAATCGACACAGTCATGGGAAATTGACACAGTCGAGGGTAATCGACACAGTAAAAGAGCCAACACTAATGCTCCATATGCTCACATGCCTTAAAGGAGCCAACACTAATGCTCCATATGTCCTCACATGCCTTAACGTCCTTGTACAAACATTCAATTAGTACGTGGTGTACACAAGAAAACTTGATTTATACATGAACACTTTATTTATACAAGATACATACAATGTTTTCATACAAGATATGCAAAATGCATGAACTCGCTCAACTTTATGTTGATGTTTTCCAAAATTACATGTATTTCAGGTGACAGGATGGATCTTGGGCGCAAGTGTCGTAACTAGAAATAGACTACAAGTTTAGATGTCATCCACTTTTGTTGAATTGTAACCTTGTCAAAGGTCATGTTTTGAAAACTTAAACAACAAGTGTTTGTAATACTCAAATTTTCATGAATGGATGAACATCGTTTTGATCATGTAGTTGTTTATTACGATTGAATGCAATGATAACAAGCTAGTCACACATCATACGCTTCCGCAAAAGACAGGGTGTGACAAGTGTGGGGATGGGGGAGTAGTAAAAGTTTTCGATTTTAACCCGTTCATTTAAACACTACACATTGAGGACAATGTTTACCTCAAGTGTGGGGATGGGGGAAAATTTCAAAAACTTTTCAAAAATGTCTTGTTTCGAAAGCGATCTTAAAGCACAAGTAACTAAGTCAACGAGGGATGTCACAACCCATTTGGTCTTTTGTCATGGTCAAGTTCGAATTAATAGCATGACGGGTATTTAGCGGGTGGTTATTTGGGAATAATCCGCCTAAGGAACTAGTATTTTATGCATGTCACATAACATACCCTTTAGATATGTGAGGTTTTGAGCCACTTTTACAACATAGATTACATACTTATGTTTCTTTGTTTGAGTGGACCATTAGTCATGTATTGTAGAACTTGCAACTTTTGATACGTTTGAGACCATAGACCGAATACAAGCACGAGAATGATTAAGGCATTAGGTAAACCTTTTACGTTTTACACCATTTATATATCCTCACCCAAAAATTTATCCCCTAGTAGCCAATTTTGAGCCTAATCCTTTCGTTTGACTACCCTTTAGCCCATATCCTTAAACCGTTTTCTTTTAAACCCGTGTGATGGAAATTCGATTATAGGAGTCAAGTTTGTATAGTTGTGAATTGTTTGTTTGCATAAAAAAAAGAGAAAAATCAGAAAATGTTGCGAAAAAGAATAGAAAATCTTTGAGAAAAGAATAAAAATATGTGTTTCTAGTTGTTGAATAAAAGGCGAAAATCATTGCCTCGAAGTTGATGTTCATAGTTCAGTTTTGTTTAGAGTAGTCATTTCTAATAAAAATCGAATTTTCATCACCTTAGCCACTTTAAATATCCTACTCCCTACCCTTAGCCTAGCCCCGTTACAACCCTTACAAAGACCTTTTGACTTGTGCTTAGTATTCGTGTTCGGTGGTGGAGAATGATTGAGTTGCAAGCCTATGCGGGTACGTGTTCTAATCGGTTTTGAGCGATTACTTTTTTAAAGTGCTAATACATCATGAAAATTAGCCAACTTGTAAACCAAGGGGAGTGAACATTGTGAGGGATATGCATGAAATGTGAGTTTCACGGGCGGGTTAATCTTGGATAACCACTTTTACATGATTAATCATTTATTGCTAAATATGTGAAAATTGTAAAAAGTTTGAACTTGGGCATGAAAATTAACCTTAACCTTAGTCTCGGGAATGGGGAGTGTATTTCTCGTTCGACCCACGTGAAAGTGAAAAACAGATTTGCTTGAGGGCAAGCAAACGAAAAGTGTGGGGATGTGATACGTGGTCGAAAACCGGTGATCGTTTGTGCTTAAGTTGATGTTTTTACGTAGCTTTTAATCTTTAATATCCTACTTTTAATGGGATTTGTGTTTTACAGGTCTAAAAGAGATTAAGGAGCTAATCGGGAGCTAAACGGAGCACCGGGACGCGAATCGGATCAACCGGGGATGTGAAATGAACAAAACCGGGTTAATCACGAAGATTGGATGTGTTTTGTGGAATTTTAATGGATTTAAAATTAATATATTGGAAGATGGCATGATAGAGGGCTGAATTACGAGTACGTGGGCGAAAACGGTGAGTAAAACGGAGCTATAACGAAGAAGTTATGAAGAAACAAAAAACAGGATTTAGAGGCACCGTCGGCGACGCCCAAAAGGGCCGTCGGCGACGCCCCACAGATATGTCCGTCGCGCAAAAAGGTCCGTAGACAGCAAGATAAGCCGTCGAAAGTTTGGCACACCGTCGCCGACGCCCCTTACTGCTGCAAATCGTGAATTTTGAGTTTCCTTGATGTGGGACGAGTTATAGCACATTGTTTGACCCATAAATGGGAGTTACACTCTATTTTGAAGGGAGAAACACTTCTTGGAGCCAAGATACACCACCAATTCATCCTCTAATCCATCCATTCGATTGACAATCATTCGATTCTATCATCATCATCACTTCCACAACCCTAATCATCATTCACCTTTCCAATCCATTCATCACCATCAATCATTCCAAACCCTAATCACTATTTCCACCACTTCAAGGCTTCAAGATGATGATGTTCAAGCTCTATTCATCCGGTGATCAAGTCCTATCGATCATGCACGGCTAATTACTTGGAGGTTTCACCCCGGTGTAGACTTTTGTAAGATTTAGGGTTTATTATGTGTTGATGTTTTATTTGTGACAACTTGAATTGCATTTGAATCTTTAGACAATTGTCCTACGTTTGTATTGAATTTACGAATTGTCGAGTGAATGATTAAATTTGACTTTGTGAAACGAATACACGTATTTATGCCTTGTCTTTTGATAGGATTTGTTAGTCCAAGGTAACGAAGTGCATCGTGGTCCGTTGTCTATGACGTTGATGGGGATTGGCACCTAATCTTTGTGATTGTTGACCCGTTAATGAACTAATTCGAGTAAATCAAATTAAAATGCGTAGTAATCCTAGGTCTTGCATTTGTTGAAACCGGGTGTGAACCTTGTTATTCCATCTTGTTATATTAATCAAGTTTCTTGCAACCGTTAACACTTAGTAATTAATCAATTCAATCAAGTTCGTTAGTTTAATTCAACATCTTTTCAACCAAACAATTACTTTACAAACTTTTTAATTAAACAAAATCACAAAAATATTCTAGCAAGCTTCATAAGTTGTGACATCTTTTAAGAATTCATCCAAATCCAATCACAAACCACATACTCTTTGTGGTTCGACCCCTTGCTACCACTAACTATTTGTTAAGGGTAATTTGGGCATATAAATATTATCTTTGACCGGAGCACGACACTCCGATCAGCACTTTCGGAGGTTTGACACATGGAAAGTCGGGTGGACGTTACTAAGTTCCTCCGGTAGTTCGAGTCTGTAGGCGACTTTTCCGATCCTCTCCAGAATCTTAAAAGATCCAACATATCGGGGCGCTAGTTTCCCTTTCTTGCCGAATCTGACTACACCTTTAGGAGTACGTAGTCGCCAACGTCAAATTCAAGGGGCTTGCGTCGTCTATCGGCGTAACTTTTCTGTCGACTTCGAGCTTTCAACAAGTTGTCTCGAATTTGAAGGACTTTGTCAGTCGTTTCTTGCAATAGCTCAGGACCGGTTAATTACGAGTGACCGATCTCGTGCCACACAATAGGCGATCGACATTTTCTTCCGTATAAAGCCTCGAATGGTGCCATTTGAATGCTGGAATGATAACTGTTGTTATACGAAAACTCAACTAAAGGCAGGTATGTATCCCAATTACCACCGAAGTCTATGACACACGAACGAAGCATGTCTTCAAGAGTACGGATCGTTCTTTCAGTCTGTCCGTCGGTTTGAGGGTGGAAAGCGGTACTTAGATTAAGCGATGTACCGAGAGTCGTTTGAAACATTTCCCACATTCGCGAGGTAAACCGAGCATCGCGGTCAGAGATGATGTCGCGAGGCGTCCCATGATTAGAAATAATCTCGTTGGTGTAGATTCGGGCTAATCGTTCTACCTTGTAGTCTTCCCGTATTGGCAAAAAATGAGCTGATTTGGTCAAACGGTCAACAACAACCCAGATGCTGTCGTGACCTGATGACTTGTGCGGAAGTTTTGTTATGAAGTCCATAGCTATGCTCTCCCACTTCCACATAGGGATCGGCGGTTGTTCGATTAAGCCAGAGGGTCTTTGATGTTCAGCCTTGACCCTTGCACAAGTCAGGCATTTTCCAACATAGAGAGCAATATCCCTTTTCATGCCCAGCCACCAGTACTTGTAGCGAAGGTCCTGGTACATCTTGTCGGCACCGGGATGAATAGAATACCGGGATTTGTGGGCTTCGTCCATCAAAATCTTTCGCAAATCGGTCCGTTTAGGGATCCAAATTCGGTCCAGAAAGTGGGATATCCCATTCGGCTTGTTCACAAGTTGAGCTCCATCGTGATAGATTCGTTCCTTCTTCAGACTACGTTCATTAAAACAAGCATGTTGGGCTTCGCGGATGAGGGTTTCGAGGTCGTATAGGGCTTGGACGTTACGAATGCTGAGCAGATAACTCCGTCTGCTGAGAGCGTCAGCAACGACGTTTGCCTTGCTTGGGTGATAACGAATCTCATAGTAGTAATCGTTGAGAAGTTCTACCCATCGGCGTTGACGCATTTTAAGTTCTTTCTGATCAAAGATATGTTGTAGGCTCATATGATCGGTGAAGATCGTACACTTTGTACCATACAGGTAGTGTCGTCAAATCTTTAACGCAAAAACAACTGCGCCTAGCTCGAGATCATGGGTTGTGTAGTTCTTCTCGTGGATTTTGAGCTGACGCGATGCGTAAGCTATAACCTTGTCCCACTGCATAAGAACACAACCGAGACCCAGGTTGGAAGCATCACAATAGACAATGAAATCATCGTTTCCGTCGGGCAATGTGAGAACAGGAGCATTGCAAAGCATGTGCTTGAGTGTTTGGAAAGCAGACTCTTGTTCAGTTCCCCAAAAAAAGGCTTGTCTTTATGTGTGAGAGCGGTACGAGGCACAGCGATCTTTGAGAATCCTTCAATAAATCGTCGATAATAGCCTGCTAGTCCGAGAAAAGAACGGCCTTTAGACGGGTTCTTAGGTGTAATCCAAATCCTAACTGCTTCAATCTTCGCCGGATCAACGTGAAAACCTTGACTATTTATGATGTGACCCAGAAACTGAACCTCCTCCAGCCAAAATTCACACTTGGAGAATTTGGCATAGAGTCGATTTCCCTGGAGCAGCTCGAGAACCAAACGTAGATGCTGCGCGTATTTGGCTTTCGATTTGGAATAGATCAAGACATCGTCGATGAATACGATGACGAAACGGTCGAGATATGGTTTACACACGCGATTCATCAGATCCATGAAAACCGCGGGTGCGTTGGTTAGACCAAAAGGCATAACAACGAATTCGTAGTGGCCGTATCGAGTGCGAAATACGGTTTTGGGTATATCTTCCCCTTGAATGCGTAGCTAGTGATAGCCTGAGCGTAGATCGATCTTCGAGAAACACGTAGCACCTTGTAGCTGATCAAACAAATCATCAATGCGAGGCAGGGGATAGCGGTTCTTGATAGTTAACTTATTCAATTCCCGATAGTCGATGCACATCCGGAACGACCCATCCTTCTTTTTGATGAAAAGGACTGGCGCGCCCCAAGGAGAGGTGCTCGGGCGAATAAAGCATTTCTCAAGTAATTCCTGGAGTTGGTTCGAGAGTTCACGCATTTCGAACGGTGTGAGTCGGTAAGGAGCTTTGGCAATAGGGTTGGCTCCAGGAATGAGGTCAATACGAAAGTCGATATCATGACTTGGTGGAATACCGGGGAGATCGTCAGGGAACACATTAGGAAATTCACGAACCACATGAACGTCTTTCACTTCTGTCCTTCCTTTCTTTTCCTTCTCCGCTACTACAATGTTAGCCAAGAAAGCTCTGTATTCCTTGCGGAGATACTTGCTAGCTTGGACACATGACATGAGCTTGAGACCTTTCGAAGTAGTTTCACCGTAAACACACAATAAATCACCATTCGCGAGCGAGAATCGAATCATCTTATTGAAGCACACAACTTCAGCATGGTTTTCGCGAAGAAAGTCCATGCCTACTATAACGTTAAAACTTCCGAGTTGCATCAGAATAAGGTCAATTGGGAAGATGTGATTGTTGAGCTCGAGAGTACAATCACGAAGAACAGAATTAACGGTGACAGTTCTTCCAGTAGCGACTTCAACACCGAACGTCGATGGGAGATGGGAGCGCTTACGACTAAGGAGTTTCTCGAATTCGAACGACACAAAGCAATTATCGGCTCCAGTATCAAACAAACACGAAGCATAAATACCATTTACAAGGAACGTACCATTGACCACGTTGTTGTCAGCCTGGGCTTGGCGCACGTTGATGTTGAAAGTTCTGGCGCATGCGGCTTGTTGCTGTTGCTGAGGGTGTTGCTGCTGCTGCTGGGGCTCTTGTTTCACCACCCTGTTCGGGCACATGTTCGCAAAGTGGTTGGGATCACCATATGTGAAGCAGACTCGGGCGTTGATCGCGGGTGCCTGAGTTGCTTGTTGGCCTTGCGGGGCTGGGAGCAGAGCTTGATGAGCAGCGGCTTGAGCTGGGGCTTGACGGGGACCAGTACGGCACTTGACAGTGAAGTGGCTGTACAGGTTGCAGGGAGCGCAAAAACGACAGGCGAGACCCACCGGATGATGATAAGAACATGTCAGGCAAGCTGGGTGGGGACCTGTGTATGCAAGCTTTGCTGGTGGTGCGTAAGCAACTGGCGCTGGACGGTGATGGGGCTGCTGCTGGGCCGGTACGGCTTGGAGAGGAGCAGCAGTGGTAGTGACAGCACAGTTCTTGTTGCTGGAGCTGCTGTTGTTGTTCTTCTTCTTCTTGCGGCATGAGGACTTGGACGATTGAGCGGCGGCGGTTTCAGCGGTTGGCGCGACAGGGGATAGCCTGAGCGTAGATCGATCTTCGAGAAACACGTAGCACCTTGTAGCTGATCAAACAAATCATCAATGCGAGGCAGGGGATAGCGGTTCTTGATAGTTAACTTATTCAATTCCCGATAGTCGATGCACATCCGGAACGACCCATCCTTCTTTTTGATGAAAAGGACTGGCGCGCCCCAAGGAGAGGTGCTCGGGCGAATAAAGCATTTCTCAAGTAATTCCTGGAGTTGGTTCGAGAGTTCACGCATTTCGGACGGTGTGAGTCGGTAAGGAGCTTTGGCAATAGGGTTGGCTCCAGGAATGAGGTCAATACGAAAGTCGATATCATGACTTGGTGGAATACCGGGGAGATCGTCAGGGAACACATTAGGAAATTCACGAACCACATGAACGTCTTTCACTTCTGTCCTTCCTTTCTTTTCCTTCTCCGCTACTACAATGTTAGCCAAGAAAGCTCTGTATTCCTTGCGGAGATACTTGCTAGCTTGGACACATGACATGAGCTTGAGACCTTTCGAAGCAGTTTCACCGTAAACACACAATAAATCACCATTCGCGAGCGAGAATCGAATCATCTTATTGAAGCACACAACTTCAGCATGGTTTTCGCGAAGAAAGTCCATGCCTACTATAACGTTAAAACTTCCGAGTTGCATCAGAATAAGGTCAATTGGGAAGATGTGATTGTTGAGCTCGAGAGTACAATCACGAAGAACAGAATTAACGGTGACAGTTCTTCCAGTAGCGACTTCAACACCGAACGTCGATGGGAGATGGGAGCGCTTACGACTAAGGAGTTTCTCGAATTCGAACGACACAAAGCAATTATCGGCTCCAGTATCAAACAAACATGAAGCATAAATACCATTCACAAGGAACGTACCATTGACCACGTTGTTGTCAGCCTGGGCTTGGCGCACGTTGATGTTGAAAGTTCTGGCGCGTGCGGCTTGTTGCTGTTGCTGAGGGTGTTGCTGCTGCTGCTGGGGCTCTTGTTTCACCACCCTATTCGGGAACATGTTCGCAAAGTGGTTGGGATCACCATATGTGAAGCAGACTCAGGCGTTGATCGCGGGTGCCTGAGTTGCTTGTTGGCCTTGCGGGGCTGGGAGCAGAGCTTGATGAGCAGCGGCTTGAGCTGGGGCTTGACGGGGACCAGTACGGCAGTTGACAGTGAAGTGGCCGTACAGGTTGCAGGGAGCGCAAAAACGACAGGCGAGACCCACCGGATGATGATAAGAACATGTCAGGCAAGCTGGGTGGGGACCTGTGTATGCAAGCTTTGCTGGTGGTGCGTAAGCAACTGGCGCTGGACGGTGATGGGGCTGCTGCTGGGCCGGTACGGCTTGGAGAGGAGCAGCAGTGGTAGTGACAGCACAGTTCTTGTTGCTGGAGCTGCTGTTGTTGTTCTTCTTCTTCTTGCGGCATGAGGACTTGGACGATTGAGCGGCGGCGGTTTCAGCGGTTGGCGCGACGGTGACTTGGTGTAGGCTCTTTGAAGCTTTATCCCAAAAACCAGATTTTACCCGCTTGTCGTTGATTTCAGCGGCAAGCAAGTAAGTTTCTTCGATCGTTGCTGTCTTTGCGGCATGCATAAAATCCGTAACACAGTCGGGTAGAGCTCGGATGCACTTCTTGATCGCCATGTCAGACGTTTTCACTTGATAGGGACAGATGATGCTGAGCTGCTTAAAGCGAGCAGTCAGGGCAGCGTTGTCTCCATCCTTCTGCTTTATGTTCCAAAACTCGTCCTCCAGCTTTTGGCGTTCATGGGGAGGGCAGAATTCGTCCATCATGATGGCTTTTAGCTCTTCCCAAGTCAGCTCATAAGCTGCATCATTCCCGCGTTTGTTTCTCACGGTCGTCCACAAGTCTAATGCGCAGGACTGGAAGACGCCGGTAGCGTTTAGGGTACGGAGATTTTCAGGACAACCGCTTTGGTAGAGAGTGACTTTGATGGAATCGAACCATTGAAACATAGCCGTTGGGCCATCTTCTCCAGTGAATTCCTTTGGACCGCATACCTTGAATTGCCTAAAGCTGAAAGCAGTAGCAGTTTTAGGAGCTTCGGTTCTAGACTCCTCGGACGATTTGCTAACGTTCTCGTAAATCTCACTCACGATCTGAGGCACAACCTTGGCCACTTGTTTTGTGAGGATGGCAGCAAGGCGTTTGTCTCTCTGTTCTTGATGAGAGAGTCGTGGGTGACGGGATCCAGATGATGGTCCAGTTGACATTGTCTGCAACAGACATCGTCATAGGTCTCAGACACGTCATAATCGAACCTCACCTCACACGTCTGAATACTACTAAAGCTCGGGAACACAGTGAAATTTGCATCTCATAAACACGTAGGCACATAGTCACATATTCACATAAACACCTAAGCACATAATCACGTAAGCACATAGAGCACAGAAGCACATAAGCATGTAATCACCAGATGCAGTCAGAATACAGAAACCTATCATTCAAAGCCCGTGCGCGTTCGATAATAGCGATCGCGAATTAACTGGTCGAGTAGTATAGTATAAGCATATAACATAGCATAAGGTCGTCCATAATTTAGAGACTTGTCAGCATTGTGTAGTGTGTTGTGTGACTAGCGGAAGCAAAAAGGCGTTAGATCGAAACCAGTAGTACCTCAAAACGCTGACAATTAAACATAACCACACAAAACACATAAACAGATAAACACACATATAAACGCATAAAATCGACGAATCATCAGAGTCAGCAGTTGCAGGCTCAGAATCGAAAATACATAAAAATCGAGAAATAGATCGTCTGCGGCTATTAGACTTTGACTACCCAAAGTGATTCAACTATTCACAAGGACTTGTTGTGTACATTTGACCTTCAGGGCAGTACCTTTGCCTCGATTCTTGGGCGTTGGGCACGCATCCCGTTAGTCATATCGTGACTTCAGGTCGTTGGAGTCCGTCGAGACCTTGGTGAGAGTTTTATAAAACAGAATAAAGATCGGAACAAATCGTCAAGGTTAGGGTTTCACCCCTAGCTTAACAACTTTGTTCCTGTTTTTGATGAAATAAAAGAGAATTTATGCGTCAAAGTATGGATTTCACTCCTATTTCAACGCAATTCCTGTGTTTGTAGATAAAATATGGGTTGAATAAGCAATTTAATCGAGAGTTTGAAGTTTTCACACCTGATCTCGACTTAATCACTCATTCATATTTGGAAATTCGAGTGCAATGATGGTGTAGCGTAGGCGAGAGTATCGAGAAATAGTAGTAAGCTCATACATAATCCCCTACTGGACATGCATGAGTCAGTCTGCTGGTTCCTAACTATAGACTAGGTCTCTAAGACATCGACCCGGACTAGGTCGAGTCTTGCCTAATTCCCTATAGTTATGGCTCTGATACCAATCTGTCACACCCCAGCCGATGGCAGAAACATCGGGGCATGGCACTGAGCGAAACAGATTGTCCAGAAGTTTCCATAACAATTATCATTACCAATTAATTTAAAGTAACATCTCCCATACCATGTCTTAAAAGATAATACAATTATTACAGACAAAATCTAGGCAAATAGTTCTGTTCCGACAACTCAGGTTTTCATTTGTACAGACAACTATTTGTTTGCCTCTAAGACCTTATTCTAGCCTCGATTTCCTAGCAGATAAGCATCCTAAGCACCTGTCACATACATTAAAATAAAAGTCAATATACATAGTGTAAAGGTGAGCATACAAGTTTGATAATAGCATATAGAGTTCGAAAGCGTTACGCATAACCAGCACGTACACAGAGTGAAATGAGGCATGTTAGTTATCGACATGAACCTATCGATACCAATGTCTGCGGGTTGACTGCCCAAGGCAGTTCGTAATACATGGTCACCACTGTAATCCATGCAAATAATTGTCCTTAACAACCCCCGCGTGAGCGGGTGCTGAGTCCAAACTATAGTACTATCGTTGCTAAGGCAGGTAGACAGAATTCCATGTGTAAACATAACAAACAAGCATTCATTAAGTCACGTATAACATGCGGTAATGGTTAGCGTTTAAAGTATTGCGTAGTGTGTTCGATTATGATTTTGTATAAGTAACGTATGTAACACCAAAAAGTGCGTAAAGCAAAAAGGGATCGAGTATAGTCAGAGCGATGATGGATCGAAGGAGCGTTAGGGAGTAGGGTGAGCCTGATCAGAACGATAGCATAAGGATAATCGACGCGTAAAACGATGCACAGTGCAAGTGGTTCGGACAGCAGTCCGTTCGGATGGAAGTCCGATCGGACAGCCAGTCGTGCGGTTGGTCGTCCGTTCGGACAGTCGTCCGGTCGGATGACTGTTCGAGTGGATTGTTTCTTCCTTTGAGAAGGATGTGTTTGTGTATGATGGCTTGACTTTTGAAGTTCTCGTTGTAGCATTTTGAAAACATTGAAGTGTCCCTACCTTTCAGGTCGGTCGGTCGGACAGTCGTTCGATCGGACAGCAACCCGTTCGGTTGGCACTTCAGTGAGAACAAGTTCACAGCAGGGTGTCACTCGATCGGACGGTTGTTCGTTCGGGTGGCATCCTTTGTGCATTGAACATGTTGAAAATTGTTTAAGTGTTGAAGTTCAAACGTCTCATGATTCGGATGGCAGTTCGATCGGTTGGTTGTCCGATCGGACAGCAATTCGTTCAACGTTCAGACTTCAAGTGTTGGCAAAATGGTTGTGTGGGACCAAGGTGCAAGTCGTACGGTTGGCCAGTCGTACGGTTGGGTTGTCCGTTCGGGCAGCAGTCCGTTCGGACGACACTCTGTCCTGGTTAACCTGTTTGTCTTACACTTGGTTGTTTTGATAGTTTGTCGTATTATCGAGATATTTTGATAGCGTGTTAAGCAACAGAAACCTCGTCAATACTTGGTGCTCCTGATCGGACATCAGTGGACGGTTCGAGACGACGTTCCATGTTTAACCCGGAATCGATAATCTCGTGGATAGAATACGGACCTTGAACCAACACAACCACAATATTGAGTAGTAAGTCGGCACAAGTTCCAATTCTATCGGTTTTGAGTGCATTGAGTGTAAAAGAGTTGAAAGAAAGTTGAAAACCATCTTTCACTCCTTTTTATTGTGAATATGTTTAGATCTATGAAAGATCTTTGTTTGTTTATGTGGAAATCGGTTAGATCTAAGTTGTTCTTGGTGGATTGAGGCCACAACATGAAGTTCTTCAAGAACACATGATGACGTCATCCTAGAACACCTTGAATCTTGATGATTTCACGATTAAAAGTTAAGATTCAAAAGATAGAAAGGTGTAGGAGTGCGTGTAGATTAAGGAAGTACAAGACTTAGGACGAGATCTTACCAGAATCGCGAGAAATCTGAAGAAAAGTGAGGAAAACGAGCTAGTCAGACGTCGGTTGCCAAAAGTAGAAAGTTTGAGAGTGACAAGGGGTATTTATAGGGTTACCCAAAGAAGAAAGGGTTGGTCGATCGGCTAGGCAGCCCGTGCGGACAGCCTGTCCGATCGGACGGCAGTCCGATCGGTCGGTTGGTCGCCTGGTCGATCAGTCACCTCATTCGAGTGTTCGGCGCGACGATTTTTGATGTTTCGATTGCGATTGCGAGCGTTGCGATGCGATGGATTTTCCTAGTCAAATTACTTTTAATCCCAACTACTCATATCTCGCACTATTTCTTCTCCACCAATTATCATACCATTTCGATTGCGATTGCGTTTGAGTTTCGATTGCGATTTGATTGATTACCACAACATAACATAAATAAACATGCACAAGTAACACATAAGGCACACACACGTATACAAATAACCAAAATGCGTAATTCGAGTTACGAGTGCGATTGCGATAGCGATAAAACGATTAAACATGCGATAAATAGTGATTAATATGCGATTATTAATAGATACTCCACATAATACAACTAAAGCGAAAAATAAAATAGACTAATTACGAGTCAAAGAAGTCAAAACAGGAATTGAGCAAGGAGAGACAGATCGCAATTAGCAATCTTGTCTTCCTTTGACTTCAATCTAGACTTTGACTTTGACTTTCGAAACACGGGGTGTTACAAGAAGATCTTAGAAGTGGCTGGGCCAAATCTGCACCAAGAAGAGCTCGCACAGACGTTTTTTAATGAAACGTCTTCTAAAAAAAACAGTCTGCAGATGACAATGTTTGTGCATGGTCTGCGTGGTGCAGACAGAAGAGCCTGCGCAGATCTTTTTAAAAAAACAAACACCACCTTAGAAAACGGACCAAGCCGGTACCCACCGGAAAAAAATATAGATTTACTTTTACGTTATCTAAA
The DNA here is from genome assembly GCA_030545235.1 of Helianthus tuberosus. Lineage (NCBI taxonomy): Eukaryota > Viridiplantae > Streptophyta > Magnoliopsida > Asterales > Asteraceae > Helianthus > Helianthus tuberosus. The sequence continues at coordinate 154,042,006 of CM060371.1, read as the reverse complement.
GTTGATGTTTTGAAATTGGTCATTATTAATTAGAACAAGTTGGTTTTGAATATATATTGTATTGTAATGTAATGTAATGTAATGTAATGAATTGTAATATAGTAACTTAAAAAACCGATCTTTACCGTTTGGTTCGTATGCAAATTCTCCGCTGCAACGCGTGGTGGGAAAATCTTAGTTCTTCATTCACAACATGAACCTCTATATATTCTTGATGAGCAGCAAGAGCCTCAGCTTGTTTGGGATCGTTTTGTAAACCTATTCTTTGAAACTGATTTGGAACCAGTCAAACTCGAACCGAACCGGTTAGGACCCTTTTTCAAACCCAGAACCGAACCGAACTGAACCAATACCCCCCCCCCCCCCCTCTCTAAAACATGTTCTAACACGAATTGGTTTCGACCAAGTATGACCCAAACCAGAACTGGTTCCAACCCGAACCAGCTTGGACAAAAAATCCGGTTTCTGCACCTCTAGGTCCGACCAAATGTTATAGATCATGACCCATTCACAAACACATGTTACACCCGTCTCAAACACCATTCCTTAGTCTCAAAAGATTTAGAAATCACGAAACAAGAAGTTTTTGAGATGTGATATACCTCTATAGTCATATTAGTAATACATCACGCCCATAACCGAAGTTATGAGGCACTTTGTTATACGCGTGAGCTATAGTGGATATGCGATCACATTGCCATATATTTGGCAAAACGGGGAGGCGGGATAACACATCATACCGGGTTCAGGTCATAACGGGTTTTAAGCAAAATGGGTACGGGTCATTTAAATAAAAAGGTCAAATTTGGTTTTGGCGAGAACGGATTTTTGACCAAAATGAATTACAAAAATTAAAAGATTCTTATAAATTAAGAGATTAGTTTCTTTTATATCAAACTAGGTTATAACCCCGTGTATTACACGGGTCGAATAAATAAATTTTATATATTAAATAATAAAACAATATATCTTTAAAAACCTTCTTTATTGCATGGGTTGAATAAATATAACTTTATATATTAAATAATAAAAAGTTATATCTATAAGAACAATATTGCACGGGTTGAATAAATATAATTTTATATACCAAATGAAAAAGTTATATCTTTAAAACCACGTGTATTACACGGTTTGAATAAATGAAATATTGTTTACCAAATAATAAAATAATACATCTTTAAAAACCCCATTTATTACACGGGTTGAATAAATGTAATTTTATATACCAAATAATAAAAAAAGTTATATCTTTAAAATATGTGTATTACACGGGTTGAATAAATGTAATTTCTAGACTAAATAATAAAAAATATATATCCTTAAAAAACCCCCGTGTATTGTACGAATTGAATAAATCTAATTTTATATATCAAATAATAAAAAGTTATATCTTAAAAAACCTCATGGGTCGAATAGTAAAAAATAAAAAAAAGGTATATCTTTAGAAAACCACGTGTATTACACGGATTTAATAAATCTAATTTTATATACCAATAATAAAAAAGTCATATCTTTCAATATAATAATGGATAATACTCGATACGCGATGGATATGGTGTTTGTGAAGATGGTTCTTGAAAAGAAGATATGTTATTCAAGAAGCAAATCAACATCTATTTGAGTGATAAAATATTGGTACCAATTCCGACCAATTGATTTATAAATTATGTAATAAAATTGATATAATAAATTTTTTAGTAATGAAAATAAAAATACTTCATATATTAATACAAAGTTTGGTTTTCGTGATAAATAATTTGTTTTATTTAAAAATATCTTAAATTAACAATTTAAATTTAAAAATAATATTTTATTAGAAAAATAGAAGAATGATATTCAAATTTTAAAGTATGATGAAATTTAATATTAGCTCATTATTCATTTATTTATTTAATCAATATAAGATAAGTTTGGAAGTGAGGCGGGAAAATCATAAAATAAATGCACACAATGAATAATAGGTGTCACACATTAATGTTTTATTATTTAGTATAGTATAGATATATATTTAGATTGATATAAATAGATTATAATATTATAGTAAAATTTGTTAACGAAGTCTCAATAAATTTAACCATTTATTTAAAACTTATAAATGTAACGAAGTCTCAATAAATTTAATTATTTATTTAAAACTTGTAAATGTAGAAATGATAAATAATATTAGTTAATTTTATTTTAAGTTTCATAAAATTTATTTGATTCCAAACTAAATAAAACGTTCAAATATATAGTTAATATCAAGAGTAAATTACGATTTTGGCCCCTGCGGTTATATCACTTTTACCCTTTTAGCCAAAAAATGTATCTTTTAACATCTGAGCCTCTATGTCTTTTTTTCTAACCATTTTGGCCCCTAACACTAACCTCATCCATTTATTTTTAAGGGTCAAAAGGGTTAGAAGAAAAAAAAAAGTTGGGTCCAAAAGGGTTAGAAAAAAAGACGTTGATGGATCAGATGTTAAAAAAATCATTTTTGGGCTAAAAGGATAAAAGTGATATAATCACAGGGGCCAAAATCGTAATTTACTCTATATCAAATTAGATAACTAAGTTTGAATTTGAAGTAAATAGATAAATATAAAAGTAATAATTAAACTAAATAATATTTAGTAGGAGGATTATCTATAATTAATTAGAAGAGATTAAACTAAAATAATAATTATCTATAAGACAGGCTTAATATGATGACAAGTGTCCCTAAAATGGTTTCTTTTATTTAGGGGTGTTCATCGGTTCGGTTTATGGTTTATTTGGTTTATTCGGTTCGGTTTATTCGGTTTTCAAATTTTTTTACCCCAAACCAAAAACCAATCCAAACCAAATAAGAAATATGCAAACCGATCCAAACCAAACCAAATTCAATTCGGTTTGGTTTTGGTTAGAACCAAATAAACCAAATAAACCAAATCTAACCAAATTGTACCTAAGTACTTTTTTTCTAATTTATATTTATGTCTGTGTTCCAACTTCCGAACATCGCAACTAATTTATACCTAACAACATATGAATAGAAGAAAGTTTCATTGCGAAATAAAATAAACACATCCATAAAGTAGTGGTAGACACAACCACAAACTTAAGTTTCAAAACATAGCTCATAGAAATTATAAATAGTTAACAAGTCTAATGACATAAAATATAAATAATCTTCAAACATGTAGTAACCCTAGTTTCTATACTGAAGGTCTGAAGAAGTTTTATTATTTTAGAAATGAATGGTTTTGAGTTGGGCTTTTAAATTTACATTTGTTATTTTGGGCTGCATAAAAAATAACTATTTTGGGCTAATAAATTGTATATGATTTATAAAATATTATTATTTTTATTTAATAATTAATTAACTTAAATGGTTTATTCGGTTATCCAAATAAACCGAATAAACCAAATAAAATAAAATGTGGATCTATAAACCGAACCAAAAACCATATTCACAATTCGGTTTCGGTTAGAAACCAAACCAAAAACTGAATTTGTTATTCGGATCGATTTATTTGGTTACGGTTACGGTTCGGTTTACGAATTTTATTTGGTTACGGTTTTTTCTGAACACCCCTACTTTTATTATATAGTATAGATCTTTACTATATAATAAAAGAAACCACTTTAGGGACACTTGTCATCATATTAGATCATCTCTTATAGATAATTATTATTTTAGTTTAATCTCTTCTAATTAATTATAGATAACCCTCCTACTAAATATTATTTAGTTTAATATCTTATATTATAGATAACTCATCTACTAAAAATCATTAGTTTAATATCTTATGGATAATTATTATTTAGTTTAATCTCCTTCTCATTTATAATATTATTTATTTGAATTAATTATATTTGAACGTTTTGTTTAGTTTGGTATCAAATAGATTTTACGAAACTTAAAATAAAATTAACTAATATTATTTATCATTTATACATTTACGGAGTTTTAAATAAAGGGTTAAATTTATTGAGAATTCGTAAACAAATTTTGCAACAACATGATAATCTATTTTTATCACGAAAACCAAACTTTGTATTAATATATTAAATACTATGTTAGAACCCCGTGTATTACACGGGTTGAATTAATGTAATTTTATATATTAAATAATAAAAAAATATATCTTTATGAACCCCGTATATTGTACGGTTTAAATAAATGTAATTTTATATATCAAATAATAAAAAAATATCTTTAAAAATCATGTGTATTACACAGATTAAATAAATGTAGTTTTGTATACAAAATATTAAAAACATTGTATCTTTAAAAAAACCCGTGTATAATCGGGTTGAATAAATCTACCAAATAATTAAAAAATTACATACTTAAAACACTCGTATATTACACGTGTTGAATAGATCTAAAAAAGAGTTGTATTTTTAAAAACCATGTGTATTACAAATATTAAATAAATGTAATTTTGTATATTAAATACTAAAAACGCCGTATCTTTAAAAACCTATGTATAGTCGGGTTGAAAAATCTACCAAATAATAAAAAAATTACATCCTTAAAAACTCTCGTATATTACACGTGTTGAATAATAAACCCTGCGTTTTACACAAGTTGAATAAATATAATTTTGTATACCAAATAATAAAAAAAGTTATATTTTTAATAAATAGGGTAACATTTAATATTAATTTATTACTTATATATTTAATATAAGATGAGTAGGAAAGAGATGTATTTTTTTTAAATATATTAAATTAACAATTTAGATTTGAGGATAATATTTTATTAAAGTATGATAAGACTTAATATTAATTTGTTATTTATTTAGTTAATATAAGATAAGTATAAATTTGAGGATACCTTAAATGAATGACACGTGTCCAAAAGTTGGTTTCTTTTATTATAGTAGATAGATTTTTTTTTTCACTATACAAAATTACATTTGCTCGACCCATGTAATACATGAGGTTTTTTAAGATATAACTTTTTATTATTTGATATACAAAATTAGATTTATTCAATTCGTACAATACACGAGGTTTTTTAACGATATATATTTTTTTATTATTTAGGATAGAAAATTACATATATTCAAACCATGTAATGCGCATATTTTTAAAGATGTAATTTTTTTATTATTTGGTATATAAAATTACATTTATTCAACCTGTACAATATAGTTCTTATATATATAACTTTTTACTATTTAATATATAAAATTATATTTATTCAACCCGTACAATAAATGAGGTTTTTAAAGATACATTGTTTTATTATTTAGTATATAAAATTTATTTATTCAACCCGTGTAATACACGGGGTTATAACCTAGTACAGCTATAAAATAAAATGTCTAATGATTAGCTTTTTGCCTTTTTTTAACATCTGCTTTTATGATATAGTAAATATTTAGAGTTTAGCGTTTACTTTTCGAGTTGGTGTATAGTTGACAAGTAACATCCATTTTTCCGACTTATATTTGATTTTTACATTTTGCTAATACGTGATTGGTAATTTTCATTGATAAATGTTTCTGAAAATAATCCATCATATAATACATTTTTACAACACTTAAAAAAGAGTATGCAAAATATAAATATAGAGTTTCCAAGAAAAAAGGCTTTTTTTTTTTTTTGAATTATGCTTCATATCCATTTTTTTTTAATTATGCTTCGTATCCATTCATTGATGTGAATTCTTTGAAGATAGGTAACTATGTCATTCAAAGAGTATTTGTTGTAGTTGTATCCAAATGTGTAAAATGATATCTCGAGGTTGCGAGTAAGGTTAAATTGTTGTTAAAAAAAGGTAATTATGTCATTCCCAACCATTTAGGAATGTGATGAGGATAGACAAAGGGTTCAACATAGACAACAACCTATATAATGATAATCGCAACAAAATAAAAGATCTTGTAGGTGTGTTAAATTAGCTGTATTTGAAATGTTAATGAACGAAACCCGAAAATTAACCCAACAACACTGTCAAAACATATATGAGCTCAAACACTTTATTTGCAAATTGACACAAACATAATCTAGTAACCAAAATTTTGTTCATTTTACCTTTTTTCACACTAATACTCTAAAATTACAATGAATAACCAAAAACTAATGCGTCTATAAAACAAGAGAAAGAATCAAATAGCAAGTATGGTTTGGGTAGGAAGCAATAATAGAATGATATGTGGTAAAGAACAAAAATAACAAAGAAAAGGCATTTTAGTCAATCCCTAATCTTCCGGAACTAAAACCATCTTCCCTAATCTGATATCCCATCTTCCATAAACACCATTCATCCCATCTATGCCGCTAAATCCTCTAGAACCACCGCACCACCCAATTGAATCACAACCACCACGTCTCCACCGTCACCTGCACTCTCTTCAACCGACAGCGTTGTTTGATATACATAAGCGATCTTTGCACGTTACAAAGAAGTGTATGTATGTTGAAGCGAATCAAAAAGTCATGATGCAGCAACTTCAAATTAATTGCAAGCAGCTTCTTTGTTGCCATCAAGTGTTCATCATGACGTCACCATGAAGGAATTTTTTATTTTGAAAATTTGTTTTTTTCTTATTGCGTTTTATTAGAATTATGAATGGATTCATTATTTTGACAATGGAGTTATGCTTTTTTATTTGTCTTATTGCATACATCAATATTTTATTGTATATTTTATTACGTTTATGTTTGTTTTCTTTTGGTACACAATGAATTGTGTACGTTTTTAAACACAATACAACTAGTTATGTTTTTAAAACACAATGGAACCAGTTCATTGAGCGTTTTATATCTAAACCCCACAAATTTCATGTTTTGTTCGTGTGAGTGTTAGAAATTTACACCCAAACGCATTCTTCAAGTGTTGAGGAAAAACCATGAAAAAATGTACATGCTACTGCTTTGGTTTAGTTACGACCAGAAACATTTGAATAGAAAAATGTCAAGAAGCGATATCGACAGTATGGTGAGAATCAAAGGTTTCAAACAGCTAAGTGTTTTTCGCAAGGAGCACTCTTTGCAGATGGAATGCTTCTCCTTGATTCCCGTTGAGTAATCGTTTCTGTAAGAAACAAGCACTTAGCTGCCTCAGAAGTGTCTCGAGATAAGAATGCAAGCAGCTTTTATGGTCTTTCAAGTCGGGATTTGTAGACAATATTATGGCGTTTACTGCATCCGCCACCTTCTCTCTCTGTGATTCCTCCAGCAAATACCCCACTGATGATTTATTTGGTTCTTCGTACGCCAACAAAGCAGCACAGTCCTACACACAATCATAATCTCAAAAACTAGAAATAAATGAGTCGAGCAACTCGTGAGCTACTCGAGATCAGCTCGCTAAAAGTCCGAATTGAGCCAAGCTTTAAATGAGCTAGAGTTCGAGCCTGAAATTAAGCTCGTTTAATAAACATGCACAAGATTCATATATTGAGCTTGGCTAGGCTCACGAGCCTAAACGAGCCCATTATCTGTATAAACATTCTAATTTTTATTTATTGTAACATATATACTACATAATAATTATATATATATATATATATATATATATATATTATGCAAAATTAACTAAATAACATGTCATGTTATTAAAGAAAAAATATAATTATAAATACAGATATTTTACTAAAATAAGTATATATGTATATAAAAAAATAATCAAATATTTAATAAGAAAACTAAATGAGCCGAAAAAAATCTCATGAACAGAGCTTAAAATGGCTAAATAAATAACTGATGTTTAGTGACAGTCGCAGTATTTTGCTTATGTTCTCGGTTTTGAGTTTGATGATTACCTTCACAAGATCTTCATAGTGTTTCAAGTTATAAAACTTTTCAAATCGATTCCTCCCATATTCCATAGCTTCCTCTAGACGTCCAGCCTGAAAAACAAAGAATAGCTCAAGGTTTTCCGTCATGAACATATACAATCATTTATTATAGAAGCATAAACTGAAGGTTGTAAAGCAACACAATAAGCCTTAATCTTGGTTTTAAAAAGCATGGGGCGCTCCAAGGCATTTTTAGGTTTCGACTATAGGTGCAATACGCTAAATGTTGCTCTATGTACAACCAAAAAAGCTTTATGTACAACCAAAACCTACATCGATGTTACAAATCAGCCTTTTAATCAAGTAAACCAATCATAATCTCTTCATCTGTTTGGTCGTTTTTACATATCAGCCTTCTTGAGACCCTACACATGTACATGAGGAGCTGCCTCGAGGGCCTGAGATGCTTTTCTGGTCACCTTGTGTGTAAAATGCCTCAGGCGAGCTTTTTAAAACCAAGGCCTTGATACAGTTAAATGTCGGGAACCATCATTCAAACTTTTAAAGAGAAATCGTTTACCCGAACTAGTTCGATGAACTTTTGACAGTGTAGCATAAGGCAAATGGCTGATGTATCATCCTGCAGAGACCAAAATTTAGGATCAGTAGAATATAGGAATTTTAACCACAGTAAATAAAAGCAGTATCTAATAAATTGAACTTTTTACCTGGATGGTCTCGGGATACCACTCATGTAGATTACTAATTGCATCATCAATTTTACCATCCATAATTAGCTTCAAAAAGAAATGAGAAAAAATAAATAAAATTCAAGTCAAGTCTTGCAGTTAGACAAACAAATTACTAAAAGGTGAAACCTGATGAATATAGAGAATAAAAAAACTGCAAAGTCATCAACTAGTATGATAACAAATATCATGGGCATACCTTTCGAAGAATTTTTCTATGAGTTAATGCATACATGGCATGCTCGTTGAAGCCATTATCATGAAAACCGGTAACAGGAGGAACTGAAGTTTGGCTAGCCTCATCAAATACATTCAAGGTTTCCTCATAGCCATAATGCTGTAGGTAGGAACGAACAATTCTGATACAACAAAATAGTTATGAAATTTAAACAGTGGTTTATCCACTTGCATACGTAAATCATCTACCTAAATATGCTAACCAACTTTTTAACATCAGCACAACTTAAACTGAGAATATTTTGTAACAATCAGAAATAACAAGCAAATAAAATTAAACATAACAAGCAAATGTGCAAAAAAAAAAAAAAAACTAAAGGCAACTAAGCAAACAAAATATGGTAAGTTTCACACCCGTAACTCGCTGTCTGTGGTATACTTATTCTTTCAATAGATGTATCTTGCTTTGCCCTTTGAGCTGCTTCATATGCCTGTTCACCAATACAAACACAAAAAAGATGTGGCAACAACATTATATAGAATCATAAAAAGATCAATAATTAAGAAGAAATTCAACTTCATACAAATAATCAAAGCAACTAGAAGTTATGCACAAAGGATGATGGTGTAAGAAATAGATAACTAGTGAGTTACAAACAACATATTAACAAAAGTAAAAGATAAACTGGTTTCTTTTCCCGTTTTTCTTCTTTCACCCTTCGTATTTTATTCCTTAATATAAATAAGTTAACTAAAAAAAGCAATAGTAATAAAACATATCATATTAAATTATCAGTTAGTAACTAATGGAAAAGAGATATATGAAGTATAACTATAACCCTCTGCTTTCATTTTCAATATAATTGGTTTACTACTTAAAGTACTTACTTATACGTAACTTCAATCACATCTTATCTCAAAATATCGTTTTATAATTCCTAAAACTTCATTACTAATTATTTAATGTTTCGGTTACTCAACCCGTGTTATACATGGGTCTCTAACCTAGTAACAGAACTAACTAAAACATTGTATTCTGATATGATGACAAAAAACTTCTGAATGTAAATACACAGTTTTGAACAATTTGAGTTCTTAGTGATTTAGAGGCACATTATGCGCTAAGAAAAGGAAATATAGAAACCAACTATACCAACAAGACCTAAGGTTTTGTCAAACCAAAAGACTTCATGCAAGCAGTCTAATACTCTTAACCACCAAGTTCCAAGAAATATATTAGCATAATTACCGTTTTATCAATGTTTTCGGTGTAAAACTTTCAGCTCAACATAACATGTTCACCATCAAATAACTTCAAGTTACAAGGTGGATGAGTACACATGAGTCTTTTTATAAAGAAAGAGAAAGTGCTAACTGAACGTGTCACTTAACCAAAGTAATACTTGAAAGACTTCAAATTAGAAAGTCAAAAAGAAAGTTGAAAGGATATGAATATCATGTTACCTTGATATCGAAGAGAAACGGATCTTTACCGAAGTTAACACTCACCCTGCAACACACCAAACTTTTTTAACACGAGGGCAAAATCCCAGACATATCTCCATATATGTCCATAGCAAAAACATATACCCAAGGTTTAAAAGAACAGAATCGACCCTCGAGGCGTTTTCCCTTTGCCTCACGAGGCGTAAGCCCGAGCCGGAATTAAAAAATAAATATAAAAATTATACATCTTAAAAAAAATAAAATACAAAACATCAAACAAATAACTTTCTTACCGCCTCGCCTCGAGGCGCACACCTCGGCCCTTAGAGGCGTACATACAAACACTAGTATATTGCCCTGTGCGTCGCCATGACGTCGAAGCGTAAAGTAACTCAAATTTGGATCGTCTAACAAAACGTATTATATTTTACCCGAGTGGTTTCCGAACAAAATTTACGTCAAAACGTAGACTAACTAAAAACATACTTGAAAATAAACACGAAAACGTATTATATTTAACCCAGCATATTTCCGGAAAAAAAAAATTACGTTGAAACGTAGACCAACTTGAATTTATACCGACACGTGCATAAAAATAAGCACGTAAGAAAATAGTGTTTTTTAAGTTAAAGAATGGTACGGCGCATTGCGGCGGAGTCGAAACGTAAAGCAACTCGAATTTATACAGTGTAACGAAAACATATTGTATATGACCCGACTCGTTTCGAACGAAATTTACGTTAAAACATAGACCAACTGAAAATGTACATAAAAATAAGCACAAAAACGAATTATGTTTGACCTGACTCATTTTAGGAAAAATAAAATTTACGTTAAAACGTAAATAAACACAAAAAACGTATTATATTTGACCCAACTCATTTCCGGGGAAAATGTAAATCAACATGAATCTATACCGACACGTATAATAACAAAAAAAAGGCAACAAATATAAAAAAGTCAAAAGTCAAATCTACTGTTCATCAAAGTTCCTAATTGTTATATAAATAACCCATGAGGCGCCGCCTCATACACATTTTCTTACCGCCTCGTCTCGAGGCGCACTCGACCGTTTTTTAAACCATGCATATACCCAATGTTCAAAGCAAAACATATATTTGACCATCGATTTAAGTGGCAGATGTATACTTTGAATCTGGCAGCACTAAAGTAGTACCAAATGGCTCAATACTAGATTGTAGCTAATGCAAAGAAAGTTTCAAAAAGTTAAGTCTTGAGCAAAAAACACAAACTTACTCCTCGTTTTGACTGTGAACAGCAATTGTAGGATATAAACGACCTTTTACATCTTTCTCTACTGTTCCAACCACTTGACCGTTCTTCCTGGCATCAACAACATGAACACATTCATATAAAACTTCTGAAAGAATGAGCATCTTGCGTGAAAAAAGAAGGCTAGAAAACAAAGTACGTGAAAAATAACTTCTGTGAAGCATAGTTAATGCCACCACCAACTGTATCACCAGTGGTATAAGTTGGGCCAAAATCCTCTCCTTTTCCTTGCCCACGATAAAGCTTTCCATCATCCCCGTGATATCCAAAACTGTTTGCTTCCCACCTGTCACGGAATACCAAGTTCAAAAATATTTCAGAAATACCTTAGATGAATGAAAATAGCTATCACGGTGCTTCAAATAATCATCAAGTTCGTATTAGTAATATGTACATTTAATCTACTTAATTACTAAAAGATACACCGCTTTTCGAGATTAGTGAAACATAACCATTCATGTTACATGTCAGAAAACATGCTGCGACTTATGTAGGTTCTAGAAAGGATTAGAAGTAAAACAGTGATTTTGGGATTAAGTAATTATGTTTTATATTTTTATCTCTGTGTATATATGGATCTGTCTGAGATATATACGGACTAAATGAAACCCTAATTTTTCTTGGTCACTCGTCGCTACAAGCCAGCCAGCCAGGTACGTCTCCAGCTACCTCTGTATTTCATCCCGATTCTTTCATAATCGACTCTGTTTTCTTCGGTAATCCTAAAAAACCCTAATTTCTCCCGCCTAAAAGGTACATACGCCTCTTAGTTACCCTTCCGCCTCGACACGAAACGTCCGCCTCATACCACTGAGGCGTACGTATGAAAACAAGCAGTGAGGCGCCGCCTCTTATTCGATTTCTTGCCGTTTCGCCTCGAGGCGCGCCTCAAAAAGGACGCCTCGAGCGTTTTTTTAAACCATGTCTAAATCAAGATTAGAAGGTTGAGAGCAATCTCAGAACTAGTATCGAATAAAAATCTCACGTCGTCTTCTTCTCCTCATCTCATATTCTACTGAAATTCTCCTTGGAAACTCACTCAAAATCAACGAATCTCATGTTCCACATAGCACAAGCAATATTATCAAAGTAATGACTAATGACTACAGTTTAAAGTCGAAGAACTATAGCAATTAGAGCATCAGCAATGAATAAACTCAAAAACCTCTAAAAATAAAGCCTAGTCATCTGACACATCAGCAACACCCAAAAACCTCTCACAAACTTTTTCTAACCAATCAGTTCAACGCCATGTCACTAACCTCCGTACATTTCCACATCATTATCCACTCCAACCACAAAACTCCTTATAATCAGATTCAAAAAAATAAATAAATCACAACCCACAAAACTCCTTATAATCAGATTCAAAAAAATAAATAAATAAATAATCATCCCACAAACAGCTCCGTGGGGAAAGACTTGAGAGTTGAGACCAAAAAAATCGGTCATGAACTAGCCCCAAAATTTAATTTCCTCGGCCCTCCATCATTAACCTGCCACATCATCATCCATGACAATGGGTTGGAGATGGTCTTACAAACTTTAGGAGTTCTTTGGTATCATTAAGAGGCTACCTCTGAATCGGTCAGAGGTAGAGTGTGCTTGGTTCACTTAAAAGACACCTCTTAATGGTTCATCGAGCCTCTTAATGGGTAAGTTTTCTTAATTGGTCTGGCCTCTTAATGGCTCAACACAAGGTTGCCAATAAGCCTCTTAATGCATCACGTACAGGTTCAAAATGATATCTACTCCAAATTAAGTAACATATCAACAACCATTTTCCACTGAATTTCTCCTTGGAAACTCACTCAAAATCAAGTGTCTCATGTTGCAACTCCGACCTAACCAACTTCCACAGAGCACAAGAACTCTCATCAAAGCAACCACTAATGACTACATTCTAAAGTTAAAAAAACTATAGCAGTTACATATTTCAATGCATCTAGTCCAAATTAACTAGCACTGTAACACATTAACAATCAGTTTAGAATTTAACAAACATAAACCAACAACAGCCCGTGGATGTAGGTCAGCTTAGACCAAACCTCGAAAATCCTAGTGTTGTTTATTTTTCTGCAATTTTATGTGTGTTTGCAACCAGATCCTAACTATGACAGATTTTAATGCAACAAGTACAGGTTCAAAATGATATCTAATCCAAATTAAGTAACACAGTAACAATTATTATACAATTTAAAAAACATAGACCAACAACAATCAATCAGTTATCGAATTCGATTACGTACCCAGGCTGTCTGCGCAAATTAAACCCCTCAGTAGTAAATCCAATAGCAACAGTACCTTTAGCACCAGCACTCCTAACATACATCTCAAAATAATAAAACAAACGCTTCACAGGTGCAGGACAATTCGCCTGCACAACACCTACATCATGTCCATGCAAACTCACACTCGGATACTGAACCGATAACTTATCCGGCAACACGATCGAGAATCCACCGGAACTGTTCACCGTATCGAGTTCCGTGGGCACAGGCTCATCGTCCTCTTCCATATCTTCGTCTTCGTTGTCCGAATTCATCATTTCAACGTCTTTTGATGCTGTTTTGGACTTCAATCGCCATAGGTTTAAGAAATAGGAGCCTACGAGATCTTGTGTTTGTTCAGAATCGTTCGCCATTGTTGCGATCTTCGAGTGAAGATGGAGATTTGAGGATGCGTGTGTGATCGTACAAAACCCTAATTGAAGAGGAATTGGAGAGAGTGTGAAAGTTGAAACCCTAATTTGTTGTAGTTGATGAAGATGATGATGGGACGCAGATGGAATAAGAGATAGATTAACGACGACGTTTGATTTGTTTGTAAGTCGCTATTTGGTATATTCCCAAATGGATCATCTATCATTTATCAAGCTAATCAAAGTTATTATTATTATTTTTTTTAACGGTATTTTATTTTATTCCTGTCGTTTGTGAGACTTGAACGAACAACTCTCCTTCCCAAGGTAATCTTTGTCACTTTTATATTTTTATTTTATGTATTTTTTATGTCTATTTTAATCTACACTACTAGCTTATCAACTCTGTATTATACTGGATTGTTTTAGAGTCTCTTAGGCAAAAATGTATTAAATTTGTTTATTTATTAATAAACAAAATGTCATTTTAGTCTCTGTGGTCATTATACTGGTCATTTTATATGGTCGAATTGCCTTTCTAGTTAACAGAATTACATATAAAATGGTCGAATTGCCCTTCTCGTTAACAGAAAAAATGGATGAAGTTAACCCAGTGGACTAAAATGGCAACGATGAAACATTTTTGGACTCACATGCGAAAAATGAAACATTTAGACTAAAGTGGCAAAATGGCCCAAACCACAGGGAGTAAAATATCATTTAACTTTATAAATACAAATAAGTATTTAAAATTTATTCACGTTAGAAGGATCATAACATTCGGCACTCGCCCCAACAGTTTGAACAAACCTGTGATGCATCTGATAAGCCGGATTACCCGTAACTATTGGACGGCCCACACTCATTAACGAAGACGATAACAACACTTCATTTAAACAACTATTGTCGGTTTGTAAAGACTCTATGGTCTTAACCACATCACTCATTAATGGTCTTGCTTTTGGATTTTGGCCAAACTAAGTTGACACACAACACTTTTTATGTCCAATTCATTTTACTAAAACAGTTGGTGCCAGATAGTTACAAAAAATATCTTTAAAATAATAATCACTCATTTGAATGGTTGTAGATAGAAGTGGAGTAAACCATACCAGTTTGGCCTTTGTAGAGATCAAACATAGAATAAGAGTTTTATCTTCTAAATCGATTTTGTTTCGGTTCATTATATTCTTAATAATCGAATTTTAGCATCAGTTTTCCTTATTAACAGGCACCTTAGGAGCAATTCTTGTTAAATCATTCACAATCATCAATTAGACATAACCCAGATCATACATAATTCAAAAAACAAAAAAGAAGACAATAATACTTATATACAATTAGAAACATAACATATTGTCGTCAAGGAAGATGAAATCTAAAGGCTGAACGCGAGTATAATTAAATAACAGTTCGAGTTCTTCCGTTGCATCCATCTATTTCAAAATATATATAAAAAATAACCAAGATGATAATTTTGATAAACATATCATACCTATTGCTTTTACGATACCAACTAACGTAATTGCATCACTGCATCCCTTAGAAACAGAATGGGTGTAAGCAGTGTTGTAAAAGTCAGATTCCAAGGCCGAGTACTCAACGACAAGTCAGAACCTTACCTTGGAGAGTTACTACAAGTCGGCCTTTATAAGTCGGAGGCGGTCAAACTCGGCCTACTCGGCGACTACTCGTAATACTCGGCCAACTACTCGGAATACTCGGTCAAATACTTGGTGGGAACCTTGGAATACTCAACGACTACTCGGATTACTCAGTCAACTACTCGAGATTATACTAATTTTAACATGAGTTATGCTAATCTTGACATGAATAATGATAGTGTTGACATGAATTACACTTATTTTGACACATATAAAATACCCAATAATTAATTTCTTTATATTTAACATGTCTGAGTACTCCCAACTCCCCACTCTGCCGACTAGGGAGCGCCTAGCGACTTCTGCAACACTGGGTGTAAGCAGTAATAGGATTTGCTCGTGGTCGAAATGCAACTGGACCTACAAAAAAATCCATAATTTAATGGCAAAAAATATAACAAAATGTTAATCCTTAAATTCAAATAGAATTTACTTGATATTGCTTGTTGCATGCCTTTCCTGTAATCCACAAACATAGTGGGCAAGAAGTGATCTTTTACCAAGTTTTCAAGAAAGGCCAAATTCCATCATTCCTGAAACATAAGAGTAACAATTAATAAGAACACATAATTCATACTTATATCTATCTCAATAAGTCTACACGATGATGGTTATTCATACATCAATAAGTTTACCCTAGCTGGGAATACTTTTGAGGCATCATTAACATGAGCCGATTTGTAAACTGCAGATGCAAGAATGTAAGTCGAAAATACATTATGTTGCACAACTGACAGAAATAATAAAAACAAATCTGAAATGGTTCAAAGGCTCAAATCTGTACAACAAGTCGCTATACAGATGTTGCTAGGTATATGCCTTGCTCTGGTAGGACAGAAACTGAACCATAACCTTCTTGTACATTTTGACCTTTTCTATTTCGTCCTTGACGAATCAAATCAGCACCTGACATCAATTAAACCAAAGATAAATTTCATGTAAAATAGAAATTATCAAGGCAAAGGGAAGTCTTACGTACCCTGGCTAGAAATCGTAGCATTAGTGAAGCGAAAGGCAAGTGTAAGGCCATCTTCTGACTTGTCCCTGCAACCACAAAAGATAATATATATTATTTAATATTCTCTCATTGTATTTAAAAAAAAGATCTTAAAGAGCTCGCAGTGATAATTATAATAAGATCTTATAGTTTCAAGCATAAGAACACCAGACTAAAAATAAGCATTTACCATGCCTTTTTCACTTTTCTAATATGTAAAATTAAATAAATGAATATATATAAGAGAATACCGTCTCTCTCTTGAAATTCGGGTGTGCTTTGTAATAACTCTAGACCTGAAAGAGTTGCCAAAAGCTCGTGAAGAAGCTAGTAAACCAAAAGAAACAGGGTCATGACCAAGTAAGGGTGCAGGATCAGTAGGTGCAACATCAAGCTGACCCAAAAGGTGCAGAAGCTAGCTCAGGAGCAGGCCCTGGGTCGTGTAACGGTGTGGTGCCTCGAGCAGGTGTTAGTGCAGCAGTCATAACGGCGTCGTCGTCGTCTGTGTCAGTAGTAGAGAGATGTAATCCGGCCGTTTATATGGCTGTAAATGTCACAGACTCAAAGGAGTCTGAATGCATGCTAGAATCAGGGGATAGCTTGTTAACAGGGGTCTCAAAAAAGTGAAATTAGTAACAACGTTCTCGTCTAACTTTTCGTCATTATGGGTGTTATCAGAATGGCCATCAATAACATGTCAACGTCATCATCAATTATTCGTTGAGTAGCCAACCTTCGGGAGGAATGTCCACAGAAGGCGCTTTGTCGAGGATCGGAGCCATGGTGTGCTCACCATCAGGATGACCAGTGATGAAGTGGTTATGGACTAAAACAAGAGTGATAGGATGATTCTTGTCAGAGAAGCCATCGGCAGGGGTAATTCATCACCAAAAATCTGGCAGCGCGGATGGTTGGACGTCGTCCTCGGCCTTGATCAGCATATCAGGATCACTTCTCAGTGTTTGACGTAAATATCTCCGGCGCAGGTATGGTCTCATCAGGTGTGGTCCCTTCATCTGTGGCGGTGGCCATATGGTCGTCATCATCTGACAATTCGTTCCCTGAGGAAGGTGACGTGTGTGCCGGTACATAATAGTCATAGCATGCATATTCACAGTAATTTTTAACACTTTGTGTATTGCAAACAAAGACATTTCATAATGTACTCACATATCCACATATTCGTCCTAGTCTTCCCAGACAAACCTCCCAGTCCCTTAGACTAATCACCCAGTCTCTCAGACTAATACACCCAGTCTCTCAGACTAAACCTCCCCAGTCTCTAGGACTGAACTCCCCCAGTCTCTAAGACTGAACTCCCAGTCTCTAAGACTAAACTCCCTGGTCTCTAAGACTAAATCCCTGGCCTCTAAGACCAACTCCCAGTCTCTAAGACTAATTCCCTGGTCTCTAAGTCCAACTCCCTGGCCTCTAAGACCAATCCTCCCAGTCTCTAAGACTAATTATCCCCAGCCTCTAAGGCTGATCCTCCCTCAGCCTCTAAGACTGAACCTCCCTCAGTCTCTAAGACTGAACCTCCCTCAGTCTCTAAGACTGAACTATAAATATAAATTTTGAAATGTGTATGTGTGCCTTTTGTTTGTAAAAATGTTTGTTCCCTGGATCTAGACGTTTTGTGTATGCAATGAAAAAAACAAGTCGTGAAAACATTTTCGTGAGAGCCCTAATGATCGTAGTCTAGACTTGAGAAAGAATCCTAGTTCTCTACGATCGAAGCTCTGATACCAAGCTGTCACACCCTGACTTTTGCGGAAGCGTGATTATGGTGTGACTTTCTTAATATCATTGCATTCAATCATAACATCAGCTATATGATAAAACCATAAGTTTGCCATCCATTAATAAGTTCAAAACATAACAACATTGTTTTAAAACGTAAACTTCAAATTCAAGTTTTACAAATCGTACAAATTGCTTATGAGTTCATAAAAGACTCGTCAAAAGATATTGAATGACACCAAGGTTTGGAAGACGTGTCTCGTCCAGGAATAAGACACACTAACCAAACTCAAAGACCATGGATGACATCTTTATTCTTAACGCAACATAAAAACTTCCAACGCCCGCCAGATCCACTTTACAAAATCCCTGAAATACATGTAGTTTGAAAAACATCAACAAAAGTTGAGCGAGTTCATGTGTTCGTTTGTGTGTATGTATAAACCTTTGAAAATGTTGTAAGTATGTATGTAAGTCCCTGGTATGTAGCAATAAGGAAAAAGAGATCACCACTGGGTTGCAAAGCCAATGGTATGTGTGAAGTGATGCAGGAAGACTCAAACCTAGCAGATTTGTTACCGGGCTTCGGCTGTAAGACATAGTCACCACGTGGTCCACTCAGCGGACTCAAGGGTGGGGCTCGCTACACCCAAATAGATCTATCACTCATGCCCCTCGGTCCTACAACGAGGATTGATGGCCTTAAGTTTCCGCCTACCCACTCACATGATCTAAGTAGTAAACCCTCCTTAAGCTAATCATACCATGTATAAAGTGTCTGTAATAATTGTAACATGTATTTCACCCCCGAAGTATAAAACTGAAAACAGTTAAGAGAAAAGGGGGACATGAACTCACAGTATTGCGTCTTCAGTATGTGTAACCCAAGTCTCCTCAGCCAACACGACTACCTACAGTGTACTAACGTCTATTAGACGAACGGGTCGTGCCTTTGCTTTGTATGAAGGTTTTTGAGTTACGTTTCTTGTGTTCCAAAATTATTCCAAGTTATAATCATTAGTTAATGTTTGGATTAATTGCTAAACAGTATTTCATATTCCTACTTCTCAAGTATTTTAACTTCGTATTTTCCTTCCCAAGGATGGGGGTATCTCATACATGTATTTTCGTATTTGTGTTTGTATATCTTGCCAAGTACTGGTGTCGTATTTCGGTGTATTGTTCAAAGTAAAAATATGTTAATATATTCCCAATATATGTTTCCAAAACCATATATTTCAAGTCTCCCTTAAATATATATAAACTTATTTTGTTCAATCATGTATTGTCCCAGAATATATATATATTTTTCTCAAAAATTATATATATTTTAAATATACTAGGAAAATATATTTTTACCTCCCAAAAATAATATATTTTCTCGTTGTCAAAAATATGATATACTTGGTAATATTTACGAAATCGTATTTTCACTTCTTTCATTCCCAAAATAATATTTATCAAAAATATAGTGTAATAGTATCTCCCGGAATATTTCATAAGTTACGTTTTCTTGTTCGGTTTCACAATATTACGTGTGTAACTTAAATATTTTATTCCTTGCAATTTTTGGTATTATTTTGGAGTTGTAATTTCCATGGTATTTTGTAAGTTATATTATTTTACCCTAAAATAATATAACTAGTTCACAAAATATACAAATAATCACACAAGTGTCTCAGTATAAAATATATATTCTAAATATATATATTTACCCATTTTTATTTGCGAAAACCAACCTCCGATACTTTGTATTTCGTAACAAAATTTATGGCGAAGTTTATATTCGAAGCACAAGTTATAAAATATGATTGTAAACGCTTACTAGTAAAATATTTTCTAAGTGTTGAAATTTTAGAAAAATTTCGCCAGAGTTTCCTTTGTAAATGGAGGCGTCCATGCTTACTAGCATATCATTTTCTTTTCAAAAATCCATTCAAACAATTTTCAATCAACAACATACAACCTTTATTTACCAAACTAGTCAAAGACAAGCATAAACTATAAACTTATTAACTTGAAAGTTTATAAAAGTATGTAGTAACTTACTAGCATACTTTGTAAGTCTTGTTACCTTTAAAAATGTGATTAGTTCCTTAAAGACTTTATTTTTAACGAGTTTGAATATTCACAACTTCTAGTCATATTTTCTAAGAACATTTCTTTGTGAAATTTTCTTATTACACAAGTGTTTCTACACTTGTTTATCCACTAAAAATGTGTTAGGTTTATGCAAGATCCAAGTTTTAACGAAACTCACACTTTTCACTTGGTTCTTTCGAAAAACCACTCATGGATCTTTAGATCTACAATATTAGAACTTACTTTGATCTTTATTTTTCAAGAAAACACCCATTTAATCAAGTTCATAGTTTATGTGTGGATGATTCCATCATCCACAACATTCTTACTTTCACATCTTGCTAGTTCATATTTTTAAACATGATCTAGCAAGTCCATATGATGAACCATATCATTTTTACTAGCAAATAACATTCAACAAACATAACAACACAAGAATAATATGATCTCTTCATCTTTTTAACACTACTTCATCATTTTGTTAGTTTATGTTCGAAGACTTTGTTTATGTTCTTAGTGTTTCTTAAGATTTCATCATTCTTTTAGCTATTAACCATCAAAAACATGAAGAGAATGAAGATCTAAGACACTTACCACTAGCACAAGGCTAGGGGAGTTCAAGAGTGTAAAAGTGGTGGATAAAAGAAGATGAAAGAGGTCCTTGTGCTTCCGAACACACCAAGCTTGCTTGTATGATCCCTAGCACATTTGGATGTCCTTAGATTGGAAGATGAAGCTTGAAGGATGGTGATGGTGGTGTGGTGGTTCTCGGCCGAACACACAAGGAAGAGGGAGAGAGTGTTGTTGTTTGATGAAGATGAAGATAAGAATGATCATGGACTAGTGGTTTATATAGAGATCTTCCAACATCTAGTTACCCATTAGACCATATGTCCCCTAAGTACCTTGCAATTATAATAAACAAATGAGGGAAAATCAAGGGTGGGTCTCCACCCTTGTAACCGGTTTCGAAGGGGGGGGGGGGGTATAGGGTTGGGTCTCAATGGATGGTTACTAATTTAGTTAGGATTCAATGATATAGTTGGTGTGTTAAGGTGTGTTATTAATTTTATAGTGTGTTAGGGTGTTCGGGGACCCTAACTAGCTCAGAAAAATAAAAACAATGTGTTTGGCAATATTTTTGTGTTTCGGGTAAAGTCCGGTTGTTCGGTTGGGTGTTGCCCGTTTAAGTGCTAAATTAATCCTTAAGGTGTCTTTTATAATACTTTTAGTGATACTTTTTATTCCCAACACTTTGGAAAGTATCTAGGACTATTTTGCCAAGTTTTTGCACTTTACTAGCATTATTAAATGCTGAATTTTGTGTATTAAGTGCAGAATTATGCATTTAGAGTGTGTTTTAGGCACTTCTCGGCACTATAACTATCACCTAGTGACGCAGTTTTATGGTCCTCACTTCCCTACACTTCCTACTAGTGTAGTACCCTGTCTCTGGCTCATACTGGCCTCAAAACATTGTCTGTCTAGGTGCTGGCATTGTCAGCATGTTTTCTGGGTTATCCGCTCACTGTGGTAACTTTGCTTTGTGCATCAAGTTTGTCACTAAAGTTTGTGTGTAATAATTGGAGTGACAATATGAATGTGATGCATATGTATGTATCAGAAATCAGAAAGCAGTTTAATCAACAGTTGTAATTAAGCACAGTCATTAAGCATAAGTCAATATTAATTAAACGTCAGGATGCATGCAAATTCGACAGTTGTCACATTCTCCCCCTGTTAAGAAAATTTCGTCCTCGAAATTTGTACTACCTTAACTCCTTATGGGTTCGTCACACTTGTATGTATATGAATAGTATTGAGGTAGATAATCACCAAACCGAAACAAACCTTACTCACATCAGGTGAGTCCAAGAATATATAACAACACGAATCCAATTGGTTAAAAGGTATGTGCTTTTAGCATTTGGTGTCGAAGGTACAACACGTGGTACAGTCTAGTGTAATCTAGTTACGGGGGTTCCACAAAAGAGGAGTTTTGTCTAATAGGATTCTCAAGCGATTGGATACCATCTTTCTGTCACACCCCGACCACGTAGAACATACAAACGTGGCGGAAATGTCGGGGAGTGTTGTAACAGAATTAATTGTTTCAAATCCATGGCAATTGAAGTTTCGTTTTATTGATTAAAAGTGTTACAATGTCTTAACAAACAAGAAAATACAACATAATTAACTAGTCTTGCATCTTTTATTGTCACTAAAGCCCAAGTCTGCCTATGTGTATCTTGATCATCTTATGCAACAGTTCCTGAAAAACACATGTGAAAATAGGTACGTCAGCATAAAAATGCCTGTGAGATACATAGGTTTTGTGAAAATAGGTTTCATGACTTATGTTTGAGAAAATGTTTAGTCATGAACCTTTTAGTTTGCTTTGCTTTGTAAATCATTTGAAAAACAATGAGTTCAGATGATAAGTATAAATAAATGTAAGGTTAAATGAATAACCAAGTAAAATATGTTTGCATAAGATAAGATGTTTATAAATCAATGACTTGTGAAAAGTATGTTATTTGTATAAAATGTTCTATGTCTCAAACTGAAATGATTCAAATAACGCTATGATATGTAATACCATACAAACACTTATATATAGGAAGTACCAGCGGCGTATCCACCATGCTTGTATCATATTACACACGCATCGTTACTTAATCACTTAATCAAACCAAACCAATCAATGTAAGAAGTCTATGTTTAAATCAATTGTCAAATGTATTGGGTAATATGTCAAAGTGTTCATGTCAAGATGTAAATCATATCAAAATGTCTATGTCAAATATCCATGTCAAATGTCTATGTCAAATATCCATGTCAAATGTCTATGTCAAGATGTCATGTATGGCAAGTGAAATGTCTTAACTAAACCATATGCACAGAAACAAAGTATTGAAGTAAAACTTGTTTTAAATCAAAGTTGTGTTTTGTGGGAAATGCATGATCAAATGTCAATCATGTTAAAATGTCTATGCCGAAATGTCTATGTCAAATGTCTATGTCAAAATGTCATGTAAAACGATGTACTAAGTAATGCACACAATTGGGCACACCTAGCATGAAATGTCATAAAATCATGTACTATAATGTACTAACGAACATAGCAGGTATATGATGTGAAAACGGGAAAGCATGAATGTAACAAGTAGGCACATGTGTTCCACCCCAAAACAGTTTGGAAAACAGTAAAAGAGGGGTCTATGTACTCACTTGAGATTGCTCAGAAGTCCTTGAGTAACAACCAAACAATGCTAGAGATCGCGGATATCAAACGGCACCTTATATAGATAACTATGTTAATTAACCGGACCTAGATCGGAAGATCGGGTAGCATTAGGGTTTGTAAACCAAACGAGTGTAGAGACTCGTGTCATTTGGTTTAACAAAGCCTACATACTAAATGAAACCTAACATAATTGTTTACGACCCATTACGACCCGTTTAGGTAGCTTATGCTACTTTAACGCGTCGTTCGCGTGAAACGCGTTCGGACCGCCTAACTAGTCCTATGACAAGTGTTATATGCCTAAACATGTTACATAATCAGTTATGTGACAAAGGTTTAGGTTACATATGCTTAATTACCAATTATACATGAAAAGGGTATTCTGGTAATTTACCTAAGGCATATAAACTACCTATCATAAAACTACTCAAACGATGTGACCATAGGGTATAACCTCGGAAGGTTATTCCCTACCTACTATGGTCACCTAAAGTATTTGGTCGGATCCTAATGATCGACCAAACTAGGTCGGGTTCGAAGGTATAGGCGATTTATCAGATCGCCTACCCTACGACCCTAGACAACGTGGTAATCAGTGGGCATAGTCCCAAGGGACTATAACCAACGTGATTACACTCACGTTGCGAAGTTCAAACGAACTTCGCATTGACCATTACTGGTCAACGCTGAAAGTCAAACAAAGTTTGACTTTCTGACTCGAAAAACAGTAAAATAAGGAAAAGAACGAAAGAATACTTACGAAGGGTCCCCGAATGCTAATCCCGATTCAAGAATCTCAGGTATGAAACAATGGTTTCAACTTAGAGGTTCTCAAATCAGAATTCTAGTGATTTTAGCAATGGGGGGTATGGGGTATTTATAGGAATACCCGAACCGTTAAGATCGTTTCATGGAAAACGTGCCTTAATCCCATCCGTACATGTGTTGCAAAGTTATGGTGTTTAGGTGCTTAAATTCCATCCATACATGTGTTGCAAAGTTATGGTGTTTAGGTGCTTAAATTCCATCCATACATGTGTTGCAAAGTTATGGTGCCTAAATTCCATCCTTATCCGCTGACTAAGCATGTTAGAATGTGTGGTTGTGAATTAAACAGCTGTTTATACATCGAATCTGGTCCCGAAAGCGAAAAACTGAGTTTCTGCATGTTTTCTGTCCAGCATAGGCAGTCGCGTAGCGCGACTGCATAGGCCCTTAGGGCTCGCGCTACGCCACTGCCCCTCTGTTTCAGAAATGTTTCCAAAATGGCAGGTTTAGTCCCTGCAGCCCGTTTAAGCGATTTTCGATGCGTTTGAACCCCGTTAACCTCATTTCAAAGCTCTAAAATGAAGTTAAAGTATAGGGAACTCAAAACATGCTCAAAAATATGCCGGATGATGGTTCGTTTGGTCGTACGAACGCGATGTTCGCTTAATTACGACGGAATGCGCACAAGCGCGAAAAACGATCCAAATGACGCGACGAATGGATTTTTCTTATGGCGAACACTAAAATATAATATAGTCATGCTTTCATAAATTTTTGGATGTCCGGATGTATTCAGAACGTAAGTTATGCGCGAAAATGCAAACTTGTGCACTTTTTGACACTTTTAGTCCCTGAATGACACAAAAGTTTATTTTAGCATACCGAACACCTCAAAGCCTATTTCTAAGCTATGTGAAGGGTATTTATGGTATGTTTAACTTATGTTCATGCTCCGGAATGTCTGTTACAGTTCAAATTGGCATACTTTCGCAATTTGTCAACTTTAGTCCCTGTAAGCGATATAACTTTGATTTCACCACACCAAACCTTCCAAAACTTATATCTAAGTTATGTAAAGGTTATTTAAGGTATGTTAAACCTATTTCACTATTCCAGAGTGTTTGTTGCATTAAACTGGTTATATTTACGCATTAGTGCGCGTATAACCTTCCAGAAAACGATTTAGAGTTTGAAATCGAACAAGAGTTGATATGTGCAAAAGATACACATATTTATACAAGTCCAAAGTATGAAATACAATATTTCATTGGTTTGGAATTTGTTTGATGGTTGAAATGACACAGGTGTTACAGTCTCCCCTACTTTAGGAAATTTCGTCCCGAAATTTAGTTTTAGAGGAAACTTGTGGAGACAGCTGTGACGGTTTTGCCTTCAGACAAATCCATTGAGCCCTTAAGTAAAACTCTGGGCCATGTTAGGATTCTTAGCAAAGATGTCAACCCTCAAATTGAAGTCATTGTAGTAACAAAACATGGAGTTTTGAACTATAGACAGGAGAACAATTCCCGTGAAGAATTATCCTAGGAAACTTGTGTGTGCTTGAAATCAGAATTGGGTAGTGTGAGAATAAATGACATTGGTCAAAGTCCAAGACTTCTCCCGTATCATTACTCTTGCCACTGTTGGTCTTAACACATGACAAAACTTCCTGTGGTTCCTATGCACTGAACTCCATAATTATGTAGGCCTCCATAATTACGTAGTTCCTTGCACAGTCCGCACAGTTTATTTCATAATGTGTATGGGGAAAAATCAAACGAATAATCCTGTGGTGAATTAACTTGACTCAATAGAGTCTCTTTAACTAGGTCACCAAAGGATTTGATTAACGAACAATCTCTTGATTTAGACCACCCGAGGGCCTTTTTAACTACATAAATACATGACATATTTAACTAGATTGTCGAACCAATCTATTTAACTTAGATCGACGTAGGATCTCTTTAACTAAACTACCCACGGGGAAAATTTAACCACATCGACGTAGGATGTATTTAACTAGATTGTCGGACCAATCTATTTAACTTAGATCGACGTAGGATCTCTTTAACTAAACTATCCACGGGGAAAATTTAACCACATCGACGTAGGATGTATTTAACTAGATTGTCGGACCAATCTATTTAACTTAGATCGACGTAGGATCTCTTTAACTAAACTACCTACGGGGAATATTTAACTACACCGACGTAGGATGTATTTAACTTTAGATCGACGTAGGATCTCTTTAACTCAACTATCTAAGAGAAACATTTAACTACACCGACGTAGGATGTATTTAACTTTAGATCGACGGAGGATCTATTTAACTTTACTACCTAAGAGAAACATTCAACTACACCGACGTAGGATGTATTTAACTTTAGATCGACGGAGGATCTATTTAACTTTTCAACACATGTTTCCCTTAAACTTTGGAATAGTACTTTATAATCCAAGGGACTTAACTACAACGTGGAAGTCCATTAAGGATTTAAGATAGTACCTTTTTGAATATCCTACTATGAATCCTTCATATGAAGGTAAGAAAGATTCTATGAGGATTTGGATAACGAATATCTAGAGTATACTAAAACACAAAAATGCATAAACACATAGTCACATAACCACAAAATTGTTTATCTAGATCTTTAATTTGTAAGTTTTGTTTTGTTAATTATGTACATGTATTTAAAGCACACTAGGAATCCATTTCATGGATTTCATTTGGTACTTTAAACATTGGCAAGGATCTAACTATGAAGATAGAAAGATCTTAATAAGAATTCGGCTTTGTCCTTATTGAATCGTAATGTACGATTTAAGGCATACGAATAATTCAATTAAGGGCTCCGATTTGAGTGATATTTATCCATAAGGATCTAATTATGAGGATAGAAAGATCCTACATGGATTTTTTTTTTTGAAGTTTGTGTAACGAGAGTGTTCCGACACCTTGCACCAGGCGTGCTTAAGTCGATACACAAGGTAGAAAGTTTATGAGGTTGAGGCGCTAGATATGCCAAGGCGACATATGAAGCAGAACTTGAAGGTTAAGCAGCAACAGGGTTTGTAACTGCTTTGCTTTGAACAGCAAAGCAACACATGTTAACCAAATGTCTCCATCGTACAACGTGGGTACATTTGTAACAGGGTATTTGATTTGGATGATGACGGTTGCATTGATTTCTCCAAGGAGCGGTTCCCTTGCACGGCTACATCCCTGAGATGAGTCATGGTGATAGCTAAATCAACAGTCTTCTGGAGTACGACGCCTATTTGTTGGGCAATTGTAGCACCTGGTCCGGACACTCGAGTCTTGTTGCGATAAAGAGGCAAAATGAAGAAAATGGAAGACATAGAAGGAAACAAGCTAAAGATAATCAAAAGAGAATAACAACCCATGAAGATTGTGACCATTTGTTTGTTACCAAAGGCAAACAAATGAGATGGTGACTAATCAAAGTAAATGGGTCAATATAATGTATCGCGAAGACATGCTCGCCTATAAGTGAACACTCATCCCAAGAATTCCCAGGTAAGCACAACTGGTCTCGCGTCTGATGAGATGTATACGAAGTGCTTGCCTAGACAGAAATCCCAGAATACAGGCATTCACCCTTCCAGTTTGCACGTGTTCACATTATTTAAAACCCAAAACCTTGACGAGATTTTGAAAATTCAAAGGGGTTCAAAACCATATAACAGAGGGTTCAAAACCTTACAATAGAGGGTTCAAAACCTTGTAATCAATCATCCTAGAACAGATGATTAGTTTTCAAAGCGGTTTTGAAATTTATGTTCTTGTTGTGGTTATCACCTAAGGATAGGTGACAGGTTTGTTTTTAGAAATCTAAACGCAAATTTCTTCGCGTTAGGGTCCTAAGAAGGTTATAGACTAGGTCAAAGCATTACTAATAACCTAGTTCCCTATAACCATTGGCTCTGATACCATCTTTCTGTCACACCCCGACCACGTAGAACATACAAACGTGGCGGAAATGTCGGGGAGTGTTGTAACAGAATTAATTGTTTCAAATCCATGGCAATTGAAGTTTCGTTTTATTGATTAAAAGTGTTACAATGTCTTAACAAACAAGAAAATACAACATAATTAACTAGTCTTGCATCTTTTATTGTCACTAAAGCCCAAGTCTGCCTATGTGTATCTTGATCATCTTATGCAACAGTTCCTGAAAAACACATGTGAAAATAGGTACGTCAGCATAAAAATGCCTGTGAGATACATAGGTTTTGTGAAAATAGGTTTCATGACTTATGTTTGAGAAAATGTTTAGTCATGAACCTTTTAGTTTGCTTTGCTTTGTAAATCATTTGAAAAACAATGAGTTCAGATGATAAGTATAAATAAATGTAAGGTTAAATGAATAACCAAGTAAAATATGTTTGCATAAGATAAGATGTTTATAAATCAATGTCTTGTGAAAAGTATGTTATTTGTATAAAATGTTCTATGTCTCAAACTGAAATGATTCAAATAACGCTATGATATGTAATACCATACAAACACTTATATATAGGAAGTACCAGCGGCGTATCCACCATGCTTGTATCATATTACACACGCATCGTTACTTAATCACTTAATCAAACCAAACCAATCAATGTAAGAAGTCTATGTTTAAATCAATTGTCAAATGTATTGGGTAATATGTCAAAGTGTTCATGTCAAGATGTAAATCATATCAAAATGTCTATGTCAAATATCCATGTCAAATGTCTATGTCAAATATCCATGTCAAATGTCTATGTCAAGATGTCATGTATGGCAAGTGAAATGTCTCAACTAAACCATATGCACAGAAACAAAGTATTGAAGTAAAACTTGTTTTAAATCAAAGTTGTGTTTTGTGGGAAATGCATGATCAAATGTCAATCATGTTAAAATGTCTATGCCGAAATGTCTATGTCAAATGTCTATGTCAAAATGTCATGTAAAACGATGTACTAAGTAATGCACACAATTGGGCACACCTAGCATGAAATGTCATAAAATCATGTACTATAATGTACTAACGAACATAGCAGGTATATGATGTGAAAACGGGAAAGCATGAATGTAACAAGTAGGCACATGTGTTCCACCCCAAAACAGTTTGGAAAACAGTAAAAGAGGGGTCTATGTACTCACTTGAGATTGTTCAGAAGTCCTTGAGTAACAACCAAACAATGCTAGAGATCGCGGATATCAAACGGCACCTTATATAGATAACTATGTTAATTAACCGGACCTAGATCGGAAGATCGGGTAGCATTAGGGTTTGTAAACCAAACGAGTGTAGAGACTCGTGTCATTTGGTTTAACAAAGCCTACATACTAAATGAAACCTAACATAATTGTTTACGACCCATTACGACCCGTTTAGGTAGCTTATGCTACTTTAACGCGTCGTTCGCGTGAAACGCGTTCGGACCGCCTAACTAGTCCTATGACAAGTGTTATATGCCTAAACATGTTACATAATCAGTTATGTGACAAAGGTTTAGGTTACATATGCTTAATTACCAATTATACATGAAAAGGGTATTCTGGTAATTTACCTAAGGCATATAAACTACCTATCATAAAACTACTCAAACGATGTGACCATAGGGTATAACCTCGGAAGGTTATTCCCTACCTACTATGGTCACCTAAAGTATTTGGTCGGATCCTAATGATCGACCAAACTAGGTCGGGTTCGAAGGTATAGGCGATTTATCAGATCGCCTACCCTACGACCCTAGACAACGTGGTAATCAGTGGGCATAGTCCCAAGGGACTATAACCAACGTGATTACACTCACGTTGCGAAGTTCAAACGAACTTCGCATTGACCATTACTGGTCAACGCTGAAAGTCAAACAAAGTTTGACTTTCTGACTCGAAAAGCAGTAAAATAAGGAAAAGAACGAAAGAATACTTACGAAGGGTCCCCGAATGCTAATCCCGATTCAAGAATCTCAGGTATGAAACAATGGTTTCAACTTAGAGGTTCTCAAATCAGAATTCTAGTGATTTTAGCAATGGGGGGTATGGGGTATTTATAGGAATACCCGAACCGTTAAGATCGTTTCATGGAAAACGTGCCTTAATCCCATCCGTACATGTGTTGCAAAGTTATGGTGTTTAGGTGCTTAAATTCCATCCATACATGTGTTGCAAAGTTATGGTGTTTAGGTGCTTAAATTCCATCCATACATGTGTTGCAAAGTTATGGTGCCTAAATTCCATCCTTATCCGCTGACTAAGCATGTTAGAATGTGTGGTTGTGAATTAAACAGCTGTTTATACATCGAATCTGGTCCCGAAAGCGAAAAACTGAGTTTCTGCATGTTTTCTGTCCAGCATAGGCAGTCGCGTAGCGCGACTGCATAGGCCCTTAGGGCTCGCGCTACGCCACTGCCCCTCTGTTTCAGAAATGTTTCCAAAATGGCAGGTTTAGTCCCTGCAGCCCGTTTAAGCGATTTTCGATGCGTTTGAACCCCGTTAACCTCATTTCAAAGCTCTAAAATGAAGTTAAAGTATAGGGAACTCAAAACATGCTCAAAAATATGCCGGATGATGGTTCGTTTGGTCGTACGAACGCGATGTTCGCTTAATTACGACGGAATGCGCACAAGCGCGAAAAACGATCCAAATGACGCGACGAATGGATTTTTCTTATGGCGAACACTAAAATATAATATAGTCATGCTTTCATAAATTTTTGGATGTCCGGATGTATTCAGAACGTAAGTTATGCGCGAAAATGCAAACTTGTGCACTTTTTGACACTTTTAGTCCCTGAATGACACAAAAGTTTATTTTAGCATACCGAACACCTCAAAGCCTATTTCTAAGCTATGTGAAGGGTATTTATGGTATGTTTAACTTATGGTCATGCTCCGGAATGTCTGTTACAGTTCAAATTGGCATACTTTCGTAGTTTGTCAACGTTAGTCCCTGTAAGCGATATAACTTTGATTTCACCACACCAAACCTTCCAAAACTTATATCTAAGTTATGTAAAGGTTATTTAAGGTATGTTAAACCTATTTCACTATTCCGGAGTGTTTGTTGCATTAAACTGGTTATATTTACGCATTAGTGCGCGTATAACCTTCCAGAAAACGATTTAGAGTTTGAAATCGAACAAGAGTTGATATGTGCAAAAGATACACATATTTATACAAGTCCAAAGTATGAAATACAATATTTCATTGGTTTGGCATTTGTTTGATGGTTGAAATGACACAGGTGTTACAATGCCAACGAGCCTTCACAACCATAGCATCTGCTATATGAACTCAAAATCAACAACTCAAAAGTAATAGTAAAGTGATCTGTCAATCTCCCGAATCAATTGAATGGTAAGAATTAGTGCGTTGTCATTTTTGAATTGTGAAGATACACCGAATGGAATACAAACGAATCTGGTGTATCATTGTCTTGATTCGTAGTTGCATCAGAAATGTTTAAATGACAAGTCAAACGAAAGTATATGCAGTCCTGTGTGAAACGGTTGACCTTGGTTAGCACAAGTTACAAGTTTGTAATGACACCACAAGGTGTCGCAGTGACATAACTCAAGTATAGTGGTGACTGAACAAGTTCACCGTGTCGGAAATCAAATGAACATGTACCGAAACAAGCCAGAAGATTGGTTTACATAGCGTCATAGAGTTTTCGGTTGAATACGGAACATCAAAGAGCCACTTCTTTTGATCGAAGGTGAGGAAGCAATAAGTACCGCAAGGCATTCGATTGATCATAAAAGAATCGTTAGGAGGTACACTGTGATATGAAATGAATCTATGTACCTTTGCCTCAACATACAACTGTGTTGAGACCGATTTAATCGTGATAAACAAGACGGATTTAGGGCAAGTTATCAAATAATCAATTAAATCCGTGTATGAAGTGAGTAACCAAATAAGCGCAAGCTTCAATTTTGTAAAAGTATCCCCACAAAATGTCGTAACCAACAAATGATTTAGTGAAGTCGTAGACCAAACAAGTCTACTACGACTCGAAACGAAAGAATCTTTGCCAATGATTTGAATATGATGCTCTCAATACATCATATGACGTCTTAAACTGAATATGCGAAATGAATAAGTTCAAGCAATTGAACTTGGTTCTGGCGTAATCCGATAATAAACGTATGCATCCACTATGGAATCCTAGCATGGTTACGATGATGAACTATGAATGTAACTTGAAAGAAAGCAGTTTCAAGAAAGTGTGTTGACTTGGTAACAAGAACCGACAATAACAATAATGTAGGTCATTCGAATCACGAATCAGTAATTTGGTTTAGCAAACTAATATTTAAATTTCGATGAAGTGTTTGTTCGAAACGAAACCACAAGCGTAGTAAATGATGCATGTATGTCAGATAAGTTTCCAAGAAAAGGAATAATGAGTATCTGCTAAAATGAAGAAATAACCAGATATCGAAGCGAATGTGTGTTCGCTCTCAGTGAAGAAGATTATCGTGATGCAACTACCATTAAGGGGAGTAGAGATGCAAATATCTACTCGTTAGAAGTAAAAGAAATTCAAGTACTCTCTGTTTGGTCAACGGAACTGGCATATATGTCAGGTTAATGGTGTCGGCTTGAGTTAACAGATGTGGTTCCTAGGTAACAATCTTTACGAGTTTGGACCTGGGTTCCCAAAGGTCCTAAGTATATAACTTCTAGATCCTCAAGGTTTCGTATTCTGTGTAGCTCTGTTTTGTGCATTGTATAGGAAAACACCATTTTTGTGTATGTTTAAAAACAAATTATTGTCCCACAATTTTCCCTCGGTATGCTTTCTCCCTGAATTTACTGCTAACGACACTCGATCATCGATCAGTCGTGTAATAGTAGTCGGATCCTCACAGTTAGTTAAATAAGTAATTCGTCAATTCTTAGCAAGAGTCACCGACTCTGGTTGGTTGGCTCGTTCGGCTCCTGGTAGTCTGATGTTCATTTGAGAATCATCGTCCTTTCTCTTGACGAACAAAGCTGAGATTACCCCAGGTGGGAAACTTGGTCTGTTACCTTCCTTCTCCATCAATTACTGAAACTACATTGTCGATCCTTGCATTTCTGAAGGTGTCAGCCGCTAGGGTGCATTAACTACAGATGCGGCGCCTGGAATCAAATCGATGCGTAATTCGACCTGTTGTTGAGGAGATAATTCTGGCAAGTCTTCGGGGAAGATTTCAGGATATTCCCTTATCACAGGGATATCTTCGAGTCTTGGTTCTTAGGCTCCCTTGTCCCCGACATGAGCCAAGAGGATAACACATCCTTTACGCAACAACTCCTGTGCCTTTAAGCAATCCTGTTTCATAAGTCACGATTGTTCCCTCAATCGTCGTTGGGATGCGGATATCAATCCTTGCTCGATCGCTTGGCAACTAATCCATCCCAATTACCTCGTTGAAGCTTCCCAACCCAATTGGTAGTAGATTAACCATAAACTTATGCCCTCCGGGTTCTATCTTGTCGTCTCTAGTTACTGCGTTGGCTTCCACTAGTTTCCCATTAGCTAGTTCTTTCGAGTGCGGATTATCTACTTACTTGCTACTAAACCAAGTATACTCTCCAACTCTAGAGATGCAAAGCTTAAAATTTGCAATAGTATCTGGCAATACAGATGCATAATGTTGAGTAATATGGAACGTACCAATACTTAAATTTATGGCGTGGCTCCCTAGCTCCGGTGTTGAGCTTTCATTCTTGTGCCTGATCGTTTTTAGGGCAATATTTTCTGAAATGTTTTTTGCTTCCACAGTTAAAACAACCTTGTGCACGTTTCTGCTTGTCACTCGTTCTGCCCTGATATTCGTCATTGTCGTTGTTTCCTCCGTGATTCTCACTGCCATCTTGGCCTCCATTTCTACTTTCAGTACCTTGCCTACAAGTTTTCTTGGGATTCCCCCTCTTGCCACAGTTATCACATTTTCCATACTTACATCGCCCGACATGATAATGTAGACAATTATCGCACTTAGGTAGGATACCCATGTATTCTTTTCCCTTTTTGGCCTTCTTTGCGTTACTCACCCGAGTAACCCTTTTGAAATTTACGAGCTTTCTCTTGTTATCCCCAGATGACTCTACGGGAGTCTCATTTTTCTCTTCCGGAGTGGAAAATTTTCCTTGTCTAATTGCTTCTTCAGTGAGCGCCACACTCATGTCGATTGCTTCGATGATTATTGAAGGCTTAGATGTTGTTACCAGGCTTAGAATCTGAGGTGCCAGTCCCCCGATGAAACGTTCAATCTTCTTAGATTCTGGTTCTACCAAACGCGAAGCAACTTGTGATAATTCGCCAAATCTCTACACATATTCAGCTATCTTTGGACCTTCCATTTTCAAGTTCCATAGTTCAGTTTCCAATTTCTGGACTTCTGCCCTAGAGCAATATCTCTTACGCATCAGTTCTTTCAGTTCGTCCCACGTCAAAGCATACGCAGCGGTCTCGCCCATTGCCTGAACCTGAAAGTTCCACCATGACAGAGCCCCATCTACTAATAGCCTAGCTACGTACGTGACCTGATGTTCTGGGGCACATTTGCTCAACCGTAAGACAAAATCCATATTCTCAACCCAGCGCACGAAGGCTAAGGCACCCCAGTGCCGTTGAATTCTTGAGGTTTGTGGTTCAAGAACTGCTCGTAGGTGCAGCCGCTGGGTGGGTTATTTCTTGAGGTACCTCCGCCGTGTTCGGAGCGAAGGGCCTCGAGTTGTGCGATGGCTCGTGAGATGCGCTCTTGTAGTCCTACCGCTGTTGTTAGCGGAGGGTTGTTGGTATCGACGTTCCCTCGTATCGACATCTTCTGAGGAGAAGATTGGTTAGGTCAGGTCTTATTGTTCAGGAAGTGCATTTAGTAGTTTAGTGGTCATAAGTACATACACACAATAGATCATCATACCAACCAATCAAGTAATAGCATAATCTTAGTATAACCAAGTAATTTGGTAATTATGTTTAATGGAAGCATAGCAAGTAAGCACGTAGCATTATAATTATAGCACACACAAATAGATTAATAACGTGCTTGACGAAGACATAGCGACTGAGCTCTCGTTGGTCATTGGTCACAAAGTATTGTCGCATGTTTAGTGATGATTGGCTTCCCCTTATTCCCTGACCACAATTGTATTGTCTTCCAAAATGTATCATATCAACAGGGACACAGGGTCACCCTACCCTTGTCCATTAAATATATTAGTGTATCAAAATTTACGTAGTCAGACGTGGTCTTCAAAAGTCTCCACAATCCCGGTTTATCATTAGTGTCTTTACCCAAATGTAATGCAATCCGCATAATCCAGAAACCAACTACTCTGGTGACTGAGGTGGAGGAGGAAAGAAAAGAAATCTGCTAGCAGACATAAACTCCTCCTCGAGCTTGTATATACATCAAAGTAGTTAACTGATCTGCCGCTCGATAGTAAAGAAACAGGCATCAAAAACCTGGGAAAGGCGTTATAGAAGCAGGTGAGAGCGCAAAACAAGTCCTTGATAATTGTGGAGGATCAAAGTATACTGGAAATAAACAGGGTGGAGGTTATGGTGTCAGCTCAAGCTCCAAAAGTTGCGACTTATATCCTCAAACTGTAGTGGATGTGCTAGGTGTACTCATCCAGTGTGTAGCCTCCATAAGGTGAGGGATGGTAAGGGTCTAAAATTAGTATAGTTGTAACACCTTGAAAATTCGTGTTCAATAAAATAACGACACGTGTCATACAAGACAAAAGTGTTAGAAACCCCGGATCTAGTCAAAGATGTATGGTAGGATTTAAAGCGTCGACATGTTAATTAAACACCTCTGAACGACCTAATTATAAATCCCATGACCCTAATATATATTATAAACATCTGATATACTCAAATCCGGTAAACACTAACAATGATTGATTCGAATTACACAAGAATGGGATCCTACGAGGATGTGCACGACAACCTTCATTTACGACACTTTCAAAAGGATCCAAGGAAACTTTATATCATACCAAGGTGGAGTAAAATGTTCATGACCCAAACAAGAGGCCCCATACTGAAAATAATGGCCCAAAATCGTATTACACTAGTTACTCGTTCGAAACTTGAAAGGTCAAGAGAATTTGGGTCCTGATGAATGGCTTACGGACCGTAAAGGTCGACCCTTACGATCCGTAAGGAGTCCCCAGATGCAGAAACTCGGACAACAGCCTGTTTAAGTGATTTAACCGACTTAAGATGATATTTTCACATCCATGGGCGACCCCTACATGCTCTTAGGCCCTAGAGACACTTGTTAATGATCAGGGAACAATAGTAGGGTTACTTGGCATGATCTAATGAGATCAAAAGCACTATAAAAAGGCCCTCATGTTGCAACCTTGTGATCATTCATTCCATCTGCAATTGTGGAGCTTCCTGGAGCATAAGAGCAGACCCAAGTCATCCCTAATCGTGCATTAGACTTTGGTAAGTACCCTTGACCTCCCTTAATTGAGTTTTACTTAGTTTTTAGCTTAAAAGTCAAACCGTCGCAATTAACGTTTGACTTAGCGATTAATCATTAATGGTCCAGTGATTATTCGAATTGAAGGTAGTTATAAGTTGGTATTTATGTGGGCAATAAACCCTTAAAAGGGCACCCTCTGAATCCCGTTCTAACTAGATCAAATGTCGGGTCAAAGTTATTTATAAAAAGTCAACAGAATCATAATTTGCGAATTAACATGTAATTAGCAATGTAGAAGGCATGTAACCTATTTTATCACTCATATAACTTGGTAATAAGTATAAGAACTGGTCTAAGCTTGTTTGATCTGACAATTTTCTGTTTAGACCCGGTTCGGAACCGAAAGTCGCAAAACTTTGACTTTTGCTTTGACTTCAGTTCTGACCCGATTTGGTATGATTTAGAAATGCCTTAGAGCTTCCTTAGGACCAGGCTACATGTAGGTATAACCCTCTGTGGTTGGATCATTGATTGTCCGATTCGTTTACACGTTTTCGTTAATTGCTTAATGTTGACCATAATGCCCTTTTGACCATAAAATGAGAATTTTAGAAATGTGAGAGGACAATAATCTTTATTACTGATTTATAAACATGTCCCTAAATTTTCACATCAGTTTGAGGTCTAGATTAGGAGTTATGCTCAATGACGTAATTAGAACGCTTTTTAGTAATTAAACGACTTCATTAGCATAAAGCCTATCTAAACCCAATTTTTGACACCAAACCTTTTACCTACTGATGTAATATAATATTTTGAGATTTTTAATTATTTTTAACCTGCTCATAACCTAAGGTTATGGCCTTAATTCGGTAAATACCGATTTTACCCTTTTTGTCCATAAAATGAGTTCCACATAGTATTTTGACACCAATCTAATTGCTACTGATCTTATTCAATAAATGAAGTATTTTAAACTTTATAACCTGATCAGAAAACTCAGAATTCCTGTATAACCCGAAAATCGTTTAAAATGGCTTTTTAAGCGTATTAAACGCCTAGTATGGGTTTAAAACCATTTTGTCATATAAGACCTATTACCAACCGATATGACCTAATAAAATAAGTTATTTTACTGATGTATTCGGACCCGAATCTCATAATTTCAATTAACCTCTTTTATAATCTTTAAAATGACCAAAATACCCCTACGGGCTTAAATTGAGATTAAACTCGTTTTGGGCATCATGGAAGGTATCCTACTGATATCACAACATATTTAAGGCATATTAACTTAGGAAACCTGTATATGACTATTTTGGTTACTCGTTACGCACTTGTCGCGTTCGTATCGGCTTATGTAACTAGTTTACATATATTAGCCGAAACGGGTCAAACCATATCGTTTTTATCTCAAAATCCAGAGTGTGTTTAAATTACCCATATTAAACTAGCATACAAGCTTGTCGGGTCAAAACCACATTCTAAACCGGTCTTCGCTTTAATATGCGTTTGGACCGTGTTTTCCTTTTGAAAACTAACCGGTCTAAGTCTAAGCTTAATTAAAGACCCGTTAGGATTCTAATAGGTTATTAAAAACCTTCGTTCCAGATTAGGAGCCCAGTAAAAGCTACGTGCACTTGCTGTATTTGATTTATACTTTGCTCAGGTAAATACTCTTTACTTATTTTCCCTATACGGGCTTGGGATACGGTACTATAAAAGTACCGCTTGGTCGGGTGTGTGTAGTCATTTAAATCGGATTGTGATTAATGTATTTGCATGACCCGTTTAATATGTATTATTTGGTGTATGGATTTTGGGGGGTTAATGACCATGTCCCGGATATCCTTGGCATCATTCAAAGGAATGGCCACGACCTAAGCATGGGGTGTAGGCGTACACCTGACAGATGCATTATGTAAAAACTGGTAATCCACTTAGAGGAATATAATCCTTGTGGGCATTATACCTGTGGCATGTCAGTTAGTCTTGTCCGGCCCTACAAACCGACCCTGATGGACGACAAATAAGTACAACTGTATACAAGATTATGTACAAATAATTGTCCCAAGTTATAAAAGATATTTTTGCCGAAGTGCATTCAAATCAATTTTCAAACTCTTTTCAAAATGAGTCAGTTAAGTTGTATTTACCAGTGTAAACTGACGTATTTTCAAAAAGGCTAAGTGCATGTACTAGACGAAATAGGCTGGCTACTACAGGCATCATTACTCAAGTCTCGTAAGCTCTAGATGTCAAAGTCTGTTGAACAGTTTTTCGTTTTTATTTTGATCCGCCTGTGGATCCTTTACTTTCCGTTGTAATACTGGATATTACTTTATATTCGGATTGTAATATAATTATCGTTTGCTTCCGCTGTGCATTTATATATTGTGTTGTTTGACTATGACGATATCAACTACATCACGATACTCCCCACCGGGCCCACTGGTAATACGTGGAAATATCGGGGTGTGACAAGTTGGTATCAGAGCCAACACTGAGTGAATTAAACGCTAGCCTTTTTATGTTTAATCTCAGTTACACAGTTGCACATTCTTGAGTCTAGACAAGAACATAGGACAAACCCTAATTCGTTTTATTTTGTCCTTATTTGGTTCCTTTGTTATTTTTCGGATTAGCCCTTGCATGGGCAAGTCATTTTCTGTTAGAAGTCCCGTTTAGGGGAACCATATACTTGTTTAAATTTTAATGGAACGATTATATTTAAAAATATCATTTCCTATATTATAAGATCTACCATTATAATAAAATGGCAAAATCTAAAAAGGACAAGACCTAGCCATACGTCACCTTAAGACAGGGCCAAGATGGTAGTTCCACAATTAGATTCAGATCCTTGTTAACATTTCAATTTAGGATTTTTCTGCGTTAAATATTAAGAAGAGTCTTAAGGGTAAAACCTAGCCTAAATGTCATTGCAGACATGACCAAGATGGTAAAACTTATTCAAAAGATTCAAATCCTAGTTAAACATCTGAAAGCATATTAACATGCTTGACAAAATGTGATGCGATAAAATCACATAAGTCATTCTTAAATGGGTTATTCTAAAATTCCCGTATTTATATAATCATCCCTTAAGGATGAAGTGCCCACGGGCTATAATTAACGTCCTCTGGGACTAAAGACAGTGGTAGCCTACAACTCCTTGTCAAGAAAAGGTAATGAACTTTGAATCAAACCTTAATGCCTCGATTCCGTAAAATCAAGGCCTATAAATTAAACTTGTCTACGAGACTAGGCCTTTTGTGCTATTATTAACTTATAATTTGGGATTATGATAAAGATCCTGAACAATTATATATTTAGCAAATTAACTAAAATGTGTATTAAAAACATGGTTAATAAATCGTTTAAAACGATAAAACTGTATAAGCTTCCGTATAAACCTTGTCCTTGTTTGATTTTATGTAGCAATTAAAGCTACATGGCTAGGTCAGAAGAATTGAACAGTAATCCTCTGGAAAACCACGATGATGATAGGATTAATATAACCAGAGGAGAACTTCGTACACTGATTGATACAGCTGTATCTAAAGCCGTAGAGGAGCAATTCAGGGAGTATAGTGGGACTCATAGTAAAGCCTCATCTGTACCCCACTCTAAGTCTGTCCCTAAGACTCATTCTGAGGCTCATAGCAAGCCACCCTCAAAGAAAGATGAGTCAAAGAAGGATGATGATCGAAATTCATCTAATCAACACAGTGTTCCATCCAAGAGGATAGTGTTCGATAATGAACCGCGTACCAAGTCCTGTACCTATAAATACTTTGTTTCCTGCAAACCCCGGGATTTCACTGGGGAGAAAGGGGCAATTGATTGTATGACCTGGTTGGATGAAATGGACACAGTTGTCGATATCAGCGGTTGTGCTGAAAAGGATGTAGTGAAGTATGTATCCCAATCATTCAAGGGAGAGGCACTGGCATGGTGGAAGTCTCTCATTCAAGCTGTTGGGAAGATCCCACTTTACAACATGTCGTGGGAACAGTTTGTTGCTCTCATTATGGAGAACTACTGCCCTCAACACGAGGTAGAGAGGATCGAGTCAGATTTCTTATCGTTGGTTATGACAAACTTAGATTGTCAAGCTTACCTCACCAGTTTCAATACACTGTCCAGACTGGTTCCTTACCTAGTAATACTAGAACCCAAGAGAATTGCTCGCTTCATTGGGGGTTTAGCCCCAGAGATCAAAGCCAGTGTTAAGGCTTCAAGACCTGCTACGTTTAGGTCAGTAGCTGATCTCTCTCAGTCCCTTACTTTAGATGCGGTCAGGTTGAGATCGCTAAAGAATTCTGAAGAAAGTAAGAGGAAGCGTGAGGATGATAACTCACGAGGTTCAGAGAAGAAGCACAAGGGAAACACTGATTCTAAGAAGTTTGGGTCTGGAAAGAATAGTCAGCGAACAGAGGAAAAGCCAAAGTGCACGACTTGCCAAAAACGCCACTTTGGAAAGTGTAGACTTGAGTCCAATTCTAAGTCAGGATCACCTGCATGTGGGTTATGCAAGTCTAAGGAGCACAAGACTGTTGATTGCAAGAAGGTTAAAGATGCCACATGCTACAATTGCAAAGAGAAAGGGCATATCCAGACCAACTGCCCTAAGTACGCCAAGAAGCCTGAAGAGGTCAAGAAGACCAATGCAAGGGTCTTCCGGATGGATGCAAGGGAAGCCGTCCAGGACGACAATGTGATCACAGGTACCTTCCTCATAAATGATGTTTATGCAAGAGTACTTTTTGATTCAGGCACTGATAAGTCGTTCGTAGATAATAAGTTTTGTGAATTGTTGAAATTGCCTGTTAAAACCTTAAGTGTGAAGTATGAGGTGGAATTAGCTGATGGAACCATAGAAACCGCCTCAACCATATTAGATGGATGTTTCATATCCATTAAGAACCACTCATTTCCATTGTCTTTACTTCCTTTGAAGTTAGCCGGTTTCGACATAGTTTTAGGCATGGACTGGTTATCTCATAACCATGCCCAGATAGTGTGCAATAAGAAACAAGTGGTGATCAAGACTCCGTCTGGCGAGCCACTTAACATTCAGGGAGATACCCAGTATGGTCTACCTGAGCAAGTGTCTATGCTCAAGGCGTCTAGATGTTTGAAGAAGGGTTGTGTCATTTATATGGCACAGGTAACTATTGATGAGCCGAAGCCTAAGATTGAGGATATCCCCGTCATTTCTGAATATCCCGATGTTTTCCCCGAAGATCTACCTGGTTTACCACCAGATAGGCAAGTAGAATTCAGAATTGACATCATCCCCGGAGCAGCACCTGTTGCGAGAGCGCCTTATAGATTGGCACCAACAGAGATGAAGGAATTGAGGACGCAGTTAGATGATCTGCTAGCCAAAGGTTTCATTAGACCTAGTTCGTCTCCTTGGGGTGCGCCGATCTTGTTTGTCAAGAAGAAGGATGGATCGATGCGTCTATGCATCGATTACCGTGAGCTTAATAAGGTCACTATCAAGAATAGGTATCCTTTGCCCAGGATCGACGATCTGTTCGATCAATTGCAAGGGGCAAGCTACTTTTCTAAGATCGATTTGAGGTCAGGCTATCACCAACTGAAGGTTAGATATGAAGACGTACACAAGACTGCATTTAGGACTCGTTATGGTCATTACGAGTTCCTAGTGATGCCTTTTGGGCTCACTAATGCACCTGCCGCATTCATGGATCTCA
This sequence comes from Helianthus tuberosus, assembly GCA_030545235.1. NCBI lineage: Eukaryota > Viridiplantae > Streptophyta > Magnoliopsida > Asterales > Asteraceae > Helianthus > Helianthus tuberosus. The sequence continues at coordinate 153,999,321 of CM060371.1, read as the reverse complement.
TGAATCGCGTCTGCAAGCCTTACTTAGACAAATTTGTCATCGTTTTCATCGACGACATTCTCATCTACTCGAAGAACCAAGCTGATCATGAGAAACATCTTCGATGTATTCTTTCACTACTTCAGCAGGAGAAGCTCTACGCCAAATTCTCTAAGTGCGAATTTTGGCTTCGAGAAGTCCAATTCCTTGGACATGTGGTTAGTGAACGCGGAATTCAAGTAGATCCAGCTAAAGTTGAAGCTGTCATGAATTGGCAAGAACCGAAGACGCCTACAGAGATTCGCAGTTTCTTGGGATTGGCAGGATACTACAGGTGCTTTATTGAAAATTTTTCAAGGATTGCTGCACCCCTAACTTCTTTGACTAGGAAGAAAATAAAGTTCGATTGGGGCCCTAAGCAGCAAGAATCCTTTGATATCCTAAAGCAAAAGTTGAGCAACGCTCCTGTATTGACGTTGCCGGATGGAATCGAAGAATTTGTAGTTTATTGTGATGCATCGCACACAGGTATGGGATGTGTGCTTATGCAGAAAGGCAAAGTTATTGCCTATGCTTCACGTCAATTAAAGGTGCATGAAAATAATTACACCACCCATGACTTGGAGTTGGGTGCCGTTGTATTTGCACTGAAGCTATGGAGGCACTATTTATATGGTGTCAAGTGTGTGATCTATTCTGATCACAAGAGCCTCCAGCACCTGTTTAACCAAAAGGATCTGAAGATGAGGCAACGACGTTGGATGGAAACTTTGAATGATTATGATTGTGATATAAGGTACCATCCTGGCAAGGCGAATGTAGTCGCCGATGCCTTGAGTCGCAAAGAAAGAGTGAAGCCCATATGAATCAACGCCAAGAGCATTGAGATAAAGAATGGTTTGAACGAAAGGTTGTTAGCAGCACAGAAGGAAGCTGTGTTGGAGGCTAACTATCCTAATGAAAAGCTAGGAGTAACTGAAGAACAATTATCCTATGGCAAGGACGGAATTTTGAGGTTAAATGGACGAATATGGGTTCCAATTTATGGGGGACTTTGAGATGTTATCCTCCAGGAAGCCCATAGTTCTAAATATTCCGTTCATCCTGGAGCTGATAAGATGTACCAGGATCTAAAGGCAAACTATTGGTGGATAGGCTTGAAGAAATCTGTAGCCGCCTATGTAGCTAAATGTTTGACGTGTGCGCAAGTCAAAGCTGAACATCAGAAACAGCCAGGTTTGCTACAACAGCCCGAACTTCCCACGTGAAAGTGGGAAATGGTGACAATGGATTTCATCACCAAGTTGCCGAAGACTAGGAAAGGAAATGACACTATATGTGTGATCGTAGACAGACTGACTAAGTCAGCACATTTCCTACCCATTAAGGAGACCTATAGCTCCGACATGTTAGTCCAATTGTTCGTGGATAAGATTGTAGCTTTACATGGCGCACCTGTGTCTATTATCTCTGACAGAGATACTAGATACACATCACATTTTTGGAAAAGTTTCCAACAATCTTTGGGCACGCGCTTAAATTTCAGTACAGCTTACCATCCTCAGACGGACGGACAGAGTGAGCGTACCATCCAAACGTTGGAAGACATGCTTCGTGCATGTGTGATCGACTTAGGTGGTAGTTGGGATAACCACCTGCCATTAATCGAGTTCTCATATAACAACAGCTACCATTCGAGCATTAAAGCTGCGCCTTTCGAGGCCTTGTACGGTAAAAAGTGCAGAACTCCCGTTTGTTGGGCGGAAGTTGGAGATGTCCAACTGACAGTACCTGAAATAGCCTTTGAAACGATGGACAAGATTGTCCAGATTCGTGACCGCCTGAAAGCTGCCAGGGATAGGCAGAAAAGCTACGCAGATTTAAAGCGTAAACCTCTGAAATTCGAGGTAGGTGATAAAGTGTTGCTTAAAGTATCAAACTGGAAGGGAGTGATGCGATTTGGCAAGAAAGGTAAGTTAAGCCCGAGATACATAGGACCATTCGAGGTCATCGAATGTGTCGGATCAGTTGCTTATAAGTTAAAATTACCTGAAGAGCTCAGTGGTATTCATAATGTATTCCACATCTGCAATCTAAAGAAGTGTTTCACTGATGAATCACTAGTCATACCACATACAGATGTGCACATAGAAGAGAGCTTGAAGTTTGTTGAAACAACTGTGTCGATCGAGGATCGACAGGTTAAGAAGCTTCGAAGGAAGCATGTACCGATCGTAAAGGTTAAATGGGATGCCCGTAGAGGTCCCGAGTACACGTGGGAGGTAGAGTCCACAATGAAAGAAAAGTACCCTCATTTGTTTCAGTAAATCTCGAGGTCGAGATTTCTTTTAAGGGGGTGAGGATGTAACACCTCGAAAATTCGTGTTCAATAAAATAACGACACGTGTCATACAAGACAAAAGTGTTAGAAACCCCGGATTTGATGTATGGTAGGATTTAAAGCATCGACATGTTAATTAAACACCTCTGAACGACCTTATTATAAATCCCAAGACCCTAATATATATTATAAACATCTGATATACTCAAATCCGGTAAACACTAACAATGATTGATTCGAATTACACAAGAATGGGATCCTACGAGGATGTGCACGACAACCTTCATTTACGACACTTTCAAAAGGATCCAAGGAAACTTTATATCATACCAAGGTGGTGTAAAATGTTCATGACCCAAACAAGAGGCCCCATACTGAAAATAATGGCCCAAAATCGTATTACACTAGTTACCCGTTTGAAACTTGAAAGGTCAAGAGAATTTTGGTCCTGATGAATGGCTTACGGACCGTAAAGGTCGACCCTTACAGTCCGTAAGGAGTCCCCAGATGCAGAAACTCGGACAACAGCCTGTTTAAGCGATTTAACCGACTTAAGAAGATATTTTCACATCCATGGGCGACCCCTACATGCTCTTAGGCCCTAGAGACACTTGTTAATGATCAGGGAACAATAGTAGGGTTACTTGGCATGCTCTAATGAGATCAAAAGCACTATAAAAAGGCCCTCATGTTGCAACCTTGTGATCATTCATTCCATCTGCAATTGTGGAGCTTCCTGGAGCATAAGTGCATACCCAAGTCATCCCTAATCATGCATTAGACTTTGGTAAGTACCCTTGACCTCCCTTAATTGAGTTTTACTTAGTTTTTAGCTTAAAAGTCAAACTGTCGCAATTAACGTTTGACTTAGCGATTAATCATTAATGGTCCAGTGATTAGTCGAATTGAAGGTAGTTATAAGTTGGTATTTATGTGGGCAATAAACCCTTAAAAGGGCACCCTCTGATTCCCGTTCTAACTAGATCAAATGTCGGGTCAAAGTTGTTTATATAAAGTCAACAGAATCATAATTTGCGAATTAACATGTAATTAGCAATGTAGAAGGCATGTAACCTATTTTATCACTCATATAACTTGGTAATAAGTATAAGAACTGGTCTAAGCTTGTTTGATCCGACAATTTTCTGTTTAGACCCGGTTCGGAACCGAAAGTCGCAAAACTTTGACTTTTGCTTTGACTTCAGTTCTGACCCGATTTGGTATGATTTAGAAATGCCTTAAAGCTTCCTTAGGACCAGGCTACATGTAGGTATAACCCTCTGTAGTTGGATCATTGATTGTCCGATTCGTTTACACGTTTCCGTTAATTGCTTAATGTTGACCATAATGCCCTTTTGACCATAAAACGAGAATTTTAGAAATGTGAGAGGACAATAATCTTTATTACTTATTTATAAACATGTCCCTAAATTTTCACATCAGTTTGAGGTCTAGATTAGGAGTTATGCTCAATGACGTAATTAGAACGCTTTTTAGTAACTAAACGGCGTCATTAGCATACCTTTTAACCACTGATGTAATATAATATTTTGATATTTTTAAAGATTTTTAATTATTTTTAACATGCTCATAACCTAAGGTTATGGCCTTAATTCGGTAAATACCGATTTTACCCTTTTTGTCCATAAAATGAGTTCCACATAGTATTTTGACACCAATCCAATTGCTACTGATCTTATTCAATAAATGAAGTATTTTAAACTTTATAACCTGATCAGAAAACTCAGAATTCCTGTATAACCCGAAAATCGTTTAAAATGGCTTTTTAAGCGTATTAAACGCCTAGTATGGGTTTAAAACCATTTTGTCATATAAGACCTATTACTAACCGATATGACCTAATAAAATAAGTTATTTTACTGATGTATTCGGACCCGAATCTCATAATTTCAATTAACCTCTTTTATAATCTTTAAAATGACCAAAATACCCCTACGGGGCTTAAATTGAGATTAAACTCGTTTTGGGCATAATGGAAGGTATCCTACTGATATCACAACATATTTAAGGCATATTAACTTAGGAAACCTGTATATGACTATTTTGGTTACTCGTTACGCACTTGTCGCGTTCGTATCGGCTTATGTAACTAGTTTACATATATTAGCCGAAACGGGTCAAACCATATCGTTTTTATCTCAAAATCCAGAGTGTGTTTAAATTACCCATATTAAACTAGCATACAAGCTTGTCGGGTCAAAACCACATTCTAAACCGGTCTGCGCTTTAATATGCGTTTGGACCGTGTTTTCCTTTTGAAAACTAACCGGTCTAAGTCTAAGCTTAATTAAAGACCTGTTAGGATTCTAATAGGTTATTAAAAACCTTCGTTCCAGATTAGGAGCCCAGTAAAAGCTACATGCACTTGCTGTATTTGATTTATACTTTGCTCAGGTAAATACTCTTTACTTATTTTCCCTATACGGGCTTGGGATACGGTACTATAAAAGTACCGCTTGGTCGGGTGTGTGTAGTCATTTAAATCGGATTGTGATTAATGTATTTGCATGACCCGTTTAATATGTATTATTTGGTGTATGGCTTTTGGGGGGTTAATGACCATGTCCCGGATATCCTTGGCATCATTCAAATGAATGGCCACGACCTAAGCACGGGGTGTAGGCGTACACCTGACAGATGCATTATGTAAAATCTGGTAATCCACTTAGAGGAATATAATCCTTGTGGGCATTATACCTGTGGCGTGTCAGTTAATCTTGTCCAGCCCTACAAACCGGCCCTGATGGACGACAAATAAGTAAAACTGTATACAAGATTATGTACAAATAATTGTCCCAAGTTATAAAAGATATTTTTGCCGAAGTGCATTCAAATCAATTTTCAAACTCTTTTCAAAATGAGTCAGTTAAGTTGTATTTACCAGTGTAAACTGACGTATTTTCAAAAAGGCTAAGTGCAGGTACTAGACGAAATAGGCTGGCTACTCCAGGCATCATTACTCAAGTCTCGCAAGCTCTAGATGTCAAAGTCTGTTGAACAGTTTTTCCTTTTTATTTTGATCCGCCTGTGGATCCTTTACTTTCCGTTGTAATACTGGATATTACTTTATATTCGGATTGTAATATAATTATCTTTTGCTTCCGCTGTGCATTTAAACCAAAAGAAACAGGGTCATGACCAAGTAAGGGTGCAGGATCAGTAGGTGCAACATCAAGCTGACCCAAAAGGTGCAGAAGCTAGCTCAGGAGCAGGCCCTGGGTCGTGTAACAGTGTGGTGCCTCGAGCAGGTGTTAGTGCAGCAGTCATAACGGCGTCGTCGTCTGTGTCAGTAGTAGAGAGATGTAATCCGGCCGTTTATATGGCTGTAAATGTCACAGACTCAAAGGAGTCTGAATGCATGCTATATGATAAAACCATAAGTTTGCCATCCATTAATAAGTTCAAAACATAACAACATTGTTTTAAAACGTAAACTTCAAATTCAAGTTTTACAAATCGTACAAATTGCTTATGAGTTCATAAAAGACTCGTCAAAAGATATTGAATGACACCAAGGTTTGGAAGACGTGTCTCGTCCAGGAATAAGACACACTAACCAAACTCAAAGACCATGGATGACATCTTTATTCTTAACGCAGCATAAAAACTTCCAACGCCCGCCAGATCCACTTTACAAAATCCCTGAAATACATGTAGTTTGAAAAACATCAACAAAAGTTGAGCGAGTTCATGTGTTCGTTTGTGTGTATGTATAAACCTTTGAAAATGTTGTAAGTATGTATGTAAGTCCCTGGTATGTAGCAATAAGGAAAAAGAGATCACCACTGGGTTACAAAGCCAATGGTATGTGTGAAGTGATGCAGGAAGACTCAAACCTAGCAGATTTGTTACCGGGCTTCGGCTGTAAGACATAGTCACCACGTGGTCCACTCAGCGGACTCAAGGGTGGGGCTCGCTACACCCAAATAGATCTATCACTCATGCCCCTCGGTCCTATAACGAGGATTGATGGCCTTAAGTTTCCGCCTACCCACTCACATGATCTAAGTAGTAAACCCTCCTTAAGCTAATCATACCATGTATAAAGTGTCTATAATAATTGTAACATGTATTTAACCCCCGAAGTATAAAACTGAAAACAGTTAAGAGAAAAGGGGGACATGAACTCACAGTATTGCGTCTTCAGTATGTGTAACCCAAGTCTCCTCAGCCAACACGACTACCTACAGTGTACTAACGTCTATTAGACGAACGGGCCGTGCCTTTGCTTTGTATGAAGGTTTTTGAGTTACGTTTCTTGTGTTCCAAAATTAGTCCAAGTTATAATCATTAGTTAATGTTTGGATTAATTGCTAAACAGTATTTCATATTCCTACTTCTCAAGTATTTTAACTTCGTATTTTCCTTCCCAAGGATGGGGGTATCTCATACATGTATTTTCGTATTTGTGTTTGTATATCTTGCCAAGTACTGGTGTCGTATTTCGGTGTATTGTTCCAAGTAAAAATATGTTAATATATTCCCAATATATGTTTCCAAAACCATATATTTCAAGTCTCACTTAAATATATATAAACTTATTTTGTTCAATCATGTATTGTCCCAGAATATATATATATATTTTCTCAAAAATTATATATCTTCTAAATATACTAGGAAAATATATTTTTACCTCCCAAAAATAATATATTTTCTCGTTGTCAAAAATATGATATACTTGGTAATATTTACGAAATCGTATATTCACTTCTTTCATTCCCAAAATAATATTTATAAAAAATATAGTGTAATGGTATCTCCCGGAATATTTCATAAGTTACGTTTTCTTGTTCGGTTTCACAATATTACATGTGTAACTTAAATATTTTATTCCTTGCAATTTTGGTATTATTTTGGAGTTGTAATTTCCATGGTATTTTGTAAGTTATATTATTTTACCCTAAAATAATATAACTAGTTCACAAAATATACAAATAATCACACAAGTGTCTCAGTATAAAATATATATTCTAAATATATATCTACCCATTTTTATTTGCGAAAACCAACCTCCGATACTTTGTATTTCGTAACAAAATTTATGGCGAAGTTTATATTCGAAGCACAAGTTATAAAATATGATTGTAAACGCTTACTAGTAAAATATTTTCTAAGTGTTGAAATTTTAGAAAAAATTCGCCAGAGTTTCCTTTGTAAATGGAGGCGTCCATGCTTACTGTCGTATCATTTTCCTTTCAAAAATCAATTCAAACAATTTTCAATCAACAACATACAACCTTTATTTACCAAACTAGTCAAAGACAAGCATAAACTATAAACTTATGAACTTGAAAGTTTATAAAAGTATGTAGTAACTTACTAGCATACTTTGTAAGTCTTGTTACCTTTAAAAATGTGATTAGTTCCTTAAAGACTTTATTTTTAACGAGTTTGAATATTCACAACTTCTAGTCATATTTTCTAAGAACATTTCTTTGTGAAATTTTCTTATTACACAAGTGTTTCTACACTTGTTTATCCATTAAAAATGTGTTAGGTTTATGCAAGATCCAAGTTTTAACGAAACTCACACTTTTCACTTGGTTCTTTCGAAAAACCACTCATGGATCTTTAGATCTACAATATTAGAACTTACTTTGATCTTTATTTTTCAAGAAAACACCCATTTAATCAAGTTTATAGTTTATGTGTGGATGATTCCATCATCCACAACATTCTTACTTTCACATCTTGCTAGTTCATATTTTTAAACATGATCTAGCAAGTCCATATGATGAACCATATCATTTTTACTAGCAAATAACATTCAACAAACATAACAACACAAGAATAATATGATCTCTTCATCTTTTTAACACTACTTCATCATTTTGTTAGTTTATGTTCGAAGACTTTGTTTATGTTCTTAGTGTTTCTTAAGATTTCATCATTCTTTTAGCTATTAACCATCAAAAACATGAAGAGAATGAAGATCTAAGACACTTACCACTAGCACAAGGCTAGGGGAGTTCAAGAGTGTAAAAGTGGTGGATAAAAGAAGATGAAAGAGGTCCTTGTGCTTCCGAACACACCAAGCTTGCTTGTATGATCCCTAGCACCTTTGGATATCCTTAGATTGGAAGATGAAGCTTGAAGGATGGTGATGGTGGTGTGGTGGTTCTCGGCCGAACACACAAGGAAGAGGGAGAGAGTGTTGTTGTTTGATGAAGATGAAGATAAGAATGATCATGGACTAGTGGTTTATATAGAGATCTTCCAACATCTAGTTACCCATTAGACCATATGTCCCCTAAGTACCTTGCAATTATAATAAACAAATGAGGGAAAATCAAGGGTGGGTCTCCACCCTTGTAACCGGTTTCGAAGGGGGGGGGGGGGTATAGGGTTGGGTCTCAATGGATGGTTACTAATTTAGTTAGGATTCAATGATATAGTTGGTGTGTTAAGGTGTGTTATTAATTTTATAGTGTGTTAGGGTGTTCGGGGACCCTAACTAGCTCAGAAAAATAAAAATAATGTGTTTGGAAATATTTTTGTGTTTCGGGTAAAGTCCGGTTGTTCGGTTGGGTGTTGCCCGTTTAAGTGCTAAATTAATCCTTAAGGTGTCTTTTATAATACTTTTAGTGATACTTTTTATTCCCAACACTTTGGAAAGTATCTAGGACTATTTTGCCAAGTTTTTGCACTTTACTAGCATTATTAAATGCTGAATTTTGTGTATTAAGTGCAGAATTATGCATTTAGAGTGTGTTTTAGGCACTTCTCGGCACTATAACTATCACCTAGTGACGCAGTTTTATGGTCCTCACTTCCCTACACTTCCTACTAGTGTAGTACCCTGTCTCTGGCTCATACTGGCCTCAAAACATTGTCTGTCTAGGTGCTGGCATTGTCAACATGTTTTCTGGGTTATCCGCTCACTGTGCTAACTGTGCTTTGTGCATTAAGTTTGTCACTAAAGTTTGTGTGTAATAATTGGAGTGACAGTATGAATGTGATGCATGTGTATGTATGTATCAGAAATCAGAAAGCAGTTTAATCAACAGTTGTAATTAAGCACAGTCATTAAGCATAAGTCAGTATTAATTAAACGTACGGATGCATGCAAATTCGACAGTTGTCACATGACTACCCAAAAATGTTGATTGATTTAATCCACACTTTATGCTCCTTAATAGTGAACCCATTCGATTAATTGACTCTTTATCTTATTAAAACGTTTCTTTTTAAATAATTTTTATTTAAACTAACTATTGAAGATTTTCCAATTTTTTATGAACATTACCCTAACTCTGTTTATGATGCAATGATGTGATTTTTTTTTTATAGAAAGTGGTATGATCAGTAATAAGAGGTATATTTAGTAGCAACAGTCCATGGTTTTATAGCCTAATGACATCTTGAGGGTGTGATAAGACTTTAGGACCAATAGGTCTTGTGTTCGATTCCCACGATGGTGTTTTTCTCATATTATTGGGTTTCCTCCTGAATTGGTGAATATGCATTATGCAGTGGCGGATATAGAAAATCTTCGTAGCGGTAACGTTTTATAAAAAAACGGTAATGAAATAGAAAAAATGTCAAAAAAGGTCAATTTTTTTCAAAATTTATACTACCGCCAGGGCGCCAAACGGTAGCGGAGGCTACCCCTTCCCCTAAGGTAGGTCCGCCCCTTGCATTATGCCTGATGGAAATAGATATAATCAGGTGGTTTCGCTGATGACACGATAATACTCCAGTAATCTATGAGTAATCCAAATTTGCTAGTAAAAGAAAAGTAGCAACAATCTGCATTCAACAATAATATTCAAATATATTGTTGCAGTCGAACCTATAAATAAATTTCAACAAACAAACACTGATTTGTCTGATCTCATTTTTCGTCGACAAAACCCTAAACATAACCAGATCAGGAACTACATAAAAAAGAAAAAGCAAAATCATCAACACTTGATCTTTGAATAAATTGTTGAAAGATGTCATGTATCCTGTTAATAATCGCAATCTGTATCGTCCCCTTGATCTCCTGCCATGAATTTGAGGCAAACGGGAAGGTGTTGGAGCTTGATGAATCCAATTTCGATGCCGCAATTTCTTCGTTTGATTACATCTTTGTTGATTTTTATGCACCCTGGTGTGGCCACTGCAAGCGTCTTTCTCCGGAGGTTGGTTTTAGATCTATCTATGTGTCTTATTTCTGTTACTTTGTTTGTTTTTTGATTTTTGGGGTATATGGAATTTGGTAGTTAATTACTGATGTTATGAAGGGTGTTCTTCAGGTTGTAAAAGATTAAAACTTTAGCAGAGGTGAAAACTTGATTAAAACTTGAAAGTCGTATGAAATTCGATTACGAAACTTGATTGCAAGGTTGGAACTTTGGGTCTGATACTCCGATCATCGATGTAGTTGTATGAGTTGTTGGTGTATATAAATATAATATAATATAAGGCTGGAGGGTGTGGGGGTCGTCCCCAGCCCGTCCAGCTTCTTCGCCGCCCGCCTCCCATTTCCCCCCACCCTTCCTGAACGTCGGCCTGCGGATGATTGAGACAGTAGCAAAAGGACAAAAGTTGTTCCATCTTCCTCTCACACACACCTATACATACAACCTATACATATATATTTTACGCCCATCCCCCATTTCCTTACCTCCATCCTCTTTGCCCCATCCTCACACCCGATCTATGTGGCACTTACATGGCGGATCGTCCTCCAAGGATGGGCCAGCACCATACCGCATAGCCTAATATATGATCAACTAAATTGCTTAGAAAACACAAAAATTCTTATTGGTAAACACAAAATAAAACCTATAAAACAAAAGTCTAAGAGGTGCACTATCAAGTATTTCCAGGTATGATTCATTGCGATTTGAATACGAGCTTGAAAGTTGTTCGGGTTTTTCGGGTTAACCCGAATCACCAAAACTATAACCATTAACCAAACCATTTCAGGTCAATCGGGTTCGGGTAATTCGGGTATGATAGTTTCTCGGGTTGGGTGGCATCGGGTGGGTTTCGGGTTTTGGATTAAATGAACACCCCTAGTTATGACTTATGAATAGGGATTGTTTTAGATTTTTATATATATTAACAGTGGCAATTAGTGTGATTGCTGGCTTGCATACCAACCAATATTGTCATAGATTTGTTTTTGGTTGCCCCGTGGAATATACCATTCGGTTAAGGGTTTATGCACAAAGAAAAAAAATCATCATAGTCCCATGGGAAACCACAATGTTCGAAGGTTCACATGGGTTATTGAGGGACTTTAAATTTGTTGAACATAGACACCGTTTTGGTACCAAACTTTACAAATTCGCAATCTGTGTGGGGACCCGTTATTAATGGAAGCAATTGGCAATTTGGACCCATTTAGTGGCGGATGTAGCATATTAAGAGGGGTAGCGCCCCTCCGCTACCCCTCAACTTTCTTGGTGAATTACTTTTTAGTGCAATTTTTTTTTTGTTTTCTTAGTTTTATGTATCGGTTAGTCCTGAACAAATTTTTTTAGCCCGCTCACTACCCTTCAACTTTTCTTCTAGATCCGTCACTGGACCCATTTACTTTCGATTGTGCAATTCTGGACTTCTGGTTGTCTTTCATCTTTAATAGGTTGAACATATTAATCCGAAACCAAAAGCTTATGATGAAATGGGTCTGATAGGTCGAAAGTTGCCCCAAGTGTATTTTGATGCACAAAACCTCCTTAATCATTAATTTGGAAGAGGGAGATAATTTTTGAAATCATACAAATTTATAATTAAAAGACTAGTTACTTGAAAACAAAAAGTGTAACTCATACCCAACATTATCTGTTTTGACCTGAACCTAACCTACCTACCTACCATTATAGCGACACCTACTTTAAACACATATACGCATCATAATGAGTATCTAAATGTTAAATGTACATATATTACCCTGGCAACATGGTCTAACCACACCCAAAGACAATCCGACAAAGTACTAAAGATTAAGGGCGTAATGCATGCGAAAATGATGGATGCTACAGGATCCTGTGAATCATGCTTATTTCAAAATATGATTTTTTTTTCTTTTGAAGAAAATGAGATTCTGCAGAACACTGTCTGCTGTTGCTGTTGCGTACCCGTAATTTCTTATCCTTATATACAGGGACTACATATATGTGCCTGTTAGATTCTTATAAACGATCCATTTTCTAGTTAAAATGGCTACTATGTATGTACAACAGTATGCAACCATCATCATCATCATCATCATCATCATCATCGTACTCAGTATATCCCACCAATAGCAAAAGCTAAGGTAGGGTCTGAGGAGGGTGGGATGTAGACAGCCTTACCTCTACCCCGTAGGAATAGAGAGGCTGCAAATCCCACCCAATAAATCCCACCCAACAGTATGCAACCATCATCATACTCAGTAAATCCCACCCAATAGCAAAGATAAGATAGGGTCTGAGGAGGGTAAGATGTAGACAACCTTACCTCTACCCTGTAGGAATAGAGAGGCTGCTCCCGGTGAGAACCCCGGCTTGATGGTAGTTTTGTATCAAACCTTGGACATAAGGCACATAACACTCGGCAATTAAGACAAAGGCCAATTAGTGCATGTACTCCCTTGTCTTTCGGCTATCAACGCCACCACATGATGCATGATTAACCATCCCCCTCTTTTAACATATTTTCTCGAATTAGTAAAATAACGTTAAAATTAGTGCACTTGTAATTTGTGTTCTGTATACCATGTTATGAAACCTGATAAACAGTTAAATGTTTCATTCAGTTGGATAAAGCAGCTCCTATTCTTTCTGGATTGAAGACACCTGTTGTGGTTGCAAAAATAGATGCTGACAAGTATTCCCGCATTGCAAAAAAATATGACCTCGAGTATGTTACATGCCTTTGTTCCATTTTCAACTCATCTTACAACAACATATATTCAATTGGAGTTGATTTTTCACTTTAAAGCTTTTACCCGGTCTGGAAACCGTATTAGATGTGACTCTTTCAATAAATGGGTCAGTTAATGTTATTTTATTACAGGCAATATAAAAAAAACAAAGCCAAAACGGTAACAGGAGTCAAAAGGATCTAGATTATCACTTCTAATCATATATAAAGTACTTTTTGAGTCCCTGTGGTTTGTGCATTTTAACTATTTGAATCCAAAAACCAAACTTGTCTTGATTTGAGTCCTTGTGGTTTGTATTTTTAACCCTTTGAATCCAAAACGCAAACCTCATCCAAATCATGGACTAAAAGTGTTGGATTCAAAAGGTTAAAAATACAAACCACGGGGACTCAAAGGGTTGGATGAGGTTTCATTTTGGATTCAAAGGGTTAAAAATACAAACCACAGGGACTCAAATCAAGACAAGTTTGGTTTTTGGATTCAGATAGTTAAAATGCACAACCCACAGGGACTCAAAAAGGACTTTACTCATAAATCAAACTTTTAGACAAAAATAATTTTGTGTCAACCCTACTTGTTTCGACCTGGATCCTGAGATTACCTAGTTTGACCCGTTAATCAGCCCGCGTGACCTGTTCACCATCTCTAATCAATGTGGTTTGTTTTTATACGAATTTCTACATTGTGACTTTTGAAATCTGTAGAAGATATTTTCTCTAAAGAGTAAAGTACACAAATGGTCCCTGTGGTTTACCAAGATTTTGGATTTGGTCCCTAATTTCTTAAAAGTACACGTATGGTCCCATTGGTTTGCACTTTGTAACACATTTAGCAGGTCTAATTAGGGACTAAATGCGTTACAAAGTGCAAACCACAGGGACCATCTATGTACTTTTAGGCAAATTGGGGACTAAATGTGTTACAAAGTGCAAACAAAAGGGACCATCCGTGTAGTTGTGGAAAGCTAGGGACCAAATCCAAAATTTTGGTAAACCACAATGGACCATCCGTGTAATTAACTCTTCTCTAAAACATGTATCTATTATGAAATAGTGGGTTCCCCACCTTGAAGATTTTCGTGCATGGAGTTCCCACCGATTATAACGGGCCAAGAAAATCAGACAAACTAGTTCGGTACCTACGGAAGTTTGTTGCTCCCGATGTTACCGTTCTCGAGTCCGACTCTGCTATTACCGAATTTGTTGAAGCAGCCGGGACATCCTTTCCTATATTCATAGGCATTGGATTGGATGAGTTAGCATTATTAAATTTGGCGAAAAAATTAAAGAAAAATGCATGGTTTTGCGTGGCAAAAGATTTCTCAGAAAAGACTATGGCGTTATATGGACTCAATAAGACACCTGCTTTGGTGGCTCTTCATCCAAATTTCGATGACCAGAGTATCTTTTATGGTCCTTTTGAAGGTTAGTTGACTTTGTTATTTCATGGCATGTTTCATCAATATCATCACCTTCTACACTTTGTTCGGTGTCGTATGCAGTTGCAAGTTTTATAAAAAAAACATAGATGTGGCGAAATGGACATTAATCAAAGAGTAAAATGCCATCTTCGTCCCTGAGGTTTGACCAGTTTTGCGACTTTCATCAAAGCTTTGTTTATTCGCATATGGATCCAAAAGGTTTGAAATCTTGCCATTTTCATCCGACTCGTTAACTCCATCCATTTTTCTCCGTTAAGTCAGGAATATTACCGTCTTTTTAGAAAATTTTAATTAAAATAAAAACACTATCAGAAATAAAGTCAACAGAGGTGGATCTTTATTTCTTAAAGTGTTTTTAGTTTAATAAAGAAACGTCTAAAAAACCGGTAATACCCCTGACTTATAAAAAGAAAACTGGATGGGAGTTAACGAGTCGGTTGAAAATGGCAAGATTTCAAACGTTTTGGATCCAAATGCGGAAAAACAAACCTTTGGACGAAAGTCGCAAAACTAGCCAAACCTCAGGGACGAAAATGGCATTTTACTCTTGATCAAATATTGTTCTGATGTTTGTTTTTCTTCTCTTATGAATACATAGATAAGTCTGTGGAAGAGTTTGTTCGGCAAAATCTGTTGCCATTGACCCTACCGATCACCGGAGAGAGTCTAAAGCTATTGAAAGACGATAAAAGGAAAATTGTGTTGACGATTGTGGAGGATGAGACACACTATGAATCAAAGGAGTTTTTTAAGTTATTAAGGACTGCTGCATCTGCCAACCGTGAGTTTGTATTTGCTTATGTGGGTTTTAACCAGTGGCAAGATTTTGCTGAGGCTTTTGAAGTTAGTAGGAAAACTCCGTTGCCAAAGATGGTTGTTTGGGACGGAGATGAAGTTTTTTACTCAGTAAGTATCTTTTCATTTGCACTCAAGGTGGCAAAATGGTATGGTAGAATGGTAGGGTAACAGGTCAACATGGGTTGAGGATGAGACGGTCAACTCTTTTAGTCAAATTGAGTTGGGTTGGGTTGACCTGCATATTTCTTTGCTCATTTTATATAATTAATTCTTTTAATATCATTTCAAAAACTAAAGTGTTACAAAAAGAATAATCTACAAGTTTGAATTAAACGATGTAGGGGATTGTGTGTGTATTATAAATATATATTATTGAAAACTAGGGCTGTAAACGAACCGAACGAACTCGAACGAGACCTTGTTCGTGTTCGTTCGTTAAGGAATTAAATGTGTTCACGAACGGTTCATGAACACTTACCGAACGAGATTTTATGTTCGTGTTCGTTCATTAAGGAAATGAGCGTGTTCACGAACGGTTCACGAACACAAGCGAACACAAATAAATTTGGCGAACGTGATGAAGGATAAAGGTGGATGGCCCAGAGAGTAGCACTAGAACTTGAATCCCTTATTGTGGAACGGGGGTAGATCATATTCGTCGATGTAAATAATGAGAAAAGAAAGGGAAATGGTGCATAAACAAGGTGGAAGAGTGTTTCCTAATTTAATTGTTAGGGTAATGATATAAATAAAAGTTTAATAGTATAAAAAAGTATAGATGAAATATATGAAAGTATAAAAATCTTTAATTAAAACACGAACATACGAACATAAACGAACCCAGATGAACGAATGTTCACGAACACCTTACCGAACGTTCACGAACACAAATGAACGAACGAGACCTTTGTTCATGTTCGTTCATTTAACTAATCGAACGGAATTTCTTGTTCATGTTCGTTCGTTTAATAACATAAACAAACTTCCCGCCGAACGGTTCACGAACTGTTCGCTGAACGTTCGGTTCCTTTACAGCCCTATTGAAAACTCTTTTAAAGTGTGTGACCTTTCTGACCCATTATGTTTATATTAGGCAAAGAGAATTATTTGACCCACTTGGGATAACATATAAGTCAAAAATAGGTTTGGTTTGAAGCATGCCATTTTCTAGTATGATCTGGGTTGACCCGCAAATACCTTTTTGTTTGTTTGTTTGTTTTTTTTTTTTTCTAAAAATCGGCAAATAATTAATGTGTTAAGCATGTTTACAAAAAACTAATATTACAATAGTAATTTAAATCCATAAATTCAAGTTGATGTAGTCTATCATGATTGAATATGGAATATATAGATGTGCCAATTTCAGCCCAGTCACTTATGAGTCGATTTGAGTTGTGTATTCTCTTTGAACACGTAACTGGGTCGGATAAAACAGTTAGCTAAAAGGAACGTGTTGATACCCTAAAGTCTATATCCATTGTATGCAACCCCCAAATCATCTGATTTCGAAGATCTACATTATTGTGATAATATTGTTTTTGTAATGGGCAAAAATGTGTTTGTGGGTCAACCCGACAATGCTTGTTTTGAACTGTATAAAAAATGAGTCGTTGCATGTTTTCAACCCGATCCTATTGGTTAGCAGGGTATTGATGGGGTCTTGTGAGTTTTCCGGTACCAGGTTTTCACTGTTACCAAAAAGAAAATGATTAGGTGTACCAAGTACTGAGTTTTTCCCTGTGTTGAATGCTAATCAGGTTAACGGGTCAGAGAGCATTCACAGCAAAGATCAAGAATCCCAAATCACACTGTTCCTTGAAAGATTTAGAGAGGGAAAAGTGACGGAAAAGACAGTTGGGCCTTCCTTTTTGGGGTATCTTATGTCACTTCTTGGCATGAGAATGGTCTACATTATCGTGTTTTTGCTTGCTGTCGTGTTTCTTATTGTAAGCATGGGAAAAGAAGAACCATCGGCGGGTGATCCTCGGGACCCTTTTCATTATCCTGCAAGTGGTTCAACTTCTGTTGCAGAATCGGATAACCGAACGTCTAATGACAAGGAAGATTAGAAAGCCGGTTTTATAGGAACACACGTCGATATGGATCGTTTCACAAACTGTTTCTCCGTTATGTTTTTGTTCATTATCTTTCCCGATTTGTTTGTAATCACTTCTAGATTTTTGTTGCTACAATCTTTTAAATTATGAAAAATAGAAGCAATTTTCCAAGTTCAGATCAGAGCCATAACACGTAGAGGTGCACAAAACGGTTTTTTTTAGACCCAGTTTGGCCGGGTTTTGGCTGGTTCGGGTATGGGTTTTGACCGGGTAGAGGTGGAATCAGTTCCAGTGGTTCCTTAATGTGAAGCTATTAGAAGCCAGCTATGGAGCACTGAAGGCTTAAAGAAAGTGGCTATAAAAGTTACCTAAATAAAAGTTTATGTTTTCAGCAACTAGTGTTTATCTCTATAAAGATATTATGAATGAAACATGGGTTTTCATCCCATTTAATTAGAGAGAAATGCTTGGATAGTCCCTGTGGTTTCCCTATTTTTCACCTTTAGTCCCTAACTTTCTAAAATTACAGCTATAGTCCCCAACTTTTGCAATTTTCTTTCCCGGATAGTCCCTAGCGTTGATGGAGGTTAGTTTGTCCAGTTAAGTGAGTATGAAATGACTAAAATGTCCTTAATAATAAATAAATAATTCAGATGGGGGCCACATTTTATATTAAAAACCTAAAAGCTTATCTTCTCCATAACCTAATCTCCACCCCTTTAACCCCTGCCTACACCCTCCACCACCTCCACTGCCTCCACCGCCTCCAATAATCTCCTCCACCTTCGACCGCCCACCGCATCCCACCACGAACCACCACCACCCGAACACCTTGCTCCACCATCAACGACCAACAACCACCACTGAACCACTGGAAAAACCGACCACCCTCCATCGCTTCTTTCACGCTTTTGATTTCGATTTGTAGCGGCTGTTTGAATCCGATGAAGATTCAGATCTGGAACTGGATACGGAGGCGGACGACGGTGGAGAGGAAGACGGTGGTGACGTCAGACGTCGGTGCCGGAGCAGGAGCAAAAGCGTCAACGGCTGAGACGGAGACGGCGGCGAAGGCAGGGGCGTAGCATTTAAGGGGTCGGGAGGGGCGCCTGACCCCCCGAACTTTTTTGCTCAGTAGTGTTGTACATGTAGTTTTCGTATAATTTTTTTTGGGTATATACGTTTTCAACCCCCCGGTTCTATATAAATTTTTGGGTATATACGTTATCGACCCCCCCCCCCCCCCCAACGAAAACTTCAAGCTTCGCCACTGGGCGAAGGACGTCATCATCACCAGCATTACGACGAAAAGGTTGAGCATCTTCATTGCCTCCATGAAAGAGTTTTGTGATATGAATCCATAGATAATGAAATTGCAAGAGAGTGGGCAATAAAGCAATCGAAAGTGGGGGCTTCATAGAGAAGAAGGGTTGCCTGCCCGCTGCCTGTTTATGAAATTGGTTTGAGGTCTTTTTTAGGAATTCCGGTGAGTGGTGGTGGTGGTGTGGATTGGAGTGGTGAAGATGAGGTGGGTGGTGGGTCCCACATAAATTGTAAAATAATAATTATATTTCTTTTAAGTTTTTAGCTATTAATTTGATAGTAGGGTGTTTTTGTCATTTTACACGCACCTAACATCAAAAACTAACCCAGTTACGCGTCAGGGACTATCCGGGAACGAAATTGAAAAAGTTGGGGACTATAGGTGTAATTTTAAAAAGTTAGGGACTAAAGGTGAAAAATGGGCAAACCACAGGGACTATCCGAGCACTTTTCTCTATTTAATTATTATCAAAGTTTGGGGTTTTGAAACACTGAAATTTATTTCCTAACTACGATCCTGATGTCTCATTTCCGCTGCCAAATTAATAAACACCAATACCACCGGCTGCTGTCTCGTGGCTGCCGCTCCCGGGGGTAGGGGTCGGGGGTTACGACAGAAGGTGGTATCAGAGCCACTGGTTTAAGCCATTTAGGTGTTCTTTTAATACCTAAATTTTACCAATTGTGTTAGGAAATAACTTATGTGTTATTCTGTGTAAAAATATGTATTATTATTTTATTATTATTTTGACAATTTTCTAGTTATAAACAAAATGGTGTGGTTGTAAAAAGCCATTTGCCACCTATTTTCAACCGAAATGCCATTTGGCCCATTTGTTGTAGTTTGAGGTTTGCAAATTTGTGACTATGGTGATTTCGGTTGCAAGTTGATTGCTAAATTTGAGTTTTGTTTGCAAAGATTTGTCCCATATACCTAGTAATGTATTGGAATCATCATTTGTTCATACCATTAAATTTAAGAAAAAAAAAGGTGAAAGAATGTGATGATGTTTGATACCATTAATTGAAGTGAAATTTACCTAATTTGTTATGTTGACCAGATTGTTCTTATCCAATATATTCACGGAAGTTTAGTCGTCGTTGAAAAAGCGCATGTTATGCCTAGCCAACATCCAAAAGTGGGGGCTTGCGCTTTCGCCTAAAGCGAAGGCTAAGCTGCAAAAACCGCAGGCTAAGCCTTAGCTGGCGACCAAAAGTGTACGACAAATCTTACCTGATGAAGCTGATGTGGCAACTTTTGATAAGCTAAAATTCAATATCTATTTAAAAAAAAAAAGTTTGGCATGCATGCCCAATTGATGCCCATCAGAGTAATAAGGTTCCTAGCTAGCTCTTATCTCTACCGAATTTCTTAGACTACTAATTCATATATACGGAAATTGTCTTGGTATAAATGGAACAGTGGGACAACATACAAACATCTGATAAGGGAGTTGAACCTATCGGAATCATGCACCAATTCTTGTACAAAATGGCAAGGGCGATTGATTTTTTTATTTATTTTCCATTTATCCTGATGTAGGTTATCCTTTTATGAGATTGTTATAGATTATGTTCCTAGGTTTAGGTTTATAATCTCGTGTATTAATAATATAATATTATATACCTAATAATAAAAAAATGTTTTAATTTTTTTTTTGTGTATTGTACGTGTATTACCACTAGTACGTGTATTATGGTCTAGGAAACTTCCGACTAAGTTCCGACAAAAAGAATAATTGGACATCTGGACGCAAATAATTAGAGGAGGAACATATTTTCACTTTTGGAATCAGCCATATACGGAACAAAGGATAGCTTGGACGAGATCTATTGGAGGATTTTTAGACCATTATTGGCGTGGAATCAGCCATATACCGAAAAAGATTTTGATTGGTTGACTAGAATGGTGGTTGAATGGTTGGAGTGTATCAAAGTGATGGCACTTAAAACAGGACCGGTAATCGTTTTTGGATGTTGTATCTCATATCCATTTTACCCGGCATCGTTTGATCACTTTTGTACTAGTGGTAATACACGTACAATACACAAAAAAAAAAAAAAAAAAAAATTAAAACATTTTTTATTATTAGGTATATAATATTATATTTATTAATACACGAGATTATAAACCTAAACCTAGGAACATAATCTATAACAATCTCATAAAAGGATAACCTACATTAGGATAAATGGAAAATAAATAAAAAAATCATATCGTCCTTGCCATTTTGTAAAAGAATTGGTGCATGATTTCGATAGGTTCAACTCACTTATCAGATGTTTGTGTGTTGTCCCACTGTTCCATTTATACCAAGACAGTTTCCTTATATATGAACTTGTCGTTTACCTGCGCGATGCGGCGGAAAACATATCACTTAGGTGGGTGAGTTTAGGGCTATGTACAGGGCGGTTCGGTTTTGAGCCATAACCAAAACCAAATTCACGATGCAAAGGAAAACACAACACTTGTTAGTAATTCTAAGGATGTGCATGAGAAGGTTCAGTTCAATTGGGTCATAACTAATCAAACCAATCCGCCTTGGATTGTTTTTAAAAGGATGTAAACAAACCGAACTGCGCTAAGCCAACAAAAGCACAACCATAAGCTCAAAACTAATCAAGCCAATCCGCCTTGGATTGTTTTTCCTAACAAGCTATGATGAAAATATCAAACCTTATGATAAAAATATTTTATTCGAACCATACAAACGGGCATGAATTTCTACAAAGCCAATGAACATCAAATAAGACTACAAAACATAATCAATTGTATATTTGAACTCAACACGAAATGAAAAAAAAAGAGCCTTTTAAGGAAGTTAACACCCTTTCATGACCATAAAGCCTTCTTTCTCTTTGCGTAATGAGTCGGCAAAAACATCAGCTCTTAACAGCACAGACGGAGCATAGTACAGTACCCTAATAACAGAAACAAGTAAACTTAGCATTTACAACAGCCTAGCTTTTCATCACCGTTTGAATTCAGGGAGAAAGTTGTTCATCATACTATGATAATCACGTATTAACCGCTCACTCGCTCTACAGGACACCAAGCTGAGCGAGAAACGCCGCACAGAGATCCAAAAACAAAAACTGTGGTCCTTGAAACCTCTGTAGATCCAGCAGATACTTGTCCTCGCGGGTTTTGTAAAGCTGCAACCAAATGTTTCAGTCATATTAGATTAGACAAACTGCATTCACAGGGCGTTTATGATTCAAGATGCGCAAAAATTGGTGTTTACCTGGACTTCAAATTTGACCACATTGGGAGTGGTCAAAGCACGGTCGGTCTCTACAATAATCAACTTTAAGAACTTTGGTCCTTATCTCACGGGGATGTGCTCTAGACTGTCAAAAGTCAAACCACGCAAAAATAATAACTTTAAGTGTAGCCGAAAACATCATTACTTGTTTATCATGAGGAGTAATCTTGAAAATTTCTTGCACGTCTCTCCTCATGTCTATGGATCATACATAAATATAAACAAAAAAATAAATCAATGAACAGTCTCTAGAACCCGTAAACGCCATAATTCACATCTAAAGACATGAAAGCATACCAAGTGACTCAAGCATCTTGTCACACTCATCTAGTATGAAATGCCACACCATATATAAATAAAAGGTCAGTAACTTATCTAACCAGAATAACGATGCCATGTGTGCAATCTAAATATTGTAGATAAAATACATGCCTGATAAGCTAACTCTCTTGTGTGACATAAGACAAGAGCAGCTACTTGACCAGCAAAGGGCTCAATTTGCAGCGGTGTTAACAAGACAAAAACAGCAGTTTTGCCCATACCAGACTTTGCTTGGCAGATAACATCCATTCCCAGAATAGCTTGTGGTATGCACTCGTGTTGCACTGGTGAAGAACCAAACAAATTGAGCTAAGCAATCCTCAGTTTTAAAAAAAAATATACCAAATTTGAGCACCTCTCCATATGATATGGGTAATGGGTGATATTTACCTGCAACAAAATACTAAAACTATTAAAAGAGAGTACTGGACTGCTGTTGAAGAATAGTAGCATGTTATTAGACTAATAATCAGCCCTAACAATCAGCTGAGACTTATGATAATTAGAATAATGTTAGCCAAGATTTATGCTTAGCTTTAGAATAGAGATTTCCATATTTACCTTTTCCATATTTACGTGTAATCATCTCTATTTATATTCCTTATGTATTCTGCTAATTAATATCAATAAAACACAGAAATCTTTATATTTAATATGGTATCAAGAGCCTGTCTCTAACCCTAGCTGCTGCCTCTTTTTTTTTTCCTGGCCACCGCCGGACAGCAGCTGTACAACCGTGAGTAATATCTCCGGCCATTTACTCAACAAACTCTCTCTTTGAACAGCAGCGACACCCATTCCAGTCTTCATTATGGCCACCCTTGCCCTCTTTACCACCCAAGAAAAGACCATTCACAACTCTCACAAGTTCGCCTTTACCCTCTCACCCTCAAATTATGGCTATTGGAAAGCAATGGTTGAACCATTCCTTGTCTCCAATTCCCTGTTTGGTTACATCGATGGTTCCATACCCTGCCCATCACCCAAAGTTTCCGCTGATGCGGCTGCCGCTGATAACCCGAACTACACCCGGTGGATTGCAAACGACGCCCATGTCCGCATGCTTATCATCTCAACCGTGTCTGAAGCCTCCTTCCAACATGTCCAGGGCACTACTTCTAGAGACGTTTGGCTGTCTCTGGAACGCGCCTACGCGCCTCAAACCGCCTCACATGAGTATACCTTGAAGACCCGACTCATGAAAATAGCCATGAAAGGCGATGAGAAAGCTGTTGACTATTTAACTCGTACTCAAGAATATGCAACAGCCTTGGCTAACATCGGGGAGCCCCAGAAAGACAAAGATGTGGTGATGCTTACTATTGCGAGTCTTCGGGAGGAGTACAATAGCTTAAAAGGTAATATGCTGGCTCGTAATCCACCTGTTCAGTTTAACGAATTATATGGTTTATTGCAGTGGCGGATCTAGAAAATCCGCCAAGCCGTAACGTTTTATAAATAAGCGGTAACGAAATCGAAAAAACGTCAAATTTTTCCAAAATTTACACTAATTTTACACTACCGCCGGAGCGCCAAGCCGTAGCGAAGGTTGCCCCTACTTAAACTGTATGTCCGCCACTGGTTTATTGACTGACCATGATTACTAAAAACCAAGAACCACAACCCTCCCTAATACCACAGGCTTACAACAGCACCACAAAACAACCTCCCACCATTAACAACATCCAATCTCAACTCCAAAATCTTCAACTGCTTGCTGCTCAACTTGGCTATCAACTATAGCCTGCTCCTAACACCAACCAGCCGTCCCCAGCCTTCAGCCACAACCCCAAGCTTACTTTGCCCCACGGTCTTACAACAACAACCGTGGCAATCGACGTGGTACTTGTCGTGGCAACTCACGTGCAAATTCAAATCGGGGCCGTGACAATTCTGGTAACAATAGACAATTTTCTTGGGCTGCTACACAAAACACTTTTTTTGGCCATTGTAACAGGTGCGGGATCGGTCACTTACCAACTCAATTCCCCAATCAGGCTGGTCCCTCTAGGCAGCCTTCTCAGGCCAACTTTGCTGCCTTTTCGGATACCAGCTCACAATATGATGTCATCTGGAAGCCCGACACTGGAGCCAATGATCATGCCTCCCCGGATTTAGCAAGTCTTGACAACTCTGAAGCTTATCAAGGTAATGATTCTCTCCATGTTGGCGACGGTACACCCCTTCCCATCTTTCATATTGGTTCTTCAAAAATTTACACCCCACACAAAACCTTTAATATCTCTAATATTCTTCATGTTCCTGCCCTAAAACAAAATCTCCTTTCCGTTCAAAAATTTTGCTCAGATAATGATGTTTTCTTTGAGTTTCATGCTTCTTTTTTTGTTGTGAAGGACGAGTCTACACGCACTATCCTTCTAACGGGACCAAGTGGGGGTATTGGATTTTAATAATCCCAACTTTCACCAATTGGCCGGTAATAATCCCAACTTCAAAAATAGCCTACAACACTCCCAACTTGTAACATTTTGGCCAGCAATGATCCTTGTCTAACTGGGTTATAACCCAGTTAGTTTTGAGAAGCGGAGAAGATTACAGGAGGTCGGAGATGATTGGTGGTGGTCTCGTTTGGTGGTTTCAGGGGTAAAACGGGTCGCCGGAATAAGTTGCAGGTCACCAGAGTTGGGTTTTTTGAACTTCTGAGCAGCGGAGAAGATTACAGGAGGTCGGAGATGATTGGTGGTGGTCTCGTTTGGTGGTTTCAGGGGTAAAACGGGTCGTCGGAATAAGTTGCAGGTCACCGGAGGTGGTGATGGTGCCACGTCAGCAGCCTAGTCAGCAAAAAACTAACTGGGTTATAACCCAGTTAGACAAGGATCATTGCTGGCCAAAATGTTACAAGTTGGGAGTGTTGTAGGCTATTTTTGAAGTTGGGATTATTACCGGCCAATTGGTGAAAGTTGGGATTATTAAAATCCAATACCCCGACCAAGTGAGCAAGGCCTTTATTCCATCCGCCTTCCTACATTCAAGTCTCTTCCTAAAGTCGCCTTCACAGCAACAAAAGAGTCCTCCACCATTTGGCACCATCGTCTTGGACACCCGCATCTTCGTGTTTTTCAATCACTTATTTCTAGTTGTTCTTTACCTGTTTCCACCAAATTATCATCTTGCTTATGTACTTCATGTCAGTTGGGAAAATCATCCAAACTGTCTTTAAAACTTTCTACTTTTCGAAGCAATAATATATTGTATTTAGTTTATTGTGATGTTTGGGGTCCCTCACCCACTTTGTCTCTTGATGGTTATCGTTTTTTTCCTTTTATGTGTTGAACATCATTCTCGCTATATGTGGTTTTATCCATTAGCACACAAGTCTGATGTTTACACAACTTTTAAACAGTTTTTATACATGGTCGAACGTCAATTTAATACTAAACTAAAAAGTGTGCAAACTGATTGGGGTGGTGAATTTCGGAATCTAACTCCATTTTTTAACTCGCTTGGCATCATTCATCGTCGTTCATGCCCTCACACAAGCGAGCAAAACGGAATTGTTGAACGTCGTCATCGTCATGTTGTGGAAACTGGGCTTGCACTGCTAGCCCACTCCAATCTTCCACTACGATTTTGGTGGTTTGCTTTTGACACTGCTACCTATCTCATAAACCGCCTACCTTCTCGGGTGTCCTCTAACATGTCTCCCTATCAACATGTTTTCAAACATAAACCTGATTACTCCTTCCTTCGGGTTTTTTGTTGCCAATGTTTTCCATATCTTCGTCCTTACAATCGTCACAAAATTGACTTCCGCTCCGCTCCACTGCATGCATCTTTCTTGGCTATAGCCCAGACCATCATGGTTACCGGTGTTTTGACCCGGTCTCCGAACGTGTCTATGTCGCACGTCATGTTCATTTTAATGAACATATTCTTCCATCTCGCACACCACCTGTCACACCCCGATATTTCCACGTATTACCGGTGGGCCCGGTGGGGAGTATCGTGACGTAGTTGATATCATCATTGTCAATTAATCACAGTTTAACGCACAGC
The DNA here is from genome assembly GCA_030545235.1 of Helianthus tuberosus. Classification (NCBI taxonomy): domain Eukaryota; kingdom Viridiplantae; phylum Streptophyta; class Magnoliopsida; order Asterales; family Asteraceae; genus Helianthus; species Helianthus tuberosus. The sequence goes on along the minus strand of CM060371.1, from coordinate 153,972,896 downwards.
GGAAGTCTAAAATAATATTACGAACCGAATTTGAAAGTATAATAAAATATTACACAACGGTTGTAAAATGGATCCACAGACGGATCTAAAACAGAAAGAAAAATATTGTTCAATAGATTTAAAGTATTAAAAGCTTGCAAGACTCTTTATTTAATACTCGGAGTTTCCAGCCCATTTCGCTTAGTACCTGCACTTAACCTTTTTGAAAAATACGTCAGTTTACACTGGTAAATACAATTAACTGACTCTTTTGAAAAGTATTTATAAAATTGGTTTGGATGCACAAGGCATAAAATCTTTTATAACTTGGGACAATTATTTAAAAATAATCTTGTATACAAATTTATATGTTTGTCGTCCGTTCAGGGCTCGGTTAGAAGAGCCGAGACAAGATTAATAGACACGCCACAAGTACAGGCCCACAAGAGAGTGAGATACCGTTTATACGTATGCAACTGTCAGGTGTATGCCTACACCCCGTGCTTAAGCCGTGGCCATTTCTAATGAATGAGCTGAGGATATCCAGGACATGGTCATTAACCCCCCAAAGGCATTGCATCAAACAAGAAAGATTAAAACGGGTTATGCAATTTATCAATCACATTCCGATTAAATGATTTCATACCCGACCAAGCGGTATTATTATAATACCGTATCCCAAGCCCATATAAGGGAAAATAAGTTAAAATTATTTACCTGAGCTAAATATAATTTTATTCTCAGCCGTATATCAAATCAGGAAGTACAAGTAGCTTTTACCGGGCTCCTAAATCTGGAACGAAGGTTTTAATAACCTATTAGATTCCTAACGGGTCTTATTTAAGTTATAACTTAGACCGGTTAGTTTTAAAGAAAGGGTACGGTTCAAAACGCAAGGTTAAGCGAAGACCGGATTAGAATGTAATTTAGACCCAACAAGTATGAAGACTTGTATAAAATGGGTAAACTAAATACATTCTGGATTTTGAAGTAAAAATGATAAGGTTTGACCTGTTTCGGTTAATTTATGTAAACTAGTTACACAAATCGTACCGAACGCGTATATGCATAACGGGTAACCGGATGAGTCATAAACAAGTTCCATAAATTATTATGCCTAAAATATGTTGTGATATCAGTAGGATATCTTCCATTATGCCCAAAACGAATTTAAAATCAATTTAAGTCCCGTAGGGGTATTTTGGTCATTTTAAAGTTTATAAAAGAGGTTAAATAGTAATCTGAGGTTCTGGTCTAAAATAGTCAGTAAAAATATTTATTTTAATAAGTTACATCAGTATTATATCATACATATTTGAATTTTATCATTTATGGCCAAACTATGCACCGAAGGGGCATTTTGGTCATTTCACATATGCTTTAAGGGTCAAATTTGGAAATCTGAGTTCAAGACTTATAATTACTATTAAAGTATAAAAATTTATTTACAACATCAGTAGGTAACAAGTCTTAGGTGCTAAATATGGTTTTAAACCATACTATGCGCCTAAATCGCATAAAAGTCGGTATTTGACGATATTCGGGTTATTTAAGGAAATATGAGATTTTTATCAGACTTAACTGCTCAAAATATTTTATTTAATATATAAAATCTGTGGAAAAAGGTTTGACATGTAAAGGATGTGTAAAACTCATTTTATTCGCGAAAAGGGCGTTATCGTTAATTATCGAGTCCATGCAAGAACTCTATGTTTTGATCAGTCTAAAATTCAACAAAAATTTCCAAAAATCCCTAAATATTATATTACATCAGTGAGTAGAAAGTTTGGTGCCAAAATTTGGGTTTAAATATGAGTTATGCCAAAAATGCTATTTAATTAACAAAAAGCTTTCGTTCTACGATATTGTACATAACTCTCATTTTAGACCAGAGACTGATGTCAAACTTTTAGGACATACTTATAATTTAGTAATAAAGATTTTTGTCCTCTCACATTTTCAAAAATCTCGTTTTAATGTTAAAAGGGCATAATGGTCAATTTTAAGCAAATAACGGAACATGCATGTAATCTATGATTTCTAAGGAACCATGTAGTATAACTTCAGATAGTTATACTAACATATAATATGGTCCCAAAGGAACTCTAAGGCACAACTAAACTAAGCTAAATCGGGTCAGAACTGAAAGTTAAAGCAAAAGTCTACTTTTGTGACTTTTGGTTGCGAACTGAGCCTAGACTCAGAATTGTCGGGTTGAACATGCCTAAACATGTTCTTATATTATTTACCAAGTTATTTAAGTGTTAAAACATTTTTCATAACCTCTGCATTATTAGTTATGATTTATTTTGCAAAAACTGATCCGTTTGACTTTTCTGTTAAGTAGTTTGACCCGACAATTAACTGAGATAACATGGTAATTAGAAGGTGCCCTTTTAAGGGTTTAATACCTACATAATTACCAACACATAGCCATTTTCAATTTGAATAATGAATGGACCGTTAGTGATTAATCACCAAGTCAAAGCTTAATTACGCTAACTTTGACTTTCGGTCATTAAGCTAATAAAACTTTAACTATAGAAGCTAAGAACACTTACTAGAGTCCTTAGTATGAATTTTGAACTTGGGAAAGCTTCCTTAATCAGCAGGAGGCTTCAGAGAGTTTGCAAGTTGAGAAAGTTCAAGTGTGAGCTCAAATGAAGCAAAAACAAGGCCCTTATATAGTGTTTTGGATTGTCTAGGATTAATGCAAGTGTCCCTAGGCTGTTAAAACCAGTTGCACAGACCCTGGTATCGAAAAACTAGCTTGCAAAGGCGGTGGAAGGGCTGTAACCTGCAGCTGTCCATTTTACTGCCCAGTTACAGGTCTTACGGACCGTAAGCTAAGGCCTTACGGTCCGTATCAGCTTTTCAAATTTTATTCGCCCAGATCAGCCACCTTACGGTCCGTAAGGTGGTCTCTTTGCGGTCCGTAAGCCTTAGTCAGAAGAAAAAAATTTTGAGAACTTTTAGATTTTGACCATGCAAATTTTATAACTCGGATCTAAGGTCACTTTCAGCAAATGAGTCCTCTTGTTCAGTTCTGAATTGCTCAGAATGCATTGCCATGCATTAGTGTTGCCTTGGAGTCTTTGCACATGTGATCCCAAGTTCTTGAATTTGAATTATTCCTCACAAGCTTGAGTTGGAATTTATAAATTTATTATCAGATGTATAAGAGGGTATAATAAAATGTATTACAAAGCTTTGGGAACGTTAAAAGGCCACTCAGAGGTAAAAATTAACATGTTGACACTTTTAACCCCTATGTTCCGTAACTTTTTATTTTTAAGCATAACGGCTTCCGGTGTTCGTCAATTTATTTAATCATAAATACGAACATCTCATGAGGTCATTCAGAGGCACGAGTTTGGCATGTTGACGCTTTTGGTCCTTCTATTTACATCATGATACTGTTTGACAGTTTTAGTCCCTCAGGTTATCTTTTATTACGAACAGGGTTTAAGACACGTGTTACCACTGTATTGGACATGATTTTGCGAGGTGTTACATCCTCACCCCCTTAAAAGAAATCTCGACCTCGAGATTTACTAAAATAAATGAGGGTATTTCTGTTTCATCGTGGATTCAACCTCACATGTACATTCTGGGCCTCGACGGGCATCCCATTTTACCTTGACGATCGGCACATGCTTCCTTCGAAGCTTCTTAACCTGTCGATCCTCGATCGACAAAGGTTTTTCAACGAACTTCAAGCTCTCGTCAATCTGCACATCCTTATGTGACATTGTTAGCGATTTATCGGCTAGACATTTCTTTAGATTGCAGATGTGGAACACATTATGTATTCCACTAAGCTCTTCGGGTAAATTCAACTTATAGGCAACCGTTCCGACACATTCGATGATCTCGAATGGTCCTATGTATCTTGGGCTCAGCTTGCCCTTCTTGCCGAAACGCATCACCCCTTTCCAAGGTTATACCTTGAGTAGCACTTTGTCACATACCTCGAATTTCAGAGGTTTACGCCTTTTATCCGCGTAGCTTTTCTGCCTATCCCTGGTAGCTTTGAGACGATCACGTATCTGCACAATCTTGTCCGTCGTCTCTAGGACTATATCAGGTCCTGACAGTTGGACATCTCCAACTTCCGCCCAACAAACTGGCATTCTGCACTTTCTTCCATACAAAGCTTCGAAAGGTGCGGCTTGAATGCTCGAATGATAGCTATTATTGTATGAAAATTCAATCAAAGGAAGATGGTCATCCCAACTTCCACCCAAATCTATAACACAAGCCCTAAGCATATCCTCAAGCGTTTGAATCGTACGTTCGCTTTGGCCATCCGTCTAAGGATGATAAGCAGTGCTGAAGTTTAATCGAGTGCCCAATGATTGCTGAAAGCTTTTCCAAAAATGAGACGTGTATCTAGTATCCCTATCGGAGATAATAGATACTGGCACTCCGTGGAGAGATACTATCTCATCCACGTACAGCTGAGCTAGCTTATCGGAGCTATGTGTTTCCTTAATAGGCAAGAAGTGAGCTGACTTGGTCAGCTTGTCAACTATAACCCAAATAGTATCATTCCCATGCATTGTCCTTGGTAACTTAGTGATAAAATCCATAGTTACCATTTCCCATTTCTAAGTGGGAAGTTCAGGCTGTTGCAGCAAACCTGATGGCTTTTGATGTTCGACTTTAACCTGAGCACACGTCAGACATTTAGCCACATAAGTGGCTATAGATTTCTTCAAACCTATCCACCAATAATTTGCCTTTAAATCCTGGAACATCTTATCACTGCCAAAATGGACTGAGTATTTTGAACTGTGAGCTTCCTGAAGGATCACGTCTCTAAGTCCTCCATGGATAGAGACCCAGATTCGACCATTTAATCTAAGGATCCCATCCTTGCCATAAGATAACTGATCAGCAGTGACGCCTAACTTCTCATTCGGATAGTTAGTGTCCAAAATAGCTTCCTTCTAAGCAGCTAATAACTTTTCATTTAATCTGTTCTTTAATTCAATGCTTTTGGCATTGATTCTAATAGGCTTAACCCTTTCCTTCCTGCTTAGAGCGTCAGCAACAACATTCGCTTTGCCTGAATGATAGCGAATTTCACAATCATAATCATTTAAAGTCTCCATTTATCGACGCTGCCTCATATTAAGATCTTTTTGATTGAACAAGTGTTGAAGACTTTATGATCAGAATATATCACACACTTGGTTCCATATAAATAATGCCTCCAAAGCTTCAGTGCAAACACGACACCCAATTCCAAATCATGGGTGGTGTAGTTCTTTTCATGCACTTTTAATTGACGTGAGGCATAGGCAATGACATTGCCTCTCTGCATAAGCACACAACCCATACCTGTGTGCGATGCGTCGCAGTATACAACAAACTCTTCAATCCCTTCTGGCAATGTCAACACCGGAGCATTGCTTAATTTCCGCTTGAGGATTTCAAAAGATTCTTTTTGTTTGGGACCCAGTCAAACTTTTTATTCTTGCAAGTCAACGACGTTAGGGGTGCAGCAATCCTGGAAAAATTTTCAATGAAACGCCTGTAGTATCCTGCTAGACCCAAGAAGCTGCAAATCTCTGTGGGTGTTTTTGGTGCTTGCCAATTCATGATAGCCTCAATTTTAGCGGGATCCACCTGGATATCATGCTCACTCACTACATGTCCTAGGAATTGGACTTCACGGAGCCAGAATTCACATTTAGAGAACTTCGCGTAGAGCTTCTCTTGTTGTAGAATTTTGAGAATACATCGGAGATGTTTTTCATGATCGGCTTGATTCTTCGAGTAAATAAGTATGTCATCAATAAAAACAATGACAAACTTGTCCAAATATGGCTTGCAAACGCGATTCATGAGATCCATGAATGTTGCAGGTGCATTAGTGAGCCCAAAAGGAATCACTAAGAACTCATAGTGGCCATATCGAGTTCTGAATGCAGTCTTATGCACATCTTCGGTTCTAACTTTCAGCTGATGGTAACCTGACCTCAAATCGATCTTAGAAAAGTAGCTTGCTCCTTGAAGTTGATCGAACAGATCGTCGATCCTGGGTAATGGATATCGGTTTTTTATTGTAACTTTGTTCAGCTCGCGATAATCAATACATAAACAAATTGATCCATCCTTCTTCTTCACAAATAGAATCGGCGATCCCCAAGGGGATGAGCTAGGTCGAATAAAACCCTTTGCTAACAAATCGTCCAACTGTGTTCTTAATTCCTTCATCTCTGTCGGTGCCAACCTATAAGGTGCTCTTGCAACTGGTGCTGCTCCAGGAATGATATCAATCCTAAATTCCACTTGCCTGTCAGGGGGTAAACCAGGTAGCTCTTCAGGGAATACATCTGGATATTCAGAAAAAATAGGTATATCTTCGATCTTGGGCTTTGGTTCATTAATAGTCACTTGTGCCATGTAAATGACACAACCCTTCTTCAAACACTTCGATGCCTTAAGCATAGACACTTGTTTAGGCAACCCATACTGAGTATCTCCTTGTATTGTAAGTGGCTCACCATAAGGAGTCTTAATAACCACTTTCTTCTTATCACAAACAATTTAGGCTTGGTTAGAAGATAACCAATCCATACATATTACTATATCGAATCCCGCCAATTTCAATGGAAGCAAAGATAGTGGAAAAGAGTGGTTCCTAGTGGATATAAAACATCCATCTAATATGGTTGAAGCAGTCTCTATGGTACCATCGGCCAATTCTACCTCATATTTTATGCTTAGAGTTTTAACAGGAAGATTTAACAGTTTACAAAATTTGTTGTCTACAAACGACTTGTCTGCACCAGAATCAAACAATACTCTAGCATAAACATCATTGATAAGAAAAGTACCTGTTATCACATCATCGTTCTGAACCGCTTCCTGTGCATTCATTTGGAAGACCCGAGCGTTGGTCTTCTTAGCCTCTTCAGGCTTCTTCTGATTCTTAGGGCAGTTAGTCTTAATGTGCCCCTTTTCATTGCAACCATAACAGGTTGTATCTTTCAATTTCTTGCAATTCAAGGTCTTATGCTCTTTGGACTTGCAGATCCCACATCCAATAGGCTATGACTGCGACTGCGACTGTGATTTCGATTCAAATCTACACTTCCCAAAGTGATTTTTCTGGCAGGTTTTACATTTGGGTTTCTCAGCTGACTGCTGGTTGTCCTTTTTAAACCCGGAACTCTTCCTGTGATCCAATTTCCCTTTCCGTTTCTTGTCGGAGCGATGAGAAATCTCATCATCCCGCTTTCGCTTTCCTTCGTCAGAAACTTTGACAGACTTGTTTCTGATAGCATCAAGTGTGAGAGATAGAGACAGATCTACCACTGACATGAATGTGGTAGGTCTGGATGCTTTCACGTTTCCCTTGATTTCTGGAGCTAGACCTCCAATAAAACGAGCTATGCGCTTCGGTTCTGGTGTGACCAAGTATGGAACCAATCGGGACATGGTGTTGAAGCTTGTAAGATACGCCTGACAATCTAAGTTCTTCATGACCAATGTTTAGAAGTCAGTCTTGATTTTCTCAACCTCATGTTAGGGACATAAATTTTCCTTGATCAATGCAACAAATTGATCCCAAGTCAAGTTACACAACGGAATCTTCCCTGTAGCTTGGATTAACGACCTCCACCAAGCTAAAGCTTCACCTTTAAAAGATTGCGAAACAAACTTCACAATATCCTGTTCCGCACAACCACTAATGTCAACTATGGTGTGCATCTCATCGAGCCAGGTCATACAATCGATGGCTCTTTTTTCCCCTGTAAAGTCCCTTGGCTTACAAGAGACGAAGTACTTGTAGGAGCAGGTCTTAACACGTGGTTCCTGATTGAGCACAATTCGTTTAGATGGAACACTTCTTTGATTTGACGAATGATGAGAATGGTCCTTATGAGATACATGAGTCTTGGATGGTGGTTTTGTATGAGGTACATATAGGGTCTTGCTACAAGTACCACTTGATTCCTTGAACTGCCTGTCCATAGCTCGAGTGACGGCATTGTCTATCATTGCTTGTAAATCTGCACCAGCTACGTTAATTCTGGTGGTATCATTTCTTTCCCGAGGATGACTGTTAACCTCTTCTGAGTTGGACATACTGAATCTTGATTGCTATAAAACAATTGACAATAATTTTGTTCAGAGGTTATTATGGAATCCTCATTTTTGATGATTCATTAACCATGGTAAATATAAACCATATTGCTTAATTTGTTAGTTATATTTATTTAGGATTTTCATTATAATTTATCCTTTATTATAAATCATTAAAGACACAACAGCCCTAAACGGGACTTTTAAATAAATCATTTGTCCACACAGGGGCTAAAATAAAGAAAAACAAGTCCACGCAGGGACCAAGTACATGAATAAAATGTCCACGTAGAGCCTTAATTGAAAATAAAATTTACAAAACAAATAAATAAGGAATTTCAATAATCCCTCTTCTTCTTCCCCTTTATTAGGTCTGCCAAACCCTTAAGTAGACCCCGACGGCTTCTACGCTCCTCCTTTACCTCTCGTTCCACCTGGTTCAACCTCTAAAGGATTTCTTATTGTTGCGTTGGTTGGATCTGTGGTGGCTCAGCGGCTGCTGGCTGCTGCTGTGGAGGTTGAGGAGGTGGTGGGTATTGATACCCATATGCTGGGTACCTAGTTGGGTACGCAGCTTGGAAGGGTCCTCCAGGGTAGAGAGCATTGTAGTTCACCGCCTCGAGGTACGGGTTAACATCAGGGGCGTTGTTGTAGTTGTAGCCAGAATAAGCTGGCTGCCCAAAAGGGTTATACGCCGCTGCACCGGCGTAGGAAGGAATTGGGTTATCATAACCCATGTGCGGTAGTGGTGGTGTGACTGGCGAAGAGTCGACTTCAGAAACTGGGTTTGAAGGCCCACCCATTTGCGGGTCTTCGTACAACGGCGGGTAGTGGCTGTTGCTTGAGTGTTGGGGGGTGCTGAAGTGGAAGCCCCCTCGCACGGACATTCGTGCACCTGATCTTTTTCGCCTCGGTAGTTCTGGAGGCGGTTGCTGTTCTGGCTGTGGCGGTGGTGGTGGCGTAACCGCTTGGTTCAACCTCTGAGCCGAGAGCGAGGATGAGCCCCCGAGTGGGAATGAAGACTATGCCAATGAACCGCATGGTGAGCACATGAATGTAGACCAAGGGGGTCCAAGTCGGGGACATGGTGGAGGTTTCTTTGATTACACGGAGCGCTCTTATGAGCCAAACCGGGCGTATCAAGGAACCATGCAAGAAATCATTGAAAATCAACGTCCACCATCATTGGTATTTGATACTTGGTCGGGGTTCGAGCGCACATTCTTTGTTTATCAAACATGGATGGGGGCGAGTATGGAGCGGGCATTGAAGCATAGCTTTGATCGACAGGAGTCATGGAACCGCACATATGCTTAACCCTTTGAGCAAGAAATGAACAAGTACATCGATGATCAAAACCGGCGGAAGCACGCGGATTGGCATGCGGGGCGGCCGGTGGTTGTGGATCCACCTCCGGTGGATTATGCGTCATTGCCACCTTATGATGGTAGTGTTTCGTATCCGACACCGCCGCTACATCATTCGCAATGGGTGGACCCCCGTCAAGATCAACAACATGGAGCCTCACAACAAGGAGTAAGTGGAAGTGGTAGCGGCTCGTTTGCTTTTGGAGAATGGTCGGAGATGATGACTTCCATCTTTGGGCCTCCTCAGCCGCGTTACTACTAGCCAGGTTGTGCTCTTTCTTGTATATTTTTGTGAATATTTGTTTGTTATGTTCATGGTTGGGAGGATGGGTGGTGTTTTAGTTGTTGATGTTATGTGTTGGGTTGTGCTAGTTGGCGGTGTTAATGTGTTTTTATAAAAAAATAAATTAATATATATATATATATATATATAAAATGAAAAGACCAAAAAGAAATTTGGGGTTTGAGATTTTAAGCTTTTGTTGATGTTGAATGGTTTTAGCGGTCAATTCCTTCCAAAACCATACATTGGGGTCAATGTATCCCAAGTGTGGGGATGGGGGGAAAATTTTGATGGTTTTAAAAAATTTTAAATCAAGCGAAACATTGTTGGAATTTGAACACTTTGTACTAACCTCGAGTGATACACCGGCAACCCTTAATTACCCTTGAATACGGTTTCGAGGCCTTAGTGTTAGATAATATCTGTTTTATATATTTTATCTTTGTATGTATTAGTGTAATTCCTTAGGTAGGTTTTGTGTAAATATCTTGTCTATATAAACTCCCTGTATTATGATTTCTAATCAATAAGAAAAACCCTTTGATATTTTACACATGGTATCAGCCTTTACTCAAAGGTGATTGAGTTTCCTAAATCCTCTACCTCCCCAACCGTTTACCTCTCTCTCTTTCCCTTAACCTTATCCTTTTCTTTTCTTCTCTCCTCATGTTTCTTTTTCTTCTCCTTCATTCTCTGCTTCTGCCTTTTTTTTTTCTCTATCACCTGTGATTCCCCTATGGCCTCTCCCTCTCATAATTCCAATCCTCTCATGCCAGGGTTGGCTCCCATGATAGCTATCAAGCTTTGTTCTACTAATTTCTTCTGTTGGAGGACGCAGATGATGCCTATCCTTGCGTATCAAGGGCTGTTTTCTCATGTGGACGGTTCACTACCTCCACCATCTCCTCTCATCTGAAGTAATGACAAAGAAGTTGCAAATCCAGACTATGCTCAAATGGTAAAAGATGAACAACAAGCTATAATTCTTCTCAATGCCTCTCTCACTGAAGAGGCTTTCTCTATTACAATTGGGCTCACATCTGCGCGTGATATATGGGTTGCCCTTGAAGCGGCTTTCTGCAACGCCTCCGTTGAAAGAGTTCAAAACCTTCGTGATAATCTTCGTGCTTTAAAGAAAGGAGACAAATCAGTAGCTGAATTTGGGCGTGCCTTCAAAGCCATATGTGACCAGCTTAGTGCCATTGGTCATCCTGTCGACTCTATGGATTAACTTCATTGGTTCCTATGCGGGTTAGGAACCTCTTTTGAAAGCTTTTCTACCTCTACTCGATCGGTACGCCCTATTCCCAATTTTGTTGATTTACTTGCAAGTGCTGAAAGTCATGAAATGTTTATGAAAAATTTACATGGCTCTGTTGATACACCTACTGTTGCCTTTACGGCCCAAACTAGTCCTCAAAGGCCCAACACTTTCGGGTCTTCTTATCGACCACAAAGGTCTCAACAGGCCCAATTTAGGCCCAATCGGCCGACCTTTAATAATTACAGGGGATCCAATAGACAGTTTGGGCGCCAATCTAGGCCCCCTACATGCCAGTTGTGCCGAAAAACTGGGCATTATGCCAACCAGTGTTACCAACTTTCTACATATGCTACCACTGCTCTTCCTTCTTCGGATCAGGTAGCTCAAGCGTTCCATGCTCAGTGTCAAATTAATTCTACTGTTCCAGATTGGACTTCCGATACTGGAGCTACCACTCATATGCTTCCAAACAATAATAACCTTCAATCATCCACTCCAACTCAAGGTAATCAAAAAGTGTATTTTGGCAATGGGCAATCTCTTCCTATAACTCATATTGGTCAAACAAAATTATTTGGTAATCTTGAGCTTAACAATGTTTTGGTGGTTCCTAATCTCACCAAAAATTTATTATCTATTGGAAAATTAACCGAGGATAATCTTGTTGATGTTGTTTTTTCTCACCCGTATTTCTATATTCAGGACCGTCGAACCAAGCAAACTCTAGCCCGGGGGTGCCGTGAAGACGGCCTATATGTTCTTTGCCAACCTCATGAAGCTTTGGTTTCTACATCAACTTGTCCAAAAGCTTCTTTTGAGATATGGCACTCCAGACTTGGGCATGTTAATTTTGATATTGTCTCTTTGTTAAAAACTAATGGTTGTTTATCTTTTACCTCGGTATTACCCAAACCGGGTCTTTGTTCCCCGTGTGAACTTGCCAAAGCAAAAAGGCAACCTTTTTCTTATAATAATAAACGGGCGTCTTTACCTCTTGAAATAATACACTGTGACTTATGGGGTCCTTCTCCAATAAAGTCAGTTGATAACTTTGTCTACTATGTTGCCTTCATCGATGATTACTCTCGCTTTACATGGTTATACCCATTGCGAGCTAAATCTGATTTTTTTAATGCCTTGTCCATTTTTGTGCCATTTGTTCAAACTCAATTTTCTACCAAAATTAAATTTTTTCAAAGTGATGGTGGTACGGAATTTACAAATAATAGGGTTCGTACTTTGTTTGAACAAAACGACACTCAACATCGCATGTCTTGTCCGTATATACCACAACAAAATGGCCGGGTGGAACGAAAGCATCGTCATGTGGTAGAAACCGGTTTAGCTATGTTATTTAATGCCAAGTTACCCACTAAATATTGGGTTGATGCTTTTTCTTCCGCGGTGTTCATAATTAACCGTTTACCATCACCAATTTTGCAAGGCAAGTCACCATTTGAACTCTTATACCATCAAATACCAAATTATGCTATGTTTCGAACGTTTGGTTGTAGAGTGTTTCCTTGCCTTTGTGATTATGCCCCACATAAACTATCACCTAGGAGCATTCCTTGTATATTCCTTGGCTATTGCTCTAAATACAAGGGCTATAGATGTTTTGATCCGTGCTCGTCTCGTATTTACATCACTCGAAGTGCTCGGTTTGATGAAAACAATTTTCCTCTTGATGGTTTATCCACAGCCTCCAAACCCCTTGACAAGCTTGATGTTACCACTTTTCTAGACGTATCACCAATCTCATCAAATAAACCGACTGCTAATGTTCACCCACACCCTATCAGAGCTATTGTTCCCACTCCCTCACAAATTAATCCTCCACTTACTGTTCCCTTCTTCCCAGCCCACTCTCTCGGCCCAACACCTGCTCCAGCCCAACCAAATACTAATGTTCTGCCTAGCAACCCATCTAGTCTATCTGACACTGATTCTTTTAGCGGGCCGGGCCCAACATCTGATATTCCACCTTGCGTCTCGTCTGGTCCAACCGTTGGCCCAACACCTGTTGGTCCAGTTGATCCTCTCCCACCTGTCGGCTCAATATCACCACAAACTGATCATGTTGAGTCTTCCACCACTACTTCACCCACTTCATCGCCTAATGTCACTCCTCCTATATCACCTCAAGCTCCTCCCGACCCACCTCCTCTTCCTTCTCACCCCATGATGACATGTGCTAAATCAGGGATTTTCAAAATCCGTCATCGTGTTGACTTGGCCCACACGGACACGATTCCCCTTCCACGTGCCTTATTTGCTAATGGCGATCCTACCACCTTTCATAATGCCTCTAAAGACACTAAATAGGCCAAAGCCATGGAGGCTGAATTACAAGCTCTAAACAACATAACACTTGGACTCTTGTTCCACGTCCTAACAATGTCAATGTCGTGGGCTCAAAATGGATCTATCGCACCAAGTTTCGATCCGATGGATCCATTGAATGACACAAAGCCCGTCTTGTAGCTCAGGGCTATAGTCAGGTGCCAGGCCTTGATTATACTCATACATTTAGTCCTGTTGTTAAAGCTACTACTGTTCGCACGGTTCTTGCCCTAAGTGTTATTCACAATTGGCATCTTCATCAATTGGATGTCAATAATGCCTTTCTGCATGGTCATCTCACTGAAGATGTTTATATGGAGCAACCGAAGGGCTTCATTAGTTCACAATTTCCGTCTCATGTTTGCAAGGTAAACAAAGCTATCTATGGTCTAAAACAAGCTCCTAGGGCTTGGTTCCATCGACTCAGCTTATTTCTTCTAAACAATGGTTTCTCCTGTAGTCGTGCCGATCCATCTCTCTTCATCTACAAACGAGGCTCTTGTATTATGTACTTGCTCGTATACGTAGATGATCTTATTCTAATGGGGAATCATTCATCTACTATCTCATCCTTTATTTCCTGCCTCAATAAAGAATTCGCAATTAAGGATCTTGGGAAACTCAATTACTTCTTGGGATTGGAGGTTACCTACACTCAGAATGGTATCTTTGTGAATAAGTCGAAATATGCTTTGGATATACTAACTCGGGTAAAGATGTTGGATGCCAAACCTGCTCCAACACCTTTAAGCACCAATGTTACTTTTGTTTCTACAGGTACTATGTTTTCGGATGCAACTCTTTATCAATCTATTGTAGGTGCTCTCCAATATTTGACGATCACGAGACCTGACATTCCATATGCAGTTAATCAAGTTAGTCAGTTTCTTCACGCCCCAACTACTGATCATTTTCAGGAGGTCAAGAGAATCTTACGTTATCTAAAAGGCACTATTGCATACGGGTTACATTATAATCGTCCGACCTCCACTTCGCTAATTGGCTATTCTGATGCTGATTGGGCTCGTTGCATAGAAACGCGTCGTTCCACTAATGGTTATTCTATATTTTTGGGGGGAAATCTAATCTCTTGGAGTGCAAAGAAGCAACCAACAGTTGCCAGATCAAGTTGTGAATCGGAATATAGAGCTATGGCTAATACTGCTGCTGAGATAGTATGGTTGACTCATCTTTTACAAGAACTTCATGCTCTTCCTCCGGACAGACCTACCATTCTTTGTGATAATCAAAGTGCAATTTTTCTTACGCAAAATCTAGTTGCTCATAAACGTGCCAAACACATAGATCTTGATTATCATTTCTTACGTGAGCTAGTGACTGCTGGCAAGTTAGCTACTAAATTTGTTCCAACCAAGCTTCAGGTGGCTGACATTTTTACAAAAAGCCTGCCCAGCTCTCAGTTCGTTAGTTTCAGACATATGCTTCGCATTGGTCCTCCACCGTTCAGCTTGCAGGGGGATGTATGTATTAGTGTAATTCCTTAGGTAGGTTTTGTGTAAATATCTTGTCTATATAAACTCCCTGTATTATGATTTCTAATCAATAAGAAAAACCCTTTGATATTTTACACACTTAGTTAAACATGAATGTAGAAATGATAAGGGCATTTAGGTAGCCTCGTCATAGTGTGTGCGAGTGTGGGATTTGTGGGGTTGGACCTCATAAATTATATATCTGAGCTTTGTAGTGAGAGGGGCGGGGGTTTGGACATTTAGTTTCCCATTTTGTGCCTAAAGCCAATCATTTGTTAACCCATACCTAGTTCCCCAAACATTTACCCGATTTGACCCGGTCTTGTAGTGTTAGTAGTTGTTCATTCTAGTTATGTTATGTTGGATGTTTTGTTTGTTAAAAAAAAAGAAGAAAAAAAAGTGAAAAAGCAATGAAAAAAATAAAAAAAAAGTGAAAAAGCAATGAAAAAAATAAAAAAAAGTGAAAAAGCAATGTATGAGTTGTCTTGTATATAGAAGTTTATGTTTTGTTTTGTTTGTTTATTTGTGTAATAAAAAGACCGGGTTAAGTCCTTCGCTACTACATATATATTTCCATTTCCTACCCGTATGCCTAGCCACGTTACAAGCTTAAAGTCTCTTTGATTTGCATTCATGTTTTGACACTTGTTAGGTGGAGGACCGATTTAGGTACAATCATATAGTTGTGCAATCACCCGTTTGCCTTTTGTGTGTCTAGCTTATCTTTGCTAGTGCTTACTTGTCGCCGAGAGCAGAGATATAGCGAGGGGTGTGTTGTTTGGGTGTTAGGAAAAGGCTAGTAAAAGGATGACATGTTTATGCTTGATTTATGATTGATCGCTTGTGCACTTGAAAATGGTTTTTGATGGGTTGCATGGGGCAAGCAACGGTTAAGTGTGGGGATGTGACGGGTGGTCCATAGGACGACCCTTAATTGTGTTAAATGACAAGTTAATCCCTCATTTAATCATGTAATTGTCTTGAATTAGATGACTACAATTGCTTATGTTTCAGGTGCGTTTGGAGCTTAAAACGAGAGAAAACACTGCTTTGGATGGAATGGAGTGGAACGAGAGTCACAGGGATGGAAAGAAGAAAAAAAGGAGAAGACTCAGGGGTCCACCGTAAATTACGGTGGCTACCGTAATTTACGGTAGCCCCTTAATGTTCCCATTTTCCACCGTAAACCAGCAGCAATCCGACGTACCAACTTGTAGACTCTGACGCAAAATTTGTAACTGGCCCTTTTAATACTGTTTTCAAGTGCCTTTTTACCTATCTCATCATTGGAGATGTTTCTCAGGAGTTCTAGGGCGAATTTTAGCTTTGGCATGTGTTTGTGAACAATTTCTAACATTTCGGTTTGTATTTTGATTCGTATGAACTTCGATCTTGATGTTATGATGATCCACCAAACAATGTACCGCTAAACTTTCGGTGATCATCTTAGGTGAAGGTTTCTTATGACTTTTGTGTGTTTATCTTTATTTCTAGAATAATGAACTTGGTGTTTTGCTATGTTTCTAAAAATAAGTGATTGAAAAACACGAAGATGCGGGTGTCCAAGACGATGGTGTCAAATGGTGTAGTACTCTTTTGTGGCCGTGAAGGCGACTTTGGGAAGAGACTTGAATGTAGGAAGGCAGATGGAATAAAGGCCTTGCTCACTTGGTCCCGTTAGAAGGATAGTGCGTGTAGACTCGTCCTTCACAACAAAAAAAGAAGTATGAAACTGATGTGTGTAAAATGCAACATATAAATTACATCAAATGAGGCATAAAACTAACCCTTTTTAAGTACTAATGTTGGAAAAAGAGTGTTTTTGTCTTCCTTTTGTATTTTCAGGATTAAATGAGCTCAAATTCACAAAAGAAGCAAAAAGACAGCTAAATCCAACATAAATACAAGAAAAGGAACATAAGTGGACTGCCCGACCCCTCAACGGCATCTTCCCAAGCAAAATAGAGAAGGCAGAAGACTGAACACGCCCCGTGCTCAGCTAGCACGGGGCCGTGCCCAAGAAGCAGCAGAAAAGACAAACCTATAGAAGCTTCTATTGCCCACCACGGGGCCGTGTCCAGTGAACACGGGGGCGTGGAGAAAGTACAGCAGGCGCATTAATTGTAATTGCGAATTACAATTAATGAAGGGAGAGAGTGTCAGACAGGCACGGGGGCGTGTCCAGCGGACACGGGGCCGTGCCCAGCCTTCTGTTCAGCCTATAAATAGGAGTGCTTGGTTTCATTTCAACTCATCCCTTGGCACACCACCTCTCTCACACTTCATCCACCACCCACCACCATCACAACACCATCATCCACCACCATCATCCATTGTCCATCGTAGAGTGTGTGAGTCGTCTCGGGATCCAAGATTGATCGTAAGAGTTCTTGACAATCAAGGCCATGTTTGCCTAAGTCTCTTACATCACTTGGTGAAGACAAAGTGTCTAGTATAATACTTTTTATTTCTAATCTTTTGCACTTTTTATTTGGTTTTGTATTAATGACTTTAATAACTAGTTACTTATGTTGAAGGTCATCTTTCCTTATCGTTTGTCCGTGGTGTCTTGGCATTATTTTACTGTCTATATAAAATAAAAGATTTTCACCATTCATATCTCCACGGTCTATATGGAGGTATGTTGGCTACCTGGTCGGGGGTTAAGGGAACGGTTTGGTAAAGGTCTTGCCATTGTTCAGCGTTTAGAGATCCTGCAATGGACCTGGGTCAAATTTAGTAGGACCTCCTTCAATGCTTCACGGTATTGGATGGCGGGGGTCCAAACTCTTTGATCCCCTCATAAGTTAACTACTATTAATACTATAACCCGGCTATTTAGGACTGTATCCCTGCTGACTCAGACTACTTAGTCGAGGGTAACGTCACCGCCTAAAGCGGGGCCTACCATAATTTGCATTAATAACTTAATTAATTATCTTCCAATAATCCACCCTTTTAGGATTGTATCCTTGCTGACTCAAACTACTGGGGTGAGGGTAACGTCACCTTCAAAAGAGGGGCCTACTACAATAACTAAGATAATCTCTTAAATATGTGCAAAAGTGCGGAAATAATCAAAGGTTATACTAGATATGAGTCGGAACCAAGTGATTCATCTTGTTTATCTGTTTTTCTTTTATTTTTACTTTTCAGCATTTTAGTTAGTTTTTATTTTTCTTAGTTTAAAACATTTTTCTAAACTTTTTATTTTGATTAGACGTTGAGGATAAACCGGTACTAAAAGCTCTTGTGTCCTTGGACGACCTCAGTATCTTACCAACACTATACCACGCTCACGATGGGTGCACTTGCCCATATGTGTGTCTAGTGTTAGTAAATATCGTGTTTTATAAATTTAAAACTTGGCTAAAATAAGTGTTAAAGGGGCTTAAAATATACACCTAATATATATAACACTTCACCGCACATCAAAACTCAAAGAAAACATCATTATCTGAACAAAATTTTTGAACGGAAAGGAACAAGGACAATGTCGCCACGTGTTAGAGGTAGAGGTAGAGGAGGAAAGGCCCCAATATTAACAAGGAATGATCACACCATCCGCATCAATCGAATCGAGTCATCACGAAGACTGGAGGACCTACTGTGACAACCCTCACTTTTACAGGTATCCGTACAGTTAATTAATTCTTAATTTGTGCTTAATGACTGTGCTTGATTACAACTGTGATTTAACTGCTTTCTGTTTTCTGAAACATACATACTCATGCATCACATTTTATACTGTCACTCCATTTATTACACACAAACTTTAGTGACAACAATGATGCACAAAGCACAGTTAGCACAGTGAGCGGATAACCCAGAAACATGCTGACAATGCCAGCACCTAGATAGACAATGTTTTGAGGCCAGTATGAGCCAGAATTAGAATACTACACTAGTAGGGAGTGTAGGGGAGTGAGGACCATAAAACTGTGTCACGAGGTGATAGTTATAGTGCCCGGAAGTGCCTAAAACACGCCTTAAGTGCAGAATTCTGCACTTAATACCCAAAATTCAGCATTTAACAATGCTAGTAAAGTGCAAAAACTTGGCAAAATAGTACTAGACACTTTCCAAAGTGTTGGGAATTTAATGTGTTACTAAAAACAATATAAAAGACACTTTAAAGCTTTATTTAGCACTTTAACGGATCAACATCCAACCGAACAACCGGACTTTACCCGTAACATAAAAATATTGCCAAATACATTGTTTTTACTTTTCTGAGCCAGTTAGGGCCCCCGAACACCCTAACACACTTTATATTACATAACACACTAAATCACTAACTATATCGTTCAATCCTAACTAAACAAGTAACTAGTTCCATCACAACCCCCCTACCCCCCCCCCCTACTCGACGGTCATGAGGGTGGTACACCCTCACCCCATTCTTTTGATTATTAAATTGCTAATTGTTGGACAGAAACACAAAGTTTGTTGGTTAATAGAGAAATGTGGTTTATAAATATGTATGAGAGATAACCATCTCATTTCATCAAACACCCAACATCAACAAGCTTCTCTCTTCCTCTCCTTCCCCACCTTCGGCCGCCAACACCATCCACCATATCACCACCATTAACTTTCTTACAAGCCATTTTCCATACAACCAAGGGTGCAAGAGGTCATACAAGTAAGCTTGGTGCACTCGGAAGCTCAAGGACCACTCTTGTTTTCTTTTATCCACCACTTTTACGCCTTGTTTCTCCCCTAGCCTTGTGCTAGTAGTAAGTGCTCTAAAACTTCATCTTGTTCTTGTTTTTAGTGGTTAATAGATGATTGAATGGTGAAATGTTAAAAAAAAACACTAAAGAACATAAACTAATCTTGAAACATAAAGGGATAAAGAGTGGATAAAGAGTGGATGTATGGTTAAATCATGTTGATCTTGTGTGGTTATGATTATTGGATGTTGTTTGTTAGTAGAAGTAAGATGGATCATCATCTAGACTTGCTAGATCATGTTTAAGAACATGAACTAGCAAGATGTAAATGTTAGATATATGAAGGACGATGAAACCATCCATACATGAACTTTGAACTTGAATAAATATAAGTTTTCTTGAAAAATAAAGATGTAAACTTGTAGATCTAAAGATCTATGAGTGGGTTTTCGAAAGAACCAAGTGAGAAATACTAGTTTTGTTAAAACCCGGATCTTGTATGAACTAAAGACATTTTTAGTAACTAAACAAGTGTATGAACACTTGTGTAACAAGAAAATTTAACAAAGAAATATTTTTGGAAAATAAGACTAGAAGTTGTGAAAATACATATTCTTTAAAACTAAAGTTTGTAAGAAACCAATCATATTTTTAAAGGATTCAAGACCTACTAAGTATGTTAGTAACATACTACATATTTTTACAAACTAAGTTCATAAAGTTTATGAATTAGGCTTATTTTTGTCAAGATTAGTGATTAAAAATTGTATATTGTTGATTGTTGATTGTTTGATTGATTTTACAAAAGAAAATGATATGCTAAAAGCATGGACACCTCCATTTACAAAGGAAACTCTGGCGAAATTTTCCCAGAAATATAACACTTAGAAATATTTTTCTAACAAGCGTTTACAAATATATTTTTAACTTGGTTTTCAAAATAAACTTCGCCATGATTTTTATTACAAAATACCAAGTGCCGGAGGATGATTTTCGTAAATAAAATTTGTTAGATATATATTTAGAATATATATTTTATACTAAAACGCTTGTGATTGTTTGTTTATTATGTGAACTAGATATATTATTTTTAGGGTAAAAATAATATAACTTAAAAATTCTGTGAAATTATGACTCCAAAATAATACCAACGCTCTCACCAAATAAATATTTAAGTTACACAAGTATTATTGTTACAACGCGAACTTTAAAACGTAACTTATGTATATTTTAGAAAAATACTCTTATTCGTGTATTTTTGGTGAAATATTATTTTGGAAAACTTATGAAATAAAATATAATATTTTTGGGAAAAATATATATTTTGGAATTTAAAACATTTTAGACAAGTGATTAAAATATATTTTCCAAGTGGGACTTAAAAATATGTTTTCGGAATTATAACGTGTACATGTATAAAAACCCCCATCCTTGGGAAGGAAATACACTTATAAAATAATTAAGAAGTGTGATTACGGAATAGTTACCTAACTATTTTTCCAAGAACGTTAAACCCTAAGCCAAGGCACGACCCATCCGTCTAATAGGCATTAGTACGTGTAGGTCGTCACGCAACAGATTGAGTTGGAGACTTACGTTTCAGGATACGCACTTCTGTGAGTTCATGTCCCCCTTTTCTCTTAACTGTTTTCAGTTTTTCTACTTCGGGGGTGGAATACATGTTACAGTAATTACAGACACTTTTATACATGGTATGGTTAGCTTAAGGAGGGTTTACTACTTAGATCATGTGAGTGGGTAGGTGGAACTTGAGGCCATTAATCCTCGTTGTAGGACCGAGGGTCATGAGCGATAGATCTATTTGGGTGTAGCGAGCCCAACTCCTGAGTCCACTGTGCGGACCATGGGGTGACTTTGAGCCCGGCGCAAAAATCTGCTAGGTTTGAGTCTTCCTGCATCACTTCACACATATCATTGGCTTTGCAACCCAATGGTGATCTCTTTTTCCTTAATTGCTACATACCAGGGATTTTCATACATGCTACAAAGGTTTATATATACTCACTTTTACATGAACTCGCTCAACTTTTGTTGATTTTTCAAACTACATGTATTTCAGGAAATTAATGGATCTGGCAAGTTATGCAATCACGTCAAGCTGCGTAGGGAATAATGATGTCATCCAGGTTTAGGAGGTGTGACCCTTGCCTGGACGGGTTACAAGTCTTAAACCGTATTTCTAGTCAAGACTTTTGTCGTGTCGTATGAACATGTTTTTAATTATGTCATGATTGTATTTGGTTTCATGTGTCGACTTTTAAAACAATGTTGTTGTGGTAAGTTTTAGAACTAAATGAATGGATGACTATCACGTGTTTTTAATTCATATAGCATTGTTATGATTGTGTTATGGTATTAAGAAGTCACACCAAAATAAACCCACGCTTCCGCAAAGCCAGGGTGTGACAGCTTGGTATCAGAGCCTCGATCCTCGAGTCTAGACTATGATCATTAGGGCTCTCACGAAAACATTTTTACATTGCATACACTAAACGTCCAGATCCAAGGCACAAAACATTTTTTTTAAAGGGGCACAAATACACTTTTCAAAAATTTATATTTCAGTCTTAGAGACTGAGGGAGGATCAGTCTTAGAGACTGAGGGAGGATCAGTCTTCGAGACTGAGGGAGGATCAACCTTAGAGGCTGGGGATAATTAGTCTTAGAGACTGGGAGGATTGGTCTTAGAGACCAGGGATTTAGTGTTAGAGACTGGGAGGATTGGTCTTAGAGACCAGAGATTTAGTCTTAGAGACTGGGAGGATTGGTCTTAGAGACCAGGGATTTAGTCTTAGAGACAGGGAGGTTGGTCTTAGAGACCAGGGAGTTAGTCTGGGAAGACTAGGAGGATTGCTTACTTGCATTATTGTGACTTACATGTTTATTTGACTTTATGATTGATATATGTGCATATATGTGATTGTGTTACAGACGTCATGGTTTCTTCTTCAGACACAGGAGTATCGGACACACTAGACCCCATGGCGATCGTGTCAGATGACGAGATTCCGTCAGAGGGAGACGTCTACACGTCCGACACCACCAGTACAGATGATGACGATTTTCAACCGTTCGCGCTGCCAGACATCGGAGTTGAGCCTGCTGATGGCATTCCTGCTGGGGATTTACCTCTTGCGGTGATCCCTGCTCCTGTACCGCTTGCTGCTTTCCCTATGGCAGATATGCCACTCGATGCCGTATCTGATGACGACATTGATTTGTTTGAGGAGGATCCGCCTGAGGCTGACTATGAGGGCGGGGCCCCTATTGATGCTGACGTTATTCTTCCCATTGCTGAGGCCCCTGTAGAGGAGCTTGCTGTTGGTTCACCTGTCCTGGACTCATTGGAGTCTGTGGCATCTGCATCTTTGCACGACCATGGTGTGCAACCTCACTCTTCTGACCCTGACATGGCGATGTCAGCTGCACCCGGTCCATCGCACGAATTCGAGTTTGACCACGAGGTCGATGACGCTTTTCTGCCGTTCTTTCCCCCTGATTTCGATCCTGACCACGATATTGAGTTTATTCACATGGATCAGCCCCTAGAGGCGCCCGTAGATCCTATTGATCCTTTGCTTGACATCCCTGCTGATCTTGATATGGATCTTGTTGACCCGGAGCCTGCTGTGGCCCCAGAGCCTGTAGTTGCTCTTGACCCTGCGTTAGAGCATGACCCTGTCCATGAGGATGCACCAGCCGTTGCACCTCTTGTTGATGATATACCCTTTGCTGATCTTCCCGCTGTTGCTCCACCCTTGATAGATGATCCTGTTGTTGATGCACCATTTCCCGATCCCGTGCAGGTATTGTTTGACTGTGCACCTTTTGCTACTCATATAGATCCACGTTACGCCGACACCCGTAACGGGTGGATCGATGACGATGACGATTACCCACCATTTGTGTTACCTGTTACACCTCCAGTAGCACCTGTTTCTGTACCCACTGATATTCCCTTGTTTCCCCCACACACCACGGATGTTCATCGCACTGATCTACCTATCACGTTCCTTCAGGACAAACCGCCACCCCGTCCTGGAGAGGGGTCATCTAGGCAGCCGCCTGTTCCTGTTCCACCCATGCTGTCATCATCTTTACCGTTCATACCTCAGTTTCTTTCTGTTGCACCACCTACTGCACCATCTTTCATGCCATCGACCGAGCCATTTTTATGGACTACGCCCCCTATCATGCCACTGTCTGATCCGTACCACCCGTACCATGTTGGGTACTCTACGGAGGACATCCTCACTTCCTTGATGATACAGCAAGATGCATTGGCGCGTCGTATTCAGGATTTGGAGACAACTCCACGTCCGTCTTGTCACTGTCAGACCCCATTTGCAGCACCACACGCTCCACGTCCATTTTCCCCCGATTCAGACGCTCGCTTTTGGACTTCTGAGCAGCAGATAACATATTTGTTGCGCGCCTTCCGTGCCTTAGAGGAGGACTGGTTACACATGCGTCGTTTACTTTTCTTTCATTTTCCTCCTCCTCCTCCGCCACCAGCATAGGCATTTTTGGTTTTATGCGGGTCGATCTTTTGGTGAGAAGGTCGCTATTGAGCCAGCTTACGAAGCCTTTTGAGAGATCACACTTTTTGTATATGATAGGTGTAGACAGATTTGTACTTTTAGGGGTGATGTAGCCCCACGATCTTACTTTGACATATGATGTACTATTAAACTTGTAAAACACTGTTGTGGTCGTGATTAATGAAGCTCAATGGCAACGTTCTCACTACATGCTTTGTTAAGTTATATGTTTTAATTTATAACATGAGATGTTATGTGATTGATGAATGCTACTATATATACATTCTTATTATACTTACTATGACCTGACCTACATGATCACCTTTTAGAAGATGCCTCCAAGACGCGAAGTATGCATGCCCACTACCCAGGCAGAACTCCAAGGGATAATTGCCGCAGCTATAGCACAGTATGCAGCCTCCCAAGGAGGAACCAGCGGGAGTATTTCGAACAACAACGGCAATAACAATCCACCCCATGGTAATGTTAAGTCATTTGAGACATATTACGATACATTTGGATGTTTATAGAACGTCCGCTGATACCATTTATAAATATTAACATATGTGCAGGGTGCAACTACAAGCAATTCCTCGACTGTAAGCCCGTGAATTTCAACGGCACTGGAGGTGCTGTTGCGTTTGTTAGGTGGGCTGAAAAGACAGACTCTGTCCTAAGAATGAGCAAATGCACTCCCGAGCAATAAGTGACCTACATCTCATGGCTATTTCTGGACGGTGCCCTATCGTGGTGGAATCTACAAGTGCAAACTTTAGGAGAAGTTGCTGCTTATGCGTTAACATGGGCCGAGTTAAAAGAATTAATGAGGAAGAAGTACTGCTCGCGTGCTGAAATACAGAAGTTAGAGACTGAGTTCTGGCATCTGAGAATGGATGGTCCCAAGATTGCAGAATATGTTCAAAGATTTCATGATTTATCTCACGTCGTGCCGTACATGGTCACACTCGAGTTTAAACGTGTTGAGAGATTCATCTGGGGATTGGCACCCCAGATAATGAGTATGGTTACCACGTCCAAACCTGCCATGATTACGGAAGCAATCGATCTCAGTGTGGCGCTTACTGAGGAGGCCATTAGGTTGAACAAGTTCTCAATTTCTGATCAGAAGAAAAAGGAAACACATGTTGAATCGTCTGGTGAAAACAAACGAAAATTTTCCAACTTCAAGCAAGGTACCAGTAATGTGAACAGGAGGGGTGAATCGATCACGCCAGCCAGAGCCAAAACCGGTGTTGAAAGCAGAGGAAAAGGCTACATGGGCACTTTGCCCAAGTGTGATACATGCCAGCGCCATCGTTCTGGCCAGTGTGGATTGAGAAAATGCGAGTCATGTGGGAGGAACGGCCACTCGAAGGATACGTGTTGGGCCGGAACTGGTACTGGGCGTGGTGGTAATCGAGGCTATGGGAATGGTAATGGGAATCGCCCGCAAGGGAATAATGGAGGAAATGGTAATCGTGGGAATGTTGCAAATCAAGCTGGTAACCGAGGAGCAGACGGAAATCAGGGCAGGAATGAAAATGGGAATGGCCGAGGGCCAGGATGCTTCAGTTGTGGAGACGTTGGGCACTTTAAGAGGGAATGCCCAAAACTGAACCAAGCACGGGGAAGAGTCTTTAACATTGGCGCAAGGGAAGCGTGCCAGGATCCAAACGTTGTCACCGGTACGTTCCCTATAAACCAGCGTTTTGCATCTGTTCTGTTTGATACTGGTGCCGATTATAGTTTCGTATCGTTAGAATTTAAGAATATACTTGGATTGACCACTAGTAAGTTAGACGTTCCGTACTCGATCGAATTGGTGAATGGAAAACTAATTTAAATGGGAGAAGTCATCAGAGGATGCGTGATAGAACTGGGAGGGCACGAATTTACGCTAGACCTACTGCCAGTCGAGTTGGGAAGCTTCAACGTGGTGGTGGGAATGGATTGGTTATCGAGCAAAAAGGCCGAGATTGTTTGCCACGAGAAGACCATCCGCATCCCAATGACGGATGAAGAAACAATCGTAGTGCACGGAGAGAAGCGTGATACGCCGCTGAGGATTATTAGCTATCTGAAAGCTAGAAGGTGTTTACAAAAGGGATGTGTTGCATTCTTGGCACACATCTTGGATAAAGAAGCTGCGGAGCTAAAAATAGAAGACATTCCGGTCGTAAGAGAATATCCTGAAGTCTTTCCAGAAGACTTGCCAGGATTACCGCCACAACGACAAGTCGAGTTCCACATTGACTTGGTTCCAGGCGCCGCACCTGTAGCCAAGGCACCCTATAGACTTGCACCTTCGGAGATGCAGGAGTTGTCAACACAACTCCTGGAGCTGTTAGACAAAGGATTCATCAGGCCAAGCTTCTCACCATGGGGAGCTCCAGTTCTGTTCGTCAAGAAGAAGGATGGTAGTTTTCGTATGTGTATAGACTACCGCGAGCTTAATAAGTTGACTATCAAGAACAGATATCCCTTGCCAAGGATTGATGACCTATTCGACCAACTTCAAGGTTCAAGTTTCTATTCAAAGATTGATCTTCGATCAGGATATCATCAACTAAGGATACAAGAGGAAAGTATCCCGAAGACGGCCTTTAGGACTCGTTATGGACATTACGAGTTCCTGGTTATGCCGTTTGGATTGACAAACACACCGGCAGTTTTCATGGACCTAATGAACCGAGTCTGCAAGCCGTACTTGGACAAGTTTGTGATCGTGTTTATCGACGACATTCTGATCTACTCGAAGACGAAGGACGAGCACGAACAACACTTAAGAGCTATTCTAGAGCTACTTAAAAAGGAGAAGTTATACGCTAAGTTCTCGAAGTGTGAGTTCTGGCTACGCGAAGTCCAATTTCTTGGACATGTGGTTAATGGAAATGGAATTCATGTTGATCCCACAAAGATCGAGGCGATCAAGAATTGGGAGACTCCAAAGACGCCAACCGAGATTCGACAGTTCTTAGGTTTGGCTGGTTATTATCGAAGGTTCATTGAGGATTTCTCCAAAATCGCTCAACCCCTGACCGCACTCACACAGAAAGACAAGAAGTTTGATTGGGGTGACAAACAAGAGGAAGCGTTTTAGTTGTTGAAAAACAAACTTTGTGACGCACCGATCTTATCACTACCCGAAGGAACGGACGACTTCGTGGTATATTGTGACGCCTCGCGTCAAGGTTTGGGTTGCGTGCTGATGCAGCGCCAGAAAGTTATAGCATATGCGTCACGCCAGTTGAAGACTCACGAGAAAAATTACACCACCCATGATTTGGAATTGGGCGCGGTGGTGTTTGCACTGAAGATCTGGCGACATTATTTGTATGGTACGCAATGTACAATCTTCACTGATCACAATAGCCTGCAGCACATATTTGACCAAAAAGAACTTAACATGAGACAAAGGCGCTAGGTAGAGCTGTTGAAAGATTATGATTGCGAGATCAAATATCACCCAGGGAAGGTAAACGTGGTCGCTGATGCCCTGAGTCGAAAAGAAAGGATTAAGCCCATAAGGGTTAGGGCTTTGGAAATGATTGTCCAGACAGACCTCTCTTTACGCATTCGTGCCGCGCAGAGAGAAGCTTTGAAAGAAAGGAATATTGAGGACGAGTATTTCCGTGGGATGGAGAAGCAGTTGGTACCAAACGAGGAAGGAACTTTATGCTTCATGAAACGAATTTGGGTTCCTCTGTTTGGTGGTTTGAGGAAGGTTATTTTTGATGAAGCTCACAAATCTCGGTACTCAATTCATCCAGGAGCGGATAAAATGTACCAAGATCTTAAGGATTTCTATTGGTGGCCTAGGATGAAGGGCGATGTTGCAGTATATGTTAGAAAATGTTTAACGTGCGCCAAGGTTAAAGCCGAGTACCAGAAGCCTTCAGGTCTTCTGCAGCAACTTGAAATACCCAAATGGAAACGGGAACAAATTTCAATGGATTTCATAACGAAATTGCCAAAGACGCCCAAGGGCCATGATACAATTTGGGTAATAGTAGATCGCCTAACAAAGTCCGCACACTTCTTGCCGATCAAAGAGAAAGACAACACGAGTAAACTTGCGGAAATATACATGAGGGAGATTGTCGCACGTCATGGAGTGCCTCTCTCGATTATCTCTGATAGAGATGGGAGATTTGTATCAAGGATTTGGCAATCCTTCCAAGAAGCTTTTGGCTCGCAGTTGAATCTGAGCACTGCATTTCATCCACAAACTGATGGCCAAAGTGAACGAACTATTCAGACATTGGAAGATATGCAGAGAGCATGTGTAATGGACTTAGGTGGTAGCTGGGATAATCATTTACCATTGGTCGAATTTTCGTACAACAACAGCTACCACACAAGTATTGGAGTCGCGCCATTTGAAGCTCTTTATGGACGCAAGTGCCGATCACCGCTATGCTGGGCTGATGCGGGTGATAGACAGCTTGTTGGTCCCGAAATAGTTCAAGAGACAACAGACAAGATCTTTCAAATTCGAAAGCGCATCGAGGCGGCTCGCGACAGACAGAAAGCCTATGCAAACCAAAGGAGGAAACCTTTAGAGTTTCAAGTTGGGGATATGGTTTTGTTAAAGGTTTCACTCTGGAAGGGTGTGGAACGCTTTGAAAAGCGTGGGAAGTTGAATCCGCGTTACATTGGCCCATTCAGAATACTGCAAAGGATTGGGCTTGTAGCCTACAAATTGGACCTACCTGCTGAACTCAATGGTGTTCACGATACATTCCATGTATCGAATTTGAAAAAGAGTCCAACACAGGAGACAGTGATCATTCCAGCTGACGAAGTTCATATCGACGACACGCTCCACTTTACCGAAGAACCCGTCGAGGTTACGGACTGGAAAGTTAACAAAACACGCAGGAGTAGTGTCAAGCTCGTCAAAGTTCGATGGAATGCAAGACATGGGCCAGAATTCACGTGGGAATGTGAGGATCGTATGAAGGAGAAATACACCCATTTATTTCCCAAGACCCCTGCAACTAGAAGCAGAGCCTAAAATTTCAGGACGAAATTTCTCTAACGGAGGGAGAATGTGACAACCCTCACTTTTACAGGTATCCGTACAGTTAATTAATTCTTAATTTGTGCTTAATGACTGTGCTTGATTACAACTGTGATTTAACTGCTTTCTGTTTTCTGAAACATACATACATCACATTTTATACTGTCACTCCATTTATTACACACAAACTTTAGTGACAACAATGATGCACAAAGCACAGTGAGCGGATAACCCAGAAACATGCTGACAATGCCAGCACCTAGACAGACAATGTTTTGAGGCCAGTATGAGCCAGAATTAGAATACTACACTAGTAGGGAGTGTAGGGGAGTGAGGACCATAAAACTGCGTCACGAGGTGATAGTTATAGTACCCGGAAGTGCCTAAAACACACCTTAAGTGCAGAATTCTGCACTTAATACCCAAAATTCAGCATTTAACAATGCTAGTAAAGTGCAAAAACTTGGCAAAAATAGTCCTAGACACTTTCCAAAGTGTTGGGAATTTAATGTGTTACTAAAAACAATATAAAAGACACTTTAAAGCTTTATTTAGCACTTTAACGGATCAACATCCAACCGAACAACCGGACTTTACCCGCAACATAAAAATATTGCCAAATACATTGTTTTTACTTTTCTGAGCCAGTTAGGGCCCCCGAACACCCTAACACACTTTATATTATATAACACACTAAATCACTAACTATATCGTTCAATCCTAACTAAACAAGTAACTAGTTCCATCACAACCCAACCCCCTACCCCCCCCACTCGACGGTCATGAGGGTGGTACACCCTCACCCCATTCTTTTGATTATTAAATTGCTAATTGTTGGACATTAAGAAACACAATGTATGTTGGTTAATAGAGAGATATGGTTTATAAATATGTATGAGAGATAACCATCTCATTTCATCAAACACCCAACATCAACAAGCTTCTCTCTTCCTCTCCTTCCCCACCTTCGGCCGCCAACACCATCCACCATATCACCACCATCAACTTTCTTACAAGCCATTTTCCATACAACCAAGGGTGCTAGAGGTCATACAAGTAAGCTTGGTGCACTCGGAAGCTCAAGGACCACTCTTGTTTTCTTTTATCCACCACTTTTACGCCTTGTTTCTCCCCTAGCCTTGTGCTAGTAGTAAGTGCTCTAAAACTTCATCTTGTTCTTGTTTTTAGTGGTTAATAGATGATTGAATGGTGAAATGTTAAAAAAAAACACTAAAGAACATAAACTAATCTTGAAACATAAAGGGATAAAGAGTGGATAAAGAGTAGATGTATGGTTAAATCATGTTGATCTTGTGTGGTTATGATTATTGGATGTTGTTTGTTAGTAGAAGTAAGATGGATCATCATCTAGACTTGCTAGATCATGTTTAAGAACATGAACTAGCAAGATGTAAATGTTAGAGATATGAAGGATGATGAAACCATCCATACATGAACTTTGAACTTGAATAAATATAAGTTTTCTTGAAAAATAAAGATGTAAACTTGTAGATCTAAAGATCTATGAGTGGGTTTTCGAAAGAACCAAGTGAGAAATACTAGTTTTGTTAAAACCCGGATCTTGTATGAACTAAAGACATTTTTAGTAAGTAAACAAGTGTATGAACACTTGTGTAACAAGAAAATTTAACAAAGAAATAATTTTGGAAAATAAGACTAGAAGTTGTGAAAATACATATTCTTTAAAACTAAAGTTTGTAAGAAACCAATCATATTTTTAAAGGTAACAAGACCTACTAAGTATGTTAGTAATATACTACATATTTTTACAAACTAAGTTCATAAAGTTTATGATTTAGGCTTATTTTTGTCAAGATTAGTGATTAAAAATTGTATATTGTTGATTGTTTGATTGATTTTACAAAAGAAAATGATATGCTAAAAGCATGGACACCTCCATTTACAAAGGAAACTCTGGCGAAATTTTCCCAGAAATATAACACTTAGAAATATTTTTCTAACAAGCGTTTACAAATATATTTTAACTTGGTTTTCAAAATAAACTTCGCCATGATTTTTATTACAAAATACCAAGTGCCGGAGGATGATTTTCGTAAATAAAATTTGTGAAATATATATTTAGAATATATATTTTATACTAAAACGCTTGTGTGATTGTTTGTTTATTATGTGAACTAGATATATTATTTTTAGGGTAAAAATAATATAACTTGAAAATACTGTGAAATTACGACTCCAAAATAATACCAACGCTCTCACCAAATAAATATTTAAGTTACACAAGTATTATTGTTACAACGCGAACTTTAAAACGTAACTTATGTATATTTTAGAAAAATACTCTTATTCGTGTATTTTTGGTGAAATATTATTTTGGAAAACTTATGAAATAAAATATAATATTTTTGGGAAAAATATATATTTTGGAATTTAAAACATTTTAGACAAGTGATTAAAATATATTTTCCAAGTGGGACTTAAAAATATATTTTCAGAATTATAACGTGTACATTAGGGCTGTTCAAAAAGCTCGCAGCTCGGAGCTCGCTCGGATTTAGCTAGGAAAAAGCTCGCTCGATTTGGCTCGGTTTAAAAGTGAGCCGAGCCGGCTCGGCTCGGTTAGAAAGTGAGCCTAGCTCGGCTCGGCTCGAAACGAGCCGAGCTGGCTTGGTTCGGCTCGCTTTGTAGCTCGGCTCGGTTTAGCTCGAATTATTTGACTTATAAGAAGTTTTAATTTTATATACATTATAATATATTACAAAAAAACTGATTATTATTTACATGTATATAGGTTTGTAATTTGATATTTATGGCATATTTGAAGATTGATTACCATACTAATGAACTAATATTGTATTTTATTGAAATTAAAACTTATTTTGCGTTGTTAAACTTGATTTTGGTTTGTATTGTATTAGGTTGAACTTATTTTGAATATATTCTTTTAAATTATTGAATAATATTTTAGGCTATTAAATTTTAAGAGGTATATATTAGTTTTTTTTATAAAATCGAGCCAAACCAAGCCGAGCCGAGCTAGCTCGGTTTAAAACCAAGCTGAGCCCGAGCTTAGATTTTCAGCTCGGTTTCAAATCCGAGCCGAGCCGAGCCAGCTCGGTTTATAATCGAGCCGAGCCCGAGCTTGGCCTGGCTCGGCTCGGCTCATGAACAGCCCTAGTGTACATGTATAAAAACCCCCATCCTTGGGAAGGAAATACACTTATAAAATAATTAAGAAGTGTGATTACGGAATAGTTACCTAACTATTTTTCCAAGAACGTTAAACCCTAAGCCAAGGCACGACCCATCCGTCTAATAGGCATTAGTACGTGTAGGTCGTCACGCAACAGATTGAGTTGGAGACTTACGTTTCAGGATACGCACTTCTGTGAGTTCATGTCCCCCTTTTCTCTTAACTGTTTTCAGTTTTTATACTTCGGGGGTGGAATACATGTTACAGTAATTACAGACACTTTTATACATGGTATGGTTAGCTTAAGGAGGGTTTACTACTTAGATCATGTGAGTGGGTAGGTGGAACTTGAGGCCATTAATCCTCGTTGTAGGACCGAGGGTCATGAGCGATAGATCTATTTGGGTGTAGCGAGCCCAACTCCTGAGTCCACTGTGCGGACCATGGGGTGACTTTGAGCCCGGCGCAAAAATCTGCTAGGTTTGAGTCTTCCTGCATCACTTCACACATATCATTGGCTTTGCAACCCAATGGTGATCTCTTTTTCCTTAATTGCTACATACCAGGGATTTTCATACATGCTACAAAGGTTTATATATACTCACTTTTACATGAACTCGCTCAACTTTTGTTGATTTTTCAAACTACATGTATTTCAGGAAATTAATGGATCTGGCAAGTTATGCAATCACGTCAAGCTGCGTAGGGAATAATGATGTCATCCAGGTTTAGGAGGTGTGACCCTTGCCTGGACGGGTTACAAGTCTTAAACCGTATTTCTAGTCAAGACTTTTGTCGTGTCGTATGAACATGTTTTTAATTATGTCATGATTGTATTTGGTTTCATGTGTCGACTTTTAAAACAATGTTGTTGTGGTAAGTTTTAGAACTAAATGAATGGATGACTATCACGTGTTTTTAATTCATATAGCATTGTTATGATTGTGCTATGGTATTAAGAAGTCACACCAAAATAAACCCACGCTTCCGTAAAGCCAGGGTGTCACACCTACCTAGAGCCCGCGACACGCTCTGTCTCACTTAGCTCCTCACCATCTTATCATCACTCATTCGGTCCTCATCAAGATGAAGAGTCCGACCATTCGCACCATTCCTTAATACCATTGCAGCGATCGGGTTCGCATCGTGCCTTAAAGGAACTGACCCCATACTTCCAAAGCAGGTTCAATCCAATAAACCAGGTTCAAGAGCCAGAGGGTCCAAACCCTTTGTGGCCACCTGATCACTCTCCTGAGATGCAGGATATGGGGATGGACAAAGAACCAGATCCCGAGATGCCACCAAATGGGACGCCGACGCATACCATTGAGATTTCCAGCGGATCATCATTTCATGGTTCGACTTACAGGGATCCAGACAGTTTTGCTGAAAGATGGGCCACATACAACTGGGCGTACACTCCCCCTTTTAACCCACCTCCTCAACAGCTGCAGCATCCGTCTGAGCGTTCGCGTTTCCAAGCGGTCACGCCACCACCGCCGCCACAGCTAGAACAGAAACCGCCTCCAGAACCACCGAGGCGAAGAAGATCAGGTGCAAGTATGTCCATGCGAGGGGGCTTCCACTTCAGCACCCCTCAACACTCAAGCAACAGCCACTACCCACCGTTGTACGAAGACCCGCAAATGGGTGGGCCTTCAAACCCAGTTTCTGAAGTCGACTCTCCGCCAGTCGCACCACCACTACCGCACATGAGTTATGATAACCCAATTCTTTCCTACGCCGGTATAGCGGCGTATAACCCTTTTGGGCAGCCAGCTTATTCTGGCTACAACTACAACGCCCCTGATGTTGACCCGTACCTCAAGGTGGTGAACTACAATGCTCTCTACCCTGGAGTACCCTTCCAAGCTGCGTACCCAACTAGGTACCCAGCATATGGGTATCAATACCCACCACCTCCTCAACCTCCGCAGCAGCAGCCGCTGAGCCACCACAGATCCAACCAACGCAACAGCAAGAAATCCTTCAGAGGTTGAAACAGGTGGAACGAGAGGTACAGGAGGAGCGTAGAAGCCGTCGGGGTCTACTTAAGGGTTTGGCAGACTTAATAAAGGGGAAGAAGAAGAAGAGGGATTATTGAAATTCCTTATTTATTTGTTTTGTAATTTTTATTTTCAATTAAGTCCCTACGTGGACATTTTATTCATGTACTTGGTCCCTGCGTGGACTTGTTTTTCTTTATTTTAGCCCCTGCATGGGCAAATGATTTATTTAAAAGTCCCGTTTAGGGCAGTTATGTACTTCTTTCAATTTATGGAATGTTTTAATTTAAAATTTCATTTGTCATTATATATGTATGAATATATTGTATGAAATAAATCAAAATATCATTTTATTTTAAAATTGACCTGCCATTAAATATTAAAAGAAAATCTTAAAGGTTTAGCCTATATGTCATGTTAGACATGGCCATGATGGTAAAACCTTTTTAAGATTCAGATCCTTGTTAACATCTGAAAACATGTTATCACTCCTGCCAAATGTGATTCGATAAAATCACACAAGTCATCCTCATATTGGATTTTTCCAATCCCTTATTCTAATTTAATTAAAACATCCATTAGTGATGAAGTGCCTACGGGCCATATTCAATGTCTAATAAGACAAAAGGCAGTTGTAGTGTACGACTCCCTGTCAAGAAAAGGTGATGAACTATGTTCAAGCCTTAATGCCTCGATCTTATAAGATCATGGCTTATAATTTAAAACTGTCCTTGTAACCAGGCCTTTTGTGCCACTCTAATATCTTTAATGATTTATAATAAAGGATAAATTATAATGAAAATCCTAAATAAATATAACTAACAAATTAACCAACATGGTTTATATTTACCAAGGTTAATGAATCATCAAAAATGATGATTCCATAATAATTTCTGAACAAAATTATTGTCAATTGTTTTATAGCAATCAAGATTCAGTATGTCCAACTCAGAAGAGGTTAACAGTCATCCTCGGGAAAGAAATGATACCACCAGAATTAACGTAGCTGGTGTAGATTTACAAGCAATGATAGACAATGCCGTCACTCGAGCTATGGACAGGCAGTTCAAGGAATTAAGTGGTACTCGTAGCAGGACCCTATCTGTACCTCATACAAAACCTGTCACACACCAACCAATGGCGGAAACATCGGGATGAGACGAAGTGTGAAGATTGCTAGAGTCATCATAACGCTATTTGTGACAATATTTAAATAATTCCCATTTCATTTCATAACTTCAAATTGTCAACATTACATAAACTCAAATAACAACAAGTTCGAAAGAAATACATATAACATAAGCAAAATTGATACGACATGTTAAACCTAACGTCTATATGTGTATCTAGGCATCAACGCTACTTCTTTTCATAGCATCGTCATCATCAACCTGTAACATGTTTAAAATACAATTCAATGCAAAAGCAAAGGCGAGTATACAAGTTTGGTACGTACATAACAAATGATAAGTTTTGAACGATTCCTCATAGCAAGCATGTGATTCAAGATAAACAATAAATATGGCATGTGTCTAACATATCAAACCAAGGAAACGCAACAGGCTCATGACATTACCTCAAGTTTACGGGCGGGTCGTTAATCCTATAGCGCTCTACATATGTCACGGTTTGGCTCGTACGAAGTTAATGATAAGTTCAACACATAAGAATCACCCAAGTTTAAAGTATCAAGCCATCACGTATACAAGCATGTTATAGGAATGTTCATGTGTTAAGCAAAATGTTCATGTGTAAGTTTTTGATAAGCAAACATGTTACACCCCAAAAGTGGTAAAAATAAAAAGGGGAAAATACGAGTATACTCACATAATTGCTAAGTCTTCCGATTATCCAAGTGTTGACGAGCGTAAGAGATTAGGAGGATGGAAAACCGAGGTCACCCTATATGGGCAAACGATGGTGCATGAGTAAACGCAATTTTGACGGAGGATTTGAAGTAGAATTTAAAGTATAGCTAGACGATGGATAAGTATATATATATATATTTTTACTTATATATATTGTGTATAGTTTAAGTAAAAATTTTAATTTAGGTTTATCAAAAGTAGCATAGTAGTGTTGTCAAAAAAAAAAAAAAAATATACATTTATATATATTTTATAGAAATTTAATAAATCCATTAGGCTCCGTTTTATAAAATTAATGTGTTTCGTTCCACAGAATTTTACGAAAAAAAACGGGCAGAGTTTCCTCTGTTTTTGGACGATCCCGACAACACAAGTTGTCGATATATTTGTCAAAATTCAACAATTTATAAACAGTATACGAATATTTTTGTAAGGTTGACGGGTAATACAACATATAAACAATGATTCGATGGCTCAAACTCGGTTTTTACGCTAAATAATATATATGTGAAACAATATAAATGAACTCGCGTCTTACAAGTATAACCGACCTCGACCAAAACAGCCACTAGTTTGAAGGATTTTAAAGTTATTTAAACCCTTTAAAGGAGTCATGTTCTTTTGTTTTAAAAAAGAACAGCGAACAGACTTGAACAACCCAAATACAAGGTATTTGATTTGATTTTGTTTGTTGAATGTATTCTTCATCAGGTTTATTTAAACAAGAAAAGAACGAAAAGGATTTTAATAAACAACGAAACTCAAATGAAATAAGGAAGATTATATACCGACGATGTCAACACGAGCTCCGACGTAACTCGAACCGAAACTCGAACCAAACTGATGTCGAAGACGGAGAGACGTGACCCGAACAAGAACGGCCCTGATCCCCAAACCGGAAACTTAAGCTCGATCCCGAGTCGTCGTCGTTGTGGCACGGCGCTGCTGTCGTCGTCGGTCACCATAACCACCATCGTCATTCCGCCGGAACCAAAACTTGAATCGAAGCAATCCGAACAGAAGCTGAATCGGCTAACATAAGACCGAACCACCGACGAAACAGACTCGACTCGAACCGGAACTCGAAACAACTGACCGAAATCGAGCCGAATCGGGGCTGAGCGACTGTCGCCGCCGCTGGTTGTCGGAATCGGAGGTCGAGAGGAGTAGGTGTCTGATTGTTTGGGTTTGATTGAAAGAGACAAGAAGATGAACAGTTATGTGGGTTGGGATCATTTGTAGGGTTTTCTAATTTAGATGGAGATGAGATCCTTCATGTTTGTGTTTGTGGTAAAAAGGCAGAGAAGACAAATGAACCTTCATATGCGGCTGATCCAAATGAGTTAGGGTTTAGCCATTTTTATAATTTCCATTATTTATACAAATAGTCCCTAAACTTACCCACTTAACTTATGTTATAAAAAGAACTATCTTTATAAAACAACTAACTAGGTTAGTTTACTAACTTTAAAATTTAACGAGACTAACTTAGTTTATTATAGAAATAACTTTTAAATAGTAAATTAAATAAATTTAATTAATTAAACCATGAATAGATAACCATTCTTATAACGAATTAGATTAAAGAAATATTTTCGACGATTATAACAAAACGACTAATACAAGGACACAAGGTTTCCAAAAATAGAAATATGAACAATGGTTTCTAAATATGGAAAGTTATGAAAACGCGGGGCGTTACAGTCTCCCCTCCTTTAGGAAATTTCGTCCCGAAATTTATTCAGAAGGAAGACTTTAAAAAGGGTTTTGGCAACCAAAAGAGAATTGTTTAAAATTGAGGCTTTGGAGTTTGAGACAACGGAGAATAACTGAGGTATAAGGGTGAACAATTGATCAAATAAACGATTATGAGTATAAGAATAGTATAAGTATCGGATCGACGAAAGTGGTGTGTTAAGAATGAGGTCTCGTCATGGATAATCGGATATAATGCGTTCGTGAGTTGTTTAAAGTTTGTATTAGGTCTACAAGGTCTGTAAAACACCGAATTTCTCATGGCACGTTTTACGAAAGTTTGGTAACATGATGAAAACACTTATATATAGGAAGTACCAACGGCGTATCCACCATGTTTTGACCACGTTACGTCCGTTTCGTATTCGGTGTCATGTTACATCCCGTGTCTTACCATACACAGTAGTACACTCTATGGTTTCTCATACGCCCATCACTATAATCCCGTGTGCACCCGCGATTATATTGATCGTCGCATGATCTGCATAGCTTGTACCAGTTGTGTATGAATTAAGGTATGCATAAATTATGAAAATAAGACTGCGTGTGAAAGAAACGTAGCGTATAAGCATGTTTGTGTTCCAAATAGTATAAGACCAAATTTAAGCGAATCCCTCGGGTTTCGCTCGCGTATAGGTGCGAAAGTATGAATTTTGAGTAAAAAGCATGAGCATAGTATAAGTTTAAATATGAATACACACGTGAGCATAAACACAACACGCATGGCATGAGTATGAGAAAAAGGGTAAGCATAATGTGTATGAAAAATAAGCATAAGTGTGAGTACAAACATGAGTATAAGTATAAACACAAAGCGTATGAGTATGACTACGTGTATAAGTGTGAACATAGGATGTATGAGCATAGACATGAACGTGGATATAGGTGTAAAAATGAAGGTTTAAATATGAACAAGATATATATGTATGAATGTAAGTGTAAACAAAGTTGTATAAGTGTATTTGAAAACATAAAATGTATGAACATGAATATGAATATGAATGTAGTATAAACATGAATGTAAGTACAACGTAAATGTATAATTGTGAGTGTATGTATAAACGTAAAATGTATGAATTTTGAATCGTGAGTATAATATAAATGCGTAAGTGTGAACATAAGTGAAGGCATAAAATGTACAAGTATGGATGTAGGAAATGATGATTTTGTTTATAGTATAAATCGAAATACACGAGTTTATGCGCGTAAAAGATCAAAAGTTTAGAGTATAAAAGAAGAAGGAAACGAGTGACACGCGTGAGATTGTTGTGAGATATTGACTAAAACGTGTAATATGGTATGCATATATAGTTGTTTGCGCAAAACGTGAAGTTAAATAGGTTGAGTTGTCATGGAATGCAGAATCTAGTTTGTGAATGTAAGGGAATATAAAACAGTTATTGGTTACGTGAAACGTATTTTGTAAAAAGAATGGAAATGCTACCACGGTTTTAAAAGAGATTACATAAGTTGAAAATTTATCGGTCCTTATGGAGTTTCCTTGCCCACGTGTTTTGAATTTAATTGACGTATCGGGTGAGGCTTTGAAAGGTTCTAGAGATTAATAAGTTTGCGTCGTTTTAAGTAACTCTGTATTAGAAAGTTTCGAAGTTTACGGATTCTCGTGAAAAAGTTGATCCTTAGAAAAAAGGAATTTGGTATATGGACTTGGTGTTTGCTGAAAAAGCGTCTTTTAATAAAATGTTTTATTGCTTTTGAAAGAAGTTTTAGCAAATGTTAAATAATATTTGTAATATTTTATAAGTGTTTCAATAGTTATGTTGAATACAAAATTTTGTGGCCAATGGTTTTGTTGGACCGATTAAGTTGATGAGTAGCATTTTGTGAACTTTTGAATATCGGGGAGTAAGTGTTTATGGTAAAAGCTAAGAATTTTGTGTGTGTTAACAATATGAAAATAATTGTAGAATAAGAAATTCGTTTATATAAACAACGCATTTTGAAATAATTAGGGATTTGACTAAATGACAAACGATTTAAATATATATGATCGTGTTTACATAATATAGTCTATTAAAGGAAAGTATAGGTAACGATCACCTAGGTAAGGGAATCACCCCAAATCCGTCGGTGAGGTCGTTGTAAGATGAGTAAAGAAACGGAGTTAATCATCAAGGTAAAGAAATCACTCCTATCTCGATGATATGTCTCTGCTCGTTACAAAAGTGTAATTAAAATTACGTGAAATCATGCATGCTAATAATGTATAATCGTATGAAAAGTAAGAGTATGATGTGTGCGCAAAATGAAATCTCGAAAAAAAAAATTATTCAAATTTGTCAAAAGATCGAAAATAATAAAGCGTAAGCTCGAATAAAACTTGGATGGTTCCAAACGGAACATTGACTAACCAAAGTGGTCGAAAGATCTTTGAAATTGAGAAACATGCTTTGGCCTAATAGGTGGAATACTCTCGCCGATATCTCGGCTAACGGTACTCACCCTTCCAGTTACTACATGTTCCCAATCCATCAAAAATTCGAGACTTGGCGGGATTTTTGAAAATCAAGGAGTGGGACTAGTCGACGAGGTGCGGGTTTCACCCCTAACTTGGCGACTTCGTACCCTAACTTGACGAATTTAAATTTGAAATTTCCATTAAGATGTGGATTTCACTCCTAACTTAATGGTGAATTTCATGCAAAAATAGAATCAAACGGAATGAAAGTCGTTTACCAAATTGTGGGTTTCACGCCTATTTTGGCAAACTCGTCTCGTTTGTATAATATGAGTGTTTTCGTGTTCGACAAAAATCGAGTATAATGCCTTGGAAAAAGGCGTATGTTAAAGGAAATAACGAACAAGTATAAGCACAAAAAAGGCATGTTGAGAATAACACACAAAGAATAGATCAATAGATCAAGTATCGACACATAATAAGACAAGTATTGTCACATAAGAATAGCACGTCATGTATTAACACACAAGCGACATATATGTTTAAAACGTCAAAGCGAATAAATAAAAGCAAATAGAGTAGCATCCAAGTAGTTTCAAGTAAGACGTAAGAATAAATCTATAAAACTATAGACTAGGTTAAAGCATTCCTACTTTTCCTAATTCCCTATAGTTATGGCTCTGATACCAATCTGTCACACCCCAACCAATGGCGGAAACATCGGGATGAGACGAAGTGTGAAGATTGCTAGAGTCATCATAACGCTATTTGTGACAATATTTAAATAATTCCCATTTCATTTCATAACTTCAAATTGTCAACATTACATAAACTCAAATAACAACAAGTTCGAAAGAAATACATATAACATAAGCAAAATTGATACGACATGTTAAACCTAACGTCTATATGTGTATCTAGGCATCAACGCTACTTCTTTTCATAGCATCGTCATCATCAACCTGTAACATGTTTAAAATACAATTCAATGTAAAAGCAAAGGCGAGTATACAAGTTTGGTACGTACATAACAAATGATAAGTTTTGAACGATTCCTCATAGCAAGCATGTGATTCAAGATAAAAAATAAATATGGCATGTGTCTAACATATCAAACCAAGGAAACGCAACAGGCTCATGACATTACCTCAAGTTTACGGGCGGGTCGTTAATCCTATAGCGCTCTACATATGTCACGGTTTGGCTCGTACGAAGTTAATGATAAGTTCAACACATAAGAATCACCCAAGTTTAAAGTATCAAGCCATCACGTATACAAGCATGTTATAGGAATGTTCATGTGTTAAGCAAAATGTTCATGTGTAAGTTTTTGATAAGCAAACATGTTACACCCCAAAAGTGGTAAAAATAAAAAGGGGAAAATACGAGTATACTCACATAATTGCTAAGTCTTCCGATTATCCAAGTGTTGACGAGCGTAAGAGATTAGGAGGATGGAACACCGAGGTCACCCTATATGGGCAAACGATGGTGCATGAGTAAACGCAATTTTGACGGAGGATTTGAAGTAGAATTTAAAGTATAGCTAGACGATGGATAAGTATATATATATATATATATATATATATTTACTTATATATATTGTGTATAGTTTAAGTAAAAATTTTAATTTAGGTTTATCAAAAGTAGCATAGTAGTGTTGTCAAAAAAAATAAAATATACATTTATATATATTTTATAGAAATTTAATAAATCCATTAGGCTCCGTTTTATAAAATTAATGTGTTTCGTTCCACAGAATTTTACGAAAAAAAACGGGCAGAGTTTCCTCTATTTTTGGACGATCCCGACAACACAAGTTGTCGATATATTTGTCAAAATTCAACAATTTATAAACAGTATACGAATATTTTTGTAAGGTTGACGGGTAATACAACATATAAACAATGATTCGATGGCTCAAACTCGGTTTTTACGCTAAATAATATATATGTGAAACAATATAAATGAACTCGTGTCTTACAAGTATAACCGACCTCGACCAAAACAGCCACTAGTTTGAAGGATTTTAAAGTTATTTAAACCCTTTAAAGGAGTCATGTTCTTTTGTTTTAAAAAAGAACAGCGAACAGACTTGAACAACCCAAATACAAGGTCTTTGATTTGATTTTGTTTGTTGAATGTATTCTTCATCAGGTTTATTTAAACAAGAAAAGAACGAAAAGGATTTTAATAAACAACGAAACTCAAATGAAATAAGGAAGATTATATACCGACGATGTCAACACGAGCTCCGACGTAACTCGAACCGAAACTCGAACCAAACTGATGTCGAAGACGGAGAGACGTGACCCGAACAAGAACGGCCCTGATCCCCAAACCGGAAACTTAAGCTCGATCCCAAGTCGTCGTCGTTGTGGCACGGCGCTGCTGTCGTCGTCGGTCACCATAACCACCATCGTCTTCATCGTCATTCCGCCGGAACCAAAACTTGAATCGAAGCAATCCGAACAGAAGCTGAATCGGCTGACATAAGACCGAACCACCGACGAAACAGACTCGACTCGAACCGGAACTCGAAACAACTGACCAAAATCGAGCCGAATCGGGGCTGAGCGACTGTCGCCGCCGCTGGTTGTCGGAATCGGAGGTCGAGAGGAGTAGGTGTCTGATTGTTTGGGTTTGATTGAAAGAGACAAGAAGATGAACAGTTATGCGGGTTGGGATCATTTGTAGGGTTTTCTAATTTAGATGGAGATGAGATCCTTCATGTTTGTGTTTGTGGTAAAAAGGCAGAGAAGACAAAAGAACCTTCATATGCGGCTGATCCAAATGAGTTAGGGTTTAGCCATTTTTATAATTTCCATTATTTATACAAATAGTCCCTAAACTTACCCACTTAACTTATGTTATAAAAAGAACTATCTTTATAAAACAACTAACTAGGTTAGTTTACTAACTTTAAAATTTAACGAGACTAACTTAGTTTATTATAGAAATAACTTTTAAATAGTAAATTAAATAAATTTAATTAATTAAACCATGAATAGATAACCATTCTTATAACGAATTAGATTAAAGAAATATTTTCGACGATTATAACAAAACGACTAATACAAGGACACAAGGTTTCCAAAAATAGGAATATGAACAATGGTTTCTAAATATGGAAAGTTATGAAAACGCGGGGCGTTACAAAACCACCTTCCAAGACTCATGTATCTTATAAGGACGATTCTCATCATTCGTCAAATCAAAGAAGTGTTCCATCTAAACGAATTGTGCTCAATCAGGAACCACGTGTTAAGACCTGCTCCTACAAGTACTTCGTCTCTTGTAAGGCAAGGGACTTTACAGGGGAAAAAGGAGCCATCGATTGTATGACCTGGCTCGATGAGATGGACACCGTAGTTGACATTAGTGGTTGTGCGGAACAGGATATTGTGAAGTTTGTTTCGCAATCTTTTAAAGGTGAAGCTTTAGCTTGGTGGAGGTCGTTAATCCAATCATTTGTTAACCCATACCTAGTTCCCCAAACATTTACCTGATTTGACTCGGTCTTGTAGTGTTAGTAGTTGTTCGTTCTAGTTATGTTATGTTGGATGTTTTGTTTGTTAAAAAAAAGAAAAAAAAAGTGA
This sequence comes from Helianthus tuberosus, assembly GCA_030545235.1. Lineage (NCBI taxonomy): Eukaryota > Viridiplantae > Streptophyta > Magnoliopsida > Asterales > Asteraceae > Helianthus > Helianthus tuberosus. Next base: position 153,928,984 of record CM060371.1, on the reverse strand, counting down.
AAAAGGAATGAAAAAAAATAAAAAAATGATGTATGAGTTTTCTTGTATATAGAAGTTTATGTTTTGTTTCGTTTTGATTATTTGTGTAATAAAAAGACCGGGTTAAGTCCTTCGCTACTACATATATATTTCCATTTCCTACCCGTATGCCTAGCCACGTTACAACCTTAAAGTGCCTTTCAATTGCATTCATGTTTTGACACTTGTTAGATGGATGACCGATTTAGGTACAAGCATATAGTTGTGCAATCACTCGTTTGCCTTTTGTGTGTGTAGCTTATCTTTGCTAGTGCTTACTTGTCGCCGAGAAGAGAGATATAGCAAGGGGTGTGTTGTTTGGATGTTAGGAAAAGGCTAGTATAAGGATGACATGTTTATACTTGATTTATGATTGATCGCTTGTGCACTTGAAAATGGTTTTTGATGGGTTGCTTGGGGCAAGCAACGGTTAAGTGTGGGGATGTGACGGGTGGTCCATAGGACGACCCTTAATTGTGTTAAATGATAAGTTAATCCATCATTTAATCATGTAATTGTCTTGAATTAGATGACTACAGTTGCTTATGTTTCAGGTGCTTTTGGAGCTTAAAACGAGGGAAAACGATGCTTTGGATGGAATGAAGTGGAACGAGAGTCACAAAGATGGAAAGAAGAAACAAAGGAGAAGACTTAGGGGTCCACCGTAAATTACGGTGGCTACCGTAATTTACGGTAGCCCCTGAATGTTTCCATTTTCCACCGTAAACCAGCAGCAATCCAACGTACCAACTTGTAGGCAACCGTAAATTATGGTACCTAACGTAATTAACGGTAGGCTCTAACGCAAAATTTGTAACTGCCCCTTTTAATACCGTTTTCAAGTGCATTTTTACCTATCTCATCATTGGAGACGTTTCTCAGGAGTTCTTGGGCGAATTTTAGCTTTGGCAAGTGTTTGCGAACAATTTCTAACATTTCGGTTTGTATTTTGATTCGTATGAACTTCGATCTTGATGTTATGATGATCTACCAAACAATGTCCGGCTAAACTTTTGGTGATCATCTTAGGTGAAGGTTTCTTATGACTTTTGAGTGTTTATCTTTATTTCTAGAATAATGAACTTGGTGTTTTGCTATGTTTATTATGGTGCATGAATGTTTGATTGTAAATTGTTAATTGATGTTTTGATCTTAGTCTAAACCGTACGTTTTTGGTGTCGTTGACAATCGAGATATCACGGGAAGGGTTAGGGCTGGATATTGGTTAATTGGTCATCGGGTAACAACCTCGCGTTTATATAATCTGAGTACTTTGTTCCCTTTTATCACAGCAAACGTTTATGCATGAGTTATGTCTATGTAACTCTTTCTAGTTGGATTTATGCACAATTGTTAATGGAAACCGGAACCTAAGATGGTCATTTTCTCTTAATCTGTTAAACAACCAATTTTGATTTGCAATTAGTTAGTAATTTAGTTTTTAAAACCAAACAATTAACTCTTGAATTTTAGTTTTTGCAAATTAGTTTAATTTGTAGTTAATTCACAAAGCTATAGAATCAACACACTTTCCACAAACTCCCTGTGTTCAATACCAATTTGCTGCTATCTATTAGTTGTAATTTGGATTAAATTTGCGTGTGACTACGACAACACGTCAAATTTTGATCGTACTATGGACCACCCGTCAACTCTCCCACTCGACCACGCCCAGCTCGTCTTCGTCCTAACCCAAAGCGTCCAAACCGCTATAACCCATCAGCCTATTACACCACCACTTCCCCTGATCAACTCACTAGACCCACTTCCTTTACCGTCGCTAACAAGTCTCCAGAGTGGCATCATGCCATGAACGAAGAGTTTCATGCACTTAATAAAAACGGGACGTGGTCATTAGTTCCTTATGTTGATAATTCTAATGTGGTTGATTGTAAGTGGGTGTACAGGTTAAAGAGGGATGCACAAGGCAAAGTGACTCGCTACAAAGCTCGTCTTGTAGCCAAAGGGTTTCATCAACAGGCTGGGGTTGACTATCATGAGACTTTCAGTCCAGTAGTTAAGGCTACTACCATTCGAGTTGTTTTATCTCGTGCGCGGCTGTCATAAAACTGTGTTAAGTAGTAGCAATACTATACCATTGTCAGCGACCACCAACACCGGAAAAACTCGTAAAAACAAAATAAATAAAAATGGGGAAAAAAATAATGGCGAGCGAAAAGCAGACGTAAAATCTTTGAATCACGCACGCTCGTTGCTGAGAAATTAAACTGAAACTTAAAACATAGAAAAAATAACAAAGTCAATCCGGGACCTGCGTGTTGGACGAACTTGTCAAACGCAGAAAAATAGATGTGATGTGATGGGCCAGTTAAACCGGAAAAATATACGAAAAAAATGTTGAACCCCACACGCACGTTGTAGTGCGTTAACTCACAAAATTTAGAACGAAACAAAAAACTTGGGAAAGATGAAAGTATGGTGAACTAAAATTGAAAATAAAAAAGAGTTGGGATTAAATTGCAAAAGATGAAAAACTTTGGGTTAAAAGTAAAAAACAAAGGGTCTAAATTGTAAAATTGAAGTTATTTATTAATTTTAGACAAAGATAAGGATAAAAATAAGTTTTAACTTTGACCATAAAAAGCCAAACAAGCTAAGAAGAATAATGTACCTAGTCCGCTAACTATTGCTGTGGGAAATTACTTTGCAACATTCTTTACTGCCTCTCTCATCTATTGTCACCACATCAGATGCTTTTCTTAAATATTATACCATCTCCAATAATCACAATTATTAACTTTAATAATGTATCAGGATTTTAATAATAGATTTAGGTAGGCAACAATATATATCTGCATGGCCAGTTAAAGTAACGAGAGAAATAGAACAAATTTTGTTTCGTTTATAAATGACCAATACAAAGAACTTAGGCTTTTTTATCTAGTTATAAAAATGAAACTAGTGTCGTTTTCATGCTATTTTAGCATATAAAAAAATCAAGACGCAAACTCAGTCTTCCAAAATCGATTATAGAAGAATTTAAACATCATACATCAAGTCAATGTAATATCCAAGACTATGTTTCAAAGGCAATTAAAACGGTTTTAAGAAACCCGTTTTAAAAGCCAAATCACCGCCATATATATTAAAGTGTTGTATATTTATTTAAAACAGTTCATTAATATTATCAAATAAAACGCTATTTTTAAAATCAGTATAAGATATTCAATTTTTAAAACACCGTAATAAAAAAAATTCTTATAAACCGTTTTATTTGATTTACTTTTGAGTTTCAACCGTTTTATTTGAGTATGTTATTTGAGTTTTGTTTCGTTTATTTTAAAATTTATATATATCTATACTAGTATTAAGCTCGTGCGCGGCTGTCATAAAACTGTGTTAAGTAGTAGCAATACTATACCATTGTCAGCGACCACCAACACCGTAAACTCGTAAAAACAAAATAAATAAAAATGGGGAAAAAATAATGGCGAGCGAAAAGCAGACATAAAATCTTTGAATCACGCACGCTCGTTGCTGAGAAATTAAACTGAAACTTAAAATATAGAAAAAATAACAAACTCAATCCGGGACCTGCGTGTTGGACGAACTTGTCAAACGCAGAAAAATAGATGTGATGTGACGGGCCAGTCAAACGGGAAAAATATACGAAAAAAATGTTGAACCCCACACGCATGTTGCAGTGCGTTAACTCACAAAATTTAGAACGAAACAAAAAACTTGGGAAAGATGAAAGTACGGTGAACCAAAATTGAAAATAAAAAAGAGTTGGGATTAAATTGCAAAAGATGAAAAACTTAGGGTTAAAAGTAAAAAACAAAAGGTCTAAATTGTAAAATTGAAGTTATTTATTAATTTTAGATAAAGATAAGGATAAAAATAAGTTTTAACTTTGACCATAAAAAGCCAAACAAGCTAAGAAGAATAATGTACCTTGTCCGCTAACTATTGATGTGGGAAAGTACTTTGCAGCATTCTTTACTGCCTCTCTCATCTATTGTCACCACATCAGATGCTTTTCTTAAATATTATACCATCTCCAATAATCACAATTATTAACTTTAATAATGTATCAGGATTTTAATAATAGAGTTAGGTAGGCAACAATATATATCTGCATGGCCAGTTAAAGTAACGAGAGAAATAGAACAAATTTTGTTTCGTTTATAAATGACCAATACAAAGAACTTAGGCTTTTTTATCTTGTTATAAAAATGAAACTAGTGTCGTTTTCATGCTATTTTAGCATATACAAAAATCAAGACGCAAACTCACACTTCCAAAATAGATTATAGAAGAATTTAAGCATCATACATCAAGTCAATGTAATATCCAAGACTATGTTTCAAAGGCAATTCAAACGGTTTTAAGAAACCCGTTTTAAAAGCCAAATCACCGCCATATATATTAAAGTGTTGTATATTTATTAAAAACAATTCATTAATATTATCAAATAAAACGCTATTTTTAAAATCAGTATAAGATATTCAATTTTTAAAACACCTTAATAAAAAAAAATTTCTTATAAACCGTTTTATTTGATTTACTTTTGAGTTTCAACCGTTTTATTTGAGTATGTTATTTGAGTTTTGTTTCGTTTATTTTAAAATTTATATATATCTATACTAGTATTAAGCTCGTCCGCGGCTGTCATAAAACTGTATTAAGTAGTAGCAATACCATACCATTGTCAGCGACCACCAACACCGGAAAAACTCGGAAAAACAAAATAAATAAAAATGGGAAAAAAATAATGGCGAGCGAAAAGCAGACGTAAAATCTTTGAATCACGCACGCTCGTTGCAGAGAAACTAAACTGAAACTTAAAACATAGAAAAAATAACAAAGTCCATCCGGGACCTGCGTGTTGGACGAACTTGTCAAACGCAGAAAAATAGATGTGATGTGACGGGCCAGTGATACGGGAAAAATATACGAAAAAAATGTTGGACCCCACACGCACGTTGCAGTGCGTTAACTCACAAAATTTAGAACGAAACGAAAAACTTGGGAAAGATGAAAGTATGGAGAACCAAAATTGAAAATAAAAAAGAGTTGGGATTAAATTGCAAAAGATGAAAAACTTTGGGTTAAAAGTAAAAAACAAAGGGTCTAAATTGTAAAATTGATGTTATTTATTAATTTTAGATAAAGATAAGGATAAAAATAAGTTTTAACTTTGACCATAAAAAGCCAAACAAGCTAAGAAGAATAATGTACCTTGTCCGCTAACTATTGATGTGGGAAAGTACTTTGCAACATTCTTTACTGCCTCTCTCATCTATTGTCACCACATCAGATGCTTTTCTTAAATATTATACCATCTCCAATAATCACAATTATTAACTTTAATAATGTATCAGGATTTTAATAATAGAGTTAGGTAGGCAACAATACATATCTGCATGACCAGTTAAAGTAACGAGAGAAATAGAACAAATTTTGTTTCGTTTATAAATGACCAATACAAAGAACTTAGGCTTTTTTATCTTGTTATAAAAATGAAACTAGTGTCGTTTTCATGCTATTTTAGCATATACAAAAATCAAGACGCAAACTCACTCTTCCAAAATAGATTATCGAAGAATTTAAGCATCATACATCAAGTCAATGTAATATCCAAGACTATGTTTCAAAGGCAATTAAAACGGTTTTAAGAAACCCGTTTTAAAAGCCAAATCACCGCCATATATATTAAAGTGTTGTATATTTATTTAAAACAGTTCATTAATATTATCAAATAAAACGCTATTTTTAAAATCAGTATAAGATATTCAATTTTTAAAACACCATAATAAAAAAAAATTCTTATAAACCGTTTTATTTGATTTACTTTTGAGTTTCAACCGTTTTATTTGAGTATATTATTTGAGTTTTGTTTCGTTTATTTTAAAATTTATATATGTCTATACTAGTATTAAGCTCGTGCCCGGCTGTCATAAAACTGTGTTAAGTAGTAGCAATACCATACCATTGTCAGCGACCACCAACACCGGAAAAACTCGTAAAAACAAAATAAATAAAAATGGGAAAAAAATAATGGCGAGCGAAAAGCAGACGGAAAATCTTTGAATCACGCACGCTCGTTGCAGAGAAACTAAACTGAAACTTAAAACATAGAAAAAATAACAAAGTCCATCCGGGACCTACGTGTTGGACGAACTTGTCAAACGCAGAAAAATAGATTTGATGTGACGGGCCAGTCAAACGAGAAAAATATACGAAAAAAATTTTGAACCCCACACGCACGTTGCAGTGCGTTAACTCACAAAATTTAGAACGAAACGAAAAACTTGGGAAAGATGAAAGTACGGTGAACCAAAATTGAAAATAAAAAAGAGTTGGGATTAAATTGCAAAAGATGAAAAACTTTGGGTTAAAAGTAAAAAACAAAGGGTCTAAATTGTAAAATTGAAGTTATTTATTAATTTTAGATAAAGATAAGGATAAAAATAAGTTTTAACTTTGACCATAAAAAGCCAAACAAGCTAAGAAGAATAATGTACCTTGTCCGCTAACTATTGCTGTGGGAAAGTACTTTGCAACATTCTTTACTGCCACTCTCATCTATTGTCACCACATCAGATGCTTTTCTTAAATATTATACCATCTCCAACAATCATAATTATTAACTTTAATAATGTATCAGGATTTTAATAATAGAGTTAGGTAGGCAACAATATATATCTGCATGGCCAGTTAAAGTAACGAGAGAAATAGAACAAATTTTGTTTCGTTTATAAATGACCAATACAAAGAACTTAGGCCTTTTTATCTTGTTATAAAAATGAAACTAGTGTCGTTTTCATGCTATTTTAGCATATACAAAAATCAAGACGCAAACTCACTTTTCCAAAATAGATTATAGAAGAATTTAAGCATCATACATCAAGTCAATGTAATATCCAAGACTATGTTTCAAAGGCAATTAAAACGGTTTTAAGAAACCCGTTTTAAAAGCCAAATCACCGCCATATATATTAAAGTGTTGTATATTTAATTAAAACAGTTCATTAATATTATCAAATAAAACGCCATTTTTAAAATCAATATAAGATATTCAATTTTTAAAACACCGTAATAAATTTTTTTTTCTTATAAACCGTTTTATTTGATTTACTTTTGAGTTTCAACCGTTTTATTTGAGTATGTTATTTGAGTTTTGCGTCGTTTATTTTAAAATTTATATATATCTATACTAGTATTAAGCTCGTGCGCGTCTGTCATAAAACTGTGTTAAGTAGTAGCAATACTATACCATTGTCAACGACCACCAACACCGGAAAAACTCATAAAAACAAAATAAATAAAAATGGGAAAAAAATAATGGCGAGCGAAAAGCAGACGTAAAATCTTTGAATCACGCACGCTTGTTGCTGCGAAACTAAACTGAAACTTAAAACATAGAAAAAATAACAAAGTCCATCCGGGACCTGCGTGTTGGACGAACTTGTCAAACGCAGAAAAATAGATGTGATGTGACGGGCCAGTCAAACGGGAAAAATATACGAAAAAAATGCTGAACCCCACACGCACGTTGCAGTGCGTTAACTCACAAAATTTAGAACGAAACGAAAAACTTGGGAAAGATGAAAGTATGGTGAACCAAAATTGAAAATAAAAAAGAGTTGGGATTAAATTGCAATAGATGAAAAACTTTGGGTTAAAAGTAAAAAACAAAGGGTCTAAATTGTAAAATTGAAGTTTTTTATTAATTTTAGATAAAGATAAAGATAAGGATAAAAATAAGCTTTAACTTTGACCATAAAAAGCCAAACAAGCTAAGAAGAATAATGTACCTTGTCCGCTAACTATTGCTGTGGGAAAGTACTTTGCAACATTCTTTACTGCCTCTCTCATCTATTGTCACCACATCAGATGCTTTTCTTAAATATTATATCATCTCCAATAATCACAATTATTAACTTTAATAATGTATCAGGATTTTAATAATAGAGTTAGGTAGGAAACCATATATATCTGCATGGCCAGTTAAAATAACGAGAGAAATAGAACAAATTTTGTTTCGTTTATAAATGACCAATACAAAGAACTTAGGCTTTTTTATCTTGTTATAAAACTGAAACTAGTGTCGTTTTCATGCTATTTTAGCATATACAAAAATCAAGACGCAAACTCACTCTTCTAAAATAGATTATAGAAGAATTTAAGCATCATACATCAAGTCAATGTAATATCCAAGACTATGTTTCAAAGGCAATTAAAACGGTTTTAAGAAACCCGTTTTAAAAAGCCAAATCACCGCCATATATATTAAAGTGTTGTATATTTATTTAAAACAGTTCATCAATATTATCAAATAAAACGTTATTTTTAAAATTAGTATAAGATATTAAATTTTTAAAACACCGTAATAAAAAAAAATTCTTATAAACCGTTTTATTTGATTTACTTTTAAGTTTCAACCGTTTTATTTGAGTATGTTATTTGAGTTTTGTTTCGTTTATTTTAAAATTTATATATATCTATATTAGTATTAAGCTTGTGCGCGGCTGTCATAAAACTGTGTTAAGTAGTAGCAATACTATACCATTGTCAGCGACCAACAACACCGGAAAAACTCGTAAAAACAAAATAAATAAAAATGGATAAAAAATAATGGCGAGCGAAAAGCAGACGTAAAATCTTTGAATCATGCACGCTCGTTGCTGAGAAATTAAACTGAAACCTAAAACATAGAAAAAATAACAAAGTCCATCCGGGACCTGTGTGTTGGACGAACTTGTCAAACGCAGAAAAATAGATGTGATGTGACGGGCCAGTCAAATGGGAAAATATACGAAAAAAATGTTGAACCCCACACGCACGTTGCAGTGCGTTAACTCACAAAATTTAGAACGAAACGAAAAACTTGGGAAAGATGAAAGTATGGTGAACCAAAATTGAAAATAAAAAAGAGTTGGGATTAAATTGGAAAAGATGAAAAACTTTGGGTTAAAAGTAAAAAACAAAGGGTCTAAATTGTAAAATTGAAGTTATTTATTAATTTTAGATAAAGATAAGGATAATAATAAGTTTTAACTTTGACCATAAAAAGCCAAACAAGCTAAGAAGAATAATGTACATTGTCCGCTAACTATTGCTGTGGGAAAGTACTTTGCAACATTCTTTACTACCTCTCTCATCCATTGTCACCACATCAGATGCTTTTCTTAAATATTATACCATCTCCAATAATCACAATTATTAACTTTAATAATGTATCAGGATTTTAATAATAGAGTTAGGTAGGCAACAATATATATCTGTATGGCCAGTTAAAGTAACGAGAGAAATAAAACAAATTTTGTTTCGTTTATAAATGACCAATACAAAGATCTTAGCCTTTTTTATCTTGTTATAAAAATGAAACTAGTGTCGTTTTCATGCTATTTTAGCATATACAAAAATCAAGACGCAAACTCACTCTTCCAAAATAGATTATAGAAGAATTTAAGCATCATACATCAAGTCAATGTAATATCCAAGACTATGTTTCAAAGGCAATTAAAACGGTTTTAAGAAACCCGTTTTAAAAGCCAAATCACCGCCATATATATTAAAGTGTTGTATATTTATTTAAAACAGTTCATTAATATTATCAAATAAAACGCTATTTTTAAAATCAGTATAATATATTCAATTTTTAAAACACCGTAATAATTTTTTTTTCTTATAAACCGTTTTATTTGATTTACTTTTGAGTTTCAACCGTTTTATTTGAGTATGTTATTTGAGTTTTGTTTCGTTTATTTTAAAATTTATATATATCTATACTAGTATTAAGCTCGTGCGCGGCTGTCATAAAACTGTGTTAAGTAGTAGCAATACTATACCATTGTCAGCGACCACCAACACCGGAAAAACTCGTAAAAACAAAATAAATAAAAATGGGAAAAAAATAATGGCGAGCGAAAAGCAGACGTAAAATCTTTGAATCACGCACGCTCGTTGCTGAGAAATTAAACTGAAACCTAAAACATAGAAAAAAATAACAAAGTCAATCCGGGACCTGCGTGTTGGACGAACTTGTCAAACGCAGAAAAATAGATGTGATGTGACGGCCAGTCAAACGGGAAAAATATACGAAAAAAATGTTGAACCCCACACGCACGTTGCAGTGCGTTAACTCACAAAATTTAGAACGAAACGAAAAACTTGGGAAAGATGAAAGTATGGTGAACCAAAATTGAAAATAAAAAAGAGTTGGGATTAAATTGCAAAAGATGAAAAACTTTGGGTTAAAAGTAAAAAACAAAGGGTCTAAATTGTAAAATTGAAGTTATTTATTAATTTTAGATAAAGATAAGGATAAAAATAAGTGATATCTATATATTGGTTATTAATTAAAATTAATATTAAAAGAAATTTATTAAACAAATATAAATAAAATTTATAAGGTTGAATGAGAGAATGCCATGTAGCAATATTTGGAGTCTTTTATTATAAGTTAGATATTTTCCTACTACTAGTAATAATAATAATAATAAATTAAAAAAACTTATATATTTTTTTTTTGACATAGTAAAAGAAGAATTTTAAGTGAAAAAAAGTTGACGGCACCTATATATAAACCTTGTAGATTATACCAGTCTAAAATTAATCTATTAGAGATTAATTTTGGATTGTCCCCTTTTTTCATGTACAATTAAGATGCTTTTTGTAAAAAAAACACTGGTATTAAACTGTAATCGACAAGAACCCAAACCAAAGGTTTTATGACGATTACAAGTGAAAACAAAGAACAGATTGATACAAGCTCTCAACTACCAATGATTATCAACACGATAATCATCAATCTTCACAAGATCTCACAACAAGACCACTATTACGAGACAAATTAGTGATCAAAATGATCGGAACCCTAAGCGACTGTTTTAGAGAGAGAAACGAGAGACTTCTGGAAATAAAAAAATATCTTCAATTTCTTCATAAAGTTAGGTGACCACTCTTTTATATAAGGCAAGTCTCGCAGAAGTCTCAAATAGGCCCAGTAACAGCAGTCCAGTAATATGCAGTGATAAGCCCAATAATATGCAGCAACAGATCCAGAAACATGTACCAAAAATAAAACCACCATTCAGTAACAAGTAACACTTATATTATTAAACTGAAGTAATATGTAGTAATATATACGATATATATATACACTATTTTAACACCCCCCCCCCCCCCCCCGCAGTTTAATACCCAAACACATCGTACATGTGTATTTTTGAACATAAATCAACATGTTGACCAATTAACAACCCCTTGGTCATTAAATCTGCCAGCTGATCTTTCGAACCAACGCCAACTGGTTTAACAATTCCTTAAGAGATTAAATCTCTTAAGAAAAACAAGTTTATTTCGAAATGTTTAGTCCTGTCGTGAAATACAGGATTTGCTGCAATAGATAGAGCAGCAGTATTATCGCAAAACAACTTTATCGGTATATTCACAACAATACCCAACTCTTGCAACACATTTTTTTAACCAAATTACTTCACACGCAACTGCACACATCGATCGATATTCAGCTTCTGCTGAAGATCTCGACACAATACACAATAGATTGTTTTTTGCTCTTCCATGACACTAAAGAGTTTCCCAAAAAAAAAACACAGAAGCCAGTTACCGACTTTCTAGTATGAAGACACTTAGCCCAATCTGAGTCTGCATAAGCAGTAAGAGACAACTCTGACCCTTTACTTAACAACACCCCTTTACCAGGAGCATTTTTTAAGTATCTTAGCAGACGAAAAGCAATTTTAAGATGGCCATTAGTAGGATTATGCATATACTGACTCAAGTAATGCACTGTGTATGATATATCCGGTCTAGTGTGAGCAAGATAGATTAACTTGCCAACTAGTTGTTGATATCCAGTAACGTTATCAACTATATCAGTATTTTCTTTACACAAAGATGTAACTACCTGGTTCTGTTCTATTGGGTTACTAACAGGTTTGCACCCGCTCATACCATACTCTGTTAGCAATTCCAAACAGTATTTTCGTTGGGACAAACACACACCCGTTTTGGACCTGATGAATTCTATCCCAAGAAAATACTTTAACTCTCCTAGATTTTTTATTAAAAATTTAGATCTAAGATGTTCTTTTATGGATTCAATTTCTAAAACAGAATTACCAGTAATTACTATGTCATCAACATAGACAAGTAAATATAAAGTAACATCTTTGTTAATTTTATAAAACATGGAATGGTCACATTTACTTTGACTAAATCCTAAGTCACATAACACATTAACCAGTTTTGCATTCCACATTCTTGGAGCCTGTTTTAATCCATACAATGATTTTTTCAATTCACAAACATGTTTCTCGTCTTTAGAGAAATACCCATCAGGCAAAGACAAATACACATCTTCATTCAAGTTTCCATATAAGAAATCATTATTAACATCTAACTGAAACAACTTCCAATCATTTTGAACAGCAATAGATATAACACATCTAATTGTTACAAGTTTCACTACGGGAGAAAAGGTTTCATCAAAGTCAACACCTTGCTTTTGACTATAACCCTTAGCTACAAGCCTGGCCTTGAACCTTTCTATCTCCCCAGTGGATTTATACTTAATTTTATAAATCCACTTACAACCTACAACACTTCTACCAGCAGGAAAATCAACTAGATCCCAGGTATCATTCCTATGAAGAGCTTCCATCTCTTCATTCATGGCTGATACCCAATTAGGATCATTATAAGCCTCATTAAAAGTTTTAGGTTCACAGGTTTTATCAAGTACAGTCACAAAACACTTATACTGTGGTGACAAATTCGAGTAATTAACCACCTTCTCTAAACCATACTTTACTTTCCCTTCAACAATATAGTCGCTAAGGTTTCTAGGTAAAGTAGAACTACTAGTTGACCTCCTAGGTATGGGTGGGACCTCTACTTAATCAGTTTGTATGCCCTCAGAAGTATGATCCTCAGCACCGTCAGTCATCACATGCTCAGCCTGATCAATATTGGTATTACACATACTAGGTTGCTCACCTTGAGCCCCGCCCATAGTATCCGTATCTCCTAACACTGACCTCTGAGACCCATGTGTCCCCGACCCTTTATTGTTTTGATCATTTGTTTCATCATCGGGTGCAGCTGTCACACCCCAACCGATGGCGGAAACATCGGGGCGTGGCACTGAGCGAAACAGATTGTCCAGGAGTTTCCATAAAACTATATTTACCAATTATTTAATGTAACATGTCCCATACCATGTCATAAAATATAATACAATTATTACAGAAAAGATCTAGTCAAATTGTTCTGTTCCAACAACTCAGATTTTTATTACAGACAATTGTTTATTGTTGACCTAGGTCTTTCCTAGCCTCGATTTCACAGCAAGCTAAGCAATTAAGCATCCTAAGCACCTGTCACATACATTAAAGTAAAAGTCAATACACATAGTGTAAAGGTGAGCATACAAGTTTAATAATAACATATAGAGTTCGAAATCGTTACGCATAACCAGCACGTACACAGTGTAAAATGAGGCATGTTAGTTATCGACATGAACCTATCAATACCAATGACTGCGAGTTGACTGCCCAAGGCAGTTCGTATTGCATGATCACCACCGTGACCCATGTAATTAATTGTCCTTAACAACCCCTGAGTGAATAGGTGCTGAGTCCAAAAAAATAGTACTATCGTTGCTAAGGCAGGTAGACAGCATTCCATGTGTAAACATAACAAACAAGCATTCATTAAGTCACGTATAACATGCGGTAATTGGTTAGCGATTAAAGTATTGCGTAGTGTGTTTGATGTGATTTAGAATATGTAACGTATGTAACACCCAAAAGTGCGTAAAGCAAAAAGTGATCGAGTATACTCACAGTGATTGGTGGATTGAAGGGAGCGCTAAAGAGTAGGGTTAGCCTGAACAGATTGATAGCATAACGATAAGCGACGCATAAAACGAAACAAGTGACAGTGGGTCGAACAGCAGTTCAATCGGATGGTAGTCCGATCGGACAACCGGTCGTTCGAGTGTCAGTCCGCTCGGATGGTCATCCGATCGGGTGACCTTTCGAGTGGATTGTTTCTTCCTTTGTGAAGGATGTGTTTGTGCTTGATGGTTTGACTTTTGAAGTTTTCATCGATAATAGCCCGCTAATCCGAGAAAAGAACGGACTTCAGACGGGTTCTTAGGTGTAATCCAACTCTTAACGGCTTCAATCTTCGCCGGATCGACGTGAATACCTTGACTATTGACAATGCGACCGAGGAATTGAACCTCCTCCAGCCAAAATTCGCACTTGGAGAACTTGGCATAGAGTCGATTCCCTTGGAGTAGCTCAAGAACCAAACGTAGATGTTGCACGTGTTCGGCTTTCGACTTGAAATAGATCAAGACATCATCGATGAACACGATGACGAAGCGGTCGAGATAAGGTTTATACACACGATTCATCAGATCCATGAAGACCGCGGGTGCGTTGGTTAAACCAAAAGGCATAACAACGAACTCATAGTGGCCGTATCGAGTGCGAAAAGCGGTTTTGGGTATATCTTCCTCTTGAATGCGTAACTGGTGATAGCCTGAGCGTAGATCAATCTTGGAGAAACACATAGCACCTTGTAGCTGATCAAACAAATCGTCGATGCGAGGCAGGGGATAGCAATTCTTGATTGTCAACTTATTCAATTCCCGATAGTCGATGCACATTCGAAACGACCCATCCTTCTTTTTGCCGAAAAGGACTGGTGCGCCCCATGGAGAGGTGCTCGGGCGAATGAAGCCTTTATCAAGTAGTTCCTGGAGCTGACTCGAGAGTTCACGCATATCGGATGGAGCGAGTCAGTAAGGAGCTTTAGCAATAGGGTTTGCTCCAGGAATGAGGTCGATACGAAAGTCGATATCACGACTTGGCGGAAGACGTGGAAGATCATCAGGAAACACATTCGGGAATTCGCACAAAATGGGGACATTGATTACACCCGGACTTCCTTTCTTTTCCTTCTCCGCTACTACAATGTTAGCCAAGAAAGCTCTGTATTCCTTGCAGAGATACTTACTAGCTTGGACACATGACATGAGCTTGAGACCTTTCGAAGCAGTTTCGCCATAAACACGCAATACATCACCATTCGCGAGCGAGAATCAAATCATCTTATCGAAGCATACGACTTCAGCATGGTTTTCGCGAAGAAAGTCCATGCCTACTATGACGTCAAAACTTTTGAGTTGCATTGGGATAAGGTCGATTGGGAAGATGTGATTGTTGAGCTCAAGAGTACAATCACGAAGAACGGAATTAACGACGACATTTTTTCCGGTGGCGACTTCGACATCGAACGTCGAGGGGAGATGGGAGCGCTTACGACTAAGGAGCTTCTCGAATTCAAATGACACAAAGCAGTTATCGGCTCCAGTATCAAACAAAAATGAAGCATAAATACCATTCACAAGGAACGTACCATTGACCACGTTGTTGTCAGCCTGGGCTTGGCGCACATTGATGTTGAAAGTTCTGGCGCGGGCGGCTTGTTGCTGTTGCTGTTGCTGTTGAGGCTGTTGTTGCTACTGCTGCTGGGGCTCTTGTTTCACAACCCTGTTCGGGCACATGTTCGCGAAGTGGTTGGGATCACCACACGCGAAGCAGACTCTGGCGTTGATCGTGGGTGCCTGAGCTGCTTGTTGGCTTTGAGGAGCTGGAAGCAGAGCTTGATGAGCAGTGGGTTGAGCCGGTGCTTGTCGGGGACTGGTACGGCAATTGGCGGTAAAGTGGCCGTACATGTTGCAGTGCACGCAAAAACGGCAGGCGATACCCACCGGGTGATGATAGGTACATGTTGGGCAGGCAGGGTGGGGACCAATGTATGCACGCTTTGCTGGTGGTGCATAGATAACTGGAGCTGGTCGGTGCTGAGATTGCTGCTGAGCCGGTACGGCTTGAAGTGGAGCAGTAGTGGTAGTGACAGCACAGTTCTTGTTGCTGAAGCTGCTGTTGTTGTTCTTCTTCTTGCGGCGTGAGGATTTCGATGATTGAGCGGCAGCGGTGGTGTCGGTAGTTGGAGCGGCGGTAGCTTGATGCAGGTTCTTAGAAGCTTTATCCTAAAAACCAGCTTTTACTCGCTTGTCGTTGATTTCAGCGGCAAGCAAGTAAGTATCTTCGATTGTCGCTGGCTTTGCGGCATGCACAAAATCTGCAACACAGTCTGGCAGAGTTCGAATGTACTTCTTGATTGACATCTCGGGCATCTTCACTTGATCGGGACAGATAATACTGAGCTGCTTAAAGCGAGCAGTCAGAGCTGTGTTCTCTCCATCCTTCTGCTTGATATGCTAGAATTCGTCCTCCAGCTTTTGGCGTTCATGGGGAGGGCAGAATTCATCCATCATAATGGCCTTCAGCTCTTCCCACGTCAGCTCATAGGCTACGTCATTTACGCGTTTGTTCCTCTCGACTGTCCACCAGTCTAGTGCGCGGGACTGGAAGACCCCGGTAGCGTTTAGAGTACGGAGATTTTCAGGACATCCACTCTGGCGCAGAGTGACTTCGACGGACATAGCCGTTGGGCCATCTTCGCCAGTAAATTCCTTTGGGGCACAGGCTTTGAACTGCTTGAAGCTGAAAGCAGTCTTGGGAGTAGCTTTAGGAGCTTCGGTTATGGACTCCTCGGATGATTTGCTCACATTCTCGTATATTTCACTCACGATCTGAGGAACTACCTTTGCCACTTGCTTAGCGACGAGAGTAGCAAGGCGTTTGTTTCTCTGTTCTTGGCGAGTGATTCGTGGGTAACGGGGTCCAGATGATGGTCCAGTTGACATTGTATGCAACAGACATCGCCACAGGACTCAACACAACATAATCGAATCTCACCTCACACGTCTAATACTACTAAAGCTCAGGAATACGATCATGTAAACACGTATGCACAAAACCACAGATTCACATAAGCACAGAAGCACATAAGCACGTAAAGCACAGAAGCACAAAAGCACAAAAGCACAGAAGCATATAAACACGTAATTCACCTAGAAGCACACAGGAGCAGTCAGAATACAGAAACCTATTATTCAAAGTCTACGCACGCGGACTTTTTGTTGCGAGAGTTTGCGTATAGCGGTTATCATAGCGTATAGTATAGTATATGTGAGTATCTTAGCAATCAATATAGCGTACGGTGGTTCCTCATGTAGTAGCGATTTGTCAGCGATTTGAGATAGAAGTGCACGGTGAATCGTGTGTATCGATCAAAGCGATAGCGAAAGTTGAATAAATCACCAAAAATTAAAACATATAAACAGGTAAATACACACATAAACACATAAAATCGACGAATATCAGAGTCGGCAGTTGCGGGCTCAGAATCGAAACACATAAAAATCGAGAAATGGATCGTCTGCGTCTATTTAGACATCGACTAGCCAAAGTGATTCGACTATTCACAAGGACCTGTTGTACACACTTTGACTTTCAGGACCGTGCTTTTGCCTCAAATCTGGGCGATCGGCACGCATCCTTCCAGTCATACCGTGACTTCAAGTCGTTAGAGTCCGTCGAGACTTTGGTGAGAGTTTTGTAAAACCAAGTAAAGGTCGGAACAAGTCGTCAAGGTTTGGTTTTCACCCTTGACTTAACAACTTCGTTCCTGTTTTGATAAAATAAAAGAGAATTATGCGTCAAAATATGGATTTCACTCCTGATTCAACGCAATTTCTCGTGTTTATAGATGAAAATGCGAGGCGAACAAGCAAATTTGGTCGAGAGTTTGCGGTTTTCACACCTAATCTCGGCCTAATCGCTCGTTTATTTTTGAAAACTAAAGTGCACTGATAGTGTAGCGTAGGAAAGAATGGCGAGAAATAGCAGTAAGCTCGTACATAATCCCTACCGGATATGCACAAGTCGGTCTGTTGGTTCCTAACTATAGACTTGGTCATTTCTAAGACATCGACCCGGACTACGTCGTATCTTGCCTAATTCCCTATAGTTATGGCTCTGATACCAATCTGCCACACCCCAACCGATGGCGGAAACATCGGGGCGTGGCACTGAGCGAAACAGATTGTCCAGGAGTTTCCATAACAACTATATTTACCAATTATTTAATGTAACATGTCCCATACCATGTCATAAAAGATAATACAATTATTACAGAAAAGATCTAGTCAAATTGTTCTGTTCCAACAACTCAGATTTTTATTACAGACAATTGTTTATTGTTGACCTAGGTCTTTCCTAGCCTCGATTTCACAGCAAGCTAAGCAATTAAGCATCCTAAGCACCTGTCACATACATTAAAGTAAAAGTCAATACACATAGTGTAAAGGTGAGCATACAAGTTTAATAATAACATATAGAGTTCGAAATCGTTACGCATAACCAGCACGTACACAGTGTAAAATGAGGCATGTTAGTTATCGACATGAACCTATCAATACCAATGACTGTGAGTTGACTGCCCAAGGCAGTTCGTATTGCATGATCACCACCGTGACCCATGTAATTAATTGTCCTTAACAACCCCTGAGTGAATAGGTGCTGAGTCCAAACAAATAGTACTATCGTTGCTAAGGCAGGTAGACAGCATTCCATGTGTAAACATAACAAACAAGCATTCATTAAGTCACGTATAACATGCGGTAATTGGTTAGCGATTAAAGTATTGCGTAGTTGGTTTGATGTGATTTAGAATATGTAACGTATGTAACACCCAAAAGTGCGTAAAGCAAAAAGTGATCGAGTATACTCACAGTGATTGGTGGATTGAAGGGAGCGCTAAAGAGTAGGGTTAGCCTGAACAGATTGATAGCATAAAGATAAGTGACGTGTAAAATGAAACAAGTGACAGTGGGTCAAACAGCAGTTCGATTGGATGGTAGTCTGATCGGACAGCCGGTCGTTCGAGTGTCAGTCTGTCACACCCCCAAAATCCACACGCGGAGTATCACCGCTTGGAGGCGTGACTGACCAGGATCAAGCCACCAATCGTATTGAACAATAAAGTAAAGTAATCAAAAGTTCAACCACACAATATAATTGGTGTCCAAAAACAATTTAACAAGTCTAAGTTATCAGCGGAAGCAAATAGTTCAAAACCCAAATCATAAATTCAGAGTATTTAAGTTTATCATGAACACTCAATGTCCATGCTCCACAACGACTCTTCCCCATGCAAGCTGGTGCTAAACCTAGCGACCTGCAAAGCATGTAGTAACGAGTCAACAACAAAGTTGAGCGAGTTCACAGTTGGGTGTTTGTTTAAGTTATTCCAAAAATGTAGTTTCCTTTAACTGGCACCCTTGCCGTGGGGGATACCCCATATTTGAAATCGTGATTTGTTTATTCCACTTACTCTGGCAATCCAGCCGTGGGGGCTACCCCATGTTTACACTACTAGACTTGTTACCATATCGACCACTGACTTTAGTCATGTTTATGTGCCCTTAGCGTCAATGTCTATCATCATTGACGTGCCCAGATCCATTAGTTCACGCCCGTCCTCTGCGGCATGGTGTGAGGCTTGTCAGACCTAAATAGCGCTATCTAACTAATGACCCGCTTGCCATTGGCCCGGCGATTAAGTCGATATAAAAGGAGGGACTTCGTGATAGAGTTTTGGTCTAGTGAAATTTAAACTGTCCAAGAGGACGAGGAATTACATTCCTTAACCCGTACTGTCCTACCCAAGAAGGATGAGGAATCCATATTCCTTAACCCATTCCCAACCCACCGGGAATTACCATGCTTCGTAGAAAGTGTGAACTCACCTTAGATTAGCTCGGCAGATACACAAGGAGGTTACTTGAGCTATAAGTGGTCAACCACGTCCTAACATGGTTACCATACAAGTCAGGTCTAGGTTCAAGTGAGGCACGTATGTTAACACATAAACTAACAGGTTTCAACACGTAATGATTATGGCAACACATAAACAGTCAAGTACATAACATATCCGGACTTGTGCGAGTCAAAAGATTGGGCTCGCACAAGTCTAACAACCTTGTGCGACTCACCCGCTGAAGCCCAAGATACCCGGCCCAAAATCATAAGTAATCCAATAGCATACGCGGCCCAAACAATAACAGAAATCAACTTGTGCGGTCCAGTTCAGCTTGTGCGACTGGACAAAACTTGTGCGATTGAGATTGGGCTTTGAGGCCCAACAGTGAAACAGTTTAAGTAGTCTATGTGTGGCCCAAGCCTTGTGCGATCAGCACTGTCTTGTGCGATCCAGAAGTCTTGTGCGATCATGCATAACAAAACGGTACCCGGTGCTTTACGTGTGTGTACCCACTTGTGCGATTGCGCCTTGTGCGATTAGATCAGATCTTGTGTGATCTGATCTTGTGCGATTGGAAGCTTGTGTGATTAGGTAATTAACTTCCTAAAATTATGCAATCAGTTACTAATTCCAATCAATTCGTTTGACCAAATTAACAGTTTCCATTCATACAAATTCTCGATCAAACCAAGGATTCATCATGAAATCCATGTAAACCTTAATCATATTCTAAACATAAACATCAATCATAATCATTAACACGGCTCATGTTCTTGATTACTAGCATGCATCCTAACAACACAACAATCATTCGAATATAGGCACATCACACCCGATTGACACATATTCGGTTCAACATATATATGTGAGCCGATTAACATATCAACGCACCTTGTTTCTTCAATAATCAAATTAACATTCTAGTAAGTCATTTGTATTAAATCTCATGAAGATCTAACATCAATTATTTCATTAGCAAGAACTCTAACTATTATACGAGATCATAACAATCACAATATCAATTAACATGAAATCATAGCAATCGGAACATCTTGTACTATGCAAACGATAGTAAAACACTAACCGATTGAAGTAGAATGAAGGGGAATCCAAACAAGAAAGCTTCGAGAGATGGGGATGTGTTGTCATCGGCTTTGAGAGGGAGAGGTATTAGGGTTTTGTGTGTGTTCTTGTTTTGCAACAAATGAGAAACAAAACTCCCTAAGGATATGTGTATGCGCATGGAAGAGTAGGCCGAACCCAAACTTGGGCTGCCCTTTTGATTCGAGTACAAGTTGTGCGGCCCAACAGGGCTTGTGCGATCGGGTTGTGTTGTGCGATCGGTCCGTTTATATACATACATTAGTTACACATAAACACATATCAAACATAACATTTCATTAATCATCAAAGTTCACATAATCACATAGGATCCACATACGTTACATTAAACACATAGATAGGTTCTGAAATACGAGTTGTCACATTATCCCTAAGTTGAAAGAAATTTCGTCCCGAAATTTAGCACGTACTCACTAAGGAAGCTAGTTAAGTTGCATGGTTTTCCTGGGGTGTCACATCCTTCCCCCGTTGGTTTGGAATTTCGTCCCGAAATTCCGCAGTAGCTTCAGCCTCAGTAGTGGTTGTACTGTTCTCGAACAATTGGGGATACTTTTGTTTCATTTTATCTTCTCGTGCCCAGGTGAAGTCTGGGCCACGAGGGGAGTTCCAACGAACTCAAACAAGAGGTATTCTGGTGCGCTTGAGGACCTTAACGTCCCGGTCTGTGATTTCAACTGGTTCCTCGACGAATCGCAACTGGTCGTCGATAGTGAGCTCCTTCAAAGGAACTATGAGGGTCTCATCTGACAGACACTTCTTCAGATTTGAAACGTGAAGTACGTTGTGAACTCCACTGAGTTCCGCTGGTAGGTTTAGTTTGTAGGCCACTTTGCCTATTTTCTCTATGATTTCGAAAGGTCCAACGTATCGTGGGTTAAGTTTGCCTCGTTTGCCAAAACGAACAACACCCTTCCAAGGTGAGACTTTGAGTAGCACTCGATCCCCAATTTGGAACTCGAGTGGTTTCCTGCGCTTATTAGCGTAGCTTTTCTGACGGCCACGAGCTGCCGCCATTCGTTGTCGTATTTGAGCAATCCTTTCTGTTGTGTCTACCACAAGTTCTGGGCCAGTGATTTGGCTGTCGCCAACTTCTGCCCAACAAAGAGGTGATCGGCACTTACGCCCATACAGTGCCTCAAACGGAGCGGCTTGGATGCTAGTGTGGTAGCTGTTATTATACGAAAATTCCACTAATGGCAGATGCTTTTCCCATCCGTTGCCAAAATCAATCACACATGCCCTAAGCATGTCTTCAAGCGTTTGGATGGTGCGTTCAGACTGCCCATCCGTCTATGGATGATAAGCTGTGCTCATGTCTAATCGTGAGCCAAAGGACTTGTGCATTGCTTGCCACAGTTCAGAAGTAAAACGTGCATCACGATCTGATATAATAGAAGTTGGCACCCCGTGCCTCGAAACCACTTCCTTTAAGTAAATGTCCGCTAGAGTAGAGAACTTGTCTGTTTCTTTGATGGCCAAAAAGTGTGCAGACTTTGTGAGTCGATCCACGATCACCCAAATAGTATCATTTCCACGTTGAGATCTAGGCAGGCCAGTAACGAAATCCATGGAAATTTGCTCCCATTTCCATTGTGGTATTTCTGGTTGTTGGAGTAGGCCCGATGGTTTCTGATATTCAGTCTTGACTCTCGCACAAGTCAAACACTTGCTAACGTAAGTCGCTATGTGAGCTTTCATGCTAGGCCACCAATACATAGTTCTGAGATCGTGGTACATCTTATCCGAACCAGGATGTACCGAGTAACGAGACTTATGTGCTTCATCCATTACAAGTTCTCGTAAATTGCCATAGATGGGACCCAAATGTGTCCTGTTACATAGTAGGCACCGTCTTCCTTTTGTTCTAACCGATGCCTTGAGCCGCATAGGGCTTCAGCCCTGACGTTTTCTGGTTTCAATGCTTCTACCTGAGCATCTCGTATCTGTGCAGGAAGACTAGATTGGATAGTGAGTTGTAAAGCACGTACGCGTCTAGGTGTAGTATCCTTTCGACTGAGGGCGTCAGCCACAACATTGGCTTTGCCCGGATGGTACTTGATGGCACATTCGTAATCATTCAAAAGCTCAATCCATCGTCATTGTCGCATGTTCAATTCCTTTTGCTTGAAGATATGCTCGAGACTCCTGTGATCGGTGTAAATGGTGCACCTGGTACCGTACAGGTAATGTCTCCATATCTTAAGAGCAAAAACCACTGCTCTCAATTCCAAGTCATGCGTAGTGTAGTTCCTTTCATGAACCTTAAGTTGACGTGACGGATAAGCAATGACCTTGTCACGTTGCATCAACACACATCCTAGTCCTTGGATGCATGCGTCGCAATAAACCACAAAATCGTCTGTGCCTTCAGGCAATGAGAGGATAGGTGCGCTACAAAGTCTATCCTTTAAATGCTAAAACGCGGACTCTTGTGCATCTTCCCAACGATAGGTGACACCCTTCTGAGTCAGTGAAGTGAGAGGTTGCGCAATCTTGGAGAAATCCTTGATAAACCTTCTGTAGTACCCTGCCAAACCTAAGAATTGGCGAATTTCTGTTGGTGTACGGGGTACAGGCCAGTTCTTGATCGAGTCTACCTTGGATGGATCAACGTGAATCTCGTCCTTGTTTACCACGTGGCCTAGGAAATGGACTTCGCGAAGCCAGAAGTCACATTTCGAAAACTTAGCGTAAAGCTGTTCTGTTCGAAGGAGTTCCAAAATAAGTCGTAGGTGTTGCTCATGTTCCTCCTGACTCTTAGAATAGATCAGGATGTCATCGATGAAAACTATAACGAACTTATCCAGGTAGGGTTTACACACTCGGTTCATAAGGTCCATGAAGACCGCTGGTGCGTTTGTTAGCCCAAAAGGCATAACCAGGAACTCGTAGTGGCCGTAGCGAGTTCTGAATGCTGTTTTGGAGACGTCCTCATCCCGGACTCTCAGTTGATGGTAGCCCGACCTCAGATCAATCTTCGAATAGTAGCTCGACCCTTGCAGCTGGTAGAACAGGTCATCAATACGTCGAAGAGGATAACGATTCTTCATCGTCACCTTGTTGAGTTCGCGGTAGTCAATACACATTCTGAAAGTACCATCTTTCTTCTTCACAAATAGCACCGGAGCTCCCCAGGGCGAAGAACTAGGACGAATGAAACCCTTGTCCAAGAGTTCTTGTAGCTGCGCAGATAGTTCTTCTAATTCAGATGGAGCTAGGCGATAGGGTGCTCGAGCTATGGGCGCTGCTCCAGGAGCTAGCTCGATTTGAAACTCGACTTGACGATGAGGCGGAAGACCAGGTAAGTCCTCGGGGAATACCTCAGGAAAGTCACGCACAATTGGAAAATCTTCTATCTTCTTCTCCTTCGTCGAGGTATCAGTAACGAGAGCCAAAATAGCAGTGTGACCCTTTCGTAAACACTTTTGGGCCTTAAGGAAATAGATGATGCTCACAACAGCACCACTCTTGTCGCCACGAATCATGAGAGGTTCATCACTTGAACGGGGAATACGGACAATCTTCTCGTTGCAAAGAATCTCTGCTTGGTGTTGGGATAACCAATCCATCCCAATGACAACGTCGAAACTACCCAGAACGATAGGAATGAGGTCGATAGAGAAAGTCTGATTAGCAAGAACAAGATTACAACCCTTGACTACGTGAGTGGCCTCTACACTCTTACCGTTAGCTAGCTCTACAGTGTGCTTAGTGTTCAAAAGTGTTGGGGTACGCTTAAGCATTTGACTAACTTTTAGGGACACGTAGCTAGTATCAGCACCCGAATCAAATAAAATAGTAACATAAAAGTCGTCCAGTAGGAACTTACCCATCACAACATTGGGATCATTCCTCGCTTCACCCTGGCCAATAACGAATACACGACCCCTGGCACCATTGCCGTTGTTACCCCCATTGTTTCCATTCCCCTGGTTGTTATTATTGTTGTTGTTGTTCTGGTTCTGGTTCAGTTGGGGACAATCTCTCTTGAAGTGGCCTTCAGCTCCACACTGAAAGCACCCTTTGTTGATACCTTGCTGCTGCTGCTGCTGGCGTTGATTTTGTGGGGCTTGTGGTTGACGATTCTGATTTGCGGGGCGTAAACTTCTGCAATCCTTTGCAGTGTGGTCTGGCTTGTTGAACCGACGACAGTTACTCCTGGTGCGTGGCCCGCTGTGGTGTAGGTTACAGCGATTGCATTTGGGGTGAATTCCCCTGTACCCACCTTGACTTTGGCTACCAGTTGATTGCTGACTAGGGCTCTTGTAGTCGTCAGTCCTTCTCTGGTGAGACTGAGACTGAACAGAAGTTGAACCCTTGCTTGAAGTTCCATCCCATTTACGCTTGTTGTCGCTGAGAGTATCAGAGGTGGTGGCACTAATACGCTTTGGTAACCTGTTCTGCTCCACCGCCTGATCCGTGAGACGATGAGCCAACTTGATGATCTGATGAATGGTGCCAAGATTTACTGAGGTCACATGACTTTGAATCTCTGGCACTAAACCCTTGAGATACAGTTCGATACGTTTGATGGGAGGGTCTACCATAGTAGGACACAGGATAGCCAATTCGTTCGATCTTTTCGTGTACGCTTCAATTTCTGACCCCGTCATCTTCAAGTTGAAAAACTCTACCTCTAGCTTGTGAATGTCGTCACGACTACAGTATTCTTCCTTGATCAATTCCTTGAAATCGTTCCATGGGGTGGCGTTAGCAGCAACTAACCCCAGCATTTGGACCTGAGCGTTCCACCACGTGAGCGCTACACCCTCGAGAGTACCAGTAGCATACTTCACCCTGCGAGCCTCAGGGCATTCACACATTTTGAAGACAGATTTGAGTTTCTCGAACCAGTGGAGGAGGCCTACAGCTCCTTCAGTGCCGCTGAAAGTAGTAGGTCGGCAGTCCATAAAAGTTTTGAAGGTGCACACAGTGGGCTGAGCATGTTGACCTGTCGTGGGTGTAAGAAAGGACAAAGTTTAACACAAAGGTTGGTTCACGAGAGTAGGACCTAGAGATCCTAGAGTGAGTTGAAATGGCAGGGTATACCTCCTGCCTGAGCGGCTGCAAGTGCCGCAACAACTTGTTCATTGATCAAAGCCGTTAGCTGGGCTTGAGTTAGGTTGATTCGTCCACTCATGATCTTCACACCAAAGGAAACATGAGTAAGAGAGGTTCGCGAAAGTGCGATGACAGAAGAGAGTAAGCACACAAGTGTTTTCAAACAATAGTTGTTACGTTCATCTAAGCATACCAAGAGCAAAGTTCTATGTATCTAGCTAGTAGGCAACATAAACATAAATCATATCACCTATAGTATTGAGTCTTGCACGTGGAGCGAAGCGTCGTTGTGGATCGTTGAGCACTGTTCAGGTTATAGTCTGGTTTTATCCAAAAGTTTTCCCCCTTTTTAAAACCAAGTTCACTATAACCAATGGCTCTGATACCAATCTGTCACACCCCCAAAATCCACACGCGGAGTATCACCGCTTGGAGGTGTGACTGGCCAGGATCAAGCCACCAATCGTATTGAACAATAAAGTAAAGTAATCAAAAGTTTAACCACACAATATAATTGGTGTCCAAAAACAATTTAATAAGTCTAAGTTATCAGCGGAAGCAAATAGTTCAAAACCCAAATCATAAATTCAGAGTATTTAAGTTTATCATGAACACTCAATGTCCATGCTCCACAACGACTCTTCCCCATGCAAGCTCCTGCTAAACCTAGCGACCTGCAAAGCATGTAGTAACGAGTCAACAACAAAGTTGAGCGAGTTCACATTTGGGTGTTTGTTTAAGTTATTCAAAAAACGTAGTTTCCTTTAACTGGCACCCTTGCCGTGGGGGATACCCCATATTTGAAAACGTGATTTGTTTATTCCATTTACTCTGGCAATCCAGCCGTGGGGGCTACCTCATGTTTACACTACTAGACTCGTTACCATATCGACCACTGACTTTAGTCATGTTTATGTGCCCTTAGTGTCAATTTCTATCATCATTGACCTGCCCAGATCCATTAGTTCACGCCCGTTCTCTGCGGCACGGTGTGAGGCTTGTCAGACCTAAATAGCGCTATCTAACTAGTGACCCGCTCGCCATTGGCCCGGCGATTAAGTCGATATAAAAGGAGGGACTTCGTGATAGAGTTTTGGTCTAGTGAAATTTAAACTGTCCAAGAGGACGAGGAATTACATTCCTTAACCCATACTGTCCTACCCAAGAATGACGAGGAATCCATATTCCTTAACCCATTCCCAACCCACCGGGAATTACCATGCTTTGTAGAAAGTGTGAACTCACCTTAGATTAGCTCGGCAGATACACAAGGAGGTTACTTTAGCTATAAGTGGTCAACCACGTCCTAACATGGTTACCATACAAGTCAGGTCTAGGTTCAAGTGAGGCACGTATGTTTACACATAAACTAACAGGTTTCAACACGTAATGATCATGGCAACACATAAACAGTCAAGTACATAACATATCCGAACTTGTGCGAGTCAAAAGATTGGGCTCGCACAAGTCTAACAGCCTTGTGTGACTCACCCGTTGAAGCCCAAGATACCCGGCCCAAAATCATAAGTAATCCAATAGCATACGCGGCCCAAACAATAACAGAAATCAACTTGTGCGGTCCAGTTCAGCTTGTGCGACTGGACAAAACTTGTGCGATTGAGATTGGGCTTTGAGGCCCAACAGTGAAACAGTTTAAGTAGTTTGTGTGTGGCCCAAGCCTTGTGCGATCAGCACTGTCTTGTGCGATCCACAAGTCTTGTGCGATCATGCATAACAAAACGGTACCCGGTGCTTTACGTGTGTGTACCCACTTGTGCGATTGCACCTTGTGCGATTAGATCAGATCTTGTGTGATCTGATCTTGTGCGATTGGAAGCTTGTGTGATTAGGTAATTAACTTCCTAAAATTATGCAATCAGTTACTAATTCCAATCAATTCGTTTGACCAAATTAACAGTTTCCATTCATACAAATTCTCGATCAAACCAAGGATTCATCATGTAATCCATGTAAACCTTAATCATATTCTAAACATAAACATCAATCATAATCATTAACACGGCTCATGTTCTTGATTACTAGCATGCATCCTAACAACACAACAATCATTCGAATATAGGCACATCACACCCGATTGACACATATTCGGTTCAATATATATATATGTGAGCCGATTAACATATCAACACACCTTGTTTCTTCAATAATCAAATTAACATTCTAGTAAGTCGTTTGTATTAAATCTCATGAAGATCTAACATCAATTATTTCATTAGCAAGAACTCTAACTATTATACGAGATCATAACAATCACAATATCAATTAACATGAAATCATAGCAATCGGAACATCTTGTACTATGCAAACGATAGTAAAACACTAACCGATTGAAGTAGAATGAAGGGGAATCCGAACAAGAAAGCTTCGAGAGATGGGGATGTGTTGTCGTCGGCTTTGAGAGGGAGAGGTATTAGGGTTTTGTGTGTGTTCTTGTTTTGCAACAAATGAGAAACAAAACTCCCTAAGGATATGTGTATGCGCATGGAAGAGTGGGCCGAACCCAAACTTGGACTGCCCTTTTGATTCGAGTACAAGTTGTGCGGCCCAACAGGGCTTGTGCGATCGGGTTATGTTGTGTGATCGGTCCGTTTATATACATACATTCGTTACACATAAACACATATCAAACATAACATTTCATTAATCATCAAAGTTCACATAATCACATAGGATCCACATACGTTACATTAAACACATAGATAGGTTCTGAAATACGAGTTGTCACACAGTCCGCTCGGATGGTCATCCGATCGGGTGACCTTTCGAGTGGATTGTTTCTTCCTTTGTGAAGGTTGTGTTTATGCATGATGGTTTGACTTTTGAAGTTTTCATTGTAGCATTTTGAAAACTTAGAAGTATCTCTACCTTTCAGGTCGATCGATCGAATGACCGTTCGATCGTACGACAATCCGATTGGTTAGACACTCTAGCGAGAACAAGTTCATAGCAGGTTGTCAATCGATCAGACGGTTGTTCGATCGGGTGGCAACACATGTGCATTGAACATGTTGAAAATTTGTTTAAGTGTTGAAGTCAGAACATTACATGGCCGAGTGACAATTCGATCGGACAGTAGTTCGTTCAATGTTCACAACTTCAAATGTTTGAAATAGATGTTAAGTGTGGGGCCAAAGGGCAAGTCGATCGGGTGACCACCCGATCGGGTGACAATCCGATCGGACAGCAGTCCGATCGGGCGGCACTCCGCTCTGGTGTCCCGGTCGTCTTCTTCCTTGGTCATTTTGATAGTTTATCGATTTATCGAGATGTTTTGACAACGTGTTAAGCAACAGAAACCTCGTCAATACTTGGTACTCCTGATCGAACAGGAATCACCCAAATCCGACCAGTTAACTGTTTGAGACGGTGTTCCATGATTAACCCAAAATCGGTAATCTCGTGGATAGAATCCGGATCTTGAACCAACACATCAACAAGAAAGAGTAGAAAGTTAGAACAAGCTCCGATTCTATCGGTTTTGAGGCATTGAGTGTAAAAGAGTTGAAAGAAAGTTAGAAACCATTTTTCAATCCTTTTTCACTTCGAATATGTTTAGATCTATGAAAGATCTTTGTTTATTTGTATGGAAATCGTTCAGATCTAAGTTGTTCTTGGTGGATTGAAGTCAAAACATGAAGTTCTCAAGAACACCATGATGACATCATCCTAGAACACCTCAAATCTAGTGATTTCATGGTTAAAAGTTAAGATTCAAAAGATAGAAAGGTGTAGGAGTGCGTGTAGATTAAGGAAGTACAAGATTTAGATGGAAAAACTTACAAGAATCGCGAGAAATCTGAAGAAAACTGGGCAAGAATGCTGGTCGGATGAGAGTTGCCAAAAATGGTAAGTTTGATGTTGAAAGGAGGGTATTTATAGGGTTTCCCAAAAAGGAAAGGGGAGGAGAGGGGCTGATCGATCGAGTGGCAGCCCGGTCGAATGGCTGGTCGATCGGCTGGTCACTTGGTCTATTGGCCACTTGATTCAAGTGTTCGGTGCGACGAGTTTTGCCGTTTCGATTGCGATTGCGAGCGTTGCGATGCGATAGAGTTTCCTAGTCAAATTACTTTTAATCCCAACTACTATATCAACATACAAGCATCCTTATTTCATATTCGTTTAGCGTTTGCGATTCGATTGCGATTGAGTTTCAATTGCGTTTTGATTGATCACCACAACATAAACATAAATAAACATGCACAAGTATCACATAAGGCACACACACACACATAAGAACAGTAAACAGATTGCGTAATTCGAGTTGCGAGTGCGATTGCGATAGTGATAAAGCGATAAAATATGCGATAAATATCGAATAAACCTCGATTATTAATAAGTACTCCACATAATACAACTAACGTAAGGCATAAAATAGACTAACTACAAGTCAAAGAAGTCAAAACAGGAATTGAGCAAGGAGTGACAGATCGCAATTAGCAATCTTGTCTCCCTATGACTTCAATCTTGACTTTGACTTTGACTTTCGAAACACGGGGTGTTACAGCAGCCGAATGAAGTATGTCTATGTTCTCATACATGTCAAAAAAAATTTAAGTTGGTTATTTCAGGAAAAATATTTTCATCAAACTGTTTTAAAAGATCTTTATCTTTAAAGGGAAACACATTTTCAAAAAATTTTACATCTCTAGAAAAAAATATGTCGTCTTATTATCCAAGCTATAAACTTTGTAACCTTTTTTTCCATTTGAATAACCAACAAGAATACATTTTTCAGCTCTACTACTAAACTTATCATTTTCATTTAATATAGTACAGAAACACAGACATCCAAACATTCTTAATTGACCAAGAAAAGGTTCAAACCCATATACCATCTCATAGGGAGTCTTACCACCTAGCACCGAAGGAGTCCTATTAATCAAATATGCAGCCGTTAATACAC
Organism: Helianthus tuberosus; assembly: GCA_030545235.1. Lineage (NCBI taxonomy): Eukaryota > Viridiplantae > Streptophyta > Magnoliopsida > Asterales > Asteraceae > Helianthus > Helianthus tuberosus. The sequence goes on along the minus strand of CM060371.1, from coordinate 153,898,119 downwards.
ATTCAGACCAAAACCTAACTGGTAAACAACTCTGAAATAATAATGCCCTAGCAACGTTCAATAAATGTCTATGCTTCCTTTCAACTATCCCATTCTGTTGAGGTGAGTATGTACAAGATGTCTGATGAATAATACCTTTTTGTTTACAAAACATATTAATTTGGTTATTAATAAACTCAGTCCCATTATCAGATCTGAAACATTTGATATCCTTCTTAAATTGTGTTTTAACAACATTTACAAAATCAACAATATTTTCAAATACTTCATGTTTAGACTTCATTAAACATACCCACACTTCCCTTGAGTAATCATCAACTATTGTTAAGAAATATTTATGTCCTTCTCTGCTAGAAACCTTATAAGGACCCCATACATCCAAATGTACAAGATCCCCTAAGTTTCTAGACTTGTGATTACTCAAAGGGAATGGCTCTCTATGCCGTTTGGCCCTTTGACAAACTTCACAAGGGATACTAGAATCGGAAGTTCCTAAATTCAGTTTATCCTTAAATATTTTAATAGCTTGATCAGATGGATGACCTAGCCTAGCATGCCAAAGACTATTAGAGCTACTAGAACTATAACACACCTTATCAGAAATGCAAGAACTGCCACAAAAGTACAACCCATCCAATTGACTACCAGTCACCAGGACTCTCCTGGCTAACAAATCCTGGATATAACACTTGTGTTCATAAAAAACAATCAACAACTTGTTATCTCTAGCTAATTTGTGAACAGAGATGAGATTTATGTTGTATTCAGGAACTACAAACACATCTTTAAGAATCACTTTATTACCGATTTTGAAGCCAGAGCAGTTGGGCTATACAGCTTGCAGCAGCTATATATTCTGCCTCAGCAGTGGATGTAGAAACAACTGCTTGCTTTTTGCTTTGCCAAGATACTAAGCAATTGCCTAGGAATTGGCACCCTCCTGAAGTGGATTTCCTTGTTTTATCACATCCAGCAAAGTCACTGTCTGAGAATCCTGAAAGCTTGATATTTCCATCAGCTGGATACGAGATACCAAGTGTGGGAGCACCTTTGAGGTATCCGAATATCCTTTTTACAGAAATAAGGTTTGACTTTCTAGGGGCTGATTGAGATCTTGCACAGACACATGGTGCAAACATGATATCTGGTCTAGATGCAGTTAGGTACAATAAAGACCGAATCATGCTTCTATATAAGGTCTGATCAACCAAATCATCCTTTTCTTCAGACATGACCAATTTATTGGTTGCAATGGGTGTACTACATGGCTTACAATCATCCATATCAAATTTTAAAAGTTCTTTGGCATATTTGCCTTGATGGATGAAAGTACCATTTTGCAGTTGCCTTACTTGGAGACCAAGAAAGCACTGGAGTTCACCCATTGCACTCATTTCAAACTCAGCTGTCATGAGTTGCCTGAACTCTTCACACATTTTATTACATGTGCTTCCAAAAATGATGTCATCCACATAAATTTGGACAATCATCAAATCCTTCCCTCTCTGTGACAACTCGAAATTTAGAACCTTTCGTTGTATACTTGAACGATTAGTGACTAATTGAATTGATGAATTAAGGAATGATACATGTGAACTTATATGATTATGTGTTACCTTATGTGTATGCGTGTGTGTATGTATGCGGGTATGGATACGAACCGAGTGAACCGTAACATGTGGGCCGGTTGGGCCGCACCCCATTTAATCCACCCGAAGACCCATTAGGGTGCATCAACTTAGAACAAGTATATAAGCTTGTTATTAGCCAACATTGCCATTCTTTGGGCACACAACACTCATACTCTCCTCTACACACACACTCTCCATTCTCTCACTAAAACCCTAGACACCAAGCATCACACTCTTCCTCCTTCTTCTCGGATCAAACCAACCGACCACAAAAGGATTCTCGGATTTGCTTGTTCACACCAAACAAAGCTTCATCCTTCACCACTACTCCTCTAACCGGTTAGTGATTTCCATTGTGTGTGCATATTTCGGTTGTTGGTAATGATGTGTGATGAAGATACTTGATAATGTGTTTGCTTGCTAAAGATTCATACTTGATTAAAGTATTTATTTGTGTTATGAGTTCTTGTTTGTTGTTGTTAAATGATAGCATGAATGGTAGGGTTTAACTAGTGAAGTTGTACGCTTGATGATGATTGTGAACCGGATGTGTATGATATTGGTAATCGGTTAAACATGTCTTGAACCTCGGATATATTGAATGATGCTTTGATGGTATACATTGATGTTGAGTTAGTGTTCAAGAAATCGATGCATAAATGTTCTATGTTATGTGTTTACATTCGGTTGATGATGATTATATGTTAGTGTGTTGATAGAAGTTGAAATGATTGATTAATAGAAACCGAGTACATGTAATCGGCTGTGGAATGTGCACGATTAGGATGATTCATTATGTTGATATCATAGGGTACATGTTGGTGTTGATAAGTTGTTGATTATGATTTTTTGTTGGTTAAAGTTCATAGGAATATTGGATGAACATGATGAACACATGAAGAACTTGTTGAATATCATATGAACATGTTTGAATATTTGAAAACTGATATGTTTGATCCAAATTAGTAAATTACTAGACAAACAAACATGTTTAAATGGATAGTACAAACCATTTCATGAAATCAAATTCTCATTGGATAGTACACTGTTCCGAATCAGCAGTTGTCCACTCGAGACCTCCTGTTGCGACTCGAAACCACAGCATGACGAGTCGAGACCCCCGGTTGCGACACAGATTGCGAGTCGCAAACACCTAGTTGCGACTCGAAACCACAAGTGATCAGCACATAAACCGTATGACTCGAAACCTCGGTTGCGAGTCAGGTTGCGACTCGAAACCAAAACAGCACGAACCGAAACCACGATTTGCGACTCAGGTTGCGAGTCGCAAACGCCTAGTTGCGACTCGAGACTATACACGGATACTCGCTGTTTGGGCTTGCACCTCATTTCGGACTGAATTGTTGGGCCGGACTCTTGGGCCTAATGCACAGACCTATTATGTTACTGTTGAACGTGAATGTTGAACTGCCTTAGATGATACTTGAATGCAATGTGCTAGAAACATCCGTGTGCTACTTGGTTACGAACCTGACTTGTATGATACAACTATGATAGGACGTGAGTAGCCTCAACGTTGCTTGTTTGATTTTCCTGTGTTTCTACCGAGCAAACCAAGGTGAGTTCACACCCTCTACAAAGCATGGGATTCCCAGGGGTCGGGAATTGGGGTTAAGGAACTGGGTTCCTCGTCCTCCTTGGGTAGGACAGCAAAGGTTCAGGAATGTAATTCCTCGTCCTCACGGACAGATAACTCGTACTAGACCAAAACTCTATCACGAAGTCCCTCCTTTTTATATCGACTTAATCGCCGGGCCAATGGTGAGCGGGTCATTAGTTAGATAGCGCTATTTAGGTCTGACAAACCTCACACCGTGCCGCAGAGGACGGGCGTGAACTAATGGATCTGGGGCACGTCAATGATGATAGACATTGACAGTTTCAGGGCACATAAACATGACTACAGTCAGCAGTCGATATGGTAACGAGTCTAGTGTATACACGGGGTAGCCCCCACGGCAGGATTGCCAGAGTAACCGGGAATAAACAAGTCACGTTTTTAACTATGGGGTAACCCCCACGGCAGGATGCCAGCTAAAGGAAACTGTTTTCGAAACAACTTAAAACGAACACCCAACTGTGAACTCACTCAACTTGTTGTTGACTCGTTACTACATGCTTTGCAGGTCCTTAGGTTCTTAGCTGGAGCTTGCATGGAGGAGGATCGTTGTGGGACATGGACGACTGTGTGCCATGTTAAACTATGAAACAATTAAACTTATGTTTTGATTTAAGACTTATGCTTCCGCTTGCAACTTAACTACGTTTTGTTTGAACACCAATTGTATTGGGTGGATTTTTATAACTACTTACATACTTGTTCAATATGATTGGTGGCTGGATCCTGGTCAGTCACGCCTCCAAGCGGTAGTACTCCGCAGGTGGATTTTGGGGGTGTGACACTCTCCATTTTAAAAACAGTGTTTTATCAATCCTGCCTCTAGTGAAACCAATGGAAAGTAAAAAGGTGGACAGAGTTTCATACCAGGCCCTTGGTGCTTGTTTCAAGCTATACAAAGCTTTATTTAGCTTGTAGACATGATCTGGATTAAATGGATCCTCAAAACCTGGAGGTTGACAAACATAAACCCCCTCTTGAATCTTACCATAGAGGAATGCACATTTGATATCCATTTGATACACCTTGATGTTGTGGTTGACAGCAAAGGCCAGAAAGAGTCTGATAGCTTCAAGTCTTGCTACAGGAGCAAATGTTTCATCATAGTCAATGCCTTCTTCTTGTCTGAAACCTTGAACCACAAGCCTGGCTTTATTCTTAACAACAATACCCCTTTCATCAGTTTTATTTTTGAAGACCCATTTTGTGCCAATAGGACTCACACCCTCTGGCAATGGAACAAGCTCCCATACTTTTTGTCTTCTAAAATGTTGGAGCTCCTCTTGCATGGCTTCTATCCAGCTGTTGTCTTTCAGTGCCTCTTGGTACTTGACTGGCTGATGGAGTGATAGAAAACCAGCAAAAAGACAAATGTTTTGGGATTGCTTTCTTGTGAGCACCCCTTCATTGATGTTGCCAATGATTTGATCTAGTGGATGAGATTTCAAGAAGATGAGCTCTCCTTGGTATGGAACAATGGCATTGAGTGGTGAAGGCTGCAGATGTGTATCATCTGAGCTAACCACTGCTGGTGACTTTGATGACCCAGCAGTGGCTTCAAAAGGTGGTGGCATAGGAGGTAAAGATGTGGACACCTGCTGACTTTGATCCACTGTTTGAGGACTTTTGTCAGCAGTGTTTGATGATGTGGAAGCAGTGTTTAGTGGGCTACTTTGGTCAACAACTGTTGAGGTAGCAGTGGTTGAGCTTTGACAGCTATTTTGGACATCTGCTGCTCTTCCCATTGTGGCAGACTTTTGTTGAGGAATGATGATCTCATACCCATAGTCTGGTGATGAATTTTCTGATGGACCTGCACTGTTAGTCTTGACAGCAGTATTTTCAAAAGTGAATTTTTCAAGATCAAACAATTCTGCAGGGTTTGCTGGGATTTTCATTGATGAAAGTTGTTGGTGCACACATCTGTCGACTTCGTCTTATATCGAGTCTTGGACTTGTTGCGGTTCTGTTCGTTCATGAAGTCATCGTCAAGAATGATGACATCACATATGTGACATCAATGATGACATCATATGTGTGACATCATCACCTATGTTAGAATTCACAAATATAGAATATGACAGATTGTAGGTTACGCTTCAAAGTCAAATATGTAGGTTTCTCTTGAAAGTGGAACTTGTAGGTTTCTCTTGAAGGGTTTCTCTTGAAGCTGACATGTGTGTCTTCAAGAGAAACCAGGAACACTATAAATAGGTGTCATGTCTATTCATTTGTAAGGTTTTCCAGATTTGATACCGAAGTGCTGCCGGTATTTCTCTTGAATGTAATAGCTGTAAAATCAATAGATAAGAGGTTTAAAGTGTAACTCAAGCTGTTTTCACGTCTGTTTCTTTGTTTCCGCCTCTGAAACGGATTTGAGCTCTTCCGAACGACTCATTCGGGTCAAAATTCGATCCTACAAGTGGTATCAGAGCACAGGACGGGGAGTTCTTGCCATATTCAGCTTGAAAATCTGTTTTCTACACCTTCTTTCACAAAATTGATATTTTTTTACGGTTAAAATCGGATCAAATTCACACATATTATGCGCAATCATGTTTTAACGAATCCTGGAAAGTTTCATCATTAAAATCGATCTAAAACTTGATTTTTTCGGTGGTTTCTCTTGAAATTTGTTCGACATTTGCTGACATCATCAGGCTTTCTCTTGAAAAAACATGTCGGCTTCCTCTTGAATCTGGCTTTCTCTTGAAAATTCCATCAGGTTTCTCTTGAACATCAGGTTTCTCTGGAAAATTCCATCAGGTTTCTCTTGAACATCAGGTTTCTCTTGAACATTCCATCAGGTTTCGCTTGAAAGTGTGGTTTGAGTGAAATTTGTCGGGACTGTCTTGAAAAACGGGTTTCCGAATCATGGATATCAATTTCTTTAATATGACAAAAGAAACATTTGATAGAATAAATGTATTAAATAAAGAATTTGATTCATTTTCAGGTTGTCCAGGAGAAAGTACAAAGAGTATCATTGAGAGGTATAGCCATCTTGTTCGCTCAATGTCTGAGAAGGGTATTAAAAAAGAATCAGATGAATGGGTTGAAAAATTGGCCAATGCCATACCTCAACAAGAGTGGGGTACATATCTTTTGGATTTAAAAAGAACTGGAGAATACTCTGAATTAACAATTGGTCAATTCATTAAGAAACTTGAAGAACAGATGGAGAGAAATGTTGAGAAGAAGAAAAGTCAAAGTGGAAAATCAATATTAAAGAAGAGTAAAAGTAAAGGTGTTCAAGTGGTAGAGGAACAGACTGAAGAAATTTCAGTTTTGAAAGACGAGAAGAAAGCTGATAAGAAGCATATTTTTGATTTGCAAGAAAATTGTGAGAGGTTGAAATCTGAAAATGACAAACTGTTAAATGATTTAAACAGTTTGACATTAGAAAACGAGATTTTGAAAGAAAATGGAAAAATTTTTGAAGATAAAATTAAAAGTTTTGGAAATGAAAAATCAAAAATTGAGAAAGATTTTCAAAGTTAAATAAAAATTTTAGAAGATGAGAGAGATTTGTTTGGTAAAAATAATCTTGAAAAACAGATTGAAATAAACTCTCATCTTCAGAAAATCATTCGGCTTGAAAATGAAGCTGAAAAAGCTCGGATTAAAATCAAAGAGCTTGAAGAGAAATTGAAAGGTTTTGAGACTTCATCTGAGTTTCCCTGTCCAAAACCAATCAATTCCATTCCAATAAGTGACAATGTCACAAACTTTGACAATGTCAAAGTTGAAGATTGGGATGAAAAAACTGATGATGATGAGAAAAAGAAAACATTTTTGAAATTAAAAGAAATGTTTAAAGAAACTGTTTTACATTCGACTGAGAAAGGTGAATGCTCAAAGCAAAAACCTGTAAAGAAGAATGTGGAACAAAAACAAAAAGATAAAAAGCCGAAAAATCTTCAAAAAGAAAATAAAAGCTCATCAGTTCAATCATCCAATCCCAATCAAAAATCACAAAAATTGAAAAATGAAAATTTAAAAACTGTTGGTAATAAGTGGTGCAGGTTTGACCACAGTGCTCAAAAGCCAAATCCAGCAAACATGAGGAAGAAATATCACCAAGCCAAACAATGCTATGATTTGAGCATTTGGGCTAAAAATGGTGATTGGTACGATAACAGAGTGTGTTACCGATGTGGTTATCAAGGACACGTTGCTGTTAACTGCCAAAGTTGGAATTATGAGACTAGAAAATGCTTTAATTCCAACATCAGAGGTCACATTGCCAGAGATTGCCCAAGGAGATCGAATGACAGATTGAGGGCTAATTCTCAAAAATTGGCGAAGATTCTAGTCAATGTCAAGCTCCATGAACAGAAGGTTCTAAAACCTAAAGTCCAAGAACAGACAATTCAAGAAAAGAAAGTGAAACTTTCTCAGGGGCAGAAAGACAGACTGAGAAAGAAGAGGAAGAAAGTGAGAGAATATCTCGAAAGGATTTTGTCCTCGGATACAACTGGTAAAACAGATAAAAGTTCTGATAAATCGTCTTGCTCGCCAAAGAATGACAAATCAAGCAAAACGTATTCATCAGATACAAATCTGAGGACGAAAGAGGAAAAGAAAAAGAAGAAAGTTTGTGGCAATGAATCTGTTTCTTCAGAAACAAAGGAGCCACATGTCGGCGATGAATCTGGCTCATCAAAGTCAGACAAGCCACATTCAGGCAATGATTTTGGTATGGTAAAGCCTGAAGAGCCAGTTGTTGAGGTAAAAACTGAGAGTTCTAGTCTAACAATGGATGAGTCAAACTTTCCACCATTGTTGAACAAGAATTCAAAATCACCCAAGGACCGTCAGGCTTGGGTGAATTTGTTTAAATGAAAAACCTGACTTGCCGGAGATCCCAAGTTTGTAATCGTGGATCAGGAATCGGCATTATTCTTGTTAAGATAGATTTTGTGAAAGATTTTTTAAATGTGTTTAATTTTTACAGGATGAGTGTGACTTGCCGGAGATCCCAAGTTTGTAATCGTGGATCAGGAATCGACATTATTCTTGTTAAGATAGATTTTGTGAAAGATTTTTTAAATGTGTTTAATTTTTACAGGATGAGTGTGACTTGCCGGAGCTTCCAGGTTGGTAAGTGTGAAGCAGGAATCGGCATTCTTTATCGGTAAAATGATTTTGTGTAGATGAAGTATTCCTACAAGTGGTTGTTGGAAATTTACACTTACAAGTGGTTAATCAAGGTCATTAAGTTGAACTTGATTGGACCATACTTACAATTGGTATTTTGAAAGACAATATGATGAACCAAACCCCGAACCTACAAGTGGTAAAATTAACAAAACTTATTTTCCGGAAAAATCATTTTGATTAAAACAAACTTAAGTGTTTTGAAATCATAATGAGAAAATAGTTTTGTGAAAGGGGGAGTTCTGATTCTTTATGCCAAGTGGATGGCGATTTGAAGCGATTCGATATCTGTTGTCAAGTTTATTGTACAGTTTATTTTCAAATTTCCTAAAACGTGTTTGCATTTTAGGGGGAGTAAGAAATTTTAGAAAATCCAAAAACATTTGAAAATTTGAAAAAGCCAAAAACATGATAAAATGAAAAATGAGTTTTTGTTGCATATAAGAGGAAATGATAGTACATCAGTGGACGATCACAACATGCTAAAGATTTGGTAAGATAAAAATGTGATAAACGGTCTCACTGATGATGCGCCAGTAGGTTTTTGCACATTTAGTAGATTGTGACGAGATATAAATCTAAATTTCAAACTTGCTTATATCGTGGGGAAACATCTCTCGGATATATGGGTAACCCCCGAAATCTCGTTTGAAAGGTCTCATAATCTGATATACTAGGTCTTTATACTCAATGATGTCTGGGGTATTATTCCAGGACTTCTGCTGAACGGTAGTTCTGACATAGTCCTCGAATAATACTTTCTGCAAATGCTTGAAACATAGCATAAACCCTCAGCATGCAGATGAAACAATAATATTGATAGTCGCTACTGTTGTAGCTAAAAGATCCTCTAAAGGGGACATACCGAAAAGTCGAAGCTGATATCTCTCTGCGTATACGGAAGTATCGACCTGAGATCCCTCGGCCCTCGCATTACCTAATTTATATACAGATATCATTTGTGTCATAATTACCTGTAAGACTAATTATTGGGATCTGGATACGGGAGTATATTCTGAGGTGGGACACGCGATTAAGTTTAAGTACTTAAAACATTAATTTCGTATCTCGGATCAGTTGAACTTTGTGTGAAAATTTAAGTGGTCCAGTATACTGACAATCTAAGTGAATCATTTAGAACTTAAAATGAAATCAAGCTTAACGGTGTTGATGATATGTCTTAGTAACTGAGATGATCCTCTTGCACAAACTCACAAAAATATTGTCTGTAAATATTTCTTTACTGCATTTCATTCTATTCAAAAATCCAAAAATATTTTTAGTGTGTTTTAGCATAAATTTTGAAAAATCCAAAAAGATTTTCAACAACTGATGTTGGAGAGCTGATTTTCAAAATTCCAAGTGCTAGACATGATGAACAAATGGTTTGGGAGAATGTGTTTTGAAAAGAAAAATGATTAATTTTTGCAAATGGTTCATCAGAATTTATCATTGATAAATCATTCTGGTTTAATTTGAGAGAGAATCTGGGTTTATAAATTTGTTAAATGTTAAATTTGTGAAATTTATTTCTGGGTTAAGAATGTGCAGGTGTAGCCAAGTTTTGATCTTGAACCTGAAGACAGAGTGCCAGGTTCCGATACCTGAGGTCTATGTGATTTCAACAAGCCAGACTGCGATCCCAGCATATCGAAAGGGGGAGTCTGAAGACATCTGAGTAGAGATTGTTCGTGGGGAGTCAGTTGATGCTGAAGAAGAGAAGAAGATAAAGTTTGAGGATGCTTACACTGTGAGATATTTCAGAGAGCGTTCAGACTGATAAAGACTGAAGATTGTGAAGACTCGACACTTAAGACTCGTCAACATCTGAGGGGGAGTCTGTTGGTGCACAAATCTGTCAACTTCATCTTATATCGAGTCTTGGACTTGTTGCGGTTCTGTTCGTGCATGAAGTCATCGTCAAGAATGATGACATCACATATGTGACATCAATGATGACATCATATGTGTGACATCATCACCTAAGTTAGAATTCACAAATATAGAATATGACAGATTGTAGGTTACGCTTCAAAGTCAAATATGTAGGTTTCTCTTGAAAGTGGAACTTGTAGGTTTCTCTTGAAGGGTTTCTCTTGAAGTTGACATGTGTGTCTTCAAGAGAAACCAGGAACACTATAAATAGGTGTCATGGCTATTCATTTGTAAGGTTTTCCAGATTTGATACCGAAGTGCTGCCGGTATTTCTCTTGAATGTAATAGCTGTAAAATCAATAGATAAGAGGTTTAAAGTGTAACTCAAGCTGTTTTCACGTCCGTTTCTTTGTTTCTGCCTCTGAAACGGATTTGAGCTCTTCCGAACGACTCATTCGGGTCAAAATTCGATCCTACAAAAGTTCATTGAACTTTACATTTAAAGTCTCCTCCACTGCCTTGGTCCGTGTATTAAACACTTTGTAGGCCTTGGCAGTGGTTGAGTACCCCAGGTGATATCCCATATCAATTTTGGCTGCAAACTTTGAGATAGAATCTTTTAAGTTGAGAATGAAACATGGGCAACCAAAAACTTTGAAATATAAGATTAATGGCTTTATTTTATACAGAATTTCATAAGCAGTCTTTTTGTGCCTGGGGTTGATTAAAAATCTGTTTTGGACATAGCAAGCAGTATTTACTGCCTCTGCCCAAAAAGTTAATGGCAAACCTGAATCTGCAAGCATGGTCCTGGCAGCCTCAATCAATGTTCTGTTCTTCCTTTCAACAACCCCATTTTGCTCTGGTGTTCTAGGGATGCTGTACTGCCTTACAATCCCTTTCTTCACACAGAAGACATCCAACTGCTTATTTTTAAATCCTGTGCCATTGTAACTCTTGAAGACTTTTACTGGAAGGTCAACTTGCTTTTCAACCTGTGTCACAAAGTCTTGCAAAATGCCTGCAGTCTCATCCTTTGAGTGTAAAAAGAAGGTCCATGTAAACCTAGAGAAGTCATCAACAATAACCAAACAATATCTATTCTTTTTTAGACTCATGACTTGCACTGGGCCAAATAAATCCATGTGCAGCATTTGCAAACACTGGGTTGTTTTGGACTCTTCAATGGCTTTGAAAGAGCTTTTATGTTGTTTTCCTTTTAAACAGGAAACACAATGCTCAGGACATGAAAACATTTTTTGTGGTAAGCCTCTCACAAGCCTATTTTTTGAGATTTCAGTGATGGTTTTGAGATTAGTGTGCCCCAGTCTTCTGTGCCAAAGTTATGTCTCTTTGTTAGAGGCAGCTGAGAACAGACAGGCATCAGCTCTGGGGCATTCTTTTGACATGTCAACAACATAAACATTGCCACTTCTTTGAGCAATAAGTTTAGTTGTGCCTTTCTTGATTATTGCTTCAATCTTATTAACCATTTCTGGTCCAACAATCCTACAACAATCCTTAGTGAAAAATGAGCCAAACCCTTTATCACTCATTTGAGACACACTCAGGAGGTTGAATTTTAGATTGTCTATAAGATTGACGTTTTCAAATTTTACATTTCCAGACTTTACTGTACCAGACCCCAGAACTTTTCCTTTACTATTATTACCAAAGGATATATCACCCCCTCCATGAATTTTGAAATCTTGAAGAAGGGCTTTACATCTTGTCATGTGCCTGGAGCCTCCACTATCTAAATACCAAAGACTATCTAAGCATGCAGAAGCTCCCTGCACATGAAGTAAAAGGATTAGTTCATAAAGGTCTCCAAAGCCAACAGGGCTTTGGATGGGGTCTCAACAGTGTCTGGGATGGATGCAGATGTATGGACAGTGGTTAGCACAGGGGTTTGAACATTTTTTAGAATGTTTTTCTCTAACCACTGTTGGGGGTCTTGACCCATCATCTGTTGATAACCAAAAGGATGCCTGTTCACTCTTGGTTTATAGGGCCTTTTGTAAGCCTCATAAACGTGTGGAATCCTTTGGTATGATGCTTTGTCCTTGCCTTTTCTGAAATGATTGGCTGGAGGTGCATCAGTCACCTGTACATCCCTTTGAACAGATGTTTGGTTCAGCTGTTTTGTGACAGCAGTTTGGACAGGGACAAACAGTGGTTGTTTCTTGGTGAATTTAACAGATGATGCTGATGAACTTAAGGATGTTTTTGCAGTGTATTCTTTCTTCTTCTCATCAAAGTTTTTGAGATACACACATTCCTTAGTTTTATGGTTATTTTTACCACAGATGGTGCAGCTTTCAGCAGGAACAATGACATTTGTTTTGTTTAGATCATGTTCTTTTAGATGAAAACAATCTTTTGTTAGATGATTCCTCTTTTCACAAAAATCACAAAACAAGTTTTTAATCTTTTCTCTTTTCTTCCTTTTCTCAGATTCCTTTGCAACAGAGTTTTGAACCTCTGTTGGGATATCTTTGATAGGAATAACCCTTGCTTTTGGAGCTTTTACACCATCAGTGGTTGTGAAATCCATTGGTTTGAAGTTTTCCAGGATGTCACACTCATCAAACCATGTGGGTTTAAATTGGTATTTCTCAATCTCTTCAAAAGTTGAAGATGCCACAGATCTTTCCAGAGTAATTTTGTTACCAAGTTTGTCAGTTATTTTAACTTCTTGGCCACTTTTGTTGGTTAGTATGTTTTCAGAAGAAACAGCTTGTATTGTAGCAGTGTTTACAAGATCATCATATTTTCTATGTCCTACACCAAACTTGACATTGCTTTTAAGCTTTTTCTCAAGCATAACCTCATACCCTTTACAAGATTCTACCCATCTTTCACAGGTGATCTAGGTAGACTCCAACTCCTTTTTGCAAACTTGGTATTTTTCTACCATAGTTTGGAGTTGAGTTTTGGTTATGCTTTGCTCTTCTTTTAGACTGCTGATCTCTTTATCTTTTTCAGCCAATTTGTTTCTAAGTTCTTTTAATGACTTTTCAAATTTGACTTCATCAGATAAGATTTTATTCCTAAGGTTTTCATTTACCTCTTTGATGTTAGCAAATGCAATAATACATTTGTCTGAACACAGTTTTTCAAGAACTTGAGGTGATACCTTAGCAGCAGCCATCATGGCACAGTCACATTGATGATCACCTTCTCCATCAGCTCTCTTCTTTTCTTCTTCCTTTTTGTCTTCTTTGGACCAAGGGTCAGACAGTGGTTCAAGCAGGGTTTCTGAATTTTCTTCCAGCAGTAGTTCACCAGCAATTGCAGTAACCACTGCTTCAGCAACTTCATCCACTGTTTCAGCACTTAGCTGTTCACCTTCAGTTTCTATCCCTTCTGGTATTGACTCTAATGCCATCAAACAAAATTCATCATCAAAAGTATCATTAGAGGCATAGAGAGCAAAATTTTCATCTGCAAGTTGTTCAGGCATGCTGCTCCAATCAACAAAGCTTTGTGTGAAAAAGCTTTGCTGATCTGGTTGAACCACTGTTGGAGCAACTTGTTGAGGTGCAACTGGTTGCACCTGTGCCTGAGGAACAGGGGCCTGAACATACTGAATTTGTGGAACAGTGGTTTGAACATAATGCACAGGCACAGGGGTTACAACATAATGAGCAGTGTTAACATGTGCTGCAGGGGCATATTGGGTATAGTGCACAGTGTTTTGTTGTTGTGGTCTAGGGTTTGAGCCAGGGTGAGTGATTATGGGACCAGTGGTTTGACTCCTACATTCCCTAGCAAAATAACCTAGCCTATTACACTTGTAACACTTGATTTTTGACTTATCCAACCCCACCCTTAAATTCCCATGAAGCCCTAGGAATTTTCTCCCTGTTCTTTTGTAGAATTTGCTTGTTCTAACACTAAGCAAAGCCAATTGATACAAAATGTCCATCTCTTCTAAGTCTGTGGGATCAAAATGTTGCAAATCATTTAGTTCAAAGCATAAGTTATCTGACATCTGGTTTTCAGTATTTGCAGTGAAAGCATAATTTGCAGAGTGGGAATCAGAGTTGTTAAAATTACCACCAGCAGTTATGTCAATAAAATGATCATAACTCTGATCCTTACTGCTGCTACCAGATTCTTCCTGACCAAATAGAGCTGTACTGCCAAATGAATAGTCATCAGCAACTTTTCCAGACTCTTGCAACTTCCTTTTCTGGTTTAACTCCCTTTCATAGGTCAGGAGTCTACCATGGAGTTGGGTCAGGGTCAGATCTTTGAACTCATCTGAATTCCTGGTGACAAAGGCAATTGTGTCCCATTTTTCGGGCAATGATCTAAGGAACCTGCTATTCTGAGTTGCATTTGGAAATGTAACTTTAACAAGCCTTAGTTCACTGATGAGACAACTGAAACATTCAAATTGTTGGGTTAGTGACTCCCCTTTGATGTGACAAAATGTTTCATACTGCTGATTCAGAATTTCCCTGTTGTTTTCAATAACCTCTTCCGTTCCCCCAAATTGTTCCTTCAATGCATCCCACAATTCTTTGGCACTATTACAATGTAACAGCCCAGCATAGATTTCGTTGGGTAGTGCAGAGGCTATGATGCTAAATGCTTTGGCATCAAGTTCGAACTTCTGAAAATCAGATTCAGTGTAATCTTCAGTTGGTTTAGGAACGAACTTCTTGGTGTCCTCAGCACTTGGCACCATAGGAACATGAGGACCGAAAACAATAGACCTCCAACATCCAGTGTTCTGTTGAGTAAAGATGTGACACATCCTTCTCTCCCAGATGTTGTATTCATTTCTTTTAAGCATAGGAGGTTTAAAAAGCGAGCCAATGTTATTTTTAGCATCTTGAGACTGTGACGACATCCTGGTTGTTTTACAGGCACTGATTAATCAACTTTATCGGTGATTAAACCTTGCTCTGTTTTTCAACAAGACGAACAAACTATCAGTATCAACTATTTCGAGCTGAACTATTTACGTCAAAATGATTGTTAAATCAAATTTGACTGTCCAAGCTCTGATACCAATTGTTAGGATCTGAGTTTGGATTGATTGTGATTTGTGTTTGAATTAAGATGGAATTATGAGTGAGTTGTGCAGCGGAAATTAAATGGAAGCAAACTTTACACAATCAAACAGAAGAAATGCTTTCAATCATACATTTTCAACACAGAATCAAATGATTAAATTTATTTCAAACTTTGATTACAATGCATGTATGATTCGCAAACTCCCCCTCAGCCCGAGCTCAGTATTTGTTCGTGCAGGAAGAAGATGGTGAATGAGCTAAACAGAACAGTACAGAGTACTGTTCTATTTATAGGCACTAGCAAACTACTGAGCATCTAAGCTGATGTCACCATGAAAGTGACATCTGACCTCCTAACGAACTCTTAACAACTGACCTATACAAACACTGCTATGCTAACTACTGATGTTACAATTCAATACATAAAGTAAACATAAACTGCTGCTGCATCCTTCCACTGCTGTGAACCCAGCAGTACTTGTCATGATCAGCAGTGCTTGAAACAAGGCAGTAGATTGAGCAGCAGAGCTTTAGTTCTTCAACAGACTTTGACTTGATCAGCAGTTGTAGGTAAGCAGTTTGCATGATCAGCAGATAGGAGGTCAGCAGATGTTGAAACCACTTTCAAGGGGAGATACTTGCAACCAAACATCTGCTTATTCTGGATCCACTGCTCTGATCCAGTTTTGGCTTTCATTATCTGTTCCTTTGGCAGGGTTCAATCCCAACAACTTTCTTAAATAGTAACAATATATAGAGGTTGTGATGCTTATGGTTACAAAAAAATTATGGCAAGATGGCTTCATGCAACTAAGGAGCATATGGAATATACTACAAATGATAAATGGGGTTCATTCTACAACAACCCTCCTAAATAATTTTTCGACACCCCTAATATGTTTAAACTGTCCCTATATGTCTTAAAACATACACCGTATGCGAAAACCGAGCCCAAATACCTTTATATAATTAAAAATAAAATAAAAATCAAGTTTTAGGGGTGCTCGCGGGGCGCAAAGACCCCCTTGTGTTCCTACGCGGGCCGCGACAGCTAGTCACCAGGGCGACACCCTGAGCTGCCACATGGCAGCAACGTGTTGCAGCTAGGAGGTGAATCGGACAAGCTAGGGCCTAACCTAGCTACCCTCGCGGGCCACGTAGCCCTTGGCTAAAACGTTCGTGGGGCACGACGAAGTGTCAAACAGACACTATAAATTGATGCAATCGGCTGTTCAGTCGAAATCGTTCACAACTTTCTTTCTCTCTCGAATTTCTACATAGTTAAAATAATTTTCGGGCATAATACCCCCTTAAATAACGAAGTTCTGCCTCGTTGTAAGTATCATAACCCCTGGTTACGTATTAGATACGCTGTCCGATTGATCTTGGGTTCCGTAACAGCTGTCGAGGTTCTGCCCGACGTAGTCGTTGGAATGCCGTCTCGGGGAGGGTATTTCTAATGTAAATATTGGGTTATTATACTAACGTGTGTGCATTTGTGTAATTAATAGATAATCACCAGGAAATCCTTAAGGAAAACCCTAAGACAGCAATGTGAGTATTCTCCTTTTTATCAACTATTTTTACAAAACCTCAAATGATTAACATTATATTTAAACAGTGATTGATTGAGTATTTGTATTCTACAATTATCGTCGGTATGTTGGGGTTTTGTATACAAAATTTGTTACTACATTGTGAGTAGTAACATGACCACAAGTCGGGTTGACAGTACCGTGGGAGGTAATTAAAGTAGATGGAAACAAATGTAATTGCGCGACCGCCCTCAATACTGTACAACGGTTTTTACATGTCTTGAATAAACTGAGATTCACTCACTAGTATTTCCCACCGACAAAATGTTTTTAAACGCGTTTCAGGTAACAAAATGTGAAAGCCAAATCGAAGCCAGCTGGACAGCACTGAAGGCTTGTAAAAGTGGCTATAAAGTTACCTAAAATAAAGAGATGTTTTATTTAAATAAAATAGGGTTTATCCCTATAAAAATGTGTGTACTTGAAACTTGTAATTTTCCCGTGTGTTTAATTTGATAAAAGTGTGCTATTTTACTCTTATAAAATATTTCCTAACTACGGTCCTAATGTAATTTCCGCTGCCAAAATGATAATCACCGATACCACTGAAACTGGCCGCGGTCGCCCGTTCCCGGTTAACTAGGGGACAAGGGTTGTGACACATTCTGTTCTAATTTAACACAAATTGAGTGTGTCGGATTTTGTTGATTTTTGTTTGAATCTAAGATCTAAATATCTCAAAGTTTAATAATGGTTCCAAAAATCGAATCACAAATTGTTTTAAATGCAACTATTGTTTGATAATACGGATTTGACTGGTTTAGGCCTTAGTTGATTCCATTTTATAGACCAACTTGAAGACATATGTGCAATGCTTTATTATTACCTCCTCAAAGTAGATAATATTTCAAGTATATTTCGTACTCACGCACGCATTTACACGCACGTATGCATGTAGCCCGTAATATTCAAACTCATAGAAATAGGGATTGTCTTGGTGCACCACCCTCATCAATTCAATTTGTTTTTAATGGTACAAAGCATATGGTCGGGCCCCCTTTTTCAAAATAAGGAAATACAAATCAAACTAACACTTGGTTTTCAAAAGAGGAAACAGGTGATTCCTCATTCTCATTCTCAGTTCTCATTTCTCATTCGTTTATGGAGCATGTAGGTCAGCCCCCCTTTTTACAAGTATAAATTGGTACAAAGCATTCTTCGTTCTCATTCTCAATTCTTTACACCACTCTACAAACACAATCTTTGTTACTTTCACAGTTTCAAAATCTACAAACATGAATGTTAACACAAACACAATCTTTTTTCTTTAGCACGTAGTGTAAAATATCTTTATATCAGAAAGTATAAGAGAGGTACGTGTGAATCAAGACATAATTATAATTGTACATACGGTGTTCTATTGATAACTTTCTTACATATTAACAATATATAGAGGTTGTGGTGCTTATGGTTACAAAAAAATTATGGCAAGATGGCTTCATGCAACTAAGGCAGCATATGGAATATGCTACAAATGATAAATGGGGTTCATTCTGTTCTAATTTAACACAAATTGAGTGTGTCGGCTTTTGTTGATTTTTGTTTGAATCTAAAATCTAAATATCTCCAAGTTTAATCAATGGTTCCAAAAATAGAATCACAAATTGTTTTAAATGCAACTATTGTTTGATAATACGGATTTGACTGGTTTAGGCCTTGATTGATTCCATTTTGTATACCAACTTGAAGGCTTATGTTCAATGCTTTATTATTACCTCCTCAAAGTAGATAATACTTCGAGTATATTTCGTACTCACGCACGCATTTACACGCACGTATTTATGTAGCCCGTAATATTCAAACTCATAGAAATAGGGATTGTCTTGGTGCACCACCCTCATCAATTCAATTTGTGTTTTAATGGTACAAAGCATATGGTCGGTCCCCTTTTTCAAAATAAGGAAATACAAATCAAACTAACACTTGGTTTTCAAAGGAGGAAACAGGTGATTCCTCATTCTCAGTTCTTATTTCTCATTCGTTTATGGAGCATGTAGGTCACCTCCCCTTTTTACAAGTATAAATTGGTACAAAGCTTTCTTCATTCTCATTCTCAGTTCTTCACACCACTCTACAAACACAATCTTTGTTACTTTAACAGTTTCAAAATCTACAAACATGAATGTTAACACAAACACAATCTTTGTTCTTTAGCACGTGGTGTAAAATATCTTTTTATAGGAAAGTATAAGAGAGGTACGTGTGAATCAAGACATAATCATAATTGTACATACGGTGTTCTATTGATAACTTTCTTACATATAAACAATATATAGAGGTTGTGGTGCTTATGGTTACAAAAAAATTATGGCAAGATGGCTTCATGCAACTAAGGGAGCATATGGAATATACTACAAATGATAAATGGGGTTCATTCTGTTCTAATTTAACACAAATTGAGTGTGTCGGCTTTTGTTGATTTTTGTTTGAATCTAAAATCTAAATATCTCAAAGGTTAATCAATGGTTTCGAAAATCGAATCACAAATGGTTTTAAATGCAACTATTGTTTGATAATACGGATTTGACTGGTTTAGGCCTTGATTGATTCCATTTTATAGACCAACTTGAAGGTATATGTGCAATGCTTTATTATTACCTCCTCAAAGTAGATAATACTTTGTGTATATTTCGTACTCACGCACGCATTTACACGCACGTATGTATGTAGCCCGTAATATTCAAACTCATAGAAATAGGGATTGTCTTGGTGCACCACCCTCATCAAATCAATTTGTTTTTAATGGTACAAAGTATATGGTTGGGCCCCCTTTTTCAAAATAAGGAAATACAAATCAAACTAACACTTGGTTTTCAAAAGAGGAAACAGATGATTCCTCATTCTCATTTTCAGTTCTCAGTTCTCATTTCTCATTCTTTATGGAGCATGTTGGTCAGCACCCCCCCCCCCTTTTTACGCGTATAAATTGGTACAAAGCTTTCTTCATTCTCATTCTCAGTTCTTCACACCACTCTACAAACACAATCTTTGTTACTTTCACAGTTTCAAAATCTACAAACATGAATGTTAACACAAACACAATCTTTTTCTTTAGCACGTAGTGTAAAATATCTTTTTATCGGAAAGTATAAGAGATGTACGTGTGAATCAAGACATAATCATAATTGTACATACGGTGTTCTATTGATAACTTTCTTACATATTACAAATATATAGAGGTTGTGGTGGTTATGGTTATAAAAAAATTATGGCAAGATGGCTACATGCAACTAAGGGAGCATATGGAATATACTACAAATGATAAATGGGGTTCATTCTGTTCTAATTTAACACAAATTGAGTGTGTCGGCTTTTTTTTATTTTTGTTTGAATCTAAAATCTAAATATCTCAAAGTTTAATAATGGTTCCAAAAATCGAATCACAAATTGTTTTAAATGCAACTATTGTTTGATAATATGAATTTGACTGATTTAGGCCTTGATTGATTCCATTTTGTAGACCAACTTGAAGGCATATGTTCAATGCTTTATTATTACCTCCTCAAAGTAGATAATATTTCGAGTATATTTCGTACTCACGCACGCATTTACACGCACGTATTTATGTAGCCCGTAATATTCAAACTCATAGAAATAGGGATGGTCTTGGTGCACCACCCTCATCAATTCAATTTGTGTTTTAATGGTACAAAGCATATGGTCGGTCCCCTTTTTCAAAATAAGGAAATACAAATCAAACTAACACTTGGTTTTCAAAAGAGGAAACAGGTGATTCCTCATTCTCAGTTCTTATTTCTCATTCGTTTATGGAGCATGTAGGTCACCTCCCCTTTTTACAAGTATAAATTGGTACAAAGCTTTCTTCATTCTCATTCTCAGTTCTTCACACCACTCTACAAACACAATCTTTGTTACTTTCACAGTTTCAAAACCTACAAACATGAATGTTAACACAAACACAATCTTTGTTCTTTAGCACGTAGTGTAAAATATCTTTTTATCAGAAAGTATAAGAGAGGTACGTGTGAATCAAGACATAATCATAATTGTACATACGGTGTTCTGTTGATAACTTTCTTACATATAAACAATATTTAGAGGTTGTGGTGCTTATGGTTACAAAAAAATTATGGCAAGATGGCTTCATGCAACTAAGGGAGCATATGGAATATACTACAAATGATAAATGGGGTTCATTCTGTTCTAATTTAACACAAATTGAGTGTGTCGGCTTTTGTTGATTTTTGTTTGAATCTAAAATCTAAATATCTCAAAGGTTAATCAATGGTTTCGAAAATCGAATCACAAATGGTTTTAAATGCAACTATTGTTTGATAATACGGATTTGACTGGTTTAGGCCTTGATTGATTCCATTTTATAGACCAACTTGAAGGTATATGTGCAATGCTTTATTATTACCTCCTCAAAGTAGATAATACTTTGTGTATATTTCGTACTCACGCACGCATTTACACGCACGTATGTATGTAGCCCATAATATTCAAACTCATAGAAATAGGGATTGTCTTGGTGCACCACCCTCATCAAATCAATTTGTTTTTAATGGTACAAAGCATATGGTTGGGCCCCCTTTTTCAAAATAAGGAAATACAAATCAAACTAACACTTGGTTTTCAAAAGAGGAAACAGATGATTCCTCATTCTCATTTTCAGTTCTCAGTTCTCATTTCTCATTCTTTATGGAGCATGTTGGTCAGCACCCCCCCTTTTTACGCGTATAAATTGGTACAAAGCTTTCTTCATTCTCATTCTCAGTTCTTCACACCACTCTACAAACACAATCTTTGTTACTTTCACAGTTTCAAAATCTACAAACATGAATGTTAACACAAACACAATCTTTTTCTTTAGCACGTAGTGTAAAATATCTTTTTATCGGAAAGTATAAGAGATGTACGTGTGAATCAAGACATAATCATAATTGTACATACGGTGTTCTATTGATAACTTTCTTACATATTAACAATATATAGAGGTTGTGGTGGTTATGGTTATAAAAAAATTATGGCAAGATGGCTACATGCAACTAAGGGAGCATATGGAATATACTACAAATGATAAATGGGGTTCATTCTGTTCTAATTTAACACAAATTGAGTGTGTCGGCTTTTTTTTTATTTTTGTTTGAATCTAAAATCTAAATATCTCAAAGTTTAATAATGGTTCCAAAAATTGAATCACAAATTGTTTTAAATGCAACTATTGTTTGATAATATGAATTTGACTGATTTAGGCCTTGATTGATTCCATTTTGTAGACCAACTTGAAGGCATATGTGCAATGCTTTATTATTACCTCCTAAAAGTAGATAATATTTCGAGTATATTTCGTACTCACGCACGCATTTACACGCACGTATGTATGTAGCCCGTAATATTCAAACTCATAAAATTAGGATTGTCTTGGTGCACCACCCTCATCAATTCAATTTGTTTTTAATGGTATAAAGCATCTGGTCGGGGCCTCTTTTTTAAATTAAGGGAATACAAATCAAACTAACACTTGGTTTTCAAAAGAGGAAACAGGTGATTCCTCATTATCATTCTCAGTTCTCATTTCTTATTCGTTTATGGAACATGTAGGTCAGCCCCCCCCCCCCTTTTACAAGTATAAATTGGTTCAAAGCTTTCTTCATTCTCTTTCTCAGTTCTTCACACCACTCTACAAATACAATCTTTGTTACTTTCACAGTTTCAAAATCTACAAACATGAATGTTAACACAAACACAATCTTTGTTCTTTAGCACGTAGTGTAAAATATCTTTTTAATCGGAAAGTATAAGAGAGGTACGTGTGAATCAAGACATAATCATAATTGTACATACGGTGTTCTATTGATAACTTTCTTACCTATTAACAATATATAGAGGTTGTGGTGCTTATGGTTACAAAAAAATTATGGCAAGATGGCTTCATGCAACTAAGGGAGCATATGGAATATACTATAAATGATAAATGGGGTTCATTCTGTTCTAATTTAACACAAATTGAGTGTGTCGGCTTTTTTATTGATTTTTGTTTTAATCTAAAATCTAAATATCCCAAAGTTTAATCAGTGGTTCCAAAAATCGAATCACGGATTGTTTTAAATGCAACTATTGTTTGACAATACGGATTTGACTGGTTTAGGCCTTGATTGAGTCCATTTTGTAGACCAACTAGAAGGCATATGTGCAATGCTTTATTATTAACTCCTCAAAGTAGATAATATTTCGAGTATATTTCGTACTCTCGCACGCATTTACATGCACGTACGTATGTAGCCCGTAATATTCAAACTCATAGAAATAGGGATTGTCTTGGTGCACCACACTCATCAATTCAATTTGTTCTTAATGGTACAAAGCATATGGTTGGGCCCCCTATTTCAAAGTAAGGAAATACAAATCAAACTAACACTTGGTTTTCAAAAGAGGAAACAGGTGATTCCTCATTCTCATTCTCAGTTCTCAGTTCTCATTTCTCATTCGTTTATCGAGCATGTAGGTCAGCCCCCCCTTTTTTACAAGTATAAATTGGTACAAAGCTTTCTTCATTCTCATTCTCAGTTCTTCACACCACTCTACAAACACAATCTTTGTTACTTTCACAGTTTCAAAATCTACAAACATGTATGTTAACACAAACACAATATTTGTTCTTTAGCACGTAGTGTAAAATATCTTTTTATCAGAAAGTATAAGAGAGGTACGTGTGAATCAAGACATAATCATAATTGTACATTCGGTGTTCTATTGATAACTTTCTTACATATTAACAATATATAGAGGTTGTGGTGCTTATGGTTACAAAAAAATTATGGCAAGATGGCTTCATGCAACTAAGGGTGCATATGGAATATACCACAAATGATAAATGGGGTTCATTCTGTTCTAATTTAACACAAGTTGAGTGTGTCAACTTTTGTTGATTTTTGTTTGAATCTAAAATCTAAATATCTAAAAGTTTAATCAATGGTTCCAAAAATCGAATCACCAATTGTTTTAAATGCAACTATTGTTTGATAATACGGATTTGACTGGTTTAGGCCTTGATTGATTCCATTTTGTAGACCAACTTGAAGGCATATGTGCAATGCTTTATTATTACCTCCTCAAAGTAGATAATATTTCGAGTATATTTCGTACTCACACAGGCATTTACACGCACGTATGTATGTAGCCCGTAATATTCAAACTCATAGAAATAGGGATTGTCTTGGTGCACCACCCTCATCAATTCAATTTGTTTTTAATGGTATAAAGCATATGGTTGGGGCCCCTTTTTCAAAATAAGGAAATAAAAATCAAACTAACACTTGGTTTTCAAAACAGGAAATGGGTGATTCCTCATTCTCATTCGTTTATGGAGTATGTAGGCAGGCCGCCCCTTTTTAAAAGTATAAATTGGTACAAAGCTTTCTTCATTCTCATTCTCAGTTCTTCACACCACACTACAAACACAATCTTTGTTACTTTCACAGTTTCAAAATCTACAAACATGAATGTTAACACAAACACAATCTTTGTTCTTTAGCACGTAGTGTAAAATATCTTTTTATCGGAAAGTATAAGAGAGGTACGTGTGAATCAAGACATAATCATAATTGTACATACGGTGTTCTATTGATAACTTTCTTACATATTAACACTATATAGAGGTTGTGGTGCTTATGGTTACAAAAATATTATGGTAAGATGGCTTCATGCAACTAAGGGAGCATAAGGAATATACTACAAATGATAAATGGGGTTCATTCTGTTCTAATTTAACACAAATTGAGTGTGTCGGCTTTTGTTTATTTTTACTTGAATCTAAAATCTAAATATCTCAAAGTTTAATCAATGGTTCCAAAATTCGAATCACAAATTGTTTTAAATGCAACTATTGTTTGATAATACATATTTGACTGGTTTATGCCTTGATTGATTCCATTTTGTAGACCAACTTAAAGGCATATGTGCAGTGCTTTATTATTACCTCCTCAAAGTAGATAATATTTCGAGTATATTTCGTACTCACGCCCGCATTTACACGCAAGTATGTATGTAGCCCGTAATATTCAAACTCATAGAAATAGGGATTGTCTTGGTGCACCACCCTCATCAATTCAATTTGTTTTTAATGGTACAAAGCATATGGTCGGACCCCCTTTTTCAAAATAAGGAAATACAAATCAAACTAACAATTGGTTTTCAAAAGAGGAAACAGGTGATTCCTCATTCTCATTCTCATTCTCAGTTCTCAGTTCTCATTCTTTTATGGAGCATGTAGGTCACCCCCCCCCCTTTTACTAGTATAAATTGGTACAAAGCTTTCATCATTTCTCAGTTCTTCACACCACTCTACAAACACAATCTTTGTTACTTTCACAGTTTCAAAATCTACAAACACGAATGTTAACACAAACACAATCTTTGTTCTTTAGCACGTAGTATAAAATATCTTTTTTATCGGAAAGTATAAGAGAGGTACGTGTGAATCAAGACATAATCATAATTGTACATACGGTGTTCTATTGATAACTTTCTTACATATTAACAATATATAGAGGTTGTAGTGCTTATGGTTACAAAAAAATTATGGCAAGATGGCTTCATGCAACTAAGGGAGCATATGGAATATACTACAAATGAGAAATGGTTCTATTTTAACACAAATTGAGTGTGTCGGCTTTTGTTGATTTTTGTTTGAATCTAAAATCTAAATGTCTCCAAGTTTAATCAATGGCTCCAAAAATCGAATCACAAACTGTTTTAAATGCAACTCTTGTTTGATAATACGGATTTGACTGGTTTTGGCCTTGATTGATTCCATTTTGTAGACCAACTTGAAGGCATATGTGCAATGCTTTATTATTACCTCCTCAAAGTAGATAATATTTTGAGTATATTTCGTACTCACGCACGCATTTACACGCACGTATGTATGTAGCCCGTAATATTCAAACTCATAGAAATAGGGATTGTCTTGGTGCACCACCCTCATCAATTCAATTCGTTTTTAATGGTACAAAGCATATGGCTGGGCCCCCTTTTTCAAAATAAGGAAATGCAAATCAAACTAACACATGGTTTTCAAAAGAGGAAACAGGTGATTCCTCATTCTCATTCTCATTCTCATTTCTCAGTTCTCATTTCTCAGTCGTTTATCGAGCATGTAGGTCAGACCCCCCCCCCCTTTACAAGTATAAATTGGTACAAAGCTTTCTTCATTCTCATTCTCAGTTCTTCACACCACTCTGCAATCATAATCTTTGTTACTTTCACAGTTTTAAAATCTACAAACATGAATGTTAACATAAACACAATCTTTTTTCTTTAGCACGTAGTATAAAATATCTTTTTATCGGAAAGTATAAGAGAGGTAGATGTGAATCAAGACATAATCATAATTGTACATACGGTGTTCTATTGATAACTTTCTTACATATTAACAATATATAGAGGTTGTGGTGCTTATAGTTACAAAAAAATTATGTCAAGATGGCTTCATGCAACTAAGGGAGCATATTGAATATAATACAAATGATAAACGGGGTTCATTCTGTTCTAATTTAATATAAATTGTGTGTGTCGGCTTTTGTTGATTTTTGTTTGAATCTAAAACCTAAATATCTCAAAGGTTAATCAATGGTTCCAAAAATCGAATCACAAATTGTTTTAAATTCAACTATTGTTTGATAATACGGATTTGACTGGTTTAGGCCTTGATTGATTCCATTTTGTAGACCAACTTGAAGGCATATGTGCAATGCTTTATTATTACCTCCTCAAGGTAGATAATATTTCGAGTATATTTCGTACTCACGCACACATTTTCATGCACGTATGTATGTAGCCCGTAATATTCAAACTCATAGAAATAGGGATTGTCTTGGTGCACCACCCTCATCAATTCAATTTGTTTTTAATGGTACAATGCATATGGTCGGGCCCCCCTTTTTCAAAATAAGGAAATACAAATCAAACTAACACTTGGTTTTCAAAAGAGGAAACAGGTGATTCCTCATTCTCATTCTCATTCTCATTCTCAGTTCTCAGTTCTCATTTCTCATTTCTCATTTCTCATTCGTTTATGGAGCATGTAGGTCAGGCCCCCCTTTTTACAAGTATAAATTGGTACAAAGCTTTCTTCATTCTCATTCTCAGTTCTTCACACCTCTCTACAAACACAATCTTTGTTACTTTCACAGTTTCAAAATCTACAAACACGAATGTTAACACAAACACAATCTTTGTTCTTTAGCACGTAGTGTAAAATATCTTTTTATCAGAAAGTATAAGAGAGGTATGTGTGAATCAAGACATAATCATAATTGTACATACGGTGTTCTATTGATAATTTTCTTACATATTAACAAAATATAGAGGTTGTGGTGCTTCTGGTTACAAAAAAAATTATCGCAAGATGGCTTCATGCAACTAAGGGAGCATATGAAATATACTACAAATGATAAATGGGGTTCATTCTGTTCTAATTAACACAAATTGAGTGTGTCGGCTTTTGTTGATTTTTGTTTGAATCTAAAATCTAAATATCTCAAAGTTTAATCAATGGTTCCAAAAATCGAATCCCAAATTGTTTTAAATGCAACTATTGTTTGATAATACGGATTTCACTAGTTTATGCCTTGATTGATTTCATTTTGTAGACCAACTTGAAGGCATATTTGCAATGCTTTATTATTACCTCCTCAAAGTAGATAATATTTCGAGTATATTTCGTACTCACGCACGCATGTATGTTACCCGTAATATTCAAACTCATAGAAATATGGATTGTCTTGGTGCACCACCCTCATCAATTCAATTTGTTTCTAATGGTACAAAGCATAAGGTCGGGCCCCTTTTTTTCAAAATAAGGAAATACAAATCAAACTAACATTTAGTTTTCAAAAGAGGAAACAGGTGATTCCTCATTCTCATTCGCAGTTCTCAGTTCTCATTTCTCATTCGTTTATGGAGCATGTTGGTCAGACCCCCCATTTTTACAAGTATAAATTGGTACAAAGCTTTCTTCATTCTCATTCTCAGTTCTTCACACCACTCTACAAACACAATCTTTGTTACTTTCACAGTTTCAAAATCTACAAACATGAATGTTAACACAAACACAATCTTTGTTCTTTAGCACATAGTGTAAAATATCTTTTTATCGGAAAGTATATGAGAGGTACGTGTGAATCAAGAAATAATCATAATTGTACATACGGTGTTCTATTGATGACTCTCTTACATATTAACAATATATAGAGGTTGTGGTGCTTATGGTTACAAAAAAATTATGGCAAGATGGCTTCATGCAACTAAGGGAGCATATGGAATATACTACAAATGATAAATGGGGTTCATTCTCTTCTAATTTAACACAAATTGAGTGTGTCGGCTTTTGTTGATTTTTGTTTGAATCTAAAATCTAAATATCTCAAAGTTTAATCAATGGTTCCAAAAATAGAATCACAAATTGTTTTAAATGCAACTATTGTTTTCAAAAGAGGAAACAGGTGGTTCCTCATTCTCATTCTCAGTTCTGAGTTCTCATTTCTCATTTGTTTATGGAGCATGTAGGTCAGGCCCCCTTGCTTTTGTAACCATTTTGCTTTGGTGCATGCATGCCCAATTGATGCCCATCAGAATAATAAGGTTCCTAGCTACCTCTTATCTCTACCGTATTTCCTAGACTACTAATTCATATATAAGGAAATTCTCTTGGTATAAATGGAACAGTGGGACAGCATACAAACATCTGATAAGTGAGTTGAACCTATCGAAATCATGCACCAATTCTTTTACAAAATGGCAAGGACGATTTGATTTTTTTATTTATTTTCCATTTATCCTAATGTAGGTTATCCTTTTATGAGATTTTTATAGATTATGTTCCTAGGTTTAGGTTTATAATCTCGTGTATTAATAAATATAATATTATATACCTAATAATAAAAAAAATGTTTTAATTTTTTTGTGTATTTTACGTGTATTACCACTAGTACAAAAGTGATCAAACGATGCGGGTAAATGGATATGAGATGCGATTCTAGACCCACATATTTTGACAATTTAAGCAAAAACTACTTTTTCCCTCTTGGTGTATAAGCTAAAAAATATATTTTTCTTTTTTGGTTCAATTTCTAGAAAATTTTATGAAAAATTCTTAAAATATTCCCCTTATAAATAAATTATTTAAATATGAAAATAAATTACACAAAAAACAAAATTAAATTAAAACCAATACAAATTAACAAAAGAATATTAATTACAAAGGTTTCAAACTAACACAAATTACAAAAGTTTTAAACTGACACAAATACATTAATCTCTAAAGATGAAAGTGATATGCAATAACTTCCCGAACCGATGCCGTCATACTTGCAACCCAGTCCAAAGTCTTCAATTCATATTTGCAACTGGAACCGTAAAATCACCTAACAAAACATCCTAAATGATCTTCATTAACAAAAACGTAGCATGAACAACCCTAGTTGACCACCACTGTTCTAATTGATCTATCAATCATCCTAATAGATAGGGGTGTTCAAAATCGGATATCCGAAAATTCGGTTCGGATATCCGAATTTTTCGGATATCCGAATTTCGGATACGGATTCGGATTGTGAATCAGATATCCGAAAATCCAACTTTTTATTTAATTTTTATTTTTTATTATTTTTTTCATATTCGGAAACGGATATTTTAGATAGTTTCGGATATCCGAATATAAGTTTTCGGATATTTCGGATATTTTTCAGATATTTTCGGATATTTTTCGGATACTTCGAATATTTTCGGATATTCGGATATCCGAAAAAAATGAAAATTAAATTTTCGGATATTCCGGATATCCGAAATATCCGAAAATTTTGAAAATCACTATCCGAATCCGAATCCGAAAAATTCGGATATCCGAAAATTTCGGATATCCGATTTTTCGGATATTTTGGATTCGGATATCGGATATTTCGGATCGGATTTTCGGATACGGATAGGTTTGAACACCCCTACTAATAGACCATTAATCATCCTAAACAACCTTCATTGACACTAATGTAGCATGAGCAACCCTTTTGACCATTTCTAGCCTAATTGGTCCATAAATCATCCTAATGGACCATTGATCACACTTAACGCCCTTTATTGACAAAAAATGGAGCATGAACAACACTAGTTGACCACCACTGTCCCTAATTGACCTATCGGTCATCCTGAAACGACCTTCATCGACCTAATATTCTAATATGGTTTTTGTGTATATATATGCCATGATAAAGTATAAAATTTTATACTTAAGTAAAAGCAAAACTTGGCTTTTACATATGCAGTTGATCATATCAATTTTGGTTGAGGGAATATATGCCATGTAATGTCACAATATAAAGTAAACATTTTTGAGGATTACAAAAAAAGTAGAAAAAAATACTGGAGGGATATTAATTTATTTATGAATCGCTAGATTTTTTGCGGCTAATCCGACAAAAAAAATTATGGTCTAGGAAACTTCCGACTAAGTTCCGACAAAAAGAATAATTGGACATCTGGACGCAAAAATTAGAGGAGGAACATATTTTCACTTTTGGAATCAGCCATATACGGAACAAAGGATAGCTTGGACGAGATCTATTGGAGGATTTTTAGACCATTATTGGCGTGGAATCAGCCATATACGGAAAAAGATTTTGACTGGTTGACTGGAATGGTGGTTGAATGTCGCAACCCCCGGCCCCTATCTTTGGTAACGGGCGGCCGCGCACTGGTATCAGTGGTATCGATGTTTATTTATTCGGCGCCGGAAATTACATCAGGACACTCATCAAATTTGTCTTTTCTTAGTTGGGTTGCATGTACCAGATTTGTGTATGTATTACTGATCTTAAAACTCGTGTCTGTGTGTGTAATTAGTCAAGGTCACTTGAAGTTAGTATTAGAGGTGACAAAGTGGCTGGGCCAGACATGTTAGATTGGTTAGCCCATAAAAACGTTATGTCCAAGACTTTTACTTATATTTAGATTTATTAATGTGTCATATCACATATTCATTTATCTTTATCTAAAATTAATAAATAACTTCAATTTTGCAATTTAGACCCTTTATTCACTTATGCCATGTAATGTCACAATATAAAGTAAACATTTTTGAAGATTACGAAAAAGTAGAAAAAATACTGGATATTAATTTATTTATGAATCGCTAGTTTTTTGCAACTAATTTACGAGAATTTACCGACAAAAAAATTATGGTCTGGGAAACTTCCGACTAAGTTCCGACAAAAAGAATAATTGGACATCTGGACGCAAATAATTAGAGGAGGAACATAGTTTCACTTTTGGAATCAGCCATATACGGAACAAAGGATAACTTGGACGAGATCTATTGCAGGATTTTTAGACCATTATTGGCATGGAATCAGCCATATATATACAGAAAAAGATTTTGACTGGTTAACAGGAATGGTGGTTGAATGGTTGGAGTGTATCAAAGTGATGGCACTTAAAACAGGACCGTGAATCGTTTTTGGATGTCGTATCGGTCAGGGGCGCAGGATTGTAGGGGCCGGGGGGGTGCCCGACCCCCCGAACTTTTCGCGCAGTAGTGTTACGTATGTACTTTTCATATAGAATTTTTTAGGTGTATGCGTTCCCCCCCCCCCCCCCCCCCCCCGGTTTAAAAAAATTATGTATATACGTTCTTGACCCCCCGGTTTATTTTATTTTTTTATGTATATACATTTTCGACTCCCCGGTTACGTATATACTTATCTATTTAGTTTTAGCCCAAATCATATTGTTATGTTTATTATAGCTCAAATTAAAAGCCCACCCAATGACCCAAATCCCCTATCTTTCTATGAAAACAAAACCCAATATCTCTTGATTGGGGCTGGTTAGAGATGGGCATAATCGGGTATTATTAATACCCGGAACCGGTTCCTACCCGTACTCGGGTACTGATTGTAGTAAGTGGAACCGGGTTCTCTGTAGAACCGGGTCCGGGTTGAACCCGGGTAGTGACCAATGAAAGTAGAAACGAAGTAACCGGTTACAGGTACTATGGAACCGGGTCCGGGTACTAGGGGAACCGAGTACGGGTACTGTTTGGAACCGGTTCTATGTTGAAAATTTCAAACCAAAAGCTGCAACCACTATTCGGAATCGGTTCTGTGTTGAATTTTCGCCAAAAAGCTGCAACAACTATTTGGAATCGGTTCCAACGGATATAATACCGTTGAGAACTGATTATAAAATCTGGAAATCGGTTTCTGTTTGCTCCATCATCTCCTCCATTCCCTTTTCAGATTTACTTACTTCTCCAACATTCAGTTTCATATTTGCGAAGAAATTATGGCATGCAATGAAGCAGTGGTTATGGTTTTAGAAACCAAAAGAAACCCAGCAATCTGGAAGAATTTTGATTTGTGTTTGATGTCTGATAGCCACGAGATGGCTAGGTGCAAACGATGCGGAAAGTTTATGAAAGCGGCTGCCAACTCAACGCTAAGACTATGGGGTATGGGGCGGGGGTTGGAGAGAAACACCCAAGTCACCACCCCGGGTGGGCTTGAGTTTGGGCGTGGCCCCTTGGGCGGGAGTTTAAGGCCGGGCGTGGGGCATGCTAGCGAACCTATGTATCCGGCTCTTATTGGCTTGTTGGCTAGGGCATAGCGATCCTATGTGACCGGCTTTTTTTATTTTAATACACCTGGCCAAGCCACGCCGGGCTAGCTACGCCCCGCCATACCCCACGGACACGTCACTCACCAGCAGGGGGCTCGAACTCCACGTGTCAACCCATGCCCCAAACCCCCGCCCCACCATACCCCATGGTCTAAAGAAACATATCGACCGCCATTACCCCACGACCAAGGCGAAGAATGAAAAGGGCGAAGGATCCGGGACCGGTTCTTCAAGTGTTTAGAGTGTAAACCGGTTTGTTTAGCTAAGGTCGGTGTGTTATGTTTAGTTATGTTTGGTGTTTTATGTTTGTTTATTTATGATGTAATCGTTTGTGATAAATCTATGGTGTGTTTTAGTAAGGTGTTCTAAAAAAATAAATCACATTAAGTGGAACCGGGTACTGTAAGAACTGGTTACGGTAGGAACCGGGTACGGGTAGGAACCGGATACTACCCGTTTATTTTCAATAAATGTGGAACCGGGTAAGAACCGGCGGGTATTTTAAACCCGGAACCGGTTCCTCTATACATCGGGTTCGAACTGGAACTGGGTACGGGTCGGTTCTACCGGTTCGGGTTTGGAACCGGTTACTATGCCCATCTCTAGGGCTGGTAATGTCGCTGAACAGAAAGAAATGCAAAAATTGCTTGGGCAGTGGGCTAAATCTTCGCTGAACATAAAGCAACGGCTCAGGCTGGAATCGATTTAGTGCTTCTTCAATCTTCAAGGTATGTGTTTTATCTTTAGGTTTAATTTATTTAGGGCTTCAATTTATGTGAACTAGGTTGAAATTAGGGGTGAAATTTGTCCGATTTTTTGCCCTTAACTTGTTGAATCTTGTGAAATTTAGGATTACGAACACTCGAACAGAACATTCAAAAAAACAAAAAAACCAGCGCCCCTCTTGTTCGCTGACTGCTGAGTGTTGAGGAGACGAGGACAGAAGAACAGAGTTACAGAAAGGTTGCACTACTTGTGGTCTTGTTCGAGTTCGACTTCTTCAATCTTCAAGGTATGTGTTTTTTTTTTTTAAGTTTAATTTAGGGCTTCAATTTTTCAATTTATGTGATTTAGGTTGAAATTAGGAGTGAATTTGGTCCGATTTTTTGCCCTAAACTTGGTGAATCTTTGTGTAACTGTTAGAGTTTGAAATTTAGGGTGAATCTTTCTGTACCCGACCCGAACCGAAACTTGTTGAATCTTTCTGTACCCGACCTGAAACTTCTTGAATGTTGCCCTAAACTTATTAAATCTTTATGTACCTGACCCGAATCGAATCACCGACGTTCGACCCGAACATACACCTCGAAACTACGCGATAGAAAAAAATTTTTAGGTCGTTACCTTCCGACCCCCGAACTTTTTTTTCAAGCTTCGCCACTGGTATCGGTACCGCATTTATCGTTTTTGGATGTCGTATCAGGACCCTCATCAAATTTGTCTTTTCTCAGTTGGGTTGCATGTACCAGATTTGTGTAAGTATTACTGATCTTAAAACTCGTGTCTGTGTGTGTAATTAGTCAAGGTCATTTGAAGTTAGTATTAGAGGTGACAAAGTGGCTGGGCCAGACATGTTTGATTGGTTAGCCCATAAAAACGTTATGTCCAAGACTTTTACTTATATTTAGATTTATTAATGTGTCACATCACATATGTTTAGAAATATATATATATTGTTATTTATAATTTAATAATTTACTTACAAATGATTTAGGAGGCTTTATGCATTAAAAACTCACTTTGGACTACTATCAACCCGATTGATCCATTGACATTTTTTATATACCATCCTTATATTGGCGTTTCTCTTTAAATCGTTCTTTTGGTCTGTTGGGGCTTCAAATCATAACCTGTTGAAGTAGGTTTGTTTGTAATTTATTTAAGTCATACTAGTAACTGAGATTGCATCCCTAGACCAACCTTGTGGCTTGGCTAGTTAGTTTTCAGTGTACAAGTGGCTCATGTAAAATCAAGTAATCTGGTCCCTTGTTTGATTATAACATACCTTTAGCTGTTACTTTGAGGAGTTAGTTTTCCTCAAGTACAAATTGATTGATCGTACTTCATTTCTAACATGTAATATCTAGCAAAATCTATGGTATCTAGTATGTTACATGAACCGGGCAGAGCACTTGAGATTGGCTCTAATGAGGGCTTGAGCATAAATTGGTGTTCGTTTCATAACGAGCTTCATAAGCCTATTATTTAGTTATATTTATATTGTCTGATATAAGGGGGTTCCTGCAAGCGGGTATAGTTCATACATGGGCTTCAATGCCAGTAGATATTATATGTTTGTGTTAAGCCACCCGCGAAACTCGCGGGATCTTAGACTAGTTATAATAATGAACCAGTGCCCTTGTGGATGATACACACATCCAAAACCACTGGTCTGCTGATGCTTTTAGTGTTAGCCTCCATTTCTTAATACCCTTAAACTGATATAG
The DNA here is from genome assembly GCA_030545235.1 of Helianthus tuberosus. Lineage (NCBI taxonomy): Eukaryota > Viridiplantae > Streptophyta > Magnoliopsida > Asterales > Asteraceae > Helianthus > Helianthus tuberosus. The sequence continues at coordinate 153,863,109 of CM060371.1, read as the reverse complement.
GTTTTTTTCTTCTCATTTACAGGTTTATTAAACTGGTAGTGGCTTTTATTGTCACACCCCGACCACGTAAAACATCAAATCGTGACGGAAACGTCAGGGAGTGTTGTAACAAAATTATTGTTTCACAACCATGGTATTTAAAGTTATGTTTTATTTATCAAACAAAGGTGTCACATTGTCTTAAAACAACTGAAACAAAGAGTACATCACATAATTAAACTAGTTCAAGCTTCGTTTTAAGTCACTAAGGCACAGGTCCGCCTAAGTGTGTCTTGAACATCCTATACAACAGCTCCTGAAACACATGTGAAAATAGGTACGTCAGCATAAAAATGCCTGTGAGATACATAGGTTTTATGAAAATAGGATTCATGACTTGGTTTAAAGAAATGTTTAATAAAAATTAGTCATGAATCTTGTTAAGTGTTTTCTTTTATAAATCATATGAAAATGTGATAAGAAATCAGATTATATAAAGAAAGGTGTATGGTTAACAAAATAACCAAGTAAAATGAGTTGAATAAAGCAAACTGTTTTGTAAAACAATGTCTTGTGAAAAATATGTTATTTGTGTAAAATGTTATATGTCTAAATTGAAATGATTTAGGTAACGCTACAATATGTAATATCATACAAGCACTTATATATAGGAAGTACCAGCGGCGTATCCACCATGCTTGTATCATATTACACACGCCTCGTTACTTAAATCACTTACCCAAACAAACCACCAATGTTTTATGTTTAAACCAATTGTCAAAATGTTTATGTCAAAATGTAAACCATGTAATGTATAATAAATGTCAAAATGTTCATGTGTCAAATGTAAATCATGTAATGTGTATCCAAAATATCATGTATGGCATGTGAAATATATCAACTAAACCATAGGTAAAATGCACAAAACAAGGTATTGAAGTAAAACTTGGTTTAAATCAAAGTTATGTTTTGTGGAAATGCATGCTATACTGATACAAACATCTATGCGGTATTGTGAAAATGCATACATTCAAGCCTTGAGACAGTGGCGATAAACCCTTAAACAAATTAAAGGTTTATCTGAGTTACGTGTATCGAATTCGGTCATTCCTTCCATCCAAACATACCTAGGATGTCAGGAACGGGAGTTGTCAATTCCTATGGTACCACTACCTACTAACGAACGGCGTGATCAATGTTAATGAATGTATATTGTCCCATTTAAATAAACCAAATGTCATACCAAAATGTAAGCACGTGATGTAAAACAATGTACTAAGTATGCAACAAATGGACATACATAGCATGTGATGTGAAACAAATGTACTAAGTATGCGCTTAATGGACATACATAGCATAAAATGTCATGTAAAACGATGCACTAAGTATGTGCTAAATGAACATACATAGCATAACATGTCATGTAAAACGATGTACTAAGTATGCAACAAAGGACATACATAGCAAAAACACAATGAAATCATGTACTATAAGTGTACTAATGAACATAACAAGCATATGATATGAAAACATGGAAAGCACGAAAGTAACAAGTAGGCACATGTGTTTCACCCCCAAAATGTTTGAAAAACAGTAAAAGAGGGGTCTATGTACTCACTTGAAATTGCTCAATAGTCCTAGGATAACCACCAATCAATGCTAGAAGATCACGGAATCAAACGGCACCTAATATAGGTAACTACGTTAATAAACGGACCTAATCGGAGGATCGGGTAGAATGAGGTTTTGTAAACCAAATGAGTGTAAGAACTCATGTAATATGGTTTGACAGGGCCTACATTCTAGAATGGAACCTATCCTAAGTGCTTACGACCCATTATGACCCGTTTAGGTAGCTTACGCTACTTTAACGCGTCGTTCGCGTAAAACGCGTTCGGACCGCCTAACTAGTCCTATGACAAGTAAAATATGCCATAACATGTCTAATAATGTTTCCAAATCAGTTTAGATTTCAAAATTTATGTTACATATGCTTAAAATGAATTTTGGCGCAAAAAGGGCATTTTGGTCATTTACCTAAGGCATATAAACTACCTATCATACAACTACTTAAACGAAGTGACCATAAGGTATAACCTCGGAAGGTTATTCCCTATGCAACTATGGTCACCTAATGTGTTTGGTCGGATCCTAATGATCGACCAAATGGGTCGGGTTCGAAAGTATAAGCGATTGATTAGATCGCTTACCTTACGACCCTACATAAGCACAAATCTAAAAGTGACGAGCTAAACATGTTAAAACATGTTTAACGAAGTTTGAAAACAGGTTTGATATCAAAACAAACAGTTTTGATACCCAAGAGTATTTTGGTTACAAAATACGCATGTTGGCCGAAACTACGACTCGTCACTAAGCCTAGATAACGTGGTAATCAATATGTATAGCCACAAAGGACTATAACCATCGTGATTACGCTCACGTTATGAAGTTCAAACGAACTTCGTGTTGACCATTGACTGATCAATGCAGAAAGTCAAACAATGCTAAAAACGCATAAAAGAACGAAAGAGGACTTACAAAAGGTCCAAGAAGGTTTGATTCCAAGTATTCTTAGGTATGAAGTGATAATTCACATCAACTTAGAGAAATCTCAGAATCAGCTGCGAGTTGGGGGTGAAATGGGTGGGGGTTTATATAGTTTTTTTACAACCGTTAGGATCATTCATTGAAAACCGAGCTTCAATCTCAGCCATACACTTGCACCCACTGAATTCTAAAACCATGGGAGCCTAAAACCAGCCCATAGAATAGGAGAAACCATGTGCAAAACAATGGGAGTAGATGGGTTTTCAAAAATGAAGTCTGCTGATCTGGGACCTGCTTACGGACCGCAAAGGACCTCCATACGGTTCGTATGGTGCTTGCAGACCAGCTATTTTTGAATTTTGACAGTTTTGGTCCCTGTGCGCGTATCGTCGTGTTTTGGCACTTCTAACACCCGTCAAACCCATTTTTAAACTCCATAAGGATGTTAAAGTATAGGGAACATGAAACATGCTCAAAAATATGACGGATGTCAGTTCGTTTGGCCGTACGGTTGCGTTGTTCGGTTAATTACGACGGAAGTCGTAAAGGACGCGAAAACGATCCAAATTGGGAAACGAATGAAGTTTTATCATGCCAATCACTAAAATAAAATATTTTAATGATTACATAAATTTTTCGATATCCAGATATATTCAGAACGTAAGATATGAGTGAAAATGCAAACTTATGCACTTTTTGACGCTTTTAGTCCGTGAATGACCAAAAAGTTTATTTTAGCACACCGAACCCCTCAAAGCCTATTTCTAAGATATGTCAAGGATATTTATGGTATGTTTAACTTATGATCATGTTCTGGAATGTTTGTTACAGTAGAATCGGCATACTTTCCCAGTTTGTCGAATTTAGTCCCTGTAAGCGAATAAACTGGATTTTGCCATACCAAAGCCTTCAAAACTTATTTCTAAGTTATGTAAAGGTTATTTAAGGTATGTTAAGCATATATTGATGTTTCAGAGTGTTTGTTGCGTTAAACTGATTACGTTTACACACCAGTTTGCGTATAACTCTCCAGAAAGCGATATAGAGTTTGAAATTGAACAAAAATCAAAACATGAAAAATGTCAAACATAAACAAACAAATATTGGGATCAAATAACATTGTTTTATTGATAACTGAACTGTTTACAATGATTACAGACAAGGTGTCACAGTCTCCCCTACTTGTGGAAATTTCGTCCCGAAATTTGTTTAGAGGAAACTCGTGGGAATAGATGTGGATATTTTGCTTTCATTTGATCTTCACGTTCCCAAGGAAACTCGGGTCCAAGTTTAGATTCCCAGTGAACTTTGACCCAAGGAATGCGCTTGCGTTTTATTCACTTGATTTCACGATCCATGATTTCCACAGGTTTCTCGACAAAGTGCATCGTGTTAACAACACGAATTTCGTCAAGTGGTATGTGGAGGTTCTCATCAGCTAAACACTTCTTGAGATTGGACACGTGAAAGGTTGGATGAACGTTTCCAAGTTCAGGAGGTAACTCAAGTCTGTAGGCTACCTTACCAATTCTTTCGACGATCTTAAATGGTCCAACGTATCTAGGTGCAAGTTTTCCTGTCTTTCCAAATCTGATCACACCTTTCCAAGGTGAGACCTTAAGTAATACATGATCACCGACTTGAAATTCCAAGGGCTTGCGTCGTCGGTCCGCGTAACTCTTTTGACGGCTTTGAGCTGTTTGAAGGTTATCACGAACTTTCTTAACCTTATATGTTGTCTCTAGAATGAGGTCAGGTCCAGTAAGCTGAGCCTCACCGATCTCATTCCAGCAGACTGGTGAACAACATTTTCGACCATAGAGAGCCTCGAAAGGAGCCATGTTGATGCTGGAGTGATAACTATTGTTGTAGGAGAATTTAATCAGCGGAAGATGTGAATCCCAACTACCACCAAAATCGATCACACAAGCTCTAAGCATATCCTCCAAAGTCTGGATTGTTCTTTCAGTTTGGCCATCTGATTGTGGATGATAAGCTGTGCTCAGATTAAGTTGGGTCCCCATAGCAGATTGCATGGTTCTCAAAAAACGAGACGAGAATCGAGCATCCCTGTCAGAAATAATGTTCAAAGGAACACCATGTCTGGATACAATTTCATCCACATAGATTTTAGCAAGCTTGTCAGCAGATAGATCCTCACAGATTGGCAAGAAATGCGCTGACTTTGTAAGACGATCAACAACTACCCAGATGGCATCATGACCTCTTTTTGTGCGCGGAAGTTTGGTAATAAGATCCATAACAATGTTTTCCCATTTCCAAACTGGAATCTCTGGTTGATCCAATAAACCAGAAGGATGCTGATGTTCAGCCTTAACCTTAAGACAAGGCATTTTGAAAAGTATAAGGCAATGTCTTTCTTCATACCAGGCCACCAATACTGAGTACGAAGATCCTTATACATCTTGTCAGCGCCAGGATGAATAGAATAACGAGACTTATGAGCTTCATCCATAAGCAAGGTGCGAAGATCACCTTGGCTTGGGACCCATAAACGGTCCATGAAATAATATGATCCATTGTCCTTCAGTTCAAGATCAGGCTTAATGTGATAGGGTAATTCCTTACCCATCTAGTCTTGTGAAACACAAGCATGTTGAGCCTGAGAGATGAGGGTTTGGATATCAGATCGAGCTTGAATATTAGATTGAACACGAACACAATGAAGCTTGACACGTTCCTTACGACTCAATGCGTCAGCCACGACATTCGCCTTACCAGGATGGTAGAGAATTTCGCAACCATAGTCGTTTAGAAGTTCAACCCAACGTCGTTGCCTCATGTTGAGTTCCTTCTGATTAAAGATATGCTGAAGACTTTTGTGGTCAGTAAAAACCACACATTTTGTACCATACAAATAGTGTCTCCAGATTTTGATAGCGATCACAACTGCACCTAACTCAAGATCATGAGTGGTGTAGTTCTTCTCGTGAACCTTCAACTGCCTTGATGCATATGCTAAGAATTTGTTCCTTTGCATCAGAACACAGCCAAGACCCAAATTTGATGCATCACAATACACGACGAAATCATCATTGCGCTCAGGCAAAGTAAGAATAGGTGCATCACAAAGCTTCTGCTTCAAGGTCTGAAACGCTTCTTCTTGTTTGGTTCCCCATTCAAAGAGTTTGTTCTTCTGAGTTAGAGCAGTTAGAGGAACTGCAATCTTCGAGAAGTTTTCAATGAAGCAGTGGTAATATCCCGCGAGACCAAGAAAGGAACGAACCTCAGTAGGAGTAGTAGGCGTATCCCAATCCTTAATCGCGCTGATCTTGGAGGGATCTACATGAATACCTTGTTCGTTGATGATATGTCCTAAAAATTGAACTTCCTTAAGCCAAAATTCACACTTGGAGAATTTGGTGAAAAGTTGCTCTTTCTTTTGGAGTTCCAGAGTAAGACGAAGATGTTGCTCATGATCAGCTTGCGTCTTAGAATATATCAAGATGTCATCAATGAAAACGATGATGAACTTATCTAAATAAGGCTTGCAGACCCTATTCATTAAGTCCATGAAAACAGCAGGAGCATTAGTCAAACCGAATGGCATAACTATGAACTCATAATGCCCATAACGAGTGCGGAATGCTGTCTTGGGAATATCTTCTTCATGCACACGAAGCTGATGATACCCAGAACGAAGATCAATCTTCGAAAAACAAGTAGCGCCGTGTAACTGATCGAAGAGATCATCAATGCGAGGTAGGGGATATCGATTCATGATGGTAAGCTTGTTAAGCTCACGATAATCGATACACATCCTGAAAGATCCATCCTTCTTCTTGACAAAAAGAACGGGAGCACCCCAAGGTGAAAAGCTAGGTATAAAACCTTTGTCAGAAAGCTCCTGAAGCTGCTTAGACAACTCTTGCATCTCAGACGGTGCAAGACGATATGGAGATCTGGTAATAGGATTTGCACCAGGTATAAGATCAATACGGAACTCGACTTGGCGCGCTGGGGGTAAACCAGGTAACTCTTCAGGGAACAATTTAGAATAATCCCGAACGAAAGGGATATCTTGAATAGACTTACCTTTGCCTTTATCCGCTATGACATGTGCCAAGAAGGCCACATAATTCTTTCGCAGATACTTCCGAGCTTGAAAACAAGACATGAGCTTGAGGCTACTAGCATGTTTCTCACCACGAACCTGTAGGATCTCACCTGTCGAGAGTGGAACATGAACAATCTTCTCAAAACAAACTACCTCTGCGTGATGCTTGGCTAACCAATCCATACCCACTATAACGTCGAAGCTTCCAAGTTACATTGGCGTAAGGTCGATGGGAAAAAGATGGTTGTTAAGGTTCAACTGGCAGTTACGAAGAATAGAATTGAGAATAGTGGGATCACTACTAGCAACTTCTACTGTCAAAGGCTTTCCTAGTTTCGTTCTAGACACGCGAAGCAATGGCTCAAAAGACAATGACACAAAACTCTTATCGGCACCTGAATCAACAACAACAGAAGCAGACCGATTGTTAACAAAGAACGTACCGTTCACCACCTCGTAGTCTGCTTGCGCCTCAATAGCATTCATGTTGAAGATTCGACCTCGAGCCTGAGCCTGATTCTGATTAGCGTTGACCAGCCTTGGACACTGGTTTCGTTAATGGGTCAGGTCTCCACAATTGTAGCACGAACCAGGAGGAAAATGAGGTCGTGCAGCTTGTGCTTGCTGTTGAACAGGTGGTTGAGCAACCTGTTGAGCTGGATTACGTACAGCCTGATTCTGAGCAAAACGACAAACATCAGCAAGATGACCTGACTTCCCACAGTTAGTACAGAAACGACACGGAAGTTGCAGCTGATGGTGACTATTGCATCTATTGCACAAAGGTGCATTCCCTGCATACCGCTTCTTCGCTGGAGGCTGTGCGGGTTGGTTGGGGGCTGCCTGATTAACTTGGGCAGTGACAGCAAAATTTTGGGAAGCCTTACGCTTCCTTGACCCCTTCGAAGAACCCGAATCCTTGCCCTTCTTGTTCTTACCCTTCTTGCTCGCACCCTTGTCAGACGACTGTTTCTTACCCTTGTCGCCCTTTCTGTGTAGCTTCCCCTTTCGGACATGCGACTCAGTCAATTTCGCAGCTAACTCAATTGCCTGACGAACTGTGGTAGGGTTACTACCAGTGACGATGTCTTGAACAAAGTCAGGCAAGCCATCAATATACCTCTCGATAGGTTTCTCGAGTGGGGTAACCATGGTAGGGCAAAGTAAGCTCAACTCCTCATACATGTCAGTGTAAACTCGGTGCTCACCACTATCCTGTTTTAAATCATCAAACTCCCTTTCTAAAGCTCTCAGTTCATGACGAGGACAAAACTCCCTCATCATAAGAGCCCTAAGTTCAGCCCATGTCTGTGCTTACGCAACCTCAGCACCACGGTCTCTCATAACCCCGTTCCACCATGTATGAGCCCTCTTCTGAAACACACTTGAAGCAAACTCGACTTTCCGATTTTCAGGACACTGAACGTGAAGAAACGTACTGTCAATGCTCTCGAACCATTGAAGGAGCCCAGTTGCCCCTTAAGAACCACTAAACTTGAGTGGTTTAGCTGAATTGAAACTCTTGAAATTGCATGGAGCATTTTGGTTATTGTTGGCTTGGTTCACTTGAGTAATAATGTCTAGGAGTACAGCAGCCATATGATGTGCCATGATGTCTGCCATTTCGGCATTAGATAGCGGATTTTCACGTCGAGGAGGCATTCTAAAAGAGGAAACATGAAGGAAACGAGTGAGATGATTAGATGAAAAGAATGAGATGAAACACAATCGACAAAAGCAAAGATGGTGGTCATTTATCCGTATCACAAAGCAAACAAACGACACACAGTGACTAATCAAAGTAAATGGGTCAAAAATAATATATCGCGAAGACATGCTCGCCTATAAGTGAACACCCACCCCAAGAGTTCCCAGGTAAGAGTGACTGGTCCGATTATGTGGATTTGTACGAACACTCTAGCCTTAGACAGAAAACTCAGAGTACAGGCATTCACCCTCCAAGTTTGCACGTGTTCACACTATTTAGAACCCAAAACTTTGACGAGATTTTGAAAACTTGGAAGGCACAAGGCCAAAAGAATCATTCAAAAGCGTATGATTAAATTTTCAAAATTATTCTGAAAAATCAAAGGGTTCAAAACCTTATAATAAATCATTTAAAAACAGATGGTTGATTTTCAGAAATCGTTTCGGAAAATTGGGTTCTTGTTTTGGAAATCACCTAAGGATAGGTGAAGTGCATGTTTTAAGATCTATGCACAAGATAACTCGTGTTAGCGTCCTAAAAAGGTTATAGTCTAGGTCAAAGCATTACTAATAACCTAATTCCCTATAACCATTGGCTCTGATACCAACTCTTCTGTCACACCCCGACCACGTAAAACATCAAATCGTGGCGGAAACGTTGGGGAGTGTTGTAACAGAATTATTGTTTCACAACCATGGTATTTAAATTTATGTTTTATTTATCAAACAAAGGTGTCACATTGTCTTAAAACAACTGAAACAAAGAGTACATCACATAATTAAACTAGTTCTAGCTTCGTTTTAAGTCACTAAGGCACAGGTCCGCCTAAGTGTGTCTTGAACATCCTATACAACAGCTCCTGAAACACATGTGAAAATAGGTACGTCAGCATAAAAATGCCTGTGAGATACATAGGTTTTATGAAAATAGGATTCATGACTTAGGTTTAAAGAAATGTTTAATAAAAATTAGTCATGAATCTTGTTAAGTGTTTTCTTTTATAAATCATATGAAAATGTGATAAGAAATCAGATTATATAAAGAAAGGTGTATGGTTAACAAAATAACCAAGTAAAATGAGTTGAATAAAGCAAACTGTTTTGTAAAACAATGTCTTGTGAAAAATATATTATTTGTGTAAAATGTTATATGTCTAAATTGAAATGATTTAGGTAACGCTACAATATGTAATATCATACAAGCACTTATATATAGGAAGTACCAGTGGCGTATCCACCATGCTTGTATCATATTACACACGCCTCGTTACTTAAATCACTTACCCAAACAAACCACCAATGTTTTATGTTTAAACCAATTGTCAAAATGTTTATGTCAAAATGTAAACCATGTAATGTATAATAAATGTCAAAATGTTCATGTGTCAAATGTAAATCATGTAATGTGTATCCAAAATATCATGTATGGCATGTGAAATATATCAACTAAACCATAGGTAAAATGCACAAAACAAGGTATTGAAGTAAAACTTGGTTTAAATCAAAGTTATGTTTTGTGGAAATGCATGCTATACTGATACAAACATCTATGCGGTATTGTGAAAATGCATACATTCAAGCCTTGAGACTGTGGCGATAAACCCTTAAACAAATTAAAGGTTTTTCTGAGTTATGTGAATCGTATTCGGTCATTCCTTCCATCCAAACATACCTAGGATGTCAGGAACGGGAATTGTCAATTCCTATGGTACCACTACCTACTAACGAACGGCGTGATCAATGTTAATGAATGTATATTGTCCCATTTAAACAAACCAAATGTCATACCAAAATGTAAGCATGTGATGTAAAACAATGTACTAAGTATGCAACAAATGGACATACATAGCATGTGATGTGAAACAAATGTACTAAGTATGCGCTTAATGGACATACATAGCATAAAATGTCATGTAAAACGATGCACTAAGTATGTGCTAAATGAACATACATAGCATAACATGTCATGTAAAACGATGTACTAAGTATGCAACAAAGGACATACATAGCAAAAACACAATGAAATCATGTACTATAAGTGTACTAATGAACATAACAAGCATATGATATGAAAACATGGAAATCACGAAAGTAACAAGTAGGCACATGTGTTTCACCCCAAAAATTTTGAAAAACAATAAAAGAGGGGTCTATGTACTCACTTGAGATTGCTTAATAGTCCTAGGATAACCACCAATCAATGCTAGAAGATCACGGAATCAAACGGCACCTAATATAGGTAACTACGTTAATAAACGGACCTAATCGGAGGATCGGGTAGAATGAGGTTTCGTAAACCAAATGAGTGTAAGAACTCATGTAATATGGTTTGATAGGGCCTACATTCTAGAATGGAACCTATCCTGAGTGCTTACGACCCATTATGACCCGTTTAGGTAGCTTACGCTACTTTAACGCGTCGTTCGCGTAAAACGCGTTCGGACCGCCTAACTAGTCCTATGACAAGTAAAATATACCTTAACATGTCTAATATTGTCGCTAAATCAGTTTAGATTTCAAAATTTATGTTACATATGCTTAAAATGAATTTTGGCGCAAAAAGGGCATTTTGGTAATTTACCTAAGGCATATAAACTACCTATCATACAACTACTTAAACGAAGTGACCATAAGGTATAACCTCGGAAGGTTATTCCCTATGCAACTATGGTCACCTAATGTGTTTGGTCGTATCCTAATGATCGACCAAATGGGTCGGGTTCGAAAGTATAAGCGATTGATTTGATCGCTTACCTTACGACCCTACATAAGCACAAATCTAAAAGTGACGAGCTAAACATGTTAAAACATGTTTAACGAAGTTTGAAAACAGGTTTGATATCAAAACAAACGGTTTTGATACCCAAGAGTAGTTTGGTTACAAAATACGCAAGAATACGCATTTTGGCCGAAACTACGACTCGTCACTAAGCCTAGATAACGTGGTAATCAGTAGGTATAGCCACAAAGGACTATGACCATTGTGATTACGCTCACGTTATGAAGTTCAAACGAACTTCGTGTTGACCATTAACTGGTCAATGTAGAAAGTCAAACAGAGTTTGACTTTCATGCTAAAAACGCATAAAAGAACGAAAGAGGACTTACAAAAGGTCCAAGAAGGTTTGATTCCAAGTATTCTCAGGTATGAAGTGATAATTCACATCAACTTAGAGAAATCTCATAATCAAATGTGAGTTGGGGGTGAAATGGGTGGGGTTTTATATAGTTTTCGTACAACCGTTAGGATCGTTCATCGAAAACCGAGCTTCAATCTCAGCCATACACTTGCACCCACTGAATTCTAAAACCATGGGAGCCTAAAACCAGCCATAGAATAGGAGGAACCATGTGCAAAACAATGGGAGCAGCTGGGTTTTCAAAAATGAAGTCTGTTGATCTGGGACCTGCTTACGGACCGCAAAGGACCTCCATACGGTCCGTATGGTGCTTGCAGACCAGCTATTTTTGAATTTTGACAGTTTTGGTCCCTGTGCGCGTATCGTCGTGTTTTGGCACTTCTAACACCCGTCAAACCCATTTTTAAGCTCCATAAGGATGTTAAAGTATAGGGAACATGAAACATGCTAAAAAATATGACGTATGTCGGTTCGTTTGGCCGTACGGTTGCGTTGTTCGGTTAATTACGACGGAAGTCGTAACGGACGCGAAAACGATCCAAATTACGAAACGAATGAAGTTTTATCATGCCAATCACTAAAATAAAATATTTTAATGATTACATAAGTTTTTGGATGTCCGGATATATTCAGAACGTAAGATATGCGCGAAAATGCAAACTTATGCACTTTTTGACGCTTTTAGTCCCTGAATGACCAAAAAGTTTATTTTAGCACACCGAACCCCTCAAAGCCTATTTCTAAGCTATGTAAAGGATATTTATGGTATGTTTAACTTATGATCATGTTCCGGAATGTTCGTTACAGTACGAATCGGCATACTTTCGCAGTTTGTCGAATTTAGTCCCTGTAAGCGAATAAACTGGATTTTGCCATACCAAAGCCTTCAAAACTTATTTATAAGTTATGTAAAAGTTATTTAAGGTATGTTAAGCATATATTGATGTTCCGGAGTGTTTGTTGCGTTAAACTGATTACGTTTACACACCAGTTTGAGTATAACTCTCCAGAAAGCGATATAGAGTTTGAAATTGAACAAAAATCAAAACATGAAAAAATGTCAAACATAAACAAACAAATATTGGGATCAAATAACATTGTTTTATTGATAACTGAACTGTTTACAATGATTACACACAAGGTGTCACATTTATGGTCGTCACTTGCACACTCGGTAGCTGGAGCCTGGAATGGTGGTTGACTGGTTGGAGTGACTATCAAAATGATGGCACTTAAAATAGGCCGGTAATCGTTTTTGGATGTCGTATCGGTACCACATGGCTTCTTGGGCTGAACAGGGACTTCGGGCAGCTCAACTATCTCAAAAAAGATGTTTGGGTTTTGAGCTTGTAATTTGTCATTCTGGGCCTCCTAAAATGGGTTTAGAGTCTAGTCCAAAGTACTTAACATGGATCAAAATCTGAATTATTGGCACAATATGACTGACCCTACAATTTTTATTTTTTGGGTAACATGTATTAGTTTAGAGGTGGCCAAATCGGTTTTTTCTTTCCTGTTTTAAACCAGTTCCAAACCCATATAAATACCCATATTTCACCTCCCCCTCTCCCCATTCTTTTCCTATTCATTTCTTAAACACATTACAAAACAGTAACTGCAAGTAAATGGATCGGGTGAATGTTCTAGCTTCCAAGAGTGCTTTGGTTATCTTCACAAAAAGCACATGCTTCATGTGCCATAGTATCAAGGCTCTCTTCAATGATTTTGGTGCAAGTCCCGCAGTTCATGAGGTTGACAGTAATGTCGAACTAGAGTGTGCCCGACGGAGGTTGGGTTCTAATATTGCGTTTCCAGCCGTGTTTGTAGGTAGTAAATATCTGGGTTCTGCTAAACAAGTTATTTCCCAACATATTGACGGCACTTTAAAGCAAAAGCTTATTGAAGCAAAGGCTATCTGGCTCTAGAACTTGTCAGTTTACATATGCGTCATTTAGAGTTGGTGTTCGTATATTTTGAAGTTCTTTTATAATATTACATGTCAGTTTTGTAGAAAGGATGTTTAATTTGAATGTGTAATTATTGTTGGTAATTATAGTCATTCAACAAAATTAAACGAGAAATTCATTATAAGACACATGTTAATCGATAACCAAAACAAACTAATAATTCTAGTTCAGTACATAAACCTGATAAAACTCATGACCTAGTGATCTAATGGTACAATACTTACCTCATGCAAAAGTGGCGTGCGTATAAATCCAGACAAGTGCAAGATTATATGATATTTAGGTGTAAAAAATGAAGTTAAAAAAATTAAACTTGATGAAAAATTTAAACACAATTAATCAAAATTACAACTCATAAGCATTTAAACTCTATCTTTCGTATATGAATTATAATACACCATATATAAGATTCATAAAGAATATACTCGTAATTGTTTTGAACTCGGTATTCTAATATTTTGGTTTGTTTTAATTCTTATGTTTTTCTATATTTCTTATTCTTTATCTTTTCATGCAACTATACATAAATTATAATGCTTATCTTTTTTCAACATGTCTCAAATGAATATCTAAAGTATGTTTTCATATACTAACTAATAATAAGAAATGACTTGGTTGTAAGCATTACAAATCAAGTTACATGAAGCATAAGAAGGAAGTAAAGTGACTTAACATTTTGAAAACATTTAGTCCCACAGGACAAGTGAGATTACTTAAAACTATATATCTTTTTTAGACAAATTTGGATCGCTGACAGACCATCAAAGTATCATCGTACCACTAGCGGAACCACCCGATCGTACCCATCTCCACTAGGCAATAATGCATATACACCAATTCAGGAGGAAATCCAATAAATCTGGAAAAACCCCCTAGTAGAAATCGAACTCAGGACCTCGTGGTCCCTAAGCCTTATCTCACCCCTAAAATGCTACTAGGCTATAATGTGATTGGCTTAAAACTATATATCTTGATCATGATAATACAATATTCTTTAAAGATCAAGATAACCAACATGTGTAACATTGTTTATCATATGTATAAAGAGTTTTAAAAGCATCTTAATTGTACATGAATAGTTAAAATAAACGCAAAAAATCTTTATCTTGTATTAATATAAAGCATATATCCGTTCAAAGATAAGTCTTTATATATTTATGTCTGATCTATTTATATACATGTTTGGCTTGAGGATGCAATTGTAGATTTTCTAAAGTTGAGGCTTTGATTCTTGATTATAATATTACAATATTCTTTAAAGATCAAGATAACCAACATGTGTAACATTGTATATCATATGTATAGTATAAAGAGTTTTAAAAGCATCTTAATTGTACATGAAAAAAAGGGACAATTCAAAATTAATCTCTAATAGATTAATTTTAGACGGGTATAATCTACAAGGTTTATATATGGGTGTCGTCAACTTTTTTTCACTTAAAATTCCTCTTTTACTATGTCAAATAAAATAAATATAAGTTTTTTTAATTTATTATTATTATTAGTAGTAGTAGGAAAATATCTAACTTATAATAAAAGACTCCAAATAATGCTACATGGCATTCTCTCATTCAGCCTCATAAATTTTATTTATATTTGTTTAATAAATTTCTTTTAATATTAATTTTAATTAATAACCAATATATATATATCACTTATTTTTATCCTTATCTTTATCTAAAATTAATAAATAACTTCAATTTTGCAATTTAGACCCTTTGTTTTTTTTACTTTTAACCCAAAGTTTTTCATCTTTTGCAATTTAATCCCAACTCTTTTTTATTTTCAATTTTGGTCCACCATACTTTTCATCTTTCCCAAGTTTTGGGTTTTATTCTAAATTTTGTGAGTTAACGCATTGCAACGTGTGTGTGGGGTTCAACATTTTTTCGTATATTTTTCCCGTTTGACTGGCCCGTCGCATCACATCTATTTTTCTGCGTTTGACAAGTTCGTCCAACACGCGGGTCCCGGATGGACTTAGTTATTTTTTCTATGTTTTATGTTTCAGTTTAATTTCTCAGCAACGAGCGTGCGTGATTCAAAGATTTTACGTCTTCTTTTCGCTCGACATTATTTTTTACCCATTTTTATTTATTTTATTTTTACGAGTTTTTCCGATGTTGGTGGTCGCTGACAATGGTATAGTATTGCTACTACTTAACACAGTTTTATGACAGCCGCTGTAACGCACGGGCTTAATACTAGTATAGATATATATAAATTTTAAAATAAACGAAATAAAACTCAAATAACATACTCAAATAAAACGGTTGAAACTCAAAAGTAAATCAAATAAAATGGTTTATAAGAATTTTTTATTACGGTGTTTTAAAAATTGAATATCTTATACTGTTTTTAAAAATAGCGTTTTATTTGATAATATTAATGAACCGTTTTAAATAAATATACGACACTTTAATATATATGGCGGTGATTTGGCTTTTAAAACGGGTATATTAAAACCGTTTTAATTGCATTTGAAACATAGTCTTGGATATTACATTGACTTGATGTATGATGCTTAAATTCTTCTATAATCTATTTTGGAAGAGTGAGTTTGCGTCTTGATTTTTGTATATGCTAAAATAGCATGAAAACGACACTAGTTTCATTTTTATAACAAGATAAAAAGCCTAAGTTCTTTGTATTGGTCATTTATAAACGAAACAAAATTTGTTCTATTTCTCTGGTTACTTTAATTGGCCATGCAGATATATATTGTTGCTTACCTAACTCTATTATTAAAATCCTGATACATTATTAAAGTTAATAGTTGTGATTGTTGGAGATGGTATAATATTTAAGAAAAGCATCTGATGTGGTGACAACAGATGAGAGAGGCAGTAAAGAATGTTGCAAAGTACTTTCCTACAGCAATAGTTAGCGGACAAGGTACTTTATTTTTCTTAGCTTGTTTGGCTTTTTATGGTCAAAGTTAAAGTAGGTGGATTAAGTGTATTGTTATTTACCAATGGGGTGGTGGTCCATTGGCAAAGGAAAAGCCTTTAAACACCTTGGGAGGGGGAGGTCTTGGGTTCAAGTCCCACAGACGACAGGAATATAAGAAATTTGCCGTTAAAAAAAGTGTATTGTTATTAGCATTCATGCATGCATATGTTACTGCTTAAGGTTAAAGTATTACTGATTATCTGTTCATTGTTCTCCCCTAATAAGCTTGAGTTGGAAAGTGGGTGGATGTGGATGAGTTCATGAAGAAAAGGCCGGAGGGATTTAGGGGAATATGATTGATTCCAAGGTTGATGTGAGAGTGTGGATTTTGGATAATAGCATGAAAAAGGTGGCAAATGGATATGTAACGCATTATAAGTTGGCTTTTTCTAGCACTAGCACCACCACCAACCTCCTATGTAGTAAGGCAATCAAAATGACAAGATTTATATGGATATTGCTTTTGAAAAGAACTACTAAGGCTGGTATAATAATTACTATTAATTCCTTTCATGTTTGCTCAAAGATCAATTTAATTAACATACATGGGAAAAGATTTTATATTTCTATTTTTTTTTTTTTGGGGGGGGGGTTACTTAATGGCCACTATTTGTAAGATAATACAGGCCTATGAATATTAAAGTACTAACAATCAAGTTGAAGAAAAGTATGTTCAACTTTATACACATTAATTCAAGTCTACATATGATTTATCTAACAAGTTAGTGAGAATGTCTAAAGATTGATACTACTCGATCTTGATTTTCTAGATGCGCTTGGATGGAACACTAGTGGGGATGGAAATGATGTCACACCCCAACCGATGGCGGAAACATCGGGGCGCGGCACTGAGCGAAACAGATTGTCCAAGAGAATCCATAACACTATTAGCGACAATATAATTAACATTCATGTCCCATACCATAAACTTATAAAGCACAAAAAGTTATTACAGATATTGTTCTCAAAGACAAATAGCAATTCCGACAACTCAGATTTTATTTAGTTTGTTTCTAGACTCTCCTAGCTTGATTCCACAGAGTTCAGCAAAACACAACATCCTAAACACCTGTCACATACGTTAAAATAAAGTCAATACACATAGTATAAATGTGAGCATACAGGTTTAATAGCATATAGTAGCGAAAAGCGATTTACGCATAACCAGCATGTAACACGTAGAAATGTGAAGCAAGTAAGCTATCGACAATGAAATATGCACAGACATGACTGCGAGTTGTAGAATGCGCAACACATATCACCACTGTGACACGTGAAGTAAAACCCTTAACAACCCCTGTCCACGACAGGTGCTGAGTCCAAACTATAGTACTATCGTTGCTAAGGTGTCAGGCAACAATCACTGTGTAAACATAACATACAAGCATTCATCAAATAACACGTATAACATGCGAGATCGGTTAGCGTATAAAAAGTGTTTGCGTTGCGTGATCGATGTGATTTAATATAGGTAACGTATGTAACACCCAAAAGTGCGTAAAGCAAAAAGGGATCGAGTATACTCACAGATCGTGTTTAATGAATAAACACGGTCTTGGATTGAAGGGAGCGCTGGAGAGTTAGCCAGATCAGAGAATGATAGTGTAAGCGTTGAACAGCGTGTTAAACAGTGCGTCTAGTGGAACGAGTTACGAACAGTGATCCGGTCGGATGACCGTCCAGACGGATGGTCATCCGGACGGATGGTCATCCGGACGGATGACCATTCGGTCGGAGGGTCGTTCGTTTGGGAGGGATGTGTTTGTGAAATGTTTGGACTTTGAAGTTTTTGTTGTAGCATTTTAAAATTTGTGAAGTGTTTCTAAATATCAGGTCATCCAGTCGAATGGTCATCCGGACAGATGACCGTTCGGTCTGATGATTATCCGTTTGAAACTGATATTCTTTGAAGTTTTGCAAACTCGATTAAGATGGGAATTTACAAGGCAAGTCACCTGGTCGAATAGTCGTTAGATCGGATGGTGATCCGATCGGACGGCTATCCGTTTGAGCAACCTGTTTTGTTTGAAGAACTTGTAAATTCAGTTAAGTTCGAAGTTTTGCGGTTTAACCGAGACGGTATGATGACGTGTTAAACAACAGAAATCTCATCAAATTCAACTCATCCGTTCGAACGGGAATCACCCCGTTCGACCAGCCTTAATTGTTCTTGACGGAGTTTCATGTTTAACCCGTGAATCGGTCGTCTTCTCCGATAGGAATTCATTCTCAGTCTGGTTCTCCACACTAGAATGAGTAGAAGGTCCGAACGAGCTCAGATTCTATCGGTTTTAAGTAAAAAGTGAAAGATGTTGAAGAAAAGTGGGAAATCAGTTGTAAAATGTTTAGATTTAGTTGAAATCATTGTGAAAACGTGTAGAAATCCATCAGATTCGAACCATTCTTTATGAGATGAGGTCACACTTCAATGTTCATAAGAACTTCATTATGACGTCATCCTAGAATAGCCCAAATCGAGTGATTTCACGGTGAAAAGTTGTGGTTTGATGGAGAAGATGATGAGGAAGTGTGTAATGATCATGAAAGTACAAGATTCGGAGTGAAAACTTACAAGAATCGCGAGGAATCGAGAGAAAAGAAGCTGAGAATGCACTGGGACGGAGGGAGCTGTCACATCAATGAACAGTGATGTGACAGGTGGGGTATTTATAGTGTGCGGGTGAGGAAGGCGGTGCAAAGGAAATGGATCGGGCGACCTTTCAATCAGATGGTCATTCGATCGCATGGCGTGTGTAAGTTGGTTTCCGACTTCCGTTTCGTGTGTTGAGCGTTGCGTTGCATTTAAGCGAATTACGAGTAAGCGATGCGATAGTATTAAACAATAGTTACACAAATAACATAACTGACATATAACATAAAAGTAAAACTTATTTTCGAGTCCGCGATGAGATTGCGTTGTGATAGAGTTGCGATTGCGTTTGTGAATAACACCTCAAACAAATATAAACATGCACAAGTAACACATAATAGCACACATACACACATAGAACAATACCAATAACTACGATTAGAGTTGCGATGCGATAGCGATGTGTTAGCGTTAAGTAGATTAGCGTTTAATTACGTTTATCACATTGTTACTCCACATATTACAAATCGTAGCATAAAATAGCGTAAACTAAAGTATCGAGTAGCGAGTTCGAGAGTACAAGCAATAATTAAGTCAGAAATGACAGATCTGAATAGCAATCTTTTCTTCCTTTGACTTTGACTTGTACTTTGACTTTAAAAGTCGGGTTGTTACAGCCTCCCCTACTTTAGGGAATTTTGTCCCGAAATTAAGGCACAGGCGTAACGAAAAGCTGTGGGTACTTAGCCTTCATATCACTTTCGAGTCCCCAAGTGAACTCGGCGCCGCGTTTGCCTTCCCAGCGAACCTTCACTATAGGGATGCGTGAGCGTCGGAGTTTTTTGGTCTCTCGGTCCATGATCTCGAGCAGCTTTTCCACGAAGTGTAATGTTTCGACCACTTGTAGATTCTCAAGAGGTACATGTAAATTCTGCTCGGCTAGACACTTTTTGAGGTTCGAAACATGGAAAGTCGGATGGACGTTGCTGAGTTCCCCGGTAATTCGAGTCTGTAGGCCACTTTGCCAATTCTTTCTAGAATCTTAAAGGGTCCAACATACCGAGGCGCGAGCTTTCCTTTCTTGCCGAATCGGATCACCCCATTCCAAGGTGAAACCTTTAGGAGTACGAGATCGCCAACGTCAATTTCAAGGGGCTTGCGGCGTTTATCGGCGTAACTCTTTTGACGACTCCGAGCTTTCAATAGATTGTCTTGTATCTGGAGGATCTTGTCAGTCGTTTCCTGCAATAGCTTAGGACCGGTAATTTGCGCATCTGCGATCTCGTGCCATACAATAGGCGATCGACATTTTCTTCCATATAATGCCTCAAATGGTGCCATTTGAATGCTAGAATGATAAATGTTGTTGTTCGAGAATTCGACTAAAGGTAAATGCGAATCCCAATTACCATTGAAATCTATAACACACGATCGAAGCATGTCTTCAAGGGTGCGAATCGTGCGTTCAGTCTGACCGTCAGTTTGGGGATGGAAAATGGTACTTAGATTAAGAGTAGTACCAAGAGCAGATTGAAACGTTTCCCAAAGGCGCGAGGTGTCCCATTTCGACAAATGACTTCGTCGGTATAGATCCGTGCTAATCGTTCTACCTTAAAGTCTTCTCGTATCGTCAGAAAATGAGCAGATTTAGTAAGACGATCGAAGATAACCCATATGCTATCGTGACCTGATGGCGTGCGCGGAAGTTTCGTAGTGAAGTCCATAGCTATACTCTCCTATTTCCACATAGGGATCTCGGGTTGTACGACTAAGCCAGAGGGTCGTTGTTGCTCAGCCTTGACTTTCGAACAAGTCAGACACTTCGAAACATAGATAGCGATATCCTTCTTCATTCCAGGCCACCAATACCGAAGACGAAGGTCATGGTATATCTTGTCAGCACCGGGATGAATGGAATATCGGGATTTGTGGGCTTTAGTCAACAATATCTCCCGAAGGTTATTGCGACGTGGAATCCAGATGCGATCGAGATAGTAATAGATACCGTTCGATTTATTCACTAGCTGGTGTTCGTTCCCAAGAATCCATTCTTCCTTCAAAGTGCGCTCGGTGAAACAGGCGTTTTGAGCATCATGGATTAGGGCTTCGAGGTCGTGTTGGGCTTGAATATTACGAATGCTATGCAAATAGCTTTGTCGGCTTAGAGCATCGGCAACGACATTTGCTTTGCCTGGGTGGTAACGAATCTCACAGTCATAATCGTTGAGAAGTTCAACCCATCGGCGTTGGTGCATATTCAGTTCTTTCTGGTTCAAGATATGGTACCGTAAAGGTAGTAGTGTCGCCAAATCTTCAACGCAAAAAGAACTGCACCAAGCTCGAGATCGTGGGTTGTATAGTTCTTCTCATGGATCTTGAGCTGACGAGAGGCGTACGCGATAACCTTGTCCCGTTGCATAAGTACACAACCAAGGCCTAGGTTAGAGGCATCGCAATAGACTACGAAGTCATCGTTTCCGTCGGGTAAAGCGAGGATAGGAGCATTACAGAGCATAAGCTTGAGAGTTAGAAAGGCTTCCTCTTGTTCAGTTCCCCAAACAAAAGGCTTGTCTTTATGCGTCAAGGAGGTAAGCGGAACGGTGATTTTAGAGAAATCTGCGATGAATCGGCGGTAATAGCCCGCCAATCCGAGGAACGAACGAACTTCGGACGGGGATTTTGGTGTAACCTAGCCCTTAACTGCTTCAATCTTCGCGGGATCGACGTGTATACCTTGACTGTTGACGATGTGACCAAGGAATTGAACCTCCTCTAGCCTAACTTCACACTTGGAGAACTTGGCATAAAGTCGATTCCCTTGGAGTAATTCGAGAACCAAACGTAGATGTTGCGCATGTTCGGCATTCGATTTTGAATAGATAAGGATATCATCGATAAACACGATGACGAAGCGGTCGAGAAAGGGTTTACACACGCGATTCATCAAATCCATGAAAACCATGGGTGCGTTTGTTAAACCAAAGGGCAAAACGACGAATTCACAATGGTCGTATCGGGTTTGAAAAGCGGTTTCGGGTATATCTTCCACCTGGATTCGTAACTGGTGATAACTAGAGCGTAAATCGATCTTCGAGAAACACGTAGCACCTTGCAATTGATCAAACAAATCATCGATTCGGGGCAGGGGATAGCGATTCTTGATGGTCAACTTATTCAACTCCCTATAATCGATGCACATCCGAAACGATCCGTCCTTCTTTTTTACGAAGAGGACAAGTGCGCCCTAAGGAGAGGTGCTAGGGCGAATGAAGCCTTTATTAAGCAATTCCTGGAGTTGACTCGAGAGTTCGCGCATTTCGGACGGAGCGAGGTGATAGGGAGCTTTAGCAACAGGGTTAGCTCCAGGAATGAGGTCGATACGGAAATCAATATCACGACTCGGGGGTAACCAGGTAAATCGTCAGGAAAGACAGCAGGAAAATCACGAACCATAGGCACCTTATCTATTGTTGTCTCTTTCTTTTCCTTCTCCGCTACTACAATGTGTGCCAAGAAAGCTTTATATTCCTTGCAGAGATACTTGCTCGCTTGAATGCACGACATGAGTTTGAGATCCTTCGAAGGCACTTCGCCATAGACACAGAGATGAATGCCATTAGCAAGAGAGAAACGAATCATTTTATCGAAACAAACGACTTCAGCACGATTTTCATGAAGAAAATCCATGCCTACTATGATATCAAAGCTACCAAGCTGCATCGGAATAAGATCAATCGGGAAGACGTGATTGTTGAGCTCAAGAGTACAATCACGTAGAACAGAACTAACGGTGACGGTTCTTCCAGTGGCAATTTCTACGTCGAACATCGTTGGGAGATTAGCGCGTTTAAGTTTTAGGAGCTTTTCGAATTCTAACGATACAAAACAGTTATCGGCTCCAATATCAAATAAACACGAAGCGTATATAGCGTTGACAAGAAACGTACCATTGACAATGTTGTTGTCAGCTTGAGCCTGGCGAGTGTTGAGGTTGAATGCTCGGTCGCGTGCTGCTTGTTGCACTGGCTGCTGCTGCTGTTGATGTTGTTGTTGCGCTGGTTGCTGTTGTGGCTCTTGCTTCACCACTCTGTTTGGGCAGGCATTTGCAAAGTGGTTAGGATCACCACATGCATAGCAGGCTCTTGTGTGAGTAGTGGGAGCAGGAGCTGCTTGTTAACCCTGAGGAGCGGGAAGAGGAGCTGGCAATGCAGGAGGAGCTTGAACTTGAGCTTGACGAGGTCCAGTACGGCAGTTGGCAGTAAAGTGCCCGTAAAGGTTGCAGTGAACAAAAATCGACAAGCGATCCCAACAGGATGATGGTAAGTACAAATAGGGCACAGAGGGTGTGGACCGGTGTACGCTTGCAGGCGGTGCGTTTGTCACTGGTGCGGCTACTTGGCGGTTCTGGTTCGGAGGTTGGGCTGGAACAGCGGTGAGAGGAGCGGCGGTAGTGACAGCACAGTTCTTGTTGTTGTTGTTCTTGCGTTTGCGGCGTGAAGATTTTGACCCTTGCGGTGTGGTGGTTTCAGGTGTGGGAGTAGCGGTGACTTAGTGGAGACTTTTGGTGGTGTTCTTGAAGTAACCAGCCCTAAATCGCTTGTCATTGATTTCTGCAGCGAGTAGATAAGTCTCTTCGATGGTGGTAGTCTTGGCGGTTTGCACGAAATCAGCAACACAATCAGGTAAAGTGCGGATGTATTTCTTAATTGTGATGTCAGGAGTTGAGACTTGGCCGGGACATATGATGCTAAGCTGCTTAAAGCGAGCAGTAAGACCAGCATTGTCACCACCTTCTTGCTTAATGTTCCAAAACTCGTCCTCCAGCTTCTGAAGCTCATGGAGAGGGCAGAATTCCTTCATCATGATTTCCTTCAATTCCTCCCTAGAAAGCCCATAGGCTGCGTCCTTACCTCGCCTGTTTCTTTCGGCAATCCACCAGTCCAGAGCCCTGGACTGAAAAACGCCAGTTGCGTTAACAGTGCGGAGGTTATCGGGACATCCGCTTTGTCGAAGTGTGACTTCAATTGAGTCGAACCATTGAAACATGGCGCTGGGCCCATCTTCGCCAGTTTCATGGATTTCGCTGACGATTTGCGGAATGATCTTAGCCATTTGCTTGGCGACTAGCGAGGCGATGCGTTTGTCAGCGTGGTTGCGGCGAGCAGCGTGAGAAGTGTGAGATCCAAATGACGATATTGTCTGCAACAGACATCGCCATAGGTTTCAGACACGATAAAATCGAATCTCTCCATACCAATCTACTTATTGTTACTAGATAAAGCTCAGGAACACGTTCACACATAGGCACATAGTCGCGTAGGCACATAATCCACATAAGCACGTAAGCACATAAGCACGTAGTCCATGTAAGTACAGAAGCAGGTGATCCATGTAAGCACATCTTCAACTATATTTTGCACGTATTCACCTACATATATTGCACGTATTCACCTATCTTTCACAGCTGCGTAAAGCGATCGAGTCTTGCCAGTGTGAATAACGAGTAGCGAGTAGAATAAGTAAGTCACATAGCATGCGATTTGTTAGCGTATTGAGATGTGTGTACAGTGCGAGTTGTGCATGTTTATCAAAGCAAAGAGTGAAAAGCGAATAGATCTCCAAAATAGTAACAAATAACATGCAAAGCCACATAAAACACTTAAAATCACATAAAATGACATAAAATCAAAGAATCCACAGAGTCGGCGGTTGCGCGTTCAGAATCGAAACAGATAAGCGTAAAATCAGCGATTGCGGGCTTGAGATAGATTGTTCTGGGTGATAGACATCTACTACCCAAAGTGATACGACTATTCTCAAAGACTTCGAGTACACGTTTTGGCCTAATAGACTGTGCTCTCTCACCACATTGCGGTGAACGACATACATCCTTTCGAATTTTACGTGAGTTGAGTCGTTGGAATCCATCGAGACTTTGGTGAGAGTTTTGTAAAGCCAAAATAGGGAGCGGAACAAGTCGTTAAGATTCGAGTTTCACCCCAAACTTAACAACTTCATTCCTATTTGTGTGACGGAATCACGAGAGATAGGGAGAATTTCGTCGAAATATGGAGAAATTCTCGTGTTTATAGTAAAAATAAGCATAGATCGAGCAATCTCATCGAGAGTTATTGGTTTTCACACCTATTCTCTTCAAGTTGCTCAATTGTGTTGTGCGAGTATTATCGAAAATCGTGCGCGGATTGTGTCAGCTTTAGGAAAAGCTGTGTAGTTTCCAGCGAGTTCGAGTGAGAATATCAAGTAAGCTCGTACAAAACCCCCACTGGGTTTGTACAAGTCGGTCTGTTGGTACTTAGACTATAGACTAGGTCAACTCTAAGACATCGACCCAGACTAGGTCGTGTCTTGCCTAATTCCCTATAGTTATAGCTCTGATACCAATCTGTCACACCCCAACCGATGGCAGAAACATCGGCGCGCGGCACTGAGCGAAACCGATTATCCAAGAGAATCCATAACACTATTAGCGACAATATAATTAACATTCATGTCCCATACCATAAACTTATAAAGCACAAATAGTTATTACAGATATTGTTCTCAAAGACAAATAGCAGTTCCGACAACTCAGATTTTATTTAGTTTGTTTCTAGACTCTCCTAGCTTGATTCCACATAGTTCAGCAAAACACAGCATCCTAAACACCTGTCACATACGTTAAAATAAAGTCAATACACATAGTGTAAAGGTGAGCATACAGGTTTAATAGCATATAGAAGCAAAAAGCGATTTACGCATAACCAACATGTAACACGTAGAAATGTGAAGCAAGTAAGCTATCGAAAATGAAATATGCACAGACATGACTGCGAGTTGTAGAATGCGCAACATATATCACCACTGTGACACATGAAGTAAAACCCTTAACAACCCCTGCCACGACAGGTGCTGAGTCCAAACTATAGTATTGTCGTTGCTAAGGTGTCATGCAACAATCACTGTGTAAACATAACATACAAGCATTCATCGAATAACACGTATAATATGCAAGAGCGGTTAGCGTATAAAAAGTGTTTGCGTTGTGTGATCGATGTGATTTAATATAGGTAACGTATGTAACACCCAAAAGTGCGTAAAGCAAAAAGGGATCTAGTATACTCACAGATCATGTTTAATGAATAAACACAGTCTTGCATTGAAGGGAGGGCTGGAAAGTTAGCCTGATCAGAGAATGGTAGTGTAAGCGTTGAACAGCGTGTTAAACAGTGCGTCGAGTGGAACGAGTAACGAACAGTGATCCGGTCGGATGACCGTCCGGACGGATGGTCATTCGGACGGATGACCATTCGGTCGGAGGGTCGTTCGTTTGGGAGGGATGTGTTTGTGAAATGTTTGGACTTTGAAGTTTTCGTTGTAGCATTTTAAAATTTGTGAAGTGTTTCTAAATATCAGGTCATCCGGTCGGATGGTCATCCAGACGGATGACCGTTCAGTCGGATGGCTATCTGTTTGAAACTGATATTCTTTGAAGTTTTGCAAACTCGATTAATTGTGGAATTTACAAGGCAAGTCACCTGGTCAAATAGTCGTTCGATCGGATGGTGGTCCGATCGGACGGTTATCCATTTGAGCAACCTGTTTTGTTTGAAGAACTTGTAAATTCAGTTAAGTTAGAAGTTTTGCGGTTTAACCGAGACGGTATGATGACTTGTTAAACAACAGAAGTCTCATCAAATCCAACTCATCCGTTCGGATGGGAATCACCCCGTTCGACCAGCCTTAACTGTTCTTGACGGAGTTTCATGTTTAACCTGTGAATCGGTTGTCTTCTCCGATATGAATTCATTCTCAGTCCGGTTCTCTACACTAGAATGAGTAGAGGGTCCGAACGAGCTCAGATTCTGTCGGTTTTAAGTAAAAAGTGAACGATGTTGAAGAAAAGTGGGAAATCAGTTGGAAAATGTTTAGATTTAGGTTAAATCATTGTGAAAACGTGTAGAAATCCATCAGATTCGAACCATTCTTGATGAGATGAGGTCATACTTCAATGTTCATAAGAACTTCATGATGACGTCATCCTAGAATAGCCCAAATCGAGTGATTTCACGGTGAAAAGTTGTGGTTTGATGGAGAAGATGATGAGGAAGTGTGTAATGATCACGAAAGCACAAGATTCAGAGTGAAAACTTACAAGAATCGCGAGGAATCGAGAGAAAAAGAGGCTGAGAATGCACTGGGTCGGGGGGAGCTGTCACATCAATGAACAGTGATGTGACAGGTGGGTATTTATAGTGTGAGGGTGAGAAAGGCGGTGCAAAGGAAATGGATCGGACGGCTTTTCGATCGGATGGCCATCCGATCGGATGGCGTGTGCGAGTTGGTTTCCGACTTCCGTTTCATGTGTTGAGCGTTGCGTTGCGTTTAAGCGAGTTGCGAGTAAGCGATGCGATAGTATTAACAATAGTTACACAAATAACATAACTGACATATAACATAAAAGTATAACTTATTTTCGAGTCCGCGATGAGATTGCGTTGCGATAGAGTTGCGATTGCGTTTGTAAATAACACCTCAAACAAATATAAACATGCACAAGTAACACATAATAGCACACACACACAGAACAATACCAATAACTGCGATTCGAGTTGCGATAGCGATGTGTTAGCGTTAAGTAGATTAGCGTTTAATTACGTTTATCGCATTGTTACTCCACATATTACAAATCGTAGCATAAAATAGCGTAAACTAAAGTATCGAGTAGCGAGTTCGAGAGTACAAGCAATAATTAAGTCAGAAATGACAGATCTGAATAGCAATCTTTTCTTCCTTTGACTTTGACTTGTACTTTGACTTTAAAAGTCGGGTTGTTACAAATGAAACTCGAACCCTATGAGAATACCCTATACAATGGGTATATGGTCAAGTAATCGGGTATGGGGTTACACTTTTGAAATTATTCGAGGGTATGAGATTTGATGATATACTTGTTTACGTGATCCAATTACATAATTTGCCCGATTATATCCCCAAAATTATTTTCTTTTTAAAATTTAATTTTTAAGCTTATATTCTCAAATCCAATCCAATAGTTCCCACCATCCCAATTCCTAGGTCATTCCCAAAACTTGTAGCATTTGTATGAAATTTATTTATACCACAGAACCGTTTCTAAGGAAACACTTGATTTTTTTTATTAATAGTAAACCAATGGGTATATGCTAAGAATATTTAAAAAACTAACGAATATACCTGAGACTTGTGTGTATGCCCGATACTCGTTGGGTTTTGGGCCGGTATGGGACAAACTTTTATAATTAGGTATACAGATTACCAAAACCCGTCTTAAACCCGACCCATTTCAATTCCTACTAGAGGATGTGCTTGTGTTCAAACAAAATGATTTTTAATTAGAAAAGTTAGAATAATCCTATTTCTTCTATACATATACATTTTTTTTTGTACTTGTAATCATACACATTGAATTTATATTACTAGCTTAAAGTCAATTATTTAAAAAATGACTATAGTAAGTTGGCAAATTGGCATATGTACACCCCACTTGCAATAAGAAAAATGTGAAATTCATAGAATCTAATATGTCACTAATGTAGAGGTCGGAGAGATGTGATTCACAAAGAAAAATATGTTGGGCCTCCACCCAAAAACCAACGAACATCTTTTCATTTATCAAAACCCTAAAACGTTCTCAATATTCTATTAGATTTTTGTGAGTTTCTCAATACGATGCAAAACTTCAATCAAGAGCAAGGACAATTTTTTTTTGAATAAAAAGGACTTTTGTTACCCAATTGAGAAAAACCATCTTGCTTTTGTAACCATTTTGCTTTGGTGCATGCATGCCCATCAGAATAATAAGGTTCCTAGCTAGCTCTTATCTCTACCGAATTTCTTAGACTACTAATCTATATCTATATCTATACTATATATAAAAGCATATAGGAAGGACTACTTAACATAATTTGTCATTCCCTTAAAACACCCTTTCTTAATGCATAATGTACAACCCTCTAAAGCACAATATTAATTTACTTTTCCCACAGTACCCTTCTCTTTTGGGCGGCCAAATCTCACTCTAAAATTTTCAATTTCCGCTCACTCAAAGTAGATACATCTCCCCTCTCCATTTTGGAACTCAGATTCCACTCCCAATTCTCTCTCTCACAACTTTTACATCTTGTTCCAAAGAATCCCTAAATCGTGTAGTAGTAGAAGCAAGATTGGATCTAGAAATGAATAGATATATATAAATTTTAAAATAAACGAAACAAAACTCAAATAACATACTCAAATAAAACGGCTAAAACTCAAAAGTAAATCAAATAAAACGGTTTATAAGAATTTTTTTATTACGGCGTTTTAAAAATTGAATATCTTATATTGTTTTTAAAAATAGCTTTTTATTTGATAATATTAATGAACCGTTTTAAATAAATATATGACACTTTAATATATATGGCAGTGATTTGGCTTTTAAAACCGGTTTCTTAAAACCGTTTTAATTACCTTTGAAACATAATCTTGGATATTACATTGACTTGATGTATGATGCTTAAATTCTTCTATAATCTATTTTAGAAGAGTGAGTTTGCATCTTTGTAGGATCGTGTTCCGACCCGAGCGAGTCGATCAGAAGAGTTTTTGTCCAAAACAAGAGGCGGAAACTAATGTTTTGGTGCAATTTCAGCCGTATTCACTTTTAACTGTTGTTTTTATTGATCTGCAAACGTTTTACAAGCCTGACAACACTTCGGCAGCACTTCGTGGCTCACCGGAAGTCAACACACCTAACTACTCTATGATTTTGCTCTAACTGGCACCCTATTTATAGTCGGCCTGATTCCGCTCGAACACATACAAGCGGAATCACATTACGAGCGGAATCAGATGTTAACCTTTCGGGCGGAATCAGTCTAGAGATATTACGGGCGGAATCAGCTTGATATGGGGTTTCGCTCCAAATGACAAGATGTCATTTGGAGCGAAATCACCTTCAAATACAGTTTCTTGGATTCCGTGCCCTGTTCTAGCTTATTCTGCACTAGACTCGATACAAGACGTAGGCGACAGACGGATGCACCAACAAACTCCCCCTCAGATGTTGACGGAGTCTTTAGTGTCGAGTCTTCGGTTGTCAACCTTCAGTCTTTATCAGTCTTCGATCTTCCTTTTAAGTATTTGTCATTGTACGAATTCTCACACTTTATCTTTCCTCTTCAATCTTTTTCTCGCAAATGCAGTTCCAGGATCAGCACTGGCTCTAACTGCTTTCTCAACTTTGCCTTCAGACTCCCCCTCTCAAATTGCTGGGATCGTAGTCTGGAAATCACAGATTCAGAATTCATTCCAAGATCGTGACCTAGCTCTCTTCCAGCTCAGGTTATCTGCACAATCTCTACCTCAAACATAAGTTTCTCAAAGATTAAATCTTTTTAAAATTTAGAAACTAGTGCAGAAAATATTCAAAATGATTTGTTCTCTGAAAACCACTTGTAAACATAACATCTTCATACACTCTCTCCCAAACCTGTTCTTCATGTTTAGCACTTGAGATTTTGAAAATCAGCTTTTCAACACCAGTTGTCGAAAATCTTTTTGGATTTTTTAAAATTTATGCTAAAACACACTAAAATCTTTTTGGATTTTTGAATAAAAGAAAATGCAGAGAATAAAAACTATTTACAGACAGTATTTTGGTGAGTTCGTGCAAGAGGATCATATCAGTTTTTGAGACATATCACCAACACCGTTAAGCTAGATTTCATTTTAAGTTTTAAACAATTCACCTAGATTGTCAGTATGTTGGTCCACTTAAATTTTCACACAAATTTCAACTGTTTCGAGATATGCGATTAGTGTCTTAAGGACTTAAACTTATTCACGTGTCCCACCACTTGAATATACTCACGTATCCAGATCCCAATATTCAGTCTTACAGGTGAGTATACCACAGATGATATCTGTAAAGGGGTTAAATTGCGAGGGCCATGAGAACTCAGGTCGATACTTCCGTATACGCAGAGAGATGACGGCTTCGACTTTTGGTGTGTCCCCTTTAGAGGATCTTTTCTTCAACAGCAATGATTATCAATTTTATTGTTTAATCATAATCGCTGAGGGCTTTTGCTATGTTTCAAGCAATTTGCAGAAAGCATTATACGGGGACTAGGTCAGAATTTCCATTCAGCAGAAGTCCCGGTATAATACCCCAGATATCACTGAGCATAAAGACCTAGTATCTCAGAAAGAGGGACCTTTCAAACAAGATTTCGGGAGTTACCCATATATCCAAGAAGATGTTCCCCACGAGATAAGCAAGTTTTAAATTTAGGTTTATATCTCGTCACAATCTATTAAATGTGCGAAAACCTACTGACACATCCACAGTGAGATTGTTTATCACATTTTTTACTTTACATTTCTTTAGCGTGTTGTGATAGTCCACTGATGTACTATCATTTCCTCTTTTATGCAACAAAACTCGTTTTTCATTTTATCATGTTTTTGATTTTTTCAAATTTTCTAATGTTTTTGGATTTTCTGAAAATTTCTTACTCCCCCTAAAATTCAAAAACATTTAAAGAAATTGAAAACAAACTGTACAAAAACATAACAACTGATATCTAATCACCTCAATTCTCCATCCACTTGGCATAAACAATCAGAACTTCCCCTCACAACAAACTATTTTCCCATTATGATTTCAAAACACTTAAGTTTGTTTTAATCAAAATGGTTTTTCCAGAAAATAAGTTTTGTTGATTTTACCATTTGTAGGTTTGGGGTCACTTCATCACATTGTTTACCAATCTTTAGAATGATAGTTAAATCAGGTTCAACTTAATGACCTTGATTAACCACTTGTATGATCAAAAATCAAACACCTGCCACAAACCTTTTCAACCAATTATCATCTGTTGGTTGAATTCTCAAGGTGCCGATTCCTACTCCACACTTACCAACCTGGGAGTTCCGGCAATTCATACTTCTCATTTTAAATTTTCAAGAAAGATGCCGATACATGCTCCGCGATTACCAACTTGGGAGCTCCGGCAAGTCAGGTTTCTATTCAACGAAGAATATGTCCACCCAAGCCTGACCAGCCTTGGGTGTAACCTTTTCAGTCTCATTTGGGGTTATATCATTCCTTTTGGCTTGATAAAACTCTTTCACCCCTTTAGCCTTTCCCTCAATAATCTTTCCAAGCATGTTTTTCACAGCAGGGTTAAAGGCTTTTTCAATATCCAAATCTTTCTTTTTAGGAAAGAATTGGTTTGAAATTTCAACTTTTCCGATTTTAGATTTCAAATTTTTAGCACTTAGTGGCGGAAAATTCACATCATCCACTATCGGAACTTTCTTTTCATCTTTTACAACAACCTGCGGCTCCTCTGTCTTTGTGGAGACAGATTCATCACCAAAACTGTTTCCTGAACCCTTAACAACCCATTTTTGATTTTTCAAATTATCTTTTCTTTTTAAGACATTCTTTGAACATTCTCCCACTTCAAAGGTTGAATTTTCAAAGCCTGTAAAATTTTTGGCTGTAAGTTCAGTTTTCTCAACAGTTTTCTCTTTCAGTTTACCAGAGACTTCCTGTTTTGGTTTGAATGTTTTAGGACAGTTTCTAGCAATGTGACCAGCAGTTTTGCACTAAAAACAGGTTCTTGTTTCTGTCTTTTTCTGAACAACATTCTTCTTCAATTCTTCTTGCTTCTTGGCAAGGAACTCTTGATTCGTCTGCTTTCTGAATGCTTGCTCTTTCTCAGCCTCTGTCGTTTTTCCTGAAACAAACACAGTTTTTGTTTTATAAACTTTTTCACTTTTATAGTTTTTCGTTTGATTAAATCCAAGACCTTTCTTTTTGAAATTACGATTATGGTTTGATTTCTTTTGGAAACTATAACCACAATTGTAACCCATTTTCTTGTTAATTCTTTGTTGGTCTCTTGAAGTGTATTGTTTAGGTTTTCCTGAAAGATTTAAATCTTTTATTTCAGAAATATTAATTTCTGTAATTTTGAAAACCTTTTTTATCATATCAAATCTAACACTTCTTATTGGAAAAGTTTCATCAGAATATAATTTGTCAGAATCTTTCAAAGTATATGCTACTTTGACTGGTTCGTCATTCAAATTAGATTTTGATAGCATAAATTCTTTATCATAAACTCGTTTGTCCTTTTTGATTGTTGGCTTTGACGCATCGGACTCAGACTTTGACTCAGGTTTGGACTCCGTTTTTGACTCCTCACTGTCATCTTTATCTAACACCTGATCGACCACACTTTTTATCAACTTTGACTCATGATCAGTGTCGGACGACGTGTACGTGACATCAATATTTTCTGGCAAGTTATCTGATGGCCCAGACTCCCAATGTAAGTTAATTGCCTTTTTGACTCTTTTGGAATTTGGATTTCGAGGCGAATATCCATTTTCGATCGGGGGCGGACATCTATTGTAGATCACACTTGATTTCTTACCAGAAATTTTTACTTTATCCTCGTCTTTTGTCACGGGTTTCTTTTCTTCTGAAGTCTTTTCTTCTTCAAACGTCTTCAATTCTTCCACAATCGGATAAATCCTGTCAACAACATAAGTAGAACATGAGTAACTTTTTAATAAATTGTTAGCACATTCAGTTTCAATTCTTTGTGTTGCCAATTTCAATTCTAACTCAACACACTTCTTTGTGTAGAAATTGACATCATCAAGCTGTCTCATGTAAGCTCCTTTGAGTGTGTTCAATGCTACAGCTTGTTCACTGTTCGACTCAGTGTACTTGTTGATTTCTCTGTTCAAAGTATCATATGATTCTTTCAATCGTTTAATGTTGTGTAGCAATTCGTTGTTTTGTTTGATCAAAGAATCACAATTTAAGCATTTTTCAGGAACTTTGACTGCTTCAGTATCAACTTTGATTTCAAATTCCTGAACTTCTTTGACTGTTCTACTCAATTGAAACATCTCAGCTCTTCTCTTTTTCTCAGCTTCAGCTTATAATCTTTCTTCTTCTTCCTCTTCTTCAATCTTTCTCCATTTTTCTTCTTCAGCTTCTCTGACTTTTCTGCATTTTTCTACCCATTTCTTATCGTAAGCATTAGCAATAAAAGCTTTAACATTTGACATCTCTTTGGCCATGAATTCTTTGTCTGGGCAAAAATTGTCCCAACTGAAACCTTCAGCCAACTTTTCATCTTCTTGATCTGCCAAACACACTTTGCTTTCCATTGGAATATACTTATCCCAACTAAAATCACCATCTTTTCCTTGATTAACTAGACACGCTCTTTTTGAATCTTCAATCACACTTCTCCCATGTGCAGTTTGTGCCTGATGCGGTGCTTGTTGTTGTTGTTGTTGTTGATACGGCTGTGGTGTGACTTGATGATAAATCGCCTTTTTGTGGTAGTCATTGTTTCCGAAAGGGTTTTGAGCTCCACTAGCTTCTCGATTTGTGC
The DNA here is from genome assembly GCA_030545235.1 of Helianthus tuberosus. Classification (NCBI taxonomy): domain Eukaryota; kingdom Viridiplantae; phylum Streptophyta; class Magnoliopsida; order Asterales; family Asteraceae; genus Helianthus; species Helianthus tuberosus. Next base: position 153,828,700 of record CM060371.1, on the reverse strand, counting down.
ATTCCCTCTTGAAATGCCCCTTTTCCCTGCAACGAAAACAAGTAACTTTAGACTTATCAAAACCTAAAGTTGAAACATGTGCCTCGCGAAAATCATCTCTGCCTGTAATTTGTTTGAATTTTTCAGCCCGTCTCAACACACTAGCCATGCACCATTTGATATCCATCAATTCCATTTCCTCAGCATCAATCTGATCGTAATCCTCTTTCGTGAGCATTGGATTTCCGATCCTTCCTGCAACTAATCCTCCATAGGATTCAAGCACTGTAACTAACAAAGACATGTGGCTCTTAGCAACCTCCTCAGTATAATTTTGATCATTCTCAAGCTTTAAAGCAATGTTGCATTGAAGAACTTTGCCACTCTTTGTTGTAGTGAACTGTGGATCATATGTTGGAAATGAAGAAAATCCTGTTGTGCTGCTTGATCCCTGAGATGGTTTTTCAGAAGAACCTTTTGCATTATATGCTGTTTCAACCTTTGGAGAAAGATTTGTCTTTTCAGTAACACCATTCTTAAAATACAAGCTGATGTCTTGTTCTCCATCGTAGTTCTTCATCCTGGCAATCTTTCGCTGCTCCATCTCTTGAGCTTCCAGGTGTTTGATGAACTCTCCCAGTGTTAGCTTTTTATATTCTTTTCTGTTGTTTCTTAGCATCATCAGCAAAGTTCCCCAGATTTCATGTGGTAGCGCATCTGCAAGTTTTTCAATCAATTCATCAGTATCCTTTTTAATACCAAGTTTCGACATATTTCTCACCAAGTTACAATATCTTTCAATAATTTGCTTGGTGTTTTCAGATTTTAAACCCCGAAAAAGATCAAATTCTTTCTTCATGAGAGACATCTTGTTTTTAAGCATATCATCACTTCCTACAGATTTTGCTTCCAATTCAGTCCAGATCGAATAAGCACTTCCATCATGTTGAAGCAATATCAAAATGTCCTCTTTAATTGCTTGCTGAAGCAAACTCACCATCAATTTTTCATCTCTATACTTCTTTTTCTCATCAGCACTCATTTCTCTGATTGTTGTCTGAATACCATTTTTTTGTGGGCCTTACATATGGTTCTTCAGTGTGATCCCATGCATCCAAGGGATAAGCTTCAACCCAATTGCCAAAACGTTCGGACCACGCGTTGTAATCATCAATATCCAAGAGCTTAGGCGGTTTCTGTGAAGTCCCAGTTTCATTTTCAAGTAAAGCACTCTGAGTAATGTTCATTGGTCCAGCAAAGACATTGTAAAATTCGTTGTCCATTGTTCAGATTTCAAAAAGTTCACAAATTTCCAAGTACAAGCGAAATCAATAAACACTGATTCAAGCGGAATCAGTTCAACACGTTCAAGCGAAGCCTTTGGTTTTGGAGCGGAATCACAATTGAGTTTCAAGCGGAATCCCAATTGAACTTCACGAGCGGAATCTCAAAGTATTACTTTGGAGCGGAATCTGCTGAATGTTCAACTGAAGCGGAATCAAACTCTAGCTTTGGAGCGGAATCTGATTTTTGGAGTGGAATCAACTTTAACTTTGGAGCGGAATCTGAATTTGGAGCGGAATCAAGTTAAACCTTTGGAGCGGAATCAAGTTCTGAGCGGAATCAAAAGCTGATTTCGAGCAGAATCAAAACCAAAGTGTTGCTGACGTCATCATGTGCACGATCATTTTCAAGCGGAACCTCAAAAATTTCAAGTTTTACTTTGATTTTAATTCTGAAAGTTTCAAGGGTTTATCAAATCATGATTACGCGTGTTCTGTGAAAATTTTAGCTTGTTTTACCGTGAAAAATTTTCAAATTTGAAGAAGAAGGAGTAGAAAATCAGAAAACACAGCTGAAATGGCAAGAACTCTTCCTCCTGAGCTCTGATACCACTTGTAGGATTGTGTTCCGACCCGAACGAGTCGATCAGAAGAGTTTTTGTCCAAAACAAGAGGCAGAAACTAATGTTTTGGTGCAATCTCAGCCGTATTCACTTTTAACTGTTGTTTTTATTGATCTGCAAACGTTTTACAAGCCTGACAACACTTCGGCAGCACTTCGTGGCTCACCGGAAGTCAACACACCTAACTACTCTATGATTTCGCTCTAACTGGCACCCTATTTATAGTCGGCCTGATTCAGTCTAGAGACATTACGGGCGGAATCAGCTTGATATGGGGTTTCGCTCCAAATGAAAAGATGTCATTTGGAGCGGAATCACCTTCAAATACAGTTTCTTGGATTCCGTGCCCTGTTCTAGCCTATTCTACACTAGACTCGATACAAGACGTAGGCGACAGACGGATGCACCAACAATCTTGATTTTTGTATATGCTAAAATAGCATGAAAACGACACTAGTTTCATTTTTATAACAAGATAAAAAGCCTAAGTTCTTTGTATTGGTCATTTATAAACGAAACAAAATTTGTTCTATTTCTCTCGTTACTTTAATTGGCCATGCAGATATATATTGTTGCTTACCTAACTCTATTATTAAAATCCTGATACATTATTAAAGTTAATAATTGTGATTGTTGAGATGGTATAATATTTAAGAAAAGCATCTGATGCGGTGACAACAAATGAGAGAGGCAGTAAAGAATGTTGCAATGTACTTTCCTACAGCAATAATTAGCGGACAAGGTACATTATTCTTCTTAGCTTGTTTGGCTTTTTATGGTCAAAGTTAAAGTAGGTGGATTAAGTGTATTGTTATTTACCAATGGGGTGGTGGTCCATTGGCAAAGGCAAAGCCTTTAAACACCTTTGGGGGGGGGGGAGGTATTGGGTTCAAGTCCCACAGACGACAGGAATATAAGAAATTTGCCATTAAAAAAAGCGTATTGTTATTTAGCATTCATGCATGCATATGTTACTCCTTAAGGTTAAAGTATTACTGAATTATCTATTCATTGTTCTCCCTTAATAAGCTTGAATTGGAAAGTGGGTGGATGTGGATGAGTTCATGAAGAAAAGGTCGGAGGTAGTTAGGGGAATACGATTGATTCCGAGGTTGATGTGAGAGTGTGGATTTTGGATAATAGCATGAAAAAGGTGGCAAATGGATATGTAACGCATTATAAGTTGGCTTTCTCTAGCACTAGCACTAGCACCACCACCAACCTCCTATGTAGTAAGGCAATCAAAATGACAAGATTTATATGGATATTGCTTTTGAAAAGAACTACTAAGGCTGGTATAATAATTACTATTAATTCCTTTCATGATTGCTCAAAGATCAATTTAATTAACATGCATGGGAAAATTGTTAAGATCTGAGTTTCTTATGATTGTGTTTTTGTTTGAGAATTATGAATATGAATGAGTAATTGCAGCGGAATTAAAATGGAACAAACTTTCAACACACAATCAAATGGAAGAAGTGCTTTCAACACACATGTTTGTCATGAAATCGAATGATTATATTTATTACAATATTCAATTACACTTGCATGCATGCAATACAATCTCCCCCTCAGCCTGAGCTCACACTGGTTTGTTCGTACAGAATGACTTGGAGAAGAAAGAGCTAATATAACAGTACAGGGTACTGTTCTATTTGTAGTACCGAACAAACCACTGAAGCATCTTTGCTGACATCACCATGAAAGTGACATCTAACCTCCTAAGAACCTACAACCACTGATCTATACAAGCACTGTTATCTAGCCACTAATTACAATACAATATAAAGAGGTAAACTAAACTACTGCTTCTTATTCCACTGTTATACTCCCAGCAGTGCTTGTGTCTTCAGCAGTACTTGAACCATGACAGTATATTGAGCATCAGCAACAGTCTTTAATAGTCTTTAACAGTTGTTGAAGATCAGCAGTTGTTGTAGACGAACAGTGGATGGAGGTCGTCAGTTGTTAAGGCCACTTCCAAGGGGAAAGACTGATGCAAACATCTGCTTATTCTGAATCCACTGATCTGATCCAGTTTTAGCTTTAATCAACTGTTCCTTTGTAGGGTTCAATCCCAACAATCTCCCCCTAGAACAGATGATGCCAAAACCCTTCATTATTTTGGATTTTTATTACCTCATCAAATATTCCCTGACTTGTCCTTTGAATTATAATTCAAAGTCCATGGAACTTGTGTCATCCTCATCCCTGCACAGTGTAAGCTCAAGTAGATCCTGTAGATCTTCAACACCCAGGCGAAGTGCTTGTTCCCTTGATATATGCTTCACCTCACCATTGGATTTGAGCAGAGTCAATACGTGGGTCTGTTTATCAGATTTCCACTTTAGTATTTTTGAATCCAATGGGTTTCTTGGGAGAGTCTTTATTGTTGATGAGTTTGGAGATTGAGGTCTGGTGATGACAACTTAAGCAGTGTCTTGAGATTTTGTTAATTCCTGTTGTTCTGCTCTAAGTGTCTGAAGAACCATCTTCATGATATATTCTTCTGAAGCTTGGTCTTCTTTTGATACTGTTGCATCCACTTGCTTTTGATGCCTTCTTTGATAATAGATGGCAGGGGTTGGAACAGTGGGTCTCCTAATGGGTAACTTTGGTTTTCTGACTGGAACCACTGCTTCTGGATAATCAGGCTTTTGAGGAGCAGTGGGATCCCTTTTTCTCAACTCTTCCAACTTTTTGTAAGTAGCCAACACTTTATCCTCTGACCACCTTGTCACTTGGTTCCTTGACCCATAATCAGCTGTAATTAGCTCTTGTTTCATTCTCTTCAGCTGCAATGTTCTTTCTGGTATATTTTTCTTATATTTGGCCCAGATTGGAGGAGTCTGCTTCACCTTGTTTTTGATCATATCTTGAATTCTGGCTGTTTCTTTTTCTAGCTCACTGATGGTCCATTCCTTGTACTGGTGCTTTTCTGCCCTGTACTTCTTGTAAGCCATGATATAATCAAGATAGTCTTTCCTCAAACTTTCATCATCTTTCTCAGACAGCTTTTGACAAAGGTCTTTTGAGAACTGTTCTAAAGTTTTGACCTTGGTGAGCAGGTATTGCATCCTTCTCTGAATCTCTTTGTCAGACATTCCCTCTGTATCTCTTTTGGATATATCTTCTGCTTTTTGAGCTTTTATTTTGAGATACTCTTCTAGGTTTCTAGGGAAAGGATAACCTTGAATGGAAGGAAGTTTCCTTTTTGCAGGGTCATCTTCAGAGTAAAAGGACTTTATCTCCTCTTTGATTGCTGGAAGATCCAATGGGTACTGTAATCCCACTGGAACAATAGCAGTGTTTGTATTCTGAATTTGAGCTGATGATAATGGAACAGGGTTTGGGATGGTGACAAGGGACAATGGTTGTGTGGATGTTTGAGTTGGGGAGGTATCATCTTCCAGTACAACATTGGTTACCCTTCTCCTTTTGAGCTTCGGAGGGGTTGGTGGTGTTTTTGTGGGTTAAGTAATGGTGATTGAAGTAGTTGGTGTTTGACTAACAGTTGTTGAAACAACTGGTGTTTCAACCACTGTTGTCATTACAACAGTTGATGTGTCAACCATTGTCTTCTGCTTTTTGGCAGGTGGTGTTGGTGGTGGTGAGGATGTTTTTGGTGGGGCAGTGGATTGAAGGTGAGTTGATGTAGTAGTGATGGCAGTTGTTGGGGTAACATCTGTTGAAACAACTGAAGTACCAACAACTGTTGATACAACAGGTGTCTTAACATCTGTTGGTTTGGAGATTTGATGAGAGGAGCTTTTGGGAGGTAGAGGAGTGTGTTTTGTGGATTTGGGAGGTGTGATTTTGGGTTGCCTTACTTTTCTAGTAGGTTGTCTTCTTTTTGGCTTAGGATTTCCTGCTCATCCTTGGGCTCAGAAGTACCCTGTTCTTCCATCTCCATTAAAACTTTCTTCTCCTACTCAAACCTTTTAGCCCCTTTTATCTCCATAGTCTCTTTTATGCCTGCTTTTGCTGCATCTAGGGCACTTTGAGACTCATCAACCTTTTTAGAACCATCTGGCTTAGGGATTTCCACAACCAGTTTAGATTTTGCATCTGGTTCATTGTATAGACCATCTTCATATCCCTTTTTCTTCTTAGATTTCTCCCCCTTTTGGCATCATTAGGAGGATTGTCAATAAAGATAATGGTAGGAGGAGCAGTGCCAGTGGTTTGTAATAAATGGGCCTTAATTGCCTTGATATCTGCTCGTGTATCCTTGAACCTAGCTTCCATCAAATTTCTGATCTTCTGAATTTGAACTTCATGTTGTTGATCAGCATATAGTCTTTGCTGATGAAGCATAGGTTGAAATAACTTCTAGAGCTCAGCAGAGGATAGAGCAGATGTTTCATATGTTGCAGCAGTGGGTGGTGCCTTTTGAGCTTGTAACAACTGTTGCAACATATTTTTTATATCTGCAACAGATGTGTCAAGTTTGTTAACCCTCTCCGTCAATTCTCTGTACATTAAACCATCACCCAAGTTAATGGGATCATCTGATTTCCCACCAGTGGTGGTTGTATCAGTGGTTGACTAGGGAAATTTTCCCAAAAATCATCCACTGATGCCCCTTTTTATTGGTACTGGGGACTTCTTTCTTCAGCAGGGGTAACAATTGTAAGTGAACCAGTGAATACTGGAAACACTCTGGTTCCCAAAGAAGAAATTGCCTTCAAGGGAGTCTCACTTATGAAACTATTGTCCGAGTGTAAACCAGTGGGTTCAACACTTGTAGTAGCTGCTCCACTTGAACTACTGACATGAATTACTTGTAATTCCTGTAGTGTAGCCTCCTCAACTATTGGTGGGTTAGCAGAGATAGAGACACCAGACTCAGTCACTTGTTGTGGCATATTCTTAGTGATAGGTGATTGAGAAGAACTGATTTGTTTCTGGGCTAAATCAACTGCATCCAATAGAGGTAGTATTGTTGGTGGAATTTTTGCAGTGAGGATAGGGGTAGAAAGAGAATTTGCCCCGGGAGGTGGGCTGTGGATGATGGAATCATGTGATTCCAGAGCATCATAACGTGGTGTCCCTGTGCTTACAACCTGATCTTTTTGAGAAGATGCAGAAGGAGTTTTAGGCTCAAGTTGAGGTCTTTCTTCCAACTGCTGTGAGGAAGTAGCAGCAGTGGTTATTGGTGACTTTTGTGTTGTCACAGGTATATCCTCTGGGACCTCATCTTCTAGAGTTACCTTTTTGATGGGTTTGGGGGGCTTTTGGATATTTTTCTTTTTGGGTCTTTTGGTGGTTTTAGGTGTGGGTTTCACAGCAGTGGTTGTGCTGCTGTGATCACCTTAAGCAGTGGGCTCAACAGAAGGATCCTGAGGAGCAGTGGTTGCTGCTAAAGTCTGCTCAGGAACCTCTGTTTGTGTTTTGGAAGTTTTTGATAGCCTTGTGAAGGTTTCAGAGGTTAGGCTGTTTATTTGAAAAGGATTTCCTTGAATAAGTACATGAGCATTATCCTTGGAAAATTTCTTTTGAAATAGTAACTTAAAAACCTTGGAAATAATAAAAATGATTTTTTATTGACATTTTTAACAAGATTGTTGAAGATCTCCTGGGAGTTGTTAAAATTTTCTTCATTCAGTATAGCATAACCCAGGTATTGGATCTTCAATGGAATTTCATTGAAAGCAGTGGTTTTGTTTGACACACACATTAGGAGGGTATGAAATAAAAACCTTGTGGCAGGTGGAAAACTGCCCTTTTGTAAAGTATCTTTTTTCATTTCTTCTTCATACCCTCTTTCAATGAAATCGGTTTGATACTCTGTTTTTGGGAAAGAGGTTTTACCTGTAAGATCATCGAGTTCAAAGACCTCCGAAATGGTTTAAGGTGTGATGGTGACTGAAATACCCTTTATTGATGAAGTAATTGCTAAGGGCTTTTTGTCCTTAGTTTCAAGTTTTGCATTTTTCCATAATTCTTGTTGGGTATCCAGGTAAATCGGAGCATCACAGGTCAACAAAGTTTTGTACTTTGAAGATGACAGAGCATCAATTACAGAGTTGAAGGTTGTGGTATGACTTGGTTTTTCAAGTAGACCCAAGTAATTATGAGGAGTTTTGAATAGAAGAGCCATGATTGAACAAAGATGATTAAGAACGAATGAAGAAGATGTTTGATTTGAGAGAGAATTTAGGAAAAACTGCTTTGTGAAGGGAATTTTGAATTTGATTCGACAGTGAAAACCCTGTTTGGGGTTTTGATCAGGGTTTTATAGGTGGAAAAAGTGTATGCTGACGTGGCAGCGGTTACAAAAGATCTGACGGCTAAGTATTGTCCACGTGAAGCAATATCAGTGGTTTACAACGGTTACAATGAGAACAGTGGCTGATTTTAAACTATCAGTGGATAGCCTATCAGTGGATTAAAAAACTGATGTTTGATCAACAGTGATTAACAAGGAAATGAAAGAACAGAGGTTGACTTTCAGCAGTGGACAGCAATTAACAAAACAGATGTTTGAACCAAAAACAGTGGTTATGGCAGACTTTTAAGGATTAATGAAAGTTTTCATTTTTAGCTATTTTTAAGGATGAATTTTTGATTTTCTGAAAACATTTTAATGCTTTTATTCATAGAAAAACAGGATTTTGCCTGTCATTCCATGTTCAGGATGCCAATCCTAGAGATCAAGCTTTCAAAGGTGGATGTGTCTAAAGCCTTTATTAGCACATCTGCCAGCTGATCTTTAGTTGGAACATGATGCAGAGAAATCAAACCTTTTTCATAGCAATCCCTCACAAAGTGATGTCTGATATCAATGTGCTTGGTGGTTGAGTAAGAAACTGGATTTTTGATGATATTTTCCGCTGCCTGACTGTCCAACATGAGAGGTGTCTTTAAGGCAGTGATACCAAAATGCAGAAGTTGATTTTGAAGCCAAAGCAGTTGGGCTGTACAGCTTGCATCAGCTATATACTCTGCCTCGGCAGTGGATGTTGAAACAGCTGCTTGCTTTTTACTCAAGACACTAAGCAATTGCCTAGGAATTGGCACCATCCTGAAGTGGACTTCCTTGTTGTGTTACATCCAGCAAAGTCACTGTCTGAGAATCCTGAAAGCTTGATATTTCCATCAGCTGGATACCAGATACCAAGTGTGGGAGCACCTTTGAGGTATCTGAATATCCTTTTTACAGCAATAAGGTTTGACTTTCTAGGGGCTGATTGGGATCTTGCACAAACACATGTTGCAAACATGATGTCTGGCCTAGATGCAGTTAAGTACAATAAAGACCCAATCATGCTTCTATAAAGAGTTTGATCAACCAAATCATCCTTTTCATCAGACATGACTAACTTGGTGGTTGCTGTGGGTGTACTACATGTTTTGCAATCATTCATATCAAATTTTGTTAAAAGTTCTTTGGCATATTTGCCTTGATGAATGAAAGTACCATTTTGCAATTGCTTTACTTGGATACCAAGAAAGCACTGTAGTTCACCCATTGCACTCATCACAAACTCAGCTGTCATGAGTTGTCTAAACTCTTCACACATTTTAGAATATGTGCTTCCAAAAATGATGTCATCCACATAAATTTGGACAATCATCAAGTCTTTCCCTCTCCATTTTAAAAACAGTGTTTTGTCTATTTTACCTCTTGTGAAACCAATGGAAAGAAGAAAGGTGGAAAGAGTTTCATACCAGGCTCTAGGTGCTTGTTTCAAGCCATACAAAGCTTTATTTAGCTTGTAGACATGATTTGAATAAAATGGATCCTTAAAGCCAGGAGGTTGACAAACATATACCTCTTCTTGAATCTTACCATAGTCGAATGCACATTTAATATCCATTTGAAACTCCTTTATGTTGTGGTTGACAGCAAAGGCCAGGAACAGTCTAATAGCTTCCAATCTTGCTACAGGGGCAAAAGTTTCATCATAATCAATGCCCTCTTCCTGTCTGAAACCTTGAACCACTAGCCTTGCTTTATTCTTGACAACAATGCCCCTTTCATCAGTTTTATTTTTGAAGACCCACTTTGTGCCAATAGGACTCACACCCTCTGGCAGTGGTACAAGCTCCCATACTTGTTGTCTTTTAAACTGTTGGAGCTCCTCTTGCATGGCCTCTACCCAGCTGTTGTCTTTCAGTTACTCTTGGTACTTGACTGGCTGATGGAGAGATAGAAAACCAGCAAAAAGACAGATGTTTTGGGATTGACTTCTTGTGAGCACCCCTTCACTGATGTTGCCAATGATTTGGTCTGGTGGATGAGATTTCAAGAAGATTATATCTCCTTTGTATGGAACAATGGCATTTAATGGTGAGGGTTGTAGATGTGAATCATCTGAGCAAACAATTATTGGTGACTTTGATGATCCAACGGTGTCTTGAAATAGAGGTGGAGGAATAGGTGGAACTTGTGTGAAAACATGTTGACTTTTATCCACTATGTGAGGACTTTTATCAACAGTGTTTGATGATGTGGAAGCAGAGGTTAAAGGGCTACTTTGGTCAACAACTGTTGAGGTAGCAGTGGTTGAGCTTTGACAACTGTTTTGAACATCTACTGCTCTGGCAATGGATTTGAAGGTTTGTAGTGGAAGAATCACTTCATACCCATTGTCTGATGGAGGATTTTCAGATGGACCTGCATTGTTAGTCTTGACAGAAACATTTTCAAAAGTAAATTTATCAAGATCAAACAATTCTGCAGGGTTTGCAGGGATTTTCATTGAAGAAAGTTCATTGAACTTCACATTCAAAGTCTCTTCCACTATTTTGGTCCTTGTGTTAAACACTTTGTAGGCCTTAGCAGTGGTTGAGTATCCCAAATGATATCCACTACCTACTTTGGCTGCAAATTTTGAAATTGAGTCTTTTAAGTTCAAAATAAAGCATGGACAGCCAAATACTTTAAAGTATGAGATCAGTGGTTTGATTTTATACAGAAGTTCATGGGCAGTCTTTTGATGCCTGGGGTTGATTAAAACTCTGTTCTGGACATAGCAAGCAGTGTTTACTACCTCTGCCCAGAAAGTTAATGGCAAACCTGAATCAGCAAGCATGGTTCTGGCAGCCTCAATCAGTGTCCTGTTCTTTCTCTCAACAACCCCATTTTGCCCTGGTGTCCTTGGAATGTTGTACTGCCTTACAATTCCTTTTGACACACAAAACTCATCCAACTCCCTATTTCTGAACTCTATGTCATTGTCACTCCTGAAGACTTTTACTGGCAAGTCTTGCAGTATGCCTGCAGTCTCATCTTTGGAATGTAAGAAATAAGTCCATGTAAACCTAGAAAAGTCATCTACAATTACCAAACAATATCTTTTCTTTTTAAGACTCATGACTTTTACTGGGCCAAACAGATCCATGTGCAGCATTTGCAAGCACTTGGTTATTTTGGGCTCTTCAATGGACTTAAATGAGTTTTATGTTGTTTTCCTTTTAAATAAGAAACACAATGCTCAGGACAGGTGAACAGTTTTTGAGGTAGACCTCTTACTAACCCCTGTTTTGACAAAGCAGTGATTGTCTTGAGATTTGTATGCCCAAATCTCCTGTGCCAAAGTTCTGTCTCTTTGTTAGAGGCAGCTGAGAACAGACAGGCATCAGTCTTGGGGCTCTCTTTTGACAAATCAACTACATAAACATTGCCACTCCTTTGAGCAACAAGTTGGGTTTTTCCATTTTTTATTATTTCTTCAATCTTTTTAACCATTTCTGGTCCAACAATCCTACAACAATCCTTAGTAAAGAATGAGCCATAGCCCTTATCACTCATTTGTGAGACACTAAGGAGGTTGAATTTTAGATTGTCTATTAGATTGACATTTTCAAACTTAACATTTCCAGACTATACTGTACCAGAACCCATCACCTTCCCTTTACTATTATTACCAAAAGATATATCACCCCATCCATGAGTTTTGAATTCTTTGAGTAGGGCTCTACATCCTGTCATGTGCCTGGAGCCTCCACTATCTACATACCAAAGACTATCTAAGCATGCAAAAGCTCCCTGCACATCAAGTAAAAGGTTAGTTCATGAGGGTCTCCAAAGCCAATAAGGCTTTGGATGGGGTCTCAACAGTGTCTGTGTTAAGTTCAGGTGGATGGACAGTGGTTAGCTCAGGGGTTTGGACAGTTTTGGGACTGTTTTTCTCTAACCACTGTTGGGGGTCCTGCCCTATCAGCTGTTGATACCCACAGGGATGCATGTTCACTCTTGGTTTAGAAGGCCTTTTATAAGCCTCATAACCATGTGGGACCCTTGGGTATGGTGGTTGACCTTTACCTCTTCGGTATTGGTTAGTAGGGGGTGCATCAGTCACCTGAACTTCTCTTTTAACAGAGGTTTGGTTCAGCTGTTTGTAACAGCTGTTTGAACTGGCACAAACAGTGGTTGATTCTTTACTTGAGGTTTTGATGAACTCATTGGTGTTTTTGAAATGTACTCTTCCTTTTTTACCTCAAAGGATTTCAAGTACACACACTGTTGAGTAGAATGATTTGTTTTACCACAGATGGTGCAGCTCTGTGAAGGCACAATAGTACTTGTTTTGTTAAGATCATAAACTTTTAAGTGAAAACAATCTTTGGTCAGGTGATTTTTCTTTTCACAAAAGTCACAAAACAGGTTTTTAATCTTTTCTCTTTTCTTCTTCTTTTCAGACTCCTTAGCAACAGAGTTTTGAACTACTGTTGGGATGTCCTTAAGAGGAATGACCTTGGCATTAGGAGCTTTGACACCATCTATAGTTGTAAAATCCATGGGTTTGAAGTTTTCAAGGATGTCACACTCATCAGACCATGTGGGTTTGAATTGGTATTTCTCAATCTCCTCAAAAGTTGAGGACCCCACAGATCTTTCTAGAGTGATTTTGTTACCAAGTTTATCAGTTATTTTAACTTCTTGGCCATCCTTGTTGGTGGGTATGATTTCAACAGAGGTTTTAACAGATTTATTTGCAGCAGTGTTTTCAATTTAGTCATGTTTTCTAAAACCTACACCAAATTTTACATTGCTTTTGATCTGTTTTTCAAGCATAACTTCATAACCTTTGCAGGATTCCACCCATTTTTCACAAGTGATTTGGGTGGATTCCAAATCCTTTTTACAGACTTGATATTTTTCTATCATGGTCTGGAGTTGGTCCTTGGTTATGCTATGCTCTTGTTTGAGACTGCAGATTTCATTATCTTTTTCAGCCAATTTGATTTTTAACTCTTTTAAAGATTTTTCAAATTGAACTTCATCATTTAACACTCTATCCCTAAGGTTTTCATTCACCTCTTTGATGTTAGCAAATGCTATGATGCATTTGTCTGAACAAAGGTTTTAAGAACCTGAGATGATACCTTAGCTGCAGCCATCATGGCACAATCACAAACATGATCTTTCTCATCTAACTCTTTCTCTTCTTTTTCACCTTGTTTCTTTTCTTCTTCTTCAGACCAGGGGTCAGACAGTGGTTTCAACAGGGGTTCTGAATTTTCTCCCCAATAGTATTTCACCAGCAACAGCAGTAACCACTGCTTCAGCAATTTCATCCACTGTTTCAGCATTTGACTGTCCTTCTTCAGTTTCCAGCCCTTCTGGTATTGACTCTAATGCCATAAAACAGTAATCATCATTAGAAGCATCATTAGTAGCATAGAGTGCAAAATTTTCATCACCTAGCTCATCAGGTAAGCTGCTCCAGTCAACAAAGCCTTGGGTGAAAAAGCTTTGCTGATCTGGTTGAACCACTGTTGGTGCAGCTTGTTGAGGTGCAACTGGTTGCACTTGAACCTGAGGGACAGGAGCTTGGACATACTGAATTTGTGGGACAGTGGTTTGGACATAATGCACAGGAACAGGGGTTGCAGGATGTGCATAATGGGCAGTGTTTACATGGGCAGCATGGGTATATTGGGTATACTGCACAGTGCTTTGGTTATTTTGTGGTCTTGGGCTAGGGTGTGTGATAATTGGTCCACTATTTTGACTCCTACACTCTCTAGCAAAGTGACCTAACCTGTTGCACTTGTAACATTTAATCTTTGACTTATCCAACCCTAAATTTAGATTCCCATGCAACCCTGGAAATTTTCTCCCTGTCCTTTTGTAAAACTTGTTGGTTCTAACACTCAGCAGTGCAAATTGGTGTAATATGTCCATTTCCTCTAAATTAGTTGGATCAAAATGCTGGAGATCATTGATTTCAAAGCACATATTATCAGAGTTCTGGCTCCATTTGCTGTAAAAGCATAATTGGATGAGTGAGAATCAGAGTTAAAATTTCCACCAGCTGTTATGTCAATAAAATGATCATAACTCTGATCCTTACTACTGCCAGACTCTTCCTGACCCAAAAGAGTTGTGTTGCCAAATGAATAGTCATCTGCAACTTTTCCAGACTCTTGTAATTTCTTTTTCTGGTTCAACTCCCTTTCATAGGTCAGGAGTCTACCATGAAGCTGGGTTAGGGTCAAATCTTTGAACCCAACAGAATTCCTGGTTACAAAAGCAATTGTGTCCCATTTATCAAGAAGTGACCTAAGAAACCTGCTATTTTGGGCTGCATTAGTAAATTCAACCTTAACAAGTTTTAGTTCATTCATGAGACAACTAAAATGCTCAAACTGTTGTGTTAATGATTCACCCTTAATGTGACAAAATGTTTCATACTGTTGGTTTAAAATTTCCCTGTTATTTTCAAGTACTTCTTCAGTCCCCCCAAACTGTTCCTTAAGTGCATCCCACAACTCTTTGGCACTGTTACAGTGTAACAGCCCAGCATAGATCTCATTTGGTAGTGCAGATGCAACTATGCTGAAGCCTTGGCATCTAGTTCAAGTTTCTGAAAATCCTGATCAGTGTAGTTCTCTAATTTCTTAGGAACAAAAACCTTTAGATCCTCAGCACTCGGCACCATTGGAACATGTGGTCCATAGATAACCGATTTCCAACATCCGGTGTTCTGTTGAACTAGGATGTGACCCATCCTTCGCTCCCAGATGTTGTATTCATCCTGGTTGTTTTACAGGTACTGATTAATCAACTTTGCTCGTGATTAAACCTTACTCTGTTTTTCAACAAAACGAACAATTAAAAGTATCAACGATTTTGAGCTGAACTTTTACGTCAAAATGATTGTTAGATCAAATTTGACTGTCCTAGCTCTGATACCAATTGTTAAGATCTGAGTTTCTTATGATTGTGTTTTTGTTTGAGAATTATGAATATGAATGAGTAATTGCAGCGGAATTAAAATGGAACAAACTTTCAACACATTGTCAAATGGAAGAATTGCTTTCAACACACATGTTTGTCATGAAATCAAATGATTATATTTATTACAATATTCAATTACACTTGCATGCATGTAATACAATCTCCCCCTCAGCCTGAGCTCACACTGGTTTGTTCGTACAGAATGACTTGGAGAAGAAAGAGCTAATAGAACAGTACAGGGTACTGTTCTATTTATAGTTACAAACAAACCACTGAAGCATCTTTGCTGACATCACCATGAAAGTGACATCTAACCTCCTAACAACCTACAACCACTGATCTATACAAGCACTGTTATCAAGCCACTGATTACAATACAATACAAAGAGGTAAACTAAACTATTGCTTCTCATTCCACTGTTATACTCCTAGCAGTACTTGAACCATGACAGTAGATTGAGCATCAGTGCTTAGCCTTCAACAGTCTTTAATAGTCTTTAACAGTTGTTGAAGATCAGCAGTTGTTGTAGACGAACAGTGGATGGAGGTCATCAGTTGTTAAGGCCACTTCCAAAGGGAAAGACTGATGCAAACATCTGCTTATTCTGAATCCACTAATCTGATCCAGTTTTGGCTTTAATCAACTGTTCCTTTGTAGGGTTCAATCCCAACAAAAATGATTTTATATTTCTCTTGGGGGGTACTTAATGGCCTCTATTTGTAAGATAATACAGGCCTACGAATATTAAAGTACTAACACTCAAGTTGAAGAAAAGTATGTTCAACTTTATACACATTAATTCAAGTCTACATATTATTTATCTAACAAGTTAGTGAGAATAATAAGGTTCCTAGCTAGCTCTTATTTCTACCGAATTTCTTAGACTACTAATCTATATCTATACTTACTATATATAAAAGCATATAGGAAGGACTACTTACTTAACGTAATTTGTCATTCCCTTAAAACACCCTTAATGCATAACGTACAACCCTCTAAAACACAATATTAGTTTACTTTTCCTACACTACCCTTCTCTTTTGGGCGGCCAAATCTCTATCTATAATAAAAGAACAAAAGGTTGGGACACATGTCCCCTCCACGTTCATCTGAGACACATGTCCCCTTCTCCTTTCATTTGCTATCATGTTCGTCATTAAGCCTATCCACGTCTCCTTATTCTGAACCTGGTTTTTTTCTCCATGTATTCTTCCAAACCCTAATCCTTTCCCCAAAATATTCAGTCGTTTCTACTGTTCCCTGTCTCTGCAACTCAAGGCGAACTTCTCATTTTCTTCCAAATATTTCATTGTTCTTCTTTATCTCTCTCTAATATTACCCACCTAAGATCCGCCCCTGCAGAGTCCTATTCAGTAGGGTTTCTTTAATCCCGTTCAGTAGGGTTTTAAATCCAAAACAGATCCTGAATCAGCACACACAAAATTGAAAGTAAAGAACGATGATGAGAGTTTCGCTGTTAAAAATAGACAAAAAACCGGTTAGATCTGCAGGTCAATTAAGTTCTTCGATTCTGTTCAGCGGTTAGATCTCCCCTAATTTGCTTTCCGTGAGGGCAACTTCACCGGTAATCCTTATAATAATCTTCTTTGTTGTTATTTGTAACCGATTTACTCCTTATCTTTCCAATTTGTATGTGATTGATGTGTATGTTAACGATAATTGTTGTTGTGTAGGGATGAAACGTGTACGGGATGATGTGTATAGCAGTTCTCAATTCAAGCGGGCGTTTGTTCCTCCTAGAGGAGATATGTACGGTTTCTGTTTGTTTTGTTTTGTTTAAATTGTTTGTTTTTGTTAGGTTTTAGTGTGTTGGAACGTGTTTTTGTGGATTCATGTGATTTGAGGGGGATATGTGTTTTTGTGATGAATTGTTTGACTTTTGATCCTCTTTCCCTATTTTTTTTTCATGTTTGAGTTTATTAAAGAGCGATTAGTCAAAGTAAGTTGAATACACAGTGTGATTGATGGTGAGAAAATTAGGATCACAATCATATATTGACTTTGATTAGCAAGTTTTGTTTGACCTTTGAATCTAGGTTTAATTAATCTAATTTTGTTTCCTTAAATTTTTTAGTATGTTGTTCTTAAAACTCTATTCATCCTGCTAGAGGTGGCTTTGATTATGTTCATTGCATTTGATCATCATTGGGAAAGTGCACGATGATCAAATTATTGTCAATTTTATACATATATTGCTACAAAAGTAGACAATGAAGCATATTATCGATTTATTTGTTAGGATCTTCCTTTGGACCCAACGGGAGCAATTTATAAATTTCAAGAATTTGTTGAATCGGATGTTGATTTTTGTAAGTGGATTGGCAGTGCAGTTGTTGTAGTTCAGGTTAGTATTTTCATGCATTGCTATTCTTAAAGATGAGTTTAGATAAAATGGTTCAAAACCGATTATTACCCTTTAAATTCATTGTCCACTTTTTTCAAGTTGTATGTCTGCTGTTTGCTGTGGTGTTGAGAGCAATGGTGAATATACAGATGAAACTTGATGAAGATGACATTGAAGAAGATGTAAGATGTAACGCTTGGGAGCCGTTGCTCAACCCGCATGTAGCCCAAACATCCGTGTCAGTTAGTGTTAATGGTAAATCTTTCCATTCTGACATATGGAGTTCAAGAATGCGAGAAAAGGTAATTTTCTGATTCTCAAATATACCTAGGTACACATTCAATACAAAACCAATTTCAAGTAAATGTTCATGCGTGAGAACTGAATAATCACGTGTACGTAGTGCTTACCAATTATTGTGTATTTGTGTGTAACCGCCTCTTGTATCATAGTTAAAGTTAAATCAAAATGTACATTTCTCTACTAATTAATTATAATTGGTTTGGTATTGAACAACCAACCCTCTATATATAACTACTATACATCAATAACATTATCGGCAATGAATTAATATTCATTTATGTGTATTGCAGTATGACTGGGTAGAAGTAATGTCAAGTAAGCAGGCAAGTCTAAACACTTGATTTCTTCTACAGATGTCTCATTCTCCTCTCTATTTTGTGTTTTACAAAGCTAAATTTTGCCGAATTATATTAATTACGACATCAGAAATCTCGGCCCACAACCCCATTTTCTTTATTTACATTTTTCGTTATGTACTTTAGCTAAAATGTTTTATTTGGTAAGTTATGTTTACTTGGTAGCTTCACCATTGCTGCATTTTGAAGGAAAACACATGGTTCAAAGAAATAAATTTCTAATTTTTGTTTTAATTATTTTTTTTTCTTAAGTCTCTTCATCAAATGTTTACATTTTGTGTAACTGTTTGGCTGGTGTAGTCTTAAAATTTGTTGTTTCTGGTTTCATTAACAGGTAAAATGTTTATATACATGATTATTTGGTAAAGAGAGATTTGAAAGCTTCTACTCAGGCATTTCTAGCTGAAGGAAAAGTCTCATCTGGATCCTGTTGGTAAGATTTTTTTGCAAATGTGATTATTTTTATATATAAAAAATAAAGAGTTTTTTGTTCTTTTTAGTTCATGTAGTTTTTAAAAATGGTGTGTAATTTCGGCAGCTATTGACGCCCCTGGTGGCTTTCTTTTTGACTTTGCATCAACAAGGTAATAAACCTCTTCCCAAAAAAAAAAACTGTTCACTTTTTTTACTTTTCAGCATTCCTAAAGTAAAAAAACTGTAAAACAAAACAAAACAAACCCTGTGTCCTTACTTTGACCTATACCTTTGAACTTATCAAAGGTTTTCTCTCTCCATTTGACCTTACACATAAATGGATCCTTACTTTCTGCAACATAATACTTTTTATACCCGTTTTGAAGTTGATAACGTTGGTCAACTATAAAGACAGGTTATACATTTCAATTTTTTTCACATTTTAGTTATCTAACTACCTAACCAAGAAACTTAACCTTTTCTGTATACTTTCATACACCCTCAAATAGATTTGTTGGTTTGTTTCATCACCAACTATTTATAAAGACTACCTCCACTCTCATATTTCAACATCCAGAATTACTTTCTTGCATTTTACCTGTCAAACTCTCAACTCATGGAGCACGGGTACATCTCTAATAACTCTGCATATCATAATTTACACATTCATACCATATATTATAATTAATACTAAATATATATTTTATGGTCCAGTAACATCACCTATTTGAAGGACTTGGATTTGGCTCGTCGTGATTACACTGTGAAGGTTCGTATACTCCGGTTATAGAAGCAACCCATGTATAACAATCCAGAACAGTTTTACTCGATCGAAATGATTGTGGTTGACGAACAGGTATATGTTTCAAAAATCTAATTTTTAAATATTTCACATTTTGCCAGTTGTTATATTATTCTAAACCTATTTAAAGGATAAACATATTCATAGTTTATATTTTTCATCTTTTATGTTGTAGGGAACAAGGATGCAAGCCAATGTTCTCCGAAGATGGTTTCCCAAGTTTGAGCATCTTTTAAATGAATTAGGTAACATGTTTCAACCTTTGCAGAACTTACTTTTTAAACAAAAGTCTTAGAACTTTCAATAGCCATTGATCTTAAATGGATATGATTAAACAAAGGTGTTATTGTAAAAGTTGGCATTTAACTCAATTAATTATTTTATTAGTGCACACTTAAGTTCGGGGTAAACTATAGTTTGGTTATAATATCTTTTTATTGTTCAGGTATGGTAGAGCTAGCCCAAAAATTAACTATTAGAAAATGCATCAATTTAATATTGGAAGTAGCACACTATCATTGATGCATATCTGCAACTTTAGTTAACAGAAACAAGTACAAGTATGTGGACAACCAAAACAAGTTGAGCATCTACTGTGATAGCAATGTGTACCTATGTGATGATTTCAATGGTCCAACCTATGGCTTCTCATTCACATCCTTTAAGGATATCATTGACAAAACTTTTCCTGAAAACAAATCTTTAGGTAACCAAAACCTCATAGATTAATTTTATTTTTTCTTAAATACTTTAATCTGTTTATATATTTAATTAGATTTTCATTATCTAGATGTGATTGGCTTTGTTGCTGATGTTAAAGACCTTAAGAAGTTTAAGACGGCAAAGGGGAAAGACACCAAGAAAATCTATGTCATTATTCAAGATCTAGAGTATGTATTTTTTTATTCTATATATATATATATATATATATATATATATATATATATATATATATAATATTCAAATTTTATAATGTTAACACCTTTTGTAAAAACCTAATATTTATTAATTTTTTTAAGGATGGATTCAATATACTTGTCTTTGTGGGATTCTTATGTTGATCGGATTTTAGAGCACTGGAAAAACAGAGATCAACATGGTGTTATTGTTGTCATTCTCCAGTTTGCTACATTGAAGTACTTTGGACCATTTGGATATGTGAACAGTTGTTTCAATGTTTCCAAGCTTTTCATCAATTCTGATATTGATGATATAACTTCTTTTCAAAACAGGTTTTATATGTCAAATAATAAAACAAAACAAAAATTTAACTGTTTTCACTGATCTAATATATATACTTATAACAGCCTTATCCAAAACTCTGCTGCTTCTTCATGTTCGAGTCAATCATCTAGGCTTTCAGGAATTTTTTTATCATTGTATGATGAATATGTTGTCAAAACTGAATTCAACAACATAGCCGAACTTAATCTCAGTGAGGTAAACTACATTATTGTGTTATATTAGTAACATGTTTATGTCTTTATGACAAAACTAATTTTTTTAGGTCAAGTCTGTTGTTATTGTTGGGACTGTTCAGATGATAGCTGAGTTGCCTTGGTATTATTTTGCTTGTAAAGCTTGTAACAAGAAGGTTACTAAGAAACCAAGAATGATACACCACCTGTTGGTGTCTTGGTTGATGAAGAAGAGGTTTATGAGTGCAAAACGGAAACTTGCAACAATAGTGTGATTCAATATGTGCAAAGGTCTGAATATACAAATATATATTATTTGAAAGTTATTTTCTCGGTTCATTGTTTAGATTTCATACCTTACATGACAACACTTTGTTCTTTAGGATAAAAATCCCATTGACTGTTCAAGATTCAAGTGGAACTGTGTCGTTGACATTGTTTGATAGAGATGCTTGTAAAATTCTGAAAACAACTACATCAAACTTAATTGAAAAACATCTTGTTGTAAGATTGTCTTATTAAATTTACAATTCGTATATTTTCTCCATGTAATATGTCATTAATATATTACTATATATATACTACAGGGTGGTGATAAGGGCCTTTATCCCGACGATTTTGAAGCTCTTTTGGGAAAAAAAATTTGCGTTTAAGATTGACATCAAACAATTCAACATTGATAACAACTTTTGGTTTTTTGGTGTTTCTAAATTGACTGATGATGAGGATATCATATGCGAGCTCGAAAAGAAAGCAAACAACATTGAGGTAATACTATTATTGAGTACTTTATTTTAGTTAGATTTAATATTGAAAGTGATTTGTCATAATATGTGAAATACATTGTAGGTCGACAAGTCTGCTTCTTTGACAAACAGGTTCACTGATATGGATTCATAAGAAACCGTTCACTTGAATGTATGCATTCTATAATCTCAAAAATTTCTCATCAGTAATATATCTTTTTTATTATATATGTTTACATTCTTAACCTTCTAAATTTGATTTTCTGAGAATTTATTTTATATACAATCCAGGATGATAACCCGATTGATGTTACTATGGGAATCTGTGTTGGCACCCATTCAAACGAGAATCTCAAATCAAAGGTATGTTAATTTAAAAATATACTTCAAATTATGAACACTTTAATCTATTTAATTCAAATTATGTTCAGTCTTAATTTGTGAGACCAATTGTTTATATCATTTTTAGGTTGTTACTGAGTCGATGGATGATAATGTCATAACTCCTTTGCCAAAAAATTTGGATGGCGATTTCATTGAAAGTAAGCATGTTGGTGAGGCTGTAATCTTTAAGAGGAAATCAAAGAAACCTGATTTCAAGAAAAACTTGGTGGAGAATTATGATTTTGAGGAAAATGGAGAATTGTCAACCACCAAACCAGTTAACCATGTCAAACCAACTCTCCTGATTCCCAAAATTGAAAAATGAAGACTTCAAACGCTTTATGTTCCAAGTGTTTGAATTATGTTAGTTGTTTAAGAACTATTTCATCAGCTTGGAATGATTCCAAGTTTTATGTTTTAAGAAGTTTAATTTCCTTTTGTTGGACTCATTGCTCTAAGACATATATGCCAAAACAATTATTATGTTTTGGTTTTTAATGTATTAATGTTTTGTTACATTTATGTTTTGATTTTTACAGCATTATATTTTTGTCATTATAATGTAAAAAAATAAAACCTTTTTCAACCAATATCATCTTTCAACAACTTTATTCTTGTAGTACAGATTATTATCTTCACTTGGATAATTACTATAAATTTCAGTCAGTTTTTAAAAATCGACAATCACAATGAATTTGAGTGTATTATATTATCAACAATGAAGGCTATAAAACACTTATTAGCAAATTGTAAAACAATGTTTGGTATTGAGTTTGACAACTTTATTCTTATAGTACAGATTATTATCTTCACTTGGATAATTACTATAAATTTCAGTCAGTTTTTAAAAATCGACAATCACAATGAATTTGAGTGTATTATATTATCAACAATGAAGGCTATAAAACACTTATTAGCAAATTGTAAAACAATGTTTGGTATTGAGTTTGACAAGGACGTATTCAATTATATAGTTTTTTTTTTAAATGCCACATTTAAAGCACCATTTTAGATACATTAGTTGTGAGGTTTATACACTTTTAACATACAAAATTTACTGAATATCAAAGTATTTGTTTAATTATAATGTATTTTTAAAATGTAACAACTCAATAAGTTGTTTTTTGATTTATCACCAAACGTGCTTTATTTTTTTACTCTAAGTAAATTAATTATTTTCACACTTATGTTTTATTTTCCACAGATCAAAACGATCGATCTTTTGAAGCAAAGCTTATGCGAAAGAAAAGGAAATTGCATATGGCAGCCAAAAAAGGACAAGTCTCTGATTTTAGTTCCACAATCAAAGGTCATATTTCAATACATTCTCATATATGTCATTCAATATTTTATTTTACAAATTATAAATCAATTATTTGAAACTAATGAAAATTGCATCTTATTTTTTGTATTCAGACGTACAAATTCGAAGTCCGCTATCTAACATTTCAAATGGTATATATTTAATTTTTTTGTTTATTACTTATTCAATCATGTCTTAAATGTCTAATGTCATTATAGATTGTAAAGAAAGAAGACTAATGAGAAAAAAAAAGATGGATAAAAGAAAATCCAACAACAATTTAAAAGGTAATATATATGTTTACAAGTTTTTTTGTTAATAATAACATATATTTTAAAGTTAATGTTCATTAGTAAGACCATATATAATTAACATTTTTAATTCCTGTAAATAATAATTGTATATTATTATTACAATACTCAATGTTTGATATGTTAAAGCAGGTTTGCAAAATATCCAACTCAGTTCCAACAAATCACCAAATAACAGAAGTGTCATTTATGGGAAGGAAGTGGTTATTCCTTATCAATCAATTCAAAATCAACATACCATTGTTACTTCTTCAGATATCTATTATACTCCTCCGCTATCAGATATTACAAATGGTATATATAAATATACTTTCTATCTAATCCGTCGTTTAAAAACTACATATTTCCATTTAGTTTTTGTTTTTATATACAACATTCTATGTGTCACAGCTTCAATCACCAATGCTGATTACACTAGCCCCAAGTTTTGTCGGAGCATCAGAAAACGATATCTGGATAGCAAAAAACCAACCTATAAATCTACATCTGTAAACTTTCAAAGTTCAAGTACACAAACATATATCAAATTATCTGAAAGTATACTAGGTACTGACATATTTTAATTGCAAAATATAAATTCAAACTATTTTACATTATCTATTTTTATATTTATATGAACAAATGTTAAATATGAATTCTTTTTTCAGGTACATCTACGTTAAATAACAATATTCAAGCATCTTCATCCAACAATTTGCGAGAAGAACACCATCTTAACGGAGAAATTATTACAAACATATTTTGTGGCAAATCAAAAGGTAATATTCGATTTACAATATCTTTATTTATAAGTTTCACTTTTAGAATACTATATTATAATTATATACTAATCAAATTAAACAATGCCATTAACAGATTACTTGGATCATGGTGATCAAAGTCATATATGTGAAACATGTCATGCAAAATTATGGAAGGATGAAGTCTTAAGAAGTTATCAAAGAAAGACTAAATCAAGCTTTTCTCTATGTTGTGGTTATAGCAAAGTCAAACTTCCAGATTTCAAGGACCCCCTCTGATTATAAAAGTCTTTATACTTCTTTGGATTCAAAAAGCAAACATTTTTTGAAAAACATTCGTCGTTACAACTCAATGTTTTCTTTTACTTCCATGGGTGGAAAAGTAGATTCCTCCATTAACAAAGGTAATTCTCCCTTTTTATTCAGACTTAGCGGTGAAAATTATCATACTATTGGAAGTCTTCTACCAACGGATGGATCAAAGCCTAAATTCTCTCAGTTATATATATATGACACTGAGAATGAGGTTGCAAACAGACAAGCCGCTTTAGGGTATGTTTCCTAAATCATTTATAAAATTTCATTTAGCTAAAATACAGTTTTTTATCTAACCTTATTTACTTTATATTGTATTTATTCCAATTAGGCAAACCAAAAAAGTCTCCACATCAAGTACAGAAAATTTGGATTTTGAAATTATTCAAGATTTGAAGGCAATGTTAGATTCACACAATGAGTTGGTTAAGTCTTATAGAATGGCTCGAGATTGTTTTCGAAGCAATCCTCATACAAATCTAAAGATACGCCTTATTGCAAAAAGGAATCAAGATGGGAGGACATATAACTTGCCAACTACTTCCGAAGTTGCTGCTTTAATAGTTGGAGATATTGACACTTCGTTTGAACCTAGAGATATTATTGTCAAGACTAAAGAAGGTTATCTCCAACGTATTAGTGAACTACATCCTTCTTATTTAGCTCTTCAACATCCCCTACTTTTTGTGTACGGTGATGATGGTTATAGAATTGATATCCTTCATCGCGATGTTTCTACTTCAACCATCAGTAAAAGACATACATGCACAATGAGAGAATACTTTTGTTATAGAATCCAAGACAGAGTAAATACTTTTTCTTTGATTCTTAATTCCAGAAGGCTTTTTCAACAATTTTTGGTTGATGCGTATACTATGATTGAAAGTGAAAGGCTCTTATACATACGTACTCAATAAAAGAAATTAAGACGCGAGACTTGTGAGAATTTATGTTCTGTTAAAAATCAAGGAAAAGCGATGTCTCCAAAATTGGCCAGCGTGTTATATTACCTTCCTCTTTTACTGGTAGTGCACGGTACATGTTTCAAAATTATTTAGATGCCATGTCACTTTGTGTAGGATCGTGTATCTGACCCGAACGAGTCGTTCAGAGGAGTTTTGATCAGTTTTAGGTGCGGAAAAAAAGAAACTGACTTGAAATAGCTTAATCTTCACTTTAAACACTGATTAGATTGAAATAACAACAATTACAATCAGTCTTCACACCGGCAGCACCTCGGTATGGAATTCAAGAACTTACACAACTGATTTCGCTCAAACCTCACATCATCTATATATAGTGTCTCTAATTCCTCTTGAACATGCTCAAGCGGAATCGCCATTCAAGCGAAACCTCAACTAATGCACACTCAAGCGGAATAACAACTTCTGATTTCGCTTGAAAGTGCCCAATCCACTTTCAAGCGTAATCACCCTCTAACACACCAAACTCTCCTAATTTCTCGTAAAACGTGCCCTGATTTATCCTATCTAGTCTAAGACTCGATACAAGACGAAGTCGACAGATGCACGCACTAACAGACTCCCCCTCAGATGTTGACGAGTCTCACGTGTCGAGTCTTCGCATCTTCAGTCTTGATCAGTCTCTGGGCTTCACTCTCTTTAACAACATCAACAGACTCCCCTTAACAATGTGCTGGCATTCCTTAAGTTCATCAACATCATTTGCTTCAGGATCGTAATCTGACTCATATCCCAAGATCACCTAGCTCTATTCTTCAATTCAGAGTTCTTAGGCATCGGAATCCTGGCTTTCACAGGTTCAAGATCGTTGCCTGGCTCAACCTTTGTCCACCGAGACTTCAGGTACCGAAACTTGGCTCTTTAAACACAAGCTTTTCAGGATCGATCAACCTGGCTTTCTTTGATGTTGTTCCAAGATCGTAACTTGGCTCTCGTCCTGCTCAGGATTGTCACCTGGCTCAAACATACACCTGTACAACCTCTACCTCAAAGTAAATTTCACACATTTACACATTTCAAATATAGAGGAATGCACTAACTCAGACTCCCTCTCAAAATTAATTCAATAATCTTGATGAACCACTTGTAAAAATGATTAACACATTTGATTTTAAATATAGACTCCCTCTCACAAAAATGTCATCATGTTTAGCACTTGGAACTTTGAAAATCAGCTTTTCAACACCAGTTGTCAAAAATCTTTTTGTATTTTTCAAAAGTTTATGCTAAAACACACTAAAAATCTTTTTGGATTTTTCATTATAAAATGTAATAAAGAAATATTTACAGACAATATTTTTGTGAGTTTGTGTAAGAGGATCATATCAGTTTCTGAGACATATCACCAACACCGTTAAGCTTCATTTCATTTTCAATTCTAAACAATTCACCTAGATTGTCAGTATATTGGTCCACTTAAATTTTCACACAAAGTTCAACTGTTTCGAGATACGATATTAATGTCTTAAGCACTTAAACTTATTCGCGTGTCCCACTACTTGAATATACTCCTGTATCCAGATCCCAATATTCAGTCTTACAGGTGAGTATACCACAGATGATATCTGTAAAGGGGTTAATTGCGAGGGCCGTGAGAACTCAGGTCGATACTTCCGTATACGCAGAGAGATGACGACTTCGACTTTTGTGTGTGTCCTCTTTAGAGGATCTTTTTTACAACAGCAATGATTATCAATTTTATTGTTTCATCATTTTTGCTGAGGGTGAGCTTCTATTTCAAAGCATTTGCAGAAAGTATTATACGGGGACTAGGTCAGAATTTCCATTCAGCAGAAGTCCCGGGATAATACCCCAGATATCACTGAGTATAAAGACCTAGTATCTCAGAAAGAGGGACCTTTCAAACA
This sequence comes from Helianthus tuberosus, assembly GCA_030545235.1. Lineage (NCBI taxonomy): Eukaryota > Viridiplantae > Streptophyta > Magnoliopsida > Asterales > Asteraceae > Helianthus > Helianthus tuberosus. Next base: position 153,801,308 of record CM060371.1, on the reverse strand, counting down.
AGATTTCAGGGGTTACCTATATATCCAAGAAATGTTACCCACGAAATAAGCAAGTTTGAATTTAGGTTTATATCTCGTCACAATCTACTAAATGTATAAAAACCTACTGGCACATCCGCAGTGAGATTGTTTATCACATTTTTAACTTTTCATTTCTTTAGCATGTTATGACAGTCCACTGATGTACTATCATTTCCTCTTTTTGACAACAAAACTCATTTTTGATTTTATCATGTTTTTTGATTTTTCAAATTTTCTAATGTTTTTGGATTTTCTGAAATTTTTACTCCCCCTAAAATGCAAACACATTTTAAAGAAAGTTTGAAAAACAAAACGAACTCTTGACCCACTTTGTAAAAACAAAATTTGAAAACAAACTATACATGTAAAATGACAACTGATATCGAATTGCTTCAATTCGCCATCCACTAGGCATAAACAATCAGAACTCCCCTTTTCTAAAAACTATTTTCTCATTAAGATTTCAAAACACTTAAGTTTGTTTTAATCAAAATGATTTTTTCGGAAAATAGGTTTGTTTTTACCACTTGTAGGGACTGGTTCATCATCTTGTTCATCAATTGCATATATGAGGATTACATCAAGTTCAAACTAATGACCCTTGATGAATCACTTGTAAGATCCAACCTCTTACCACTTGTAAGTATATCCAAATCATATAATCACATGTAGGAATAAAACATCTACACAAACCATTTTTCAATCAAGATGCCGATTCCTGCTTCACACTTACCAACCTGGAAGCTCCGGCATAGTCCATTACCTGTAAAATTTCAACAATTTTAAATTCTTTCACCAAAAACTATTTTAAACAAGAATGATGCCGATTCCTGATCCACGATTACAAACTAGGGATCTCCGGCATAGTCCTTCACCTGTAAAAGTTTACCACATGAAAATTCATTCACACAATATATTTAAACATGAATGATGCCGATTCCTGATCCACGATTACAAACTTGGGATCTCCGGCATAGTCCGATGTTTCAAGGGAAAAGAATTTCCACCCAAGTCTTACCAACCTTGGGTATTTTCAACTCTTGTTCAGTTGGGTTATATGTTGCTTTCTTTGTCGCATAAAAGTCTTTAACCCCTTTTACTTTCCCATCAATCATTTTCCCAAAAATCTTCTTAACATTCCCATTGAATGCTTTTTCAATATCAAATTCCTTCTGATCAGAAAAGAATTGATTTGAAATCTCATCCTTACCAGCTTTTTGCTTAATATCCTCAAACTTCAAAGATGGAATTTCAACATCATCTTTTGAAGGCACAGATTTTTCTACTTTAACCTCAACTTGTGGCTCCACTGATTTTATGGAATCAGATTCATCGCCGACCTTCTCATCACCCTTCTTAACAACCCACACTTGGTTGTCTTTGGCTTTCTTTTTGTAAAAAATTTTCTTTGAACCCTCACCAACTTCATAAGTCGAATTTTCAAAAATTTTGAATTTTTCAGTTGGTGGTTCAACATCAACAACTTTTTCTTTCAGTTTCTTAGATACTCCCTGTTTTGGTTTTGCCATTTGAGAACAAACTGATGCAATGTGACTAGCTTCATTGCATTTGAAACAGGTTCGAGTATCCTTTCTGTGAAACACTCCAGTTCCTTTTCTCTTCTGTTCAGCAAGAAACTCCTGGTTTGATTGTCTCCAGACCGGTTTCTTCTGTTCATCCTCAGAACTTCCACCTGAAACAAATTTTGTATTCGTTTTAGAAATTTTGTCATTTCTATAGTTTTCTGGTGGAATAAAACCTAAACCTTTCTTTTTTGTAGCTACCATTATGGTTTGGTTTCTTTTGAAAACCAGAACCAGAATTGTAACCCTTTTTCTTGTTTAAACGTTGTTGAACTCTTGAAGTGTATTTTTTAGGTTTTTCAAGATTTTTCAAAACTTTCAATTCAGAAATATTAATTTCTATTAGTTTGAAAGTCTTGTTAATCATTTCCGTTTTAACACTTCTTATAGGAAACTCTTTGTTATAATATAATTTATCAGAATCATTCAAAGTATAAACTACTTCGAATGTTTCATCATTCAAATTCGATTTTGATAACAAAAACTCTTTGCTGTAAACCCGTTTAACCATCGGTTTTGAACTGTTGACTGACGAACTTGACCCTCCAGACTCAGATTTTGACTCAGACTCCTCATCAATATCCAACACCTGATCGACCACCTTTTTGATTAACTCAGACTCATGATCAGTGTCAGACGAGGTGAACGTGACGTCAATGTTTTCTGGTAATTCATCAATTGTGTCGGTTTTTAACTTTATATTGACTGCTTTTTCGACTTGCTCCTCATTTGGTTTTCTGGGAGAATAACCTTCCCAGATCGGAGGCGGACACTTGTCATAGCTAACAGTCGGTTTCTTACCAGTATCCTTCTTCTTTGGCTTGTCATCTTTGAATGCTTTGAAACCTGCAACAGTCGGATAAATGCGATCAATAAGATAATCAGAACTAGAATAACTTTGTAATAAGCGTCTGATTCTCTCATTTTCAATTTTCTCTTTTTTCAACTCTTGCTTCAGCTTAGCATTTTCTTCAATGTAATGATTGATTGCTTTTTGCTTTGTCATCATCGTAGCATTCATCATGGTCAAAGCATTCTCTCGTTCAGAATTTGTCTTTTGAAGACCAGTTACTGTTCCATTCAAAACATCATAAGATTCCTTCACATAGTTTAAATTGAACAACAACTGCTCTTTCATCTTCTCTAGCTCAACCAACTTTTCATCTTTTGCTGCACAGTCTTTGCAAGATTCAAGACACTTTGAGCATGGCTTGATGACTTCCGTAATCTTTTCAACTTCAATAATTTTCTCAACTTCAACCACCTTTTCTGCTTCACCAACCTCCTCGGCAACAATTTTAACCTCTTCATTCTGAACAGTCTCATATACTTGAGCAACACTTTCAGGCTTTATTTGCTTTTGCTCTTTTGCTGCTCGTCTCTCCTTCAGCTTCTCTAAGCGATCTGCAAAATAGAAATGAAAACTTTCAGGAGAGAGATGAGATTTTGCAACATTAATATGTTTTTCTTCTTCATCATCACTACTATCATCTGTTGGAGATTGATCAAACTCTACTGATTTGTTAGAACAGTCATCCGAAGAACCAGAATCAGATGGTGTTTGATCAAAGACAACTTCTCTTTCTGAACTTTCATCACTTTGTAAACTTTCATCTGAACTCTGTGAGCATTCTTCTGATGAAACAGACTTTTCATCTTCATTCTTCACACAAACTCCAATAGATTTCATCCATTCGGTGAACATGTCTGGTTCTTTAACAATCTTTGCAATGAAAGCTTTAAACTCTCCCTTTTCATCAACAAACATATCCCAGCTAAAGCCTTCAGGTAGCCTTTCATCATCTTGATTGATTAGGCATGCTTTGCTGTTGGATGAAATGTATTTGTTCCAGTTAAAACTTTCTTGATTCCCCAAACATGCTCTGTCACACCCCGACCACGTAAAACAACAAAACGTGGCGGAAACGTCGGGGAGTGTTGTAACAGAATCATTGTTTCATAACACATGGAAATTGAAATATTGTTTTATTGATTAAAAGAGTTACAATGTCTTGACAATCAAAGAAATATAACATAAATAACTAGTCTTGCATCTTTTATTGTCACTAAGCCCAAGTCCGCCTAAGTGTATCTTGATAAATCCTATGCATCATATCCTGAAACACATGTGAAAATAGGTACGTCAGCATAAAAATGCCTGTGAGATACATAGGTTTTGTGAAAATAGAATTCATGACTTATGTTTGAGAAAATGTTTAGTCATGAACCTTGAAATTTGCTTTGTCTTGTAAATCATTTGAAAAACGATAAGATCAGATGATATGTATAAATAAATGTAAGGTTAAATGAATAACCAAGTAAAATGAGTTTGTATAAGATAAGTTGTTTGTAAAACAATGTCTTGTGAAAAGTATGTTATTTGTATAAAATGTTATATGTCTCAAATTGAAATGATTCAAATAACGCTACGATATGTAATACCATACAAACACTTATATATAGGAAGTACCAGCGGCGTATCCACCATGCTTGTATCATATTACACACGCCTCGTTACTTAAATAACTTACTCAAACCAAACCATCAAGATGTAATGTTTAACAACTGTAGAAATGTTTAGGTATAGTCAAATGTCTATTGTCAAATGGTTCACATGGTTTAATAGATACAAATGGTTCACATAATGTAATATAATGTGTTCATATGCTGGATGAGCATATGCAACAAAATGTAATGTAAAACAATGTACTAAGTATGCACACAATGGACATACATAGCATGAAATGTAATGCAAAACAATGTACTAAGTATGCACACAACGGACATACATAGTATGAAATGTAATGTAAAACAATGTACTAATAATGTACTAATGAACATAGCAAGTATGTGATATGAAAACATGGAAACATGAAAGTAACAAGTAGGCACATGTGTTTCACCCCAAAATGTTGAAAAACAGTAAAAGAGGGGTCTATGTACTCACTTGAGATTGCTTAGAAGTCCTTGTGTAACAACCAAACAATGCTAGAGATCACGGAAAATCAAACGGCACAAAGGGTCCCCGAAAGCTAATCTTGATCCAAGTAGCTCAGGTATGAAGCAATGGCTTCAACTTAGAGCTTTTAGATCAGATTTTGTGGGTTTTGCAAGAAAGGAGGGGGGTATTTATAGGATATGCAAGACCGTTAGGATCGTTTATCGAATACCGTGCTCGAATCTCATCCGTACATGTGTCGGAATGTTATGGTAACTCAATTTGCCCCCACCCCCAGAGATTGGCATGAGGCATTGGCCTTTGGAATGTTGAAAGGCTGTTAACAGCAGTTAAAATGAGTTTCTTCATCTGAAAGGGCCTCGCGTGACGCCTAGCCACCCTCGTGTCACGCCTAGCCTCCTTTCTTCAGTTTTCAACCAGAATTTACAGAATAGGTCCCTGCACATGTTTCAGTCCATTTTCCACACGTTTGAAGCCCGTTAAACCATTTTCAAGGCTCAACAAGGATGCCTAAACATAGTGGACATGAAACATGCTCACAAATATGCCGGATCTTGGTCCGTTTGGTCGTACGATCGCGATGTTCGCTTAATTATGATGGAATACGCATAAGCGCGAAAAACGATCCAAGTTGCGTGACGAATGGATTTTTGACAAGCCAAACACTAAAGCATAATATTATAATGCTTACATAAATTTTTGGATGTCCGGATGTATTCAGAACGTAAGTTATGCGCGAAAGTGCAAACTTATGCACTTTTTGACGCTTTTAGTCCCTGAATGACCCAAAACTTTATTTTAGCATACCGAACCCCTTAAAGCCTATTTCTAAGCTATGTAAAGGATATTTATGGTATGTTTAACTTATGGCCATGTTCCGGAATGTCGGTTACAGTTCAAATTGGCATACTTTCGCAGTTTGTCGAATTTAGTCCCTGTAAGCGATTAAACTTGATTTTGCCCTACCAAAGCCTTCAAAACTTATTTCTAAGTTATGTAAAGGTTATTTAAGGAATGTTAAGCCTATTTCACTATTCCGTAGTGTTCGTTGCATTAAACTGGTTATATTTACGCATCAGTGCGCGTATAACCTTTAAGAAAGCGATTTAGAGCTTGAAATCGAACAAGAATTGATATGTGCAAAAGATACACATATTTATACAGATCCCAAGTATGAAATACAATATTTCATTGGCTTGGTATTTTTTTGAAGGTCGCAGTGACCCAGGTGTCACAGTCTCCCCTACTTTAGGAAATTTCGTCCCGAAATTTATTCGTAGGAGTCTATCTGTGACTTTATGTCAAATAACCATCAGAGATATGCAAGGCATAATCCTGTCATTTCCTTAACGGACATTCTTCAGAAATGAAAACGAACAAACAGAGTCATTTTCCTCAACGAGTATTCTTCAGAAGCGGAAATGAAGGAATAAACAACCGGGGATTCATTTCCTCAGCGGACAATCTTCAGAAACGAAAATGAACAGACGGAGTTATTTTCAACGGTTGCTTCCTCAGAAACGGAAATGAAAGGATAAACAAACGGATATTCATTTCCTCAACGGACAATCTTCATAAACGAAAAATGAACTGACGGAGTCATTTTCAACCGGTTCTTCATCAGGAATGGAAATGAAAAGGGTAAACAAACGGATATTCATTTCCTCAACGGACAATCTTCAGAAACGAAAATGAACTGACGGAGTCATTTTCAACGGTTGCTTCCTCAGAAATGGAAATGATAAGGATAAACAAACGGATATTCATTTCCTCAACGGATAATCTTCAGAAACGAAAAATGAACTGACGGAGTCATTTTCAACGGTTGCTTCCTCAGAAATGGAAATGAATAGAGCTAAATCTAGACATATGACAAAACTCGTTGTGGTTTCTGTGCACTAAATTCCATAATTATGTATGCATCCATAATTACGTAATTCCTTGCACAGTCCGCACAGTTCGTCATGTAATGTTTAGGGGAAGAAAATCAAACCTGTGATGAGGGTGACTAGACTACCATAGGGTCCCTTTTAATTAGATAGACAGATGATCTTTTTAATTAGGCCACCAAGGAGACCTTTCAGCTATATCATCACATGATGTTCCTAACCAGATTTTTGGATCAATCTGTTTAACTAGACCACTCAAGGGGTCTAATTATGGAGTAGTACTTTATAATCCAAGGGACTTAACTACAACGTAGAAGTCCATTAAGGATTTTATATAGTACCTTTGGGTATCCTACTATGAATCCCTTATACGAATGATATGGAAGATTCTTCGAGGATTTGGATAACGAATATCCAGAGTATACAAAAACACAGAAAAATGCATAAAAGAAAACACAAAATGCATAAACACATAGTCACATAGCCACAAAATTGTTTAACTTGATTTTAGATTTGTTGTCATTTTGTTAATTTGTTCTGCTATCTGTGCACATGCATTTAAAGCACACTAGGAATCCGTTCCGTGGATTTCATTTGGTACTTTAAACATTATCAAGAATCTAACTATGAAGATAGAAAGATCTTCCAAAAATTCGATTTTTTTTTATTACAAGGAATCACCACATTCAAATTAAGGTATACAACAATTAAGGACTTGCGGAAATACCCTTAGGTACCCTATTAAGGATTTATAGTGGTACTTTGGGTATTCGTCCAGTGTTGTAACCTGCGCCTTGTACTTCGTTTCCTTAGAATAAACGGGTACTTAGGAATTTCGTGGGAAACGCAAGAGATCATAAGATGGAAAAATTTTGGGGGTAGTTTGCTTTTCAAGGAATACGATTCCTCGCTTGTCGGTATTGTAGGGGATACGTTCTTTATACATACAACCACATAAATACATTGCAATGTAAATAAAAGATTTATTTATAAACAATGATAACAACTGTTTCATGGACCTTGACAACAAAAGAAAATAATACATAAGACGTGATTATTTCTAAACGATGTTGTCTTCTGGTCGGTCAGATGCTCATCCCTATGCTGGATTTGCATTAGCAAGCTTTGGGCAATTTCTTCGGAAATGACCCATCTCGCCACAGTTGAAACAAGAACCTGGTAGGAAACGACCTTGAGCGGGATTGTTGCCAGCTTGGTTTGGTGCAGCTGCAGCTGGGCAGACTCTTGCTGTATGGCCTATAAGTCCACAAGTTTGGCATTTGCAGCACTTTACATTGGCATGATGATGGAGGCTACATTGGTTGCACAAGGGTGCAGTTCCATTGTATGGTTTCCTAGCAGGGGGTTGAGCTGGTTGGTTGGGGACGGCTTGACCATTGTGAGCGACCACGGTGAAGTTCTGAGAAGCCTTTCGCTTCTTTGACTTCTTAGGGGATCCAGTCTGTTCATCCATGGTCTTTGATTCCTCGATTGGTTTCGATTCCTCGACCGGTTTCTTGTCACCTTTTCGGAAAAGTTTACCTTTCCTGATCTTTGATTCAGTCAAGGTTGCAGATAGCTCAATGGCCTGTCTAACTGTAGTGGGATTACTACCGGTCACAATGTCTTGTACTGAGTCAAGGAGGCCATCAATGTACTTTTTGATTGCCTTATCCAAAGGCGTAACCATATTCGGGCATAACAAACTTAACTCCTCATAACGATCCATGTTGGCTCGATGCTCACCGCTATCTTGCTTAAGATCGTCGAACTCCCTTTCCAAGGCCCTGATCTCGTGACGAGGACATAATTCCTTCATCATCAGAGCTCGAAGCTCTTGCCATGTTTGAGCCAGTGCCACATCGGCACCCCTATCTCTCATCACACCATTCCACCATGTCAAAGCTCGTTTCTCAAAGACGCTAGATGCGAATTCTACCTTTCGCTCGTTTGGACATTGAACATGTCTGAAGGTGCTCTCTAAACTCTCGAACCATTGCAGAAGTGCAGTCGCTCCTTGAGACCCAGAAAACTTTGATGGCTTAGCCGAGTTGAACGTCTTGAAGTTGCAGGGGGCATTATTGTTGTTGAGGGCTTGGTTACATTGAGCAATGATGTTCGGGAATGCAGCAGTCATTTGCTGTGTAATGACAGCTGCCAGCTCTTCAATAGATACCTAATTTTCGCGTCGTGGAGGCATTCTAAAAGGGGAAAACAAGAGAGAAAACAAATGAAATGGCATTGGGTAAGAATAGGATGTTACAATTACCGACCAAAATCATGGGTGATGGTCATTTGTTTGAACCACGAAGCAAACAAACGACACACAAAGGCTGAATCAAAGCAAATAGATCCTCATAATGTATCACGAAGACATGCTCGCCTATAAGTGGACACTCACCCCAAGAGTTCCCAGGTAAGAGTGACTGGTCCGATTATGTGGATTTGTACGAACACTCTAGCCTTAGACAGAAAACTCAGGGTACAGGCATTCACTCTTCCAGTTTGCACGTGTTCACATTATTTAGGACCCAAAACTTTGACGAGATTTTGAAAACTCAAAGGGGTTTAAAACCTTATAATAGAGAGTTCAAAACCTAGTAATTAATTATCCAAAAACAGATGATTAATTTTCAAAGCGGATTCGGAATTGATGTTCTCGTTGTGGTTTTCACCTAAGGATAGGTGAAGGTATCGTTTTATGATTAACGCAAGTAAACTCGCGTTAGGGTCCTAAGAAGGTTATAGACTAGGTCAAAGTATTACTAATAACCTAATTCCCTATAACCATTGGCTCTGATACCAACTTTTCTGTCACACCCCGACCACGTAAAACAACAAAACGTGGCGGAAACGTCGGGGAGTGTTGTAACAGAATCATTGTTTCATAACACACGGAAATTGAAATATTGTTTTATTGATTAAAAGAGTTACAATGTCTTGACAATCAAAGAAATATAACATAAATAACTAGTCTTGCATCTTTTATTGTCATTAAGGCCCAAGTCCGCCTAAGTGTATCTTGATAAATCTTATGCATCATATCCTGAAACACATGTGAAAAATAGGTACGTCAGCATAAAAATGCCTGTGAGATACATAGGTTTTGTGAAAATAGAATTCATGACTTATGTTTGAGAAAATGTTTAGTCATGAACCTTGAAATTTGCTTTGTCTTGTAAATCATTTGAAAAACGATAAGATCAGATGATATGTATAAATAAATGTAAGGTTAAATGAATAACCAAGTAAAATGAGTTTGTATAAGATAAGTTGTTTGTAAAACAATGTCTTGTGAAAAGTATGTTATTTGTATAAAATGTTATATGTCTCAAATTGAAATGATTCAAATAACGCTACGATATGTAATACCATACAAACACTTATATATAGGAAGTACCAGCGGCGTATCCACCATGCTTGTATCATATTACACACGCCTCGTTACTTAAATAACTTACTCAAACCAAACCATCAAGATGTAATGTTTAACAATTGTAGAAATGTTTAGGTATAGTCAAATGTCTATTGTCAAATGGTTCACATGGTTCAATAGATACAAATGGTTCACATAATGTAATATAATGTGTTCATATGCTGGATGAGCATATGCAACAAAATGTAATGCAAAACAATGTACTAAGTATGCACACAATGGACATACATAGTATGAAATGTAATGTAAAACAATGTACTAATAATGTACTAATGAACATAGCAAGTATGTGATATGAAAACATGGAAACATGAAAGTAACAAGTAGGCACATGTGTTTCACCCCAAAATGTTTGAAAAACAGTAAAAGAGGGGTCTATGTACTCACTTGAGATTGCTTAGAAGTCCTTGTGTAACAACCAAACAATGCTAGAGATCACGGAAAATCAAACGGCACAAAGGGTCCCCGAAAGCTAATCTTGATCCAAGTAGCTCAGGTATGAAGCAATGGCTTCAACTTAGAGCTTTTAGATCAGATTTTGTGGGTTTTGCAAGAAAGGGGGGTATTTATAGGATATGCAACACCGTTAGGATCGTTTATCGAATACCGTGCTCGAATCTCATCCGTACATGTGTCGGAATGTTATGGTAACTCAATTTGCCCCCACCCCCAGAGATTGGCATGAGGCATTGGCCTTTGGAGTGTTGAAAGGCTGTTAACAGCAGTTAAAACGATTTTCTGCATCTGAAAGGGCCTCGCGTGACGCCTAGCCACCCTCGCGTCATGCCTAGCCTCCTTTCTGCAGTTTTCAACCAGAATTTACAGAATAGGTCCCTACACATGTTTCAGTCCATTTTCCACACGTTTGAAGCCCGTTAAACCATTTTCAAGGCTCCACAAGGATGCCTAAACATAGTGGACATGAAACATGCTCACAAATATGCCGGATGTTGGTTCGTTTGGTCGTACGATCGCGATGTTCGCTTAAATACGACGGAATGCGCATAAGCGCGAAAAACGATCCAAGTTGCGTGACGAATGGATTTTTGACAAGCCAAACACTAAAGCATAATATTATAATGCTTACATAAATTTTTGGATGTCCGGATGTATTCAGAACGTAAGTTATGCGCGAAAGTGCAAACTTATGCACTTTTTGACGCTTTTAGTCCCTGAATGACCCAAAACTTTATTTTAGCATACCGAACCCCTTAAAGCCTATTTCTAAGCTATGTAAAGGATATTTATGGTATGTTTAACTTATGGCCATGTTCCGGAATGTCGGTTACAGTTCAAATTGGCATACTTTCGCAGTTTGTCGAATTTAGTCCCTGTAAGCGATTAAACTTGATTTTGCCCTACCAAAGCCTTCAAAACTTATTTCTAAGTTATGTAAAGGTTATTTAAGGTATGTTAAGCCTATTTCACTATTCCGGAGTGTTCGTTGCATTAAACTGGTTATATTTACGCATCAGTGCGCGTATAACCTTCAAGAAAGCGATTTAGAGCTTGAAATCGAACAAGAATTGATATGTGCAAAAGATACACATATTTATACAGATCCCAAGTATGAAATACAATATTTCATTGGCTTGGTATTTGTTTGAAGGTCGCAGTGACCCAGGTGTCACAGTCTCCCCTACTTTAGGAAATTTCGTCCCGAAATTTATTCGTAGGAGTCTATCAATGACTTTATGTCAAATAACCATCAGAGATATGCAAGGCATAATCCTGTCATTTCCTTAATGGACATTCATCAGAAATGAAAACGAACAAACAGAGTCATTTTCCTCAACGAGTATTCTTCAGAAGCGGAAATGAAGGAATAAACAACCGGGGATTCATTTCCTCAGCGGACAATCTTCAGAAACGAAAATGAACAGACGGAGTTATTTTCAACGGTTGCTTCCTCAGAAACGGAAATGAAAGGATAAACAAACGGATATTCATTTCCTCAACGGACAATCTTCATAAACGAAAAATGAACTGACGGAGTCATTTTCAACCGGTTCTTCATCAGGAATGGAAATGAAAAGGGTAAACAAACGGATATTCATTTCCTCAACGGACAATCTTCAGAAACGAAAATGAACTGACGGAGTCATTTTCAACGGTTGCTTCCTCAGAAATGGAAATGATAAGGATAAACAAACGGATATTCATTTCCTCAACGGATAATCTTCAGAAACGAAAAATGAACTGACGGAGTCATTTTCAACGGTTGCTTCCTCAGAAATGGAAATGAATAGAGCTAAATCTAGACATATGACAAAACTCGTTGTGGTTTCTGTGCACTAAATTCCATAATTATGTATGCATCCATAATTACGTAATTCCTTGCACAGTCCGCACAGTTCGTCATGTAATGTTTAGGGGAAGAAAATCAAACCTGTGATGAGGGTGACTAGACTACCATAGGGTCCCTTTTAATTAGATAGACAGATGATCTTTTTAATTAGGCCACCAAGGAGACCTTTCAGCTATATCATCACATGATGTTCCTAACCAGATTTTTGGATCAATCTGTTTAACTAGACCACTCAAGGGGTCTAATTATGGAGTAGTACTTTATAATCCAAGGGACTTAACTACAACGTAGAAGTCCATTAAGGATTTTATATAGTACCTTTGGGTATCCTACTATGAATCCCTTATACGAATGATATGGAAGATTCTTCGAGGATTTGGATAACGAATATCCAGAGTATACAAAAACACAGAAAAATGCATAAAAGAAAACACAAAATGCATAAACACATAGTCACATAGCCACAAAATTGTTTAACTTGATTTTAGATTTGTTGTCATTTTGTTAATTTGTTCTGCTATCTGTGCACATGCATTTAAAGCACACTAGGAATCCGTTCCGTGGATTTCATTTGGTACTTTAAACATTATCAAGAATCTAACTATGAAGATAGAAAGATCTTCCAAAAATTCGATTTTTTTTTATTACAAGGAATCACCACATTCAAATTAAGGTATACAACAATTAAGGACTTGCGGAAATACCCTTAGGTACCCTATTAAGGATTTATAGTGGTACTTTGGGTATTCGTCCAGTGTTGTAACCTGCGCCTTGTACTTCGTTTCCTTAGAATAAACGGGTACTTAGGAATTTCGTGGGAAACGCAAGAGATCATAAGATGGAAAAATTTTGGGGGTAGTTTGCTTTTCAAGGAATACGATTCCTCGCTTGTCGGTATTGTAGGGGATACGTTCTTTATACATACAACCACATAAATACATTGCAATGTAAATAAAAGATTTATTTATAAACAATGATAACAACTGTTTCATGGACCTTGACAACAAAAGAAAATAATACATAAGACGTGATTATTTCTAAACGATGTTGTCTTCTGGTCGGTCAGATGCTCATCCCTATGCTGGATTTGCATTAGCAAGCTTTGGGCAATTTCTTCGGAAATGACCCATCTCGCCACAGTTGAAACAAGAACCTGGTAGGAAACGACCTTGAGCGGGATTGTTGCCAGCTTGGTTTGGTGCAGCTGCAGCTGGGCAGACTCTTGCTGTATGGCCTATAAGTCCACAAGTTTGGCATTTGCAGCACTTTACATTGGCATGATGATGGAGGCTACATTGGTTGCACAAGGGTGCAGTTCCATTGTATGGTTTCCTAGCAGGGGGTTGAGCTGGTTGGTTGGGGACGGCTTGACCATTGTGAGCGACCACGGTGAAGTTCTGAGAAGCCTTTCGCTTCTTTGACTTCTTAGGGGATCCAGTCTGTTCATCCATGGTCTTTGATTCCTCGATTGGTTTCGATTCCTCGACCGGTTTCTTGTCACCTTTTCGGAAAAGTTTACCTTTCCTGATCTTTGATTCAGTCAAGGTTGCAGATAGCTCAATGGCCTGTCTAACTGTAGTGGGATTACTACCGGTCACAATGTCTTGTACTGAGTCAAGGAGGCCATCAATGTACTTTTTGATTGCCTTATCCAAAGGCGTAACCATATTCGGGCATAACAAACTTAACTCCTCATAACGATCCATGTTGGCTCGATGCTCACCGCTATCTTGCTTAAGATCGTCGAACTCCCTTTCCAAGGCCCTGATCTCGTGACGAGGACATAATTCCTTCATCATCAGAGCTCGAAGCTCTTGCCATGTTTGAGCCAGTGCCACATCGGCACCCCTATCTCTCATCACACCATTCCACCATGTCAAAGCTCGTTTCTCAAAGACGCTAGATGCGAATTCTACCTTTCGCTCGTTTGGACATTGAACATGTCTGAAGGTGCTCTCTAAACTCTCGAACCATTGCAGAAGTGCAGTCGCTCCTTGAGACCCAGAAAACTTTGATGGCTTAGCCGAGTTGAACGTCTTGAAGTTGCAGGGGGCATTATTGTTGTTGAGGGCTTGGTTACATTGAGCAATGATGTTCGGGAATGCAGCAGTCATTTGCTGTGTAATGACAGCTGCCAGCTCTTCAATAGATACCTAATTTTCGCGTCGTGGAGGCATTCTAAAAGGGGAAAACAAGAGAGAAAACAAATGAAATGGCATTGGGTAAGAATAGGATGTTACAATTACCGACCAAAATCATGGGTGATGGTCATTTGTTTGAACCACGAAGCAAACAAACGACACACAAAGGCTGAATCAAAGCAAATAGATCCTCATAATGTATCACGAAGACATGCTCGCCTATAAGTGGACACTCACCCCAAGAGTTCCCAGGTAAGAGTGACTGGTCCGATTATGTGGATTTGTACGAACACTCTAGCCTTAGACAGAAAACTCAGGGTACAGGCATTCACTCTTCCAGTTTGCACGTGTTCACATTATTTAGGACCCAAAACTTTGACGAGATTTTGAAAACTCAAAGGGGTTTAAAACCTTATAATAGAGAGTTCAAAACCTAGTAATTAATTATCCAAAAACAGATGATTAATTTTCAAAGCGGATTCGGAATTGATGTTCTCGTTGTGGTTTTCACCTAAGGATAGGTGAAGGTATCGTTTTATGATTAACGCAAGTAAACTCGCGTTAGGGTCCTAAGAAGGTTATAGACTAGGTCAAAGTATTACTAATAACCTAATTCCCTATAACCATTGGCTCTGATACCAACTTTTCTGTCACACCCCGACCACGTAAAACAACAAAACGTGGCGGAAACGTCGGGGAGTGTTGTAACAGAATCATTGTTTCATAACACACGGAAATTGAAATATTGTTTTATTGATTAAAAGAGTTACAATGTCTTGACAATCAAAGAAATATAACATAAATAACTAGTCTTGCATCTTTTATTGTCATTAAGGCCCAAGTCCGCCTAAGTGTATCTTGATAAATCTTATGCATCATATCCTGAAACACATGTGAAAAATAGGTACGTCAGCATAAAAATGCCTGTGAGATACATAGGTTTTGTGAAAATAGAATTCATGACTTATGTTTGAGAAAATGTTTAGTCATGAACCTTGAAATTTGCTTTGTCTTGTAAATCATTTGAAAAACGATAAGATCAGATGATATGTATAAATAAATGTAAGGTTAAATGAATAACCAAGTAAAATGAGTTTGTATAAGATAAGTTGTTTGTAAAACAATGTCTTGTGAAAAGTATGTTATTTGTATAAAATGTTATATGTCTCAAATTGAAATGATTCAAATAACGCTACGATATGTAATACCATACAAACACTTATATATAGGAAGTACCAGCGGCGTATCCACCATGCTTGTATCATATTACACACGCCTCGTTACTTAAATAACTTACTCAAACCAAACCATCAAGATGTAATGTTTAACAATTGTAGAAATGTTTAGGTATAGTCAAATGTCTATTGTCAAATGGTTCACATGGTTCAATAGATACAAATGGTTCACATAATGTAATATAATGTGTTCATATGCTGGATGAGCATATGCAACAAAATGTAATGCAAAACAATGTACTAAGTATGCACACAATGGACATACATAGTATGAAATGTAATGTAAAACAATGTACTAATAATGTACTAATGAACATAGCAAGTATGTGATATGAAAACATGGAAACATGAAAGTAACAAGTAGGCACATGTGTTTCACCCCAAAATGTTTGAAAAACAGTAAAAGAGGGGTCTATGTACTCACTTGAGATTGCTTAGAAGTCCTTGTGTAACAACCAAACAATGCTAGAGATCACGGAAAATCAAACGGCACAAAGGGTCCCCGAAAGCTAATCTTGATCCAAGTAGCTCAGGTATGAAGCAATGGCTTCAACTTAGAGCTTTTAGATCAGATTTTGTGGGTTTTGCAAGAAAGGGGGGTATTTATAGGATATGCAACACCGTTAGGATCGTTTATCGAATACCGTGCTCGAATCTCATCCGTACATGTGTCGGAATGTTATGGTAACTCAATTTGCCCCCACCCCCAGAGATTGGCATGAGGCATTGGCCTTTGGAGTGTTGAAAGGCTGTTAACAGCAGTTAAAACGATTTTCTGCATCTGAAAGGGCCTCGCGTGACGCCTAGCCACCCTCGCGTCATGCCTAGCCTCCTTTCTGCAGTTTTCAACCAGAATTTACAGAATAGGTCCCTACACATGTTTCAGTCCATTTTCCACACGTTTGAAGCCCGTTAAACCATTTTCAAGGCTCCACAAGGATGCCTAAACATAGTGGACATGAAACATGCTCACAAATATGCCGGATGTGGGTTCGTTTGGTCGTACGATCGCGATGTTCGCTTAAATACGACGGAATGCGCATAAGCGCGAAAAACGATCCAAGTTGCGTGACGAATGGATTTTTGACAAGCCAAACACTAAAGCATAATATTATAATGCTTACATAAATTTTTGGATGTCCGGATGTATTCAGAACGTAAGTTATGCGCGAAAGTGCAAACTTATGCACTTTTTGACGCTTTTAGTCCCTGAATGACCCAAAACTTTATTTTAGCATACCGAACCCCTTAAAGCCTATTTCTAAGCTATGTAAAGGATATTTATGGTATGTTTAACTTATGGCCATGTTCCGGAATGTCGGTTACAGTTCAAATTGGCATACTTTCGCAGTTTGTCGAATTTAGTCCCTGTAAGCGATTAAACTTGATTTTGCCCTACCAAAGCCTTCAAAACTTATTTCTAAGTTATGTAAAGGTTATTTAAGGTATGTTAAGCCTATTTCACTATTCCGGAGTGTTCGTTGCATTAAACTGGTTATATTTACGCATCAGTGCGCGTATAACCTTCAAGAAAGCGATTTAGAGCTTGAAATCGAACAAGAATTGATATGTGCAAAAGATACACATATTTATACAGATCCCAAGTATGAAATACAATATTTCATTGGCTTGGTATTTGTTTGAAGGTCGCAGTGACCCAGGTGTCACAGTCTCCCCTACTTTAGGAAATTTCGTCCCGAAATTTATTCGTAGGAGTCTATCAATGACTTTATGTCAAATAACCATCAGAGATATGCAAGGCATAATCCTGTCATTTCCTTAATGGACATTCATCAGAAATGAAAACGAACAAACAGAGTCATTTTCCTCAACGAGTATTCTTCAGAAGCGGAAATGAAGGAATAAACAACCGGGGATTCATTTCCTCAGCGGACAATCTTCAGAAACGAAAATGAACAGACGGAGTTATTTTCAACGGTTGCTTCCTCAGAAACGGAAATGAAAGGATAAACAAACGGATATTCATTTCCTCAACGGACAATCTTCATAAACGAAAAATGAACTGACGGAGTCATTTTCAACCGGTTCTTCATCAGGAATGGAAATGAAAAGGGTAAACAAACGGATATTCATTTCCTCAACGGACAATCTTCAGAAACGAAAATGAACTGACGGAGTCATTTTCAACGGTTGCTTCCTCAGAAATGGAAATGATAAGGATAAACAAACGGATATTCATTTCCTCAACGGATAATCTTCAGAAACGAAAAATGAACTGACGGAGTCATTTTCAACGGTTGCTTCCTCAGAAATGGAAATGAATAGAGCTAAATCTAGACATATGACAAAACTCGTTGTGGTTTCTGTGCACTAAATTCCATAATTATGTATGCATCCATAATTACGTAATTCCTTGCACAGTCCGCACAGTTCGTCATGTAATGTTTAGGGGAAGAAAATCAAACATGTGATGAGGGTGACTAGACTACCATAGGGTCCCTTTTAATTAGATCGACAGATGATCTTTTTAATTAGGCCACCAAGGAGACCTTTCAGCTATATCATCACATGATGTTCCTAACCAGATTTTTGGATCAATCTGTTTAACTAGACCACTCAAGGGGTCTAATTATGGAGTAGTACTTTATAATCCAAGGGACTTAACTACAACGTAGAAGTCCATTAAGGATTTTATATAGTACCTTTGGGTATCCTACTATGAATCCCTTATACGAATGATATGGAAGATTCTTCGAGGATTTGGATAACGAATATCCAGAGTATACAAAAACACAGAAAAATGCATAAAAGAAAACACAAAATGCATAAACACATAGTCACATAGCCACAAAATTGTTTAACTTGATTTTAGATTTGTTGTCATTTTGTTAATTTGTTCTGCTATCTGTGCACATGCATTTGAAGCACACTAGGAATCCATTCCGTGGATTTCATTTGGTACTTTAAACATTATCAAGAATCTAACTATGAAGATAGAAAGATCTTCCAAAAATTCGATTTTTTTTTATTACAAGGAATCACCACATTCAAATTAAGGTATACAACAATTAAGGACTTGCGGAAATACCCTTAGGTACCCTATTAAGGATTTATAGTGGTACTTTGGGTATTCGTCCAGTGTTGTAACCTGCGCCTTGTACTTCGTTTCCTTAGAATAAACGGGTACTTAGGAATTTCGTGGGAAACGCAAGAGATCATAAGATGGAAAAATTTTGGGGGTAGTTTGCTTTTCAAGGAATACGATTCCTCGCTTGTCGGTATTGTAGGGGATACGTTCTTTATACATACAACCACATAAATACATTGCAATGTAAATAAAAGATTTATTTATAAACAATGATAACAACTGTTTCATGGACCTTGACAACAAAAGAAAATAATACATAAGACGTGATTATTTCTAAACGATGTTGTCTTCTGGTCGGTCAGATGCTCATCCCTATGCTGGATTTGCATTAGCAAGCTTTGGGCAATTTCTTCGGAAATGACCCATCTCGCCACAGTTGAAACAAGAACCTGGTAGGAAACGACCTTGAGCAGGATTGTTGCCAGCTTGGTTTGGTGCAGCTGCAGCTGGGCAGACTCTTGCTGTATGGCCTATAAGTCCACAAGTTTGGCATTTGCGGCACTTTACATTGGCATGATGATGGAGGCTACATTGTTTGCACAAGGGTGCAGTTCCATTGTATGGTTTCCTAGCAGGGGGTTGAGCTGGTTGGTTGGGGACGGCTTGACCATTGTGAGCGACCACGGTGAAGTTCTGAGAAGCCTTTCGCTTCTTTGACTTCTTAGGGGATCCAGTCTGTTCATCCATGGTCTTTGATTCCTCGATTGGTTTCGATTCCTCGACCGGTTTCTTGTCACCTTTTCGGAAAAGTTTACCTTTCCTGATCTTTGATTCAGTCAAGGTTGCAGATAGCTCAATGGCCTGTCTAACTGTAGTGGGATTACTACCGGTCACAATGTCTTGTACTGAGTCAAGGAGGCCATCAATGTACTTTTTGACTGCCTTATCCAAAGGCGTAACCATATTCGGGCATAACAAACTTAACTCCTCATAACGATCCATGTAGGCTCGATGCTCACCGCTATCTTGCTTAAGATCGTCGAACTCCCTTTCCAAGGCCCTGATCTCGTGACGAGGACAGAATTCCTTCATCATCAGAGCTCGAAGCTCTTGCCATGTTTGAGCCAGTGCCACATCGGCACCCCTATCTCTCATCACACCATTCCACCATGTCAAAGCTCGTTTCTCAAAGACGCTAGATGCGAATTCTACCTTTCGCTCGTTTGGACATTGAACATGTCTGAAGGTGCTCTCTAAACTCTCGAACCATTGCAGAAGTGCAGTCGCTCCTTGAGACCCAGAAAACTTTGATGGCTTAGCCGAGTTGAACGTCTTGAAGTTCCAGGGGGCATTATTGTTGTTGAGGGCTTGGTTACATTGAGCAATGATGTTCGGGAATGCAGCAGTCATTTGCTGTGTAATGACAGCTGCCAGCTCTTCAATAGATACCTAATTTTCACGTCGTGGAGGCATTCTAAAAGGGGAAAACAAGAGAGAAAACAAATGAAATGGCATTGGGTAAGAATAGGATGTTACAATTACCGACCAAAATCATGGGTGATGGTCATTTGTTTGAAACACGAAGCAAACAAACGACACACAAAGGCTGAATCAAAGCAAATAGATCCTCATAATGTATCACGAAGACATGCTCGCCTATAAGTGGACACTCACCCCAAGAGTTCCCAGGTAAGAGTGACTGGTCCGATTATGTGTATTTGTACGAACACTCTAGCCTTAGACAGAAAACTCAGGGTACAGGCATTCACTCTTCCAGTTTGCACGTGTTCACATTATTTAGGACCCAAAACTTTGACGAGATTTTGAAAACTCAAAGGGGTTCAAAACCTTATAATAGAGAGTTCAAAACCTAGTAATCAATTATCCAAAAACAGATGATTAATTTTCAAAGCGGATTCGGAATTGATGTTCTCGTTGTGGTTTTCGCCTAAGGATAGGTGAACGTATCGTTTTATGACTAAACGCAAGTAAACTCGCGTTAGGGTCCTAAGAAGGTTATAGACTAGGTCAAAGTATTACTAATAACCTAATTCCCTATAACCATTGGCTCTGATACCAACTTTTCTGTCACACCCCGACCACGTAAAACAACAAAACGTGGCGGAAACGTCAGGGAGTGTTGTAACAGAATCATTGTTTCATAACACATGGAAATTGAAATATTGTTTTATTGATTAAAAGAGTTACAATGTCTTGACAATCAAAGAAATATAACATAAATAACTAGTCTTGCATCTTTTATTGTCACTAAGGCCCAAGTCCGCCTAAGTGTATCTTGATAAATCCTATGCATCATATCCTGAAACACATGTGAAAAATAGGTACGTCAGCATAAAAATGCCTGTGAGATACATAGGTTTTGTGAAAATAGAATTCATGACTTATGTTTGAGAAAATGTTTAGTCATGAACCTTGAAATTTGCTTTGTCTTGTAAATCATTTGAAAAACGATAAGATCAGATGATATGTATAAATAAATGTAAGGTTAAATGAATAACCAAGTAAAATGAGTTTGTATAAGATAAGTTGTTTGTAAAACAATGTCTTGTGAAAAGTATGTTATTTGTATAAAATGTTATATGTCTCAAATTGAAATGATTCAAATAACGCTACGATATGTAATACCATACAAACACTTATATATAGGAAGTACCAGCGGCGTATCCACCATGCTTGTATCATATTACACACGCCTCGTTACTTAAATAACTTACTTAAACCAAACCATCAAGATGTAATGTTTAACCATTGTAGAAATGTTTAGGTATAGTCAAATGTCTATTGTCAAATGGTTCACATGGTTCAATAGATACAAATGGTTCACATAATGTAATATAATGTGTTCATATGCTGGATGAGCATATGCAACAAAATGTAATGCAAAACAATGTACTAAGTATGCACACAATGGACATACATAGTATGAAATGTAATGTAAAACAATGTACTAATAATGTACTAATGAACATAGCAAGTATGTGATATGAAAACATGGAAACATGAAAGTAACAAGTAGGCACATGTGTTTCACCCCAAAATGTTTGAAAAATAGTAAAAGAGGGGTCTATGTACTCACTTGAGATTGCTTAGAAGTCCTTGTGTAACAACCAAACAATGCTAGAGATCACGGAAAATCAAACGGCACAAAGGGTCCCCGAAAGCTAATCTTGATCCAAGTAGCTCAGGTATGAAGCAATGGCTTCAACTTAGAGCTTTTAGATCAGATTTTGTGGGTTTTGCAAGAAAGGGGGGGTATTTATAGGATATGCAACACCGTTAGGATCGTTTATCGAATACCGTGCTCGAATCTCATCCGTACATGTGTCGGAATGTTATGGTAACTCAATTTGCCCCCACCCCCAGAGATTGGCATGAGGCATTGGCCTTTGGAGTGTTGAAAGGCTGTTAACAGCAGTTAAAACGAGTTTATGCATCTGAAAGGGCCTCGCGTGACGCCTAGCCACCCTCGCGTCACGCCTAGCCTCCTTTCTGCAGTTTTCAACCAGAATTTACAGAATAGGTCCCTGCACATGTTTCAGTCCATTTTCCACACGTTTGAAGCCCGTTAAACCATTTTCAAGGCTCCACAAGGATGCCTAAACATAGTGGACATGAAACATGCTCACAAATATGCTGGATGTTGGTTCGTTTCGTCGTACGATCGCGATGTTCGCTTAATTACGACGGAATGCGCATAAGCGCGAAAAACGATCCAAGTTGCGTGACGAATGGATTTTTGACAAGCCAAACACTAAAGCATAATATTATAATGCTTACATAAATTTTTGGATGTCCGGATGTATTCAGAACGTAAGTTATGCGCGAAAGTGCAAACTTATGCACTTTTTGACGCTTTTAGTCCCTGAAGACCCAAAACTTTATTTTAGCATACCGAACCCCTTAAAGCCTATTTCTAAGCTATGTAAAGGATATTTATGGTATGTTTAACTTATGGCCATGTTCTGGAATGTCTGTTACAGTTCAAATTGGCATACTTTCGAAGTTTGTCGAATTTAGTCCCTGTAAGCGATTAAACTTGATTTTGCCCTACCAAAGCCTTCAAAACTTATTTCTAAGTTATGTAAAGGTTATTTAAGGTATGTTAAGCCTATTTCACTATTCCGGAGTGTTCGTTGCATTAAAATGGTTATATTTACGCATCAGTGCGCGTATAACCTTCCAGAAAGCGATTTAGAGCTTGAAATCGAACAAGAATTGATATGTGCAAAAGATACACATATTTATACAGATCCCAAGTATGAAATACAATATTTCATTGGCTTGGTATTTGTTTGAAGGTCGCAGTGACCCAGGTGTCACATGCTCTCTTTGAATCTTCAATCACTTTTCTACCATGAGCCACTTGTGGTTCTTGTTGTTGTTGCTGACCAACTTGTTGGTATATGGCTTTCCGGTAGTAGTCATCTTTTCCGAACGGATTCTTTACATCACTAGCTTCTCTGTTCTTGCACTCCCTCTTGAAATGTCCTTTCTCCCTGCATCGAAAACAAGTAACTTTAGATTTATCAAAACCTAAAGTAGAAACATGTGCATCAAGAAAGTCATTTCTCCCGGTGATCAATTTGAACTTTTCTGCTCTTCTAAGAACACTCGCTAGACACCATTTGATATCCATGAGTTCCATCTCTTTTGCGTCTATCTGATCGTAATCCTCCTTTGTGAGCATAGGATTTCCGATCCTCCCTGCAACCAAACCTTCATACGATAGAAGCACGGAACCAAGTAATGCCATGTGATCTTTTGCAACCTCTTCAGAGAAACTTTGACCATCAGGAAGATTCAAAGCAATGTTGCATTGTATCACACAACCATTTCCACTTTTAGAGCTTTGATGCTGAAAACTTGATGTTGTTTCTTTTGGATTAACACTTGGATATGAAGAGAAACCACTGCTTTTGTTTGAACTTTGATCAACTTTTCAGATGAATCTCCAGCACTAAAAGCAGTTTGAATTTTTGGGCTTCTTTCAGCTTCCGGAACACTACCTTTGTAGTACATTTTCACATCTTGTTGACCACTTGGATTGTTCATCCTAGCAATCTTCTGCTGTTCCAGATCTTGACTCTCAATCTTCTCAATGAACTGAGAAATTGTTAACCCATCATATACCCCAGTGTTCTTTAGAATCATCAAGTAAGTTCCCCACTCCTTTTGTGGTAAAGCATCAGCTAATTTGTCGACCCACTCTTCACGATCTTTGGTTATACTAAGCATCGACATGGATCGTACTAAGTGGCAAAATCGTTCAATTAGCTTCTTTGTGTCTTCCGCGGGCAAACTAGTGAAAAGATCAAATTCTTTCTTGAGAAGTGCCTTTTTGCTCTTAATCATATTCTCACTACCCTCAAACTTGATTCGAAGAGCATCCCAAATTGATTTCGAAGTTTTGTCATGTTGAAGCAACACAAAGATGTCTTCTTTGATAGCTTGCTGAAGTAGACTAATCATCATCTTTTCAGCTCTGTACATATCTCTTTCTTGGTCAGTTAACTCAGATATTGCTTTCTCAACTTGCAGATCAGTACGTGGTAATACATATTTCTTTAAAATGCACTCCCAAGATCTGAGATGGTTAGCTTGAACCCAGTTTTCGAATCTGTCTTTCCAGCCGTAATACTCCTCTATGCTCATTAGTTTCGGGGGTTTTTGTAAAGTTCCAGTCTCATTTTCCAGATTCATGTTCTGAGCAATGGAAGCTAAAGTAGTCGGAGATGTGGCAAACGCGTTGTAAAATTCGTCACCCATGATTCTTGCAAGTTCAAGCGAGATAACACTCTTAAGCGAAATCAAATTTTCTACCAAAGATCCTGTTCAAACGGAATAACCTGCAAACAGAAACAACTTCAAGCGAAATAAGTAGTTCAAATTTCAAGAGAAATAGCAATAAATGATTTCAAGCGGAATCCTGAGTTGAAGCGGAATCACTGAAGTGTGTCTTGGAGCGGAATCACCAGTAAATCTCAAGCGGAATCTGACTATGTCTGTTTGAAGCGAAATCACAGGTTTCTCTTGAAACTTTTCAAGCGGAACCTCAAACTTGAAACGGAATCAAACAATTTCGAGCGGAATATGTCAAGCGTAATCACAGTCTCGAGCGGAATTAGAAACTATATTTTCGAGCGGAATCACTTCTCGAGTTCATTTTTGCCATTTTTAATGTGAATTCCGGTCTGTTACTTTCTAGGCTTTGTTAATACGTATTTTTACACAAGCTGTGAAAAATTGAACCGTTTTTTACCGTGAAATCTTGCTGAAATGATGAAAGAAGGTGAAGAAGATAGAAAATTCAATGAAATCCAGCTGTAAAATGCAGAACTCCTCCTCCTGTGCTCTGATACCACTTGTAGGATCGTGTATCTGACCCAAACGAGTCGTTCAGAGGAGTTTTGATCAGTTTCAGGTGCGGAAAACAAGAAACTGACTTGAAACAGCTTAATCTTCACTTTAAACACTGATTAGATTGACATAACAACAATTACAATCAGTCTTCACACCGGCAGCACCTCGGTATGGAATTCAAGAACTTACACAACTGATTTCGCTCAAACCTCACATCATCTATATATAGTCTCTCTGATTCCGCTTGAATATGCTTAAGCGGAATCACCATTCAAGCGAAACCTCAACTAATGCACACTCAAGCGGAATAACAACTTCTGATTTCGCTTGAAAGTGCCCAATCCACTTTCAAGCGGAATCACCCTCTAACACACCAAACTCTCCTAATTTCTCGTAAAACGTGCCCTGATTTATCCTATCTAGTCTAAGACTCGATACAAGACGAACTCAACAGATGCATGCACTAACACTTTGTAAATGGTATGTATATCCAGATTTTTTCATAACAATCACATGTAACCCAAAATGGCCTGAAGTGAAGAGGTTTCTTAAAGACACGACTCTTAACCCGGAAGACAGATCTGATATTTTATGTCGATTATTTAAAATGAAGTTGGATTCCATTATCAAAGACTTAAGGGATCATGCAATTCTTGGAAAGCTTCAAGCATGTATTTCATATCTTCATTTTATTCTTCAAATGTTTCTACGTTGTTATGACATTTCTAATAAACTATGTTATATATGCATATGAACTCACTAAATGGTAACAAACATTATAAATCAATTATATGACACAAACTTTTTATCTTTTTGATTATTGTAGTTGTATATACGGTGGAGTTTCAAAAACGTGGCTTGCCTCATGCTCATTTGTGCTTATTTATGCATGCCGACCACAAACTTCCAACCGTTGATTATATCGATCCATTCATTTCAGCCGAAATACCAGACAAAGACAAAGATCCAGAGTTATATTCTCTTATAAGTGAGTTCATGATTCATGGTCCTTGTGGTGTTGAAAATATGAATTGTCCATGCATGGTTGACGGAAAGTGTTCTAAAAAATTTCCAAAGAAATTTCGTGAATCTACATGCATAGATGGTGATGGTTTTCCTATTTATAGAAGACGCAACAATGGTTTTTTTTGTTGACAAGTCAGATGTCAAGTTAGATAATCGAAGCGTTGTGCCATACAACAAAATACTTTTACAAAGATATCAAGCACACATCAACGTTGAGTGGTGCAATCAGGCTGGTTCAATCAAATATTTGTTTAAATACATAAACAAAGGTCATGATAGGGCATCAATTTGTTTTGTGCCAACTAACGAAACAAATGACCATGAAAAGAAGGTTGATGAAATCAAAGACTACTATAGTTGTAGATACATATCTGCTTGTGAAGCATCTTGGCGGATTTTTTCTTATGATATACATTATAGGAATCCTTCGGTCATTAGGCTTCCTTTTCATCTTCCTGGACAACAACATGTTATATGTGAGGAAATTGAAGAAATAGAAGGTGTCTTAGATAAACCTTCAGTGGCTGCTTCAATGTTTTTAGAGTGGTTTCGTTGCAATCAAAGTTACCCAGAAGCACGTCAACTAACTTATGTCGAATTCCCTACAAAATTTGTTTGGAAAAGCAACAAACGTATGTGGAAACAAAGAAAAAGAGAGTTTTCAATCGGCAGAATTCATTCAGTTTCTCATTCTGTTGGGGAAGCTTTTTATTTAAGAATTTTGTTGAACAAGGTGAAAGGTCCAAAAACATTCGAGGATTTTAGAACAGTGAATGATGTTGAATACCCTACTTTTAGAGATGCATGTTATGCATATGGCCTTTTGGATGATGACAGCGAATATGTTGAAGCAATTGTAGAAGCAAGTTTCACAGGCTCGGGTTATTATTTACGAAGTTTATTTTGTACAATGTTAATGTCCGAGAGTATGTCTAGACCTGAATTTGTGTGGGAAAGAACATTCACTTACTTGTCATATGACATTCTCTACAACCAACGTCTTATTTTAAAACATCCAGGTATTATCCATTATATTATTTTATATACAAATGTTATAGTAATGTAATTTATATCATTTTAACAATATTTTAAATTTTGTACAGGTTTAGTACTTAATGAAGTTCAAATTAAAAACCTAACATTGTTTGAGATCGAAAAGTTTCTACTCAGAAATAATTCGACTCTAAAAATGTCACGACCCCCGACCCACCCTGGACGGAATCGGGAGTCGCGAACAGCCCAGTGGTACCGGTGATTATTTTGAAAACGTTGCAGCGGAAATTTCATCAGGACCGTGAGTTAGGAAAAATATCAGAGTTTAGAAACACCGGATTTTTATTTATTAAATAGATGGAATAAATCCATGTTTTACAAAGGTAGCTTTAATAAAGATAAATTTGATTACATAAAACAATATTTCTTAATTTGATTTAATTAATAAAATAAGCCACTTCCTGATGCCTTTCTGTGTCGTATCCATCTTTTACCCCAATCTACTGTAATTACCTGAAACGCGTTTTAAAAAGGTTTTGTCAGCGGGAAATACTGAGTGAATCATTCTATTTATTAAAACGACACATTTGTTATAATTTACAGTATTAAGGAAGATTACAATGTTTCTGATATCAAACCAAATACCCACAGTATTTTGTCACTCGACCCATTGGCCCATTCGTCCAATGGTGTCTGTGACTATGGTCATATCACCCCTTGGCTGCCCCAATGGTGAAGATTATCAAGTAATGTATACAAAACCCCACATACCGGCTGTAATATGGTGATTACATAAACTTAATCCCTATAATTATAACTTTGAAATAAATAGGGTTTTGTAAAGTAATTTGATAAAAAGAGAATGACTCACCTTATAATCATGCAGATTTATACGGGCAAAGTTTAGTCTACAGATAAGCCTTGATATATTGCAGATTTATACAGGCAGAGCTTAGCCTATTGATTTAGCCTTGTAACCTAGTGCACACGAACTAGGTAGGTAACTTAATACAGTAATTACGATAACTCACGAGATCAACCCTCACAACGAATGACAAAGTGCTATGCTTAAACATCCATCGAATTAACGACTAATGACAAAGCATCACCCTAATGTGGGCAGCACTTAAACATCCATTGAGTACATTGATCGATCGGACAATGAATCGTAATAACGATCGAGTTATTACCCTGTATCGTAGCAGCACCCCCTACTAATTAGTGATTTTGAGACTGTTTCGACTATAACTCGACGTACAGATTGAATTTGATCGTCGTAATAAAACCAGAAATCAAGTGCCACTGCCCTCTATTTATACACGATTTTGACTTAGCTTACGGACCGTAAGCATAAACCCTTACGGTCCGTAAGGGTCACATTTTTCCTATATTGTTGCCACGTGTGGGACTAGGCCTGCTGAGTCGACGAAACGTTTAAATTCGATTTTTATAATAACTTACAAGGATAATCGTTGAGTAAGGAATGCCCCCCCTGAGTTTTAGGGGCCCTGATCCTAATTCTGATTGTTCTGAAAATTTTAGGGTTTTTGCAGAATCACTTGGGTGTCTCAATTAGGGTTTCCTATTGGATAAAATAATAAAAATAAATAGGATTTTTAATGAGGGTTGTTACATTCTCCCTACCTTAATAAAAATCTCGTCCTCGAGATTTACTGGAATAAGTAGGAATACTTTTTCTTCATCTTAGATTCCAGCTCCCAAGTGTATTTGGGTTATTATATTTCTTTTAGAATTATGTCACCTTTTAGTTAATAAAAATAATATTAGGGTAGATGATACAGAATTTAAAATATCGAATTTTGTGAATACGAGTTGTATCATAAGTAGGATTCAATGGTTCAACTGAATTAGTTCAAGAAATCGATTGTCAAATGAATGATATGATTTCCAAAGTGACTAGGTTCAAGCCAAAAGATATATGATCAATAGATATGAATGTGAAGGACTTTTAGAATCAATAAAATTCTTTGTCAAAAGAAAGCTTACTTTGATTGGCAACTGAGGAAGACTTAGAATTGACAAGTTCCAAATAAAATAAAAGCATGAAAATGATTTGTCAAATATTTATGATATAAGAAAATCAAAGTGTTGAAATTAGTGAATTGCAAAGATACACCAAAAGACAATAGAGTTTGTGTATCATTGTTTTTAGAGTTCAAGTTATTTTAATTGTGATAATACACTTTTTAGGGATCATATTTTTCATACTATGTCCTAGAGATCAAAATATAATAAGAACAAGTTGTTTTGGCATGACCAACTATTATATTATATTTGTAAAACAGATGTAATATATATTATTTGTGTTCCTGTCTGAACCGTATCAAATATACATACTATGTAATATATATTATTTGTTACACATTTTTACTTTATGTAAATGGTCACTACTTTTAAATAAATATTATTTTAGCATTTTACTATACTATGTAAAACAACTTATATTTACTATGTAATATATATTACAAGATACTACATTGGAGTTTATTTCTTTACAAATATTTTAATATTATTATTTTGTAAAAGAAATCACTTATTATTTATAACGTTAAATAAAAGTTGTAAATAAAGTTGTAAAAATATTTATTGTACAAAAGTTTTTGTAAAATATTTTGTAAATATATAACACTTAATAGGTCGATTCTATTTGATTATTTATTTTCATTTTGAAATCATATAATGTTGTGGATGTATTTACAAAGGTTGTAAATAAGTGAAAACGGAGAATCTTACAATGTTCCCCTAACCCAAATGTAGTTGATGACTACCATATTATTCTTATATGGTCATTTTCTTGCCAGAGTGTTACATAGTTACCACAAAATATGTGATACTTTAATTAAATATCTTTTCCTTTTATATTATCATAAAGTAAAATACTAAATTAATATAGATAGTTTTTTAAAATATCAAAACCCGTGGTAATTTCAACAAAATAATGATATATGTTTTATATGTTGATCCAAATATCCTAAAATTCACGATCATCATTTTTTTTTTAAATCAAATATGTTTAACTATAAGATTTTACAATAAGATATTTTAAATCATAAAAGTAAAATAGTAAATGTTTATTTTAATATCAATCATACTTAAATATTGGCTTGAATAAATAACATTTGACATTTTAATATATATTAAAATACATAAAATATTGTAAAAGATTTAAACACGATGAACAATTACATATAAGTATAAATGTCTTGTTCATGAATACTTAGACAGTTATTTAGATAATTTTATTCATTCCTCCAATTCTTGTATTGTTTTATGAAAATATATCTTATTCTTACATTACAAAGTAAAATATTTTTACATATAATTAAAATTTACTAAATAAGTATGATGACTTAATTTATATTTATTAACTAGTCATTATCCTGGTTGGATATTGGTTAGTGCTACCTTGTTTAAGCATAGGTGGCCAGTCCATGCCTAACTAAGGCTAGGCTATCCAATACCTGCTCTTGATAATAACCTTAGTACTTAAAAATAATATTAGCACTTCTGTTTTTTAATTTATTACTAATAATAAAATAAATAACTTAAACATAAATTTAAACGAGAGTATATCTTATTCATACTTTTATAAAAATATAAATTCTTCACATCAATGGTTTAACAAGAATTTTAAATATAGTAATACTATATTGTAATTTAGGTAATTACTTATGTATATATAATCAATTAAATTTATCACGAAAGGCTCGATTAATGCTGTAAGAACCATTAAGAGATATACTAAAATATGACATAACTTTGTATATTATTATCTTATCACACAATTGTTTTAAGATTGCTTTTATAGAATAAATCAACAAAGCGGATTCAATATAAATAAACAAATAATCAAATCCGATATTTAGAGCAATCTTCAGATTTTGTGAAAACGTCATCACAGGGTGATCGTACTCAAAGAAACGATTCAATGAAGTCAAAGACCAATTAAGCATGTTATGTTTCAAGAGAAATGAAGTGATTGTTGGGATTATTTTGAATATGATGGCTTCGATTTATCATAAGGGACTTTGAATTGATTACGTACTGCGAGCAAATTTAAATAATTAAACTTGATTTAAACAAAACGAGTTTTAATAAGAAAATTCAAACATGGTTGCAACAGAAATTATGTATGCCAAAGAAAATTGAGTTTTTCAAGAAATTTATTGACTCGATATCAAAGAGTTATCGTTTTGCAATCATGCGGTTCACAGTACCAAAAAGCGGAATGATATTTGAGTTTGGATAAAATAACAAATCGGAATGAAGCCCTCCAGTGGTCTTTTATAATTCAAATGAACCAAATGCATAGTAAACAATGCATGTGTAACGTGGGAATTTACCAAGAAATAAAATAGATCAATATTCGCTATTATGAAAGAAATCCTCATGGTATGATGACTATTAGGAGAAGTAAAAACACGAAAGTTAATTTATTATATGCAAAAGTCAGAATTTCAACGAAAGAAATATAAGAACTTTTATCTGGAATTTCGTGTAATAACTGTTGTTAAGTGACATTACCAGGGAATGTGAATAAAATGAAATAGGAACTTTGCAAAAGTATGTAACTTCTTTTGCAGTGATAATAATTATGACTTCGATTAGACTGTGCACGGATGTTTGTGAAATCCTGTTCTAGCGTACCTTCGAGATATTCATTTTGTA
Source organism: Helianthus tuberosus (assembly GCA_030545235.1). Lineage (NCBI taxonomy): Eukaryota > Viridiplantae > Streptophyta > Magnoliopsida > Asterales > Asteraceae > Helianthus > Helianthus tuberosus. The sequence goes on along the minus strand of CM060371.1, from coordinate 153,769,598 downwards.
GGATCATGTGGCAAAGTGCCTCTTTTTGATTAGTTGTTCTTCTTACTGACGGAATTTTAACATTGGTGTCATCGTGCCCAATTTATATTTTCAAAAGGTCTTGCCTCGAAAGTTGTGTGTAATATACTTCAACTTCTGTGGACTTATAATTAAATTTTCATGTGTTTTCTTGTACCTTATCACAACTTTACATGCTTCTTAATTGTGTTAAAAAATTTATGGTAATGCGTTAGAAATTCTTTACACTTTTGATGGTATCCCAACTTAATGAGTTTCTCTTGTTATTATTGTCGCTCGAGTTACTAGGCAGATAATCAAACGAAATAATGTTTGATATCGGAAAAGAGATTCCTAATAAAGAAATCTAGACACATATGCTTGTGTTTTATTTCAAATTGTCAATCCTTATACCTTATAGGTATACATATCTATATAATCACATATTTCAATGTTGTAATATACATATCCTTCATAAGGTCAATGTATTTAACAGATTCTTATTGCCAAAAACAAGTCAGATATTAGATCATGATACTATTTAGGGAAATCTTGTCACTTGTTTGACATATTATATACCCCGTCTTATCCGATTCGCGCCGGAGCGGTAACCTCAGTATATTCGGACAAACTGGAGAGTCTGCTACACCGTACCCAGTCTTGTCGGAGAAAATTTTCTATTTCCCATAAATAGTATCTTTTCAAAAGTGCCTCTTTTATTAGGGCTTTTATCCAGAATCAAGGAAACTTGTATTCCCATAACATATCTTATTCTAGACCAAGTAATATCAATAAGCAATAATTACTATTAATTCTTGCTTATTTATCATATCTTGCAATATTCTAATTACCATTCTTATGATATATCAAAACACATCATAATTTATTCACATAAGTACTTAGCTTATCTTGAAGCTGATACTAAGGCATCTTTTCTTAAGTTCAAGTCTAAATGCTATCATGTGTGCTACCAGTTAACAGCAATCTCCTAATTCTTTTATATAAACTTAGGTATTATTATTACAACACCTAAAGGCTTGAAGCAGTGGCTCTGATACCACCTTCTGTCACGACCCCCGACCCACCCTGGACGGAATCGGGAGTCGCGAACAGCCCAGTGGTACCGGTGATTATTTTGAAAACGTTGCAGCGGAAATTTCATCAGGACCGTGAGTTAGGAAAAATATCAGAGTTTAGAAACACCGGATTTTTATTTATTAAATAGATGGAATAAATCCATGTTTTACAAAGGTAGCTTTAATAAAGATAAATTTGATTACATAAAACAATATTTCTTAATTTGATTTAATTAATAAAATAAGCCACTTCCTGATGCCTTTCTGTGCCGTATCCATCTTTTACCCCAATCTACTGTAATTACCTGAAACGCGTTTTAAAAAGGTTTTGTCAGCGGGAAATACTGAGTGAATCATTCTATTTATTAAAACGACACATTTGTTATAATTTACAGTATTAAGGAAGATTACAATGTTTCTGATATCAAACCAAATACCCACAGTATTTTGTCACTCGACCCATTGGCCCATTCGTCCAATGGTGTCTGTGACTATGGTCATATCACCCCTTGGCTGCCCCAATGGTGAAGATTATCAAGTAATGTATACAAAACCCCACATACCGGCTGTAATATGGTGATTACATAAACTTAATCCCTGTAATTATAACTTTGAAATAAATAGGGTTTTGTAAAGTAATTTGATAAAAAGAGAATGACTCACATTATAATCATGCAGATTTATACGGGCAAAGTTTAGTCTACAGATAAGCCTTGATATATTGCAGATTTATACAGGCAGAGCTTAGCCTATTGATTTAGCCTTGTAACCTAGTGCACACGAACTAGGTAGGTAACTTAATACAGTAATTACGATAACTCACGAGATCAACCCTCACAACGAATGACAAAGTGCTATGCTTAAACATCCATCGAATTAACGACTAATGACAAAGCATCACCCTAATGTGGGCAGCACTTAAACATCCATTGAGTACATTGATCGACCGGACAATGAATCGTAATAACGATCGAGTTATTACCCTGTATCGTTGCAGCACCCCCTACTAATTAGTGATTTTGAGACTGTTTCGACTATAACTCGACGTACAGATTGAATTTGATCGTCGTAATAAAACCAGAAATCAAGTGCCACTGCCCTCTATTTATACACGATTTTGACTTAGCTTACGGACCGTAAGCATAAACCCTTACGGTCCGTAAGCATAAACCCTTACGGTCCGTAAGGGTCACATTTTTCCTATATTGTTGCCACGTGTGGGACTAGGCCTGCTGAGTCGATGAAACGTTTAAATTCGATTTTTATAATAACTTACAAGGATAATCGTTGAGTAGGGAATGCCCCCCCTGAGTTTTAGGGGCCCTGATCCTAATTCTGATTGTTCTGAAAATTTTAGGGTTTGTGCAGAATCACTTGGGTGTCTCAATTAGGGTTTCCTATTGGATAAAATAATAAAAATAAATAGGATTTTTAATGAGGGTTGTTACAAAAAAGGTTTTCAACAATGCCTTTTCCTAATCATGATTGTATATCTTCCGCAAACAATCTTTTACTTAGTGAAGAGCTGGCTTACGACAAGGAGATATTAGCTGAAGAGTTTCATAACCTTTTTTCTTCACTAACTGATGAACAACGTGTTATATATCAAGAAATCATCACGGCGGTTGATAACAACAAAGGAGGCGTGTTTTTCGTTTATGGTTACGGTGGAACTGGAAAAACATATATTTGGAAGACCTTATGTGCATCTATAAGATCGGAAGGCAAAATTGTTTTAAGTGTTGCTTCAAGTGGAAATGCATCTCTTTTGCTATCAGGAGGGAGGACTGCTCACTCCCGATTTCACATTCCTATAAATTTAGATGAGGATTCTTTTTGCTTCATAAAGCCAGACAGCGACCCTGCACGTTTATTATAAGAAACATCACTTATTATCTTGGATGAAGCTCCAATGGTACATAAACATGGATTTGAAGCTTTGGACAGATCGTTAAAAGACATCTTTAGATCTGCATCTGGAGCATCATCAGAATTACCATTTGGTGGAAAAGTTATAGCTTTTGGAGGAGATTTCCGACAAATACTATCGGTGGTCCCAGGTGGAAGTAGACAACAAATTGTAAATGTTTCTTTAAGTTCGTCTTACATCTGGAGAAATTGCAGGGTCCTTAAATTGACAAAAAACTTGAGGTTGAGTACCTCAAATGATTTAGTTGAAATAGAGAAAACTAGGGACTTTGCAAAATGGCTTTTGGATATAGGGAAAGGTAATGTTGGTGGTATCAATGACGGTGATGCAAAAATACAAATACCCGAAGATCTTCTCATCAAAGATTCATCAGATCCCATTTCTGAGTTAATAGAGTTTGTATATCCGTATATTCTAGATCATTTCAATGATGAAAATTTCTTCCATCAAAGAGCAATCCTGGCTCCAAAAAATGATGTTGTTCAAGAAATTAACGACCGGTTGCTCTCAGTTTTTCCTGGAGAAGAAAAGCAATATCTAAGTTCAGATAGTATATGTCCAACAGAAATGGTTAATGAGAATTTAGATGACAGTTTATGCTCACCGGATATTCTTAATGGAATTAAAGCTTCAGGTTTGCCCAACCATAGGTTAGTGTTGAAGGTAGGTGTTCCGGTTATGCTTCTTAGAAATATTGATCAAAAAAGTGGACTGTGTAACGGAACTCGATTAAAGGTGGTCTATTTGGGTCAGCGTGTTATACAGGTAGAGATTATATCCGGAAGTCACATTGGAGATCGTCATTATATTCCTAGAATTACGTTGATACCTACAGACAAAAAACTTCACATTAAGTTACAAAGAAGACAATTCACGCTTGCGGTATCTTTTGCAATGACCATAAACAAAAGTCAAGGATAATCTCTCTCCAGAGTTGGTTTGTTTTTTAAAAAACCAGTCTTTACACATGGTCAATTATATGTTGCATTATCAAGAGTTACAAGACGAGATGGCCTCAAAGTTGTTATTCTAGATACTGATGGTAATCTTTCAAATACAACATCAAATGTTGTATACAAAGAAGTTTTTAGAAATTTGTAAAGTATGTTTATATATTTTTTTTTTTTTGTACATCTTTCATGTCAAATTATTTAGTTTGTTATTTATTTACTTATTTTTATTATTTTATTTTAGATTAACATTAATCTCTATTATTTCATACTCTAAACAAACATTTCATAGGACATTTTAAAAAAATAAGATGTCGACTTATATTTCCTGAACAACTTACTAAATTGAAACTTATGCTCATAAAATTAAAAATTGAACTGACAAGCGTCAAAATATTATTATTTTAAATTACTTGGTTACATGTTTTTTTATATTCTTTAAAAAATCATACATCATATTTATTCAAAATATGTTTTAAATTTTATTTTTTAAACCGTGTGTCACACGGGATATAAGCTAGTCTCACTCTAAAATTTCAATTCCCGCTCACTCCCCTCTCCATTTTGGAACTCAGATTTCTCCCTCTCACAACTTTTACATCTTGTTCAAAAGAATCTCTAAATCGTGTAGTAGTAGAAGCAAGATTGGATCTAGAAATGAATAGATTTGGCGACGGCGGCTAGGGTTTCGCCGCAGCCGCTTCTCGCTTGTAGGAATCTGCCAACTGCAGCTCTTATGGGAAGAATCCATGGAAAAACTAGAGAGTAAGAATCTTGATCTTTTTAGTACTTTAATTTTTGTTTGTTTGTATCATATCAAATATACATATTCGAGTGTATTGTTAGGTATAGGTTTTTGTGACCCTGATTACCTCACCCTATGATAATAAGTTGATTTAATGTTTGTATTGTAAAATAATAATGGCATATTAGCACTTAAATAAATTGAAGTTATCAATGGTTTTGCTTAAGGAATCTGATTTTTGGCCTTGCTTATCTTGACTAAACTGAGCTATTATATATGCAGCAGGTCATTAGTGGCCATTTGGGGTGGGTAGGTGAGATCTGTTGCGTTTAGTCCAAATAACAAGTGGTTCTCTGCAGATCGAACGATTAAGGTAATTGTTTTATTCAATAATGAGTGGTTCTATACAGGTTCTTCATGTTTTCTTGAAACTGACACTAAAGGATTTTTTTTTTATATAATTTTGACAGATTTGGGATACTGGATCAGGACGGTTAAGGTTGACACTAACAGGGCATATAGAACAAGTAAGAGGTACGCTTCTTAAACTAACGTATATTCCCGGTTAGTTGGTTACACATTTTGACCTGCTACATGTGCCACTCATTTCGCCACCTCTGATGATGCCATACACTTAGCATCTGAAACAAATATCGAATTTCTCATATTGCAGGTCTCACTGTTAGCATCAGGCATACCTACATGTTCTCTGCTGGTGATGACAAACAAATTAAATGCTTGCTGGGACCTAGAACAGAACAAGATTTTAGCTATTTGCTTTTAATTGATTTACTTTTGGGTCAATAATCAGATCTGTCAACTGGCTAAGTCAAGCTCTAAAGCAATTTTCCTCCAAGTGAACTATGAAGAACTCAAACCCAAGTGTCAATCTCTCCATATTCATCTTCTGTCTTTTCTCAGATTCCACAAAGGCCAAGATTTGCAGCTTTAGCTGCATTGTTTCAATTGTAAGTTTTCTTTATTTTTAGTTTTGTTTTAATGTTGAAAAATGTAGTCACATTTTGATTTAAAAAAATTGTAGTCGTCTTTGGCGTTCGCTTTATAAGACTCATCTTATTTAATTTGTCATGCCTTTTGCAATTGCTATTGATTTTCAGTGTTTCAGTTTCAAATGTGTCTCTGTATAAACAAGCCTATTCGGATTAAGATATCAACGTAATAATTAATGTTAGCATAAAAAGAAATGGGTCGAGTCTCAAGTCTTTGTGTTAAAATGTTCATCCAGGAAGACTTCGTATTGCTGCAAGTTCCCTTCTTAGGTTGGATGGCAGCAGCTTTAAACCGTCTTCCGACTAAAAGAAAAAGTCTCAAGGGGAATTCCGGTGAGAGTGCAAATCATGTACTTCTAACTCGCAGGTTTGCTAGAAAAGCATAAAGGGAGGCCACAAGTGGGTGTAAAGCGTAAAAAGGCCGCCCGATCTCCCAAAGGCATGATCCTCTTTGCTGGAGGTAAGAATGTGGTGCGTTTAAAAAGCCCGAAACCATAAAATTTTCAACAACACAACTCAAGGCACAAGAGAACTTGTGGAAAAGATAAAAGTCTTTTTCGTTTTTAAGAATAAAAAATAGAGGGAAGATAGATCAATTAGCTTGGTCTTCTTGGTACATAAACTCGCTCTATCTTTTCTTCCTAGCTGAGACGCAAGGAAGTAAAATTTTAATAAAAATAAAACATTGAATAAACAAAGCAGGTCACCAAGTTACAAAATATCATAAATCTTTAAAGTAAACCACAAGTTTTATGCTCTTTGGAGAAAATGTGACAATATATATATATATACAAACCTCCAAACAAACTGCTAAAAAGACCAACTAATTAACTACACTCAAAAAGACATTATATATAATATGCATTCTTTAAATACAAGTACCATAAATTAACACAAGTTCATCGACTGAGAACAACGTTACAAGTTCTACAAATACTCCGATGATCTTGGTTCCAACTAGAACCAGACAGACCCGTCCTGCTTCGGTTCTGTGTAATCCGTACCCAAAGAAGACCCAAACATCATTTTGAAACAATCTTGCTGACCAATGTTATTGAAATGGTGAGCTTGTTGTGGATGGGTTATGTTAGAATCAAATCCATGGTGAAGAAAGTTGTTTTCTTGAAACTGGATGCTTGTCTGACCACGAAACGAGTCGTTTAATCTTGCAATTTTCTGCGGGTTGGGATCTCTGTTATTTCCTTGAAACTGGATGCTTGATGGTCAAAGAAACGGGTCAGGCTGCGTGATAGAACCCGAAAATAAGATGCAAACAAAAGGAAATTTCACTAGTCGGCCCGATTCGAGAAGGGCAATTCTCCGGTACAAACAGTACTTAGGTAATTTAGATAAAACAAGAACAAAAAATAAACAGCCTTGAACAGAAAATAAATAGGAAGAACAGGGGCAGTTAAGCTGCAGTTTCTCCCTAAACACCCACTAACCCACTCACCCACTAACCCCACTTGGCTGATTAGCTGGGTTCGTATCACTGCATTTTGTTTTCTTGAAACTGGATGCTTGATTGTTGAAGAAACGGGTCGTTTGAGCCAGAATGATTTCTGGGGTGAGGTTTCGTGTTGTTTTCTTGAATATTATTGTCATAAAGCGACATCAGGTCGTTAATCATCTTCTGCCCGTCTTCAGATACTCCAAGAGCCGTTGGATCAAAAGAAGACAGTGCAGGTTCGACCATTAACGAACCACTAGCTTGCTTTGGCTGGACGAAGTTAAAGTTAGGAACCCCGACAAACTAAGCCGATGAGCCACGGGCGCTCTATATGGGCAGTTCATCTGATGATTATCTCTTGAGGATCGGTCCGGAAACCCATTAAGAGGTTGGTTATAAGGACAATTCAAGAACTCGCAAGTGTAGATCTTGTGCTCAACTACTTGGTTTGCCGGAGGGGTTTTCCTCTTTCTATCAGTCAACAACCCGAGATTTGGTTTGACATCTCCGACGTCAAAGTTGGGTTCCGGTTCATGTTGACTACTTCAACATCATACTCACCAGCATCATCATTAACCGCAAACGAACCACTCCATCCTGACGACATAACCGGCGGACATAATTCAGGGTAAAGTTCTCTGGCCAACGCCTTCTCCTGGTTAATCATGGCTAGCCACGTTGCACTCTCCTTTGCAGTCATCTTATCCTGTAAACACTTCGACTGTCTCACAAGCTCCTAATATTAGCCATATCTGGAAACATATGCTTAATCACTGCAGTCAACACGCCTACTTTCCACGCCTTTTTCAAATCACGTGGCTTCTTATATGGCGGAGGCCCTGCTTGATCCTTCTGCAGCCCTAACTGCGGCCACCACTCTTCATTCCCAGTTGGCCACCACGGTGGCAGAACCCCTTTTCCAAAGGAAACTGCCGCTGAGGTGGATCACAATGCTGCATAAGAACCGACAACATCGAGCCCGGAGTCGTGTCTTGAAGCTCTTGCAACGTGTGTGGCATAGGCCCGATTGAAACTGCAGCCTCGTTTTCTCCTGCAACCGAGTTAGCAGCTTGGAACTTGGCTACGGCCGCAGGCCCATTACGATCAAACCTCACTTTCTCCTTCCACCATTCCCAGAGATTATCCGAAGCACCACCAACAGGCTTTCCTTTCTCCGGTATAATATAATTGAGCTTTGCAAACTTCCATCATCTTCAACATGTACTTCAATATCCCATCTTGTGCTCTAGACATCTTCTTCCTGAAAGGGATTTACAGATGCTTTTTTTACTTGAATTTCAAAGGTGCCGATTTCACCCAGTAATATGCTTATCAGGTTTTTTACTCATCACTGTATCAGGGACCGACTCTCATTTCCGGTTGTTAGTGCACATTTTAGTATTTTATATTTCTAATGATCAGTAACAAAGATTATTCACCTTTTGAAAAGAAAAGGTTTACCAATCAAGATTTTCAAGTTAAAAATCACAACCTAACTGCCATTTTTGTTATGCAGATCCGTATTTGAACCCAGATCCAGGAACAATGTCCCCTTTTGAGCATGGAGAGGTGTTTGTATTGGATGATGGAGGAGAGGTACTCTACTAGCAGAATTGAAAAATATACTGTCCTAAATTTAGTAATTAACATAATAACATAATTGATGCAGGAGAATCTAAATGGAAAAGATCGAGATTATCTTTTAAATGACGAAGATCAAGTTTATCTTTTATTTAATATTTGAATTATCTTTACCATGTTTATCTTTTAATTAGTTAGTATAAGTAGGGCATCTATGGTTTATTGTTGAGGTAGTTTTTGATTGAATTTTATTGAAGAGAACTTTGTTCTTGAACCCTTTGGTTCGTTTATCACCTTTGATTAATCATTACGCTTTTGAGCCATTTGAGTACGCTTCCGATCCGTATCATTTGGTATCAGAGCTTTTGGTTTTCAAATGGCTCTATGTGGAAAAGAAGAAACTTTCGTTTGTAGATTCGCCGCCGGAGGCAACGTCGGAGTTCCTTTTAATCCGCGAGGATATGGTGATCATTCTCGTAGATTCGCCGCCCGAGGCAACGAGATTGTGGACCATGAAAACTTTCGTGAATCATGTGATGGTGATCATCCCCGTAGATTCGCCGCCCGAGGCAACGAGGATCCTGACCTTATCTATGATTCTTCTCCCGTATTTGATGATTTGAGTACGCTTCCGATCCGTATCAATAATCCTTGTGAATAATTTTATTGTCACCCATTATCTGCATGCAGTTTAAACCTCAATATATATATATATATGGGATTTTGTAATCGAAGTTGACTTCGATCATTGATGTTGGGGTATACGCACGCGGAAGCAACACACACTCACGAACACTCAACCGCAGAAATAGAAAAATAAACGACACAAGAATTTACGTGGTTCGGTCGCCAACTGCAACCTACGTCCACGGAGCAACTAAGGTATTTCTTTCATTCCATTGCACACAGATTACAATACAGATCAGTTTCTTATATAGAGATTTACATGAGAGTTTGTCAACCAAAGAAACAGTTTAGCAGAAAGAAAAATGGTGTCTTCCGCCACTTATTTTGACAGCCGCAAAACATGGCTGCTGCCTACACGTTTTCTGCAGCCAACTTTGACAAACCACAAGTGGCTTCATACTCAACAATTGAAACTGTTGGCTATTTTTTAATATAAAGTTAACCCGTGATAACAATATTACCACTGGGAAGATATACCAGGTATTATATGCAATGAGTTTGATCTCAAATATTGTTACAGTTGACTGATTGGTTATGTTTTCTTTTTACGGGTGAAGTCGGTTGGGTAAACGGGTCACAGTGAGAATTAATTAAATTCATAATTTATAATTTATGCTTTTGGATATATTTAAGTGTTAACAATATTTAACTGTACACTGATCAAGAATCAATGAATCACTTCTTCAGACATAACTTTGTTCTTTTGTACACTCTCTTCATAAATCAATGACAACGAAGAAATCATCACTGGCGTGAATATTCATTCTTGCTTCGGGTCAGGACGTCCAGTAATGCTAGGTCTTTAAATGGTGTCCCATAGCGGTCTCAAAAGTTAATTCTCATGTATGTATAGTGATAGGTTAATTGTTGGATCATACGTATAGTAGGTTTTAACGGAATGTTTTCGCTACTGAAGATGGCTGCTATTGAAAGTTGTCTTCAAGTTGTAACATTTTGTTGGTTAGTTACAAAATATAGATTTATCATGAAAACTTGGTACAGAAATTGGTTAATGGGGAGAGAATTGTCAGCTGGATATTCGCTAGCAATGTGTAAGATAACACTGCTTTTGTACTAGAGCTTGACCAAAGCAAATAGAAAGAAGGCTTATGGCCATGAAAGGGTGTTAACGACCTTAAAAAAGGCCCTTTTTGTCATCTCGTGTTGAGTTCAATTGATTAGGTTTTGTAATCTTATTTGATGTTCACTGGCTTTGTAGAAGAAATTCATGCCTATGTGTGGTTCGAACAAAAAAATATTTTCATCATAAGGTTTGGTATTTGTTTTCAGTTACTTACTGTAACAATTGGTAATATCCTTTACCACTTCAATAACAAACCAATAATATAACTTGTATGAGTGTTTGAATTAATATAAGTTAAGTCAAAGATCTTGTAAGCATAACTTCAGTTGTGTATTTCAATAATATGGTATGAATTTATTTTGTATATATATTAAAATAAGATAATAATTATTTGTATGAAGAGTTAATTACATAGTTAGTCCCTGTGGTTTACACAAAATAACACTCTAAGGTATTAATAGTTTAAAATCACTTTCTAGGGTATTAACTTTCCATTTTATAACGTTTGAGGGTATTAACGTTAATTGTCTGTTAAAACTAACCCTGCCACCCTCATGTTCAAAAAACATGAGGGTATTTTTGTCATTACAACCCCTTTGTTTAAATAATGATAATATACTGGATAATAACAAACAAGACTCTTCAGGATCTTTCAAACCTTTTTCAAAATCCCCAATTCAAACCCTCAACTTAACCATGGTGCCGCATCACTGATTTAAGTGGGGTGTTTGGTTTTGACATCGATCACAACAAAAGTGAAGTGCGGTGAGGTGAGGTGCCCACACACCATCAACGATTCCGACATTGATCACAACAAGGGGCTATGTTTGGTTCAGCGCAGATCTGGGTCTGATCGCAGTTGTGGTGCAACAGTGGTTTGGTTTAGTTCAAAACTGGTTTTAATCTTGTTCATATCTCAGTGGTGATGCCTCAATCGAAGTGGTGATGCAACGATGGCTTGGTTCGGTTCAGATCTTAAGTGATGATGGTGCAACGATCACTCTCCTCTCTCACTCTATCTAAAACTCACTAGCAATCGCTCCACTTTTCATGGCCGATTCGCCGCACTTTCATCCGGTATCGGCTAAGGTTTCACTCACCAGCAATCACTCCACTTTACGTGTGTTAATTGTTATGGTTTTAAAGAGCTTTTAAGGAGATACTAGTTTAGAAGTTCGTTGACAGATGTTCTGGTGGTTTCGATTGTCGGATTATTCATAACCACCTGTATGTATGCGATTCTTGTTAATTCGTTTTGGTTTAATTTTCTAACTACTGCAATTGTTTTGATTATTGGCTGAAGTTACAGTTATATTCATCATAATGTACATGTTTGTATGTGTATTTGGTAGTGTTTTTTGTTGTTTATAATCAACTATGAATTTCTGGATATTGTAGAATGAGGGGAAAACACTTTAGCATGACGAAAATACCCTCATGTTTTTTGAACATGAGGGTGTCAGGGTTAAATTTTAACAGACAATTAACGTTAATACCCTCAAACGTTATAAAATGGAAAGTTAATACCCCAGAAAGTGATTTTAAACTATTAGTACCTTAGAGTGTTACTTTGTGCAAACCGCAGGGACTAACTATGTAATTAACTCTTTGTATGAATTTGTATTTTAATTAATAAATTTAGTCATCGATCTTGTTCATAACCGATGAATCAAAATTGTAATAATTCAAACAAAGTTGGTTTTCAAATATCTGAATGGATTTTTTTAGTTTTGGTTAGTTTTAAATATGGCTTAAAATTGAATCGAACCACTCTATGCACAACCCTAAAATCAACAACCAAAGTGTTGTGTTCCTTACCACTCTATGCTTGGTCGTTTTATCAACATATAAGGAAATTGTCTTGGTATAAATGGAACAGTGGGACAACATACAAACATTTGATAAGTGAGTTGAACCTATCGAAATCATGCACCTATTCTTTTACAAAATGGCAATACAAAGTAAACATTTTTGAAGATTACGAAAAAGTAGAAAAAAATACTGGATATTAGTTTATTTATGAATCGCTAGATTTTTGCGACTAATTTCCGAGAATTTACCGACAAAAAAAATTATGGTCTAGGAAACTTCCGACTAAGTTCCGACAAAAAGAATAATTGGACATCTGGACGCAAATAACTAGAGGAGGAACATATTTTCACTTTTGGAATCAGCCATATACGGAACAAAGGATAGCTTGGACGAGATCTATTGGAGCATTTTTAGACCATTACTGGTGTGGAATCAGCCATATACTTAAAAAGATTTTGACTGGTTGACTGGAATGGTGGTTGAATGGGTGGAGTGTATCAAAGTGATGGTACTTAAACCCCCCCCAAAAAACCTAAAAAAATAAAAAGAAACACACAATTTTTTTAAAATATTTTTTACATTAAAATCGCTACTTTTAGTAGCAAAAAAAAAACTTTTATTGGTAACGAAATCCAGCGATTTTTTTTATAAAAAATATTAAAAAAAAATTTGTTGTTTTTAACTATTTTTAGGTATTTTTTGTTGTGTTCACATTAGTTCTCGTAATAAAGGGTGATTCCTAACGGATCCTTCTCCTATAACAATATATATATATATATATATATATATATATATATAGGGTAAGGTTCATGCGAGAACCACCCTTATTGCGAGAGCCGCAAGAACCAATGTGAACACAACCTAAAATAGCTAAAAAACCTAACCCCCACCCCCCCCCCCCAAAAAAAAAAAAAAAAAAACCTAAACCCCCCACCCCCCCCCCCCCCACCCCCAGCCCCCCCCCCCCAAGCTAAAATGCTATAAACTAAACCCCCAAAAAACCTAAAAAAAATCTAAAAAAAACAAAAAAAAATCTAAATTTTTTTTTAATATTTTTTATGTTAAAATCGCTACTTTTAGTACCAAAAAAAGTTTTTTTTTTTTAAAAAAAATTTAAATTTTTTTTTTTACTTCGAAAAGTAGCGGTTTTTTTTATAAAAATATTAAAAAAAATTGTATGATTTTTAGCTATTTTTAGGCATTTTTGGTTGTGTTCACATTGGTTCTCGCAATAAGAGGTGGTTCCTAACGGATCTTTGTCCTATATATATATATATATATATATATATATATATATATTGTTATTTATGAGTGGGGATCCTGCGGAAAGTGTGTTTTTCTTAGAAAGTCTAGGAAGCGATCTGGGTCATCCAATGGGTGTGTTTAATGGTTGAGATCATCTTGGTGGCATTTTGGTAATATGTGTTTCTTAAAAATAGAATTATTTAATTAATCAGGGGTAGATATGTCATTTAGCTTGTTTTAAATATGGAAATAACTGTCATTCCATAAACCACCCCACATTTGTTGTGATTTCTCTCTCTCTCTCTTTCTCTCGTCTCTCTCTCTTCCTTCTATCCTTCATGAAGAAACACAACATCAAGAAAACACATCGTGACAAATGTCACCCATTGTAACAGCATGAATGGTAAACATAGCGTCAAGAAATCCTCCAGCATTACCAGCATGAATGCTAAAACACAACGGTATTAAACTGCTGGCTGTTAAAACACAATGTTAAGAAATCCTCCAGCATTACCAGCATGGATAGTAAAACACAGCGTCAAGAAATCCTCCAGCATTAGCAACATGAATGCTAAAACACAATTGTAAAAATCTGCTTGCTGTTAAAACACAATGTCAAGAAATCCTCTAGCATTACCAGAATGGACGGTAAAACACAGCGTCAAGAAATCCTCCAGCATTACCAGAATGGATGGTAAAACACAGCGCCAGAATGGATGGTAAAACACAGCGTCAAGAAATCCTCCAGCATTACCAACATGAGTGCTAAAACACAACTGTATTAATCTGCTTGTTGTTAAAACACAATGTCAAGAAATCCTCCAGCATTACCGGCATGAATGGTAAAACACATCGTCAAGAAATCCTCCAGCATTTCCAGCATGAATGCTAAAACACAAAGTTATTAATCTGCTTGCTGTTAAATACAATGTCAAGAAATCATCCAGCGTTACCAAACATCATTCATATTATGGGATCTATAAAAACATTGACTTTAACCCTCTAACTGTTAAAACACAGTACCAAGAACATGCTGATAGATTCCAGATAAAGTTTAATGATCAGTGATGAATCTTGTGAGCAAGAAAACGAAATGATTGATATTTACGTGAGATCAGAATTCGAAAACAAAAAATTCCGAAAATTATGGAGGAAATCGGTTTCATTCGTCTACATGGATAGTTAGTTATTGAAGATAATTTCCTAAAATAAAAATAGATTGTGAAAGTACATAATTGCCCTTCTAGTTAAAATCCTTCAATGTCACGTGTCGCATTCTGATTGCTTCTTAGACTTTAATGGAAAAATTCTCTTTCTACCCAACTCCCCCTCTGTTATTTATAATTTAATAATTTACTTACAAATGATTTAGGAGGCTTTATGCATTAAAAACTCACTTTGGACTACTATCAACCCGATAGATCCATTGACATTTTTTATATACTATCAACCCCATAGATCCATTGACATTTTTTCTATACCATCTTTATATTGGTGTTTCTCTTTAAATCGTTCTTTTGGTCTGTTGGGGCTTCAAATCATAACCTGTTGAAGTAGGTTTGTTTGTAATTTATTTAAGTCATACTATTAACCGAGATTGCATCCCTAGACCAACCTTGTGGCTTGGCTAGTTAGTTTTCAGTGTACAAGTGGCTCATGTAAAATCAAGTAATCTGGTCCCTTGTTTGATTATAACATACCTTTAGCTGTTACTTTGAGGAGTTAGTTTTCCTCAAGTAGAAATTGATTGATAGTACTTTATTTCTAACATGTAATATCTAGCAAAATCTATGGTATCTAGTATGTTACATGAACCGGGCAGAGCACTTGAGATTGGCTCTAATGAAGGCTTGAGCATAAATTGGTGTTCGTTTCATAACGAGCTTCATGAGCCTATTATTTAGTTATATTTATATTGTCTGATATAAGATGTAGTTGCATAATAAATATTATTACATATATAGTAATGATAAAAATAACTATATATTGTGTATATATTATTGTTATATATAAAATGGAACTTATAAATATATATGTATATTTAAGTAAATAATAAAAAATATAAATTCGAGCCGGAGGAGAATGAAATCTACATGAGTTGTTCTTGAGTTCATGCTCGGCCTTGACTTGACTTGACCCCTATCCGTATAGTTGCTTACATGATATCAGCATATACATAAATCTAGGGCTTACCCTTAGGGAGTACAGGGTGTATGCGGCAAACCTTGCGGGGAAAGGTTTTGCCGCACGGGGAGTCCACCGCCACACCAGGATTGCCGCGCGGTAAAGATGAGGGGATGAGTTTTGCGGTGAACATACGCCACATGCGGTAAAGAGAGGGAGAGGGGTAGTGGTGGGCCTCACTCTCTTTCAACCAATCATCCCTCTTTTTTTTTAAATGGTTTGGGGGAAACCACCCCTTGTGTTTTTGTGCAAGAGGGGAAATGACATGACACAATATGGTTGGGTGGGTGAAAATTTCCCCCCCATCTCATTAGACTAAAGGGTATGGTGAGGTCCATCCCCATGAGGATGGGCCGCCACGTAGGCGCCACATCACCGGCTCGTGGAGGACGAGCCTCCTTCACTTTTGAGGGGGGTGGAGGATGGGGCTACCCCACCTCAATATTTTATAATTTTCTAAGTGTTTTTTATTAACTTAATAAAAACTTTATAAAAGGTAAAAAATACAACATAAAACAATATAAATAAAGTCATTACATAACATAAAAAAAAATTACATTTCCTAAAAAAAAAACATTTCCGAAAAATAAAAAAAAATTACATTTCCTAAAAATAAAAATAAAAACCTACGACGTCCATTTTTTCTTCACCTCTTCCTTTATCCTCCGATACACCTCTCGTTCCTCCTCCGGAACCGAGTCGAGATCCAACCTCATTATCCTAAAATCCTCCGCTCGAGCATAGTCGGCCGACACGTTTTTCTTGTGACTATATTTTTCGGCCGCAAAGTCTTTAAACGAACGAAATTCGGAAATCAACTCGTCCATTTTCGAAGACGCCTTCCCGCCACCTCCACCCGAGCCACCCCCTCCACTCGAGCCGGCCCCTTTGCGCTTTCCGGCCGCCTCTTTTTTTTGCTTTGTCCCTTCCGCCGGGACGTTCGATCTCGTGATATTCCGGTTCGTCATATTCCGGTTCGTCGTTTATGTCGATTTGACAACGAGCGGTGGAGCCTCCCGCACTATAACTTCCGGACTCGGAAGTTTTAGTCCGTTTGGCGGTTGCGACCTCATTTGGAACCGTCGCCCATTTAGGTTCTTTCTTTAAAATGTTTCATGCTCGGATGTGCGGGAAAGGCGGATTTTTTGCTTCCCATTTAGCCGTCGCAAGGTTTAGAACGTCCTCGTCGCTACTCCCACTAGGACGATTGATGTAAAGTGGGTTATAAATCCCGATAAAATCATTCACGCACTTGTTCATTTTCCGCCACTTGGCCGATACGGATTCGATATCACGGTAGGGGCCATCCCCCATAAGGTTATTAAATCTATCCGTACATGCCTTCCAAAAACTAGAACCCGTTTGATTGTTCCCTAAAATTAAAAAAAAAATTAAATTAGTAAAACTAAAAAATAAATATTTGTAAATTTAAATTAAAAAAAATTAACTTTGGTTCATACCGACAATCGGGCAAGTTGAGGCCTTAAGATACGCAATTGCTAGCGCCTCCTCCTCTACTTTTGTCCACTGTCTCGGCTTTGCTCTCGAACCGCTTTTTTTTGCGGTGTCGGGTTCGGTTTCAACCGCCTTCCCCTTCCCCGTGTTTTTTTTGTGCTTGAGTTCTTTAGGTGGCGATTCGGGGACGACTTCATCATCATCGTCAAGCTCCACCGAGGGTTGCGGTTGGGAAGTTGGCGGTTGCGATTGGAATTGATCAAGTTGAACCGAGTTGCGTTGCATGAATTGTTGGAGTGCTTGGTAATGTTGCATTTGTTGAAGTTGGGACATTTGGGAGAAGACGTTAGGTGATTGTTGGAAACCCGAAAACGTAAATTGTGGATTCCCCCACGAAGGATCCATAGCCGGAGTGTAAGCGGGACTCGAAAAAAAGTTAGGATTGTTCGGGTTGGGATTGTTCGGGTTGGGGTTGTTTGGGTTGAAGGGATTCATGATTGTATAAAAAATGGGATTGTTTTTTATAAAAAAAGATGAGAGAATTGTAGAAGAATGGAAGAAATGGGAGAAGAATGGTATAAAATGGATGAGAATGGTATATATTTAAATTGAAAAAGGAAATTTTTTTATTAAACTATCCGTTACCAACGGATATAATTTTAAAATCTGGCCCGTCGAGTTCGTCTGTGGGCTGCCGGTCAAGCCGGAATGGGGCGAGGGGGGCGGTGTGGGGGACCGGCGCCGGGCCTCGCCGGGCCTAAGCCACCCCCATACCGCTTAGTCTTAGGCATGCACCACTTACACCCTTATGAAAGTGCTACTTTTGACTGGTTTTTGTTCTTTATGGCTAATTACAACTCATAAGCATTTAAACTCTATCTTTCGTACATGAATTATAATACACCATATATATGATCCATAAAGAATATACTCGTAATTTTTTTGAACTCGGTATTCTAATATTTTGGTTTGTTTTAATTCTTATGTTTTTTCTATATTTCTTATTCTTTGTCTTTTCATGCAACTATACATAAATTATAATGCTTATCTTTTTTCAACACGTCTCGAATGAATATCTAAAGTATGTTTTCATATACTAACTAATAATAAGAAATGACTTGGTTGTAAGCATTACAAATCAAGTTACATGAAGCATAAGAAGGAAGTAAAGTGACTTAACATTTTGAAAACATTTAGTCCCACAGGACAAGTGAGATTACTTAAAACTATATATCTTTTTTAACGTCAAATTTGGATCGCTGACAGACCACCAGAGTATCATCGTACCACTAGCGGAACCACCCGATCATACCCATCTCCACTAGGCAATAATGTTTATACACCAATTCAGGAGGAAATACAATAAATCTGGGAAAACCCCCCTAGTAGAAATCGAACTCTGGACCTCATGGTCCCTAAGACTTATCCCACCCCTAAAATGATACTAGGCTATAATGTGATTGGCTTAAAACTATATATCTTGATCATGATAATACAATATTCTTTAAAGATCAAGATAACCAACATGTGTAACATTGTTTATCATATGTATAAAGAGTTTTAAAAGCATCTTAATTGTACATGAATAGTTAAAATAAACGCATAAAATCTTTATCTTGTATTAATATGAAGCATATATCCGTTCAAAGACAAGTCTTTATATATTTCTGTCTGATCTATTTATATACATGTTTGGCTTGAGGATGCAATTGTAGATTTTCTAAAGTTGAGGCTTTGATTCTTGATCATAATAATACAATATTCTTTAAAGATCAAGATAACCAACATGTGTAACATTGTAATATCATATGTATAGTATAAAGAGTTTTAAAAGTGTTAAAATAGTATATATATATCGTATATATTACTACATATTACTTCAGTTTAATAATATAAGTGTTACTTGTTACTGAATGGTGGTTTTATTTTTGTTACATGTTTCTGGATCTGTTGCTGCATATTACTGGGCTTATCGCTGCATATTACTGGACTGGTGCTGTTACTGGGCCTATTTGAGACTGCTGCGAGACTTGCCTTATATAAAAGAGTGGTCACCTAACTTTATGAAGAAATTGAAGATATTTTTTATTTCCAGAAGTCTCTCGTTTCTCTCTCTAAAACAGTCGCTTAGGGTTTCGATCATTTTGATCACTGATTTGTCTCGTAATAGTGGTGTTGTTGTGAGATCTTGTGAAGATTGATGATTATCGTGTTGATAATCATCGGTAGTTGAGAGTTGAGAGCTTGTATCTGTTGTATTTTGTTTCAATCTGTTCTTTGTTTTTACTTGTAATCGTCGAATCAATGGGTAATAAAACCTTTGGTTTGGGTTCTTGTCGATTACAGTTTGATACCAGTGTTTTTTACATGGTATCAGAGCATTCATAAGCTCTTGGGTGTTTTTTTGTTCCGCTGTGTTTTTCTAGAGTTGAATCGGTTCAGATCTAACTGGATCTGACTTGGATCGCTTCTTGTTGACGCCGATTCAGTGGTGTTTCGCCTGTGGTTGACACCGAATCGGTTCTTGGAGTGCGTGCTTTGTGAAGAAATTTGGGGATCTTGAAGGTTTGAAACCCTAGTCTAGGGTTTGTGGCGTTCTTGGTGCTGTTGAAGTGATTCGCGTTGGTCTTTGTAACCTTAGAAGGTTGCAAAGCAAACTGACTGGATCTGTGTAGTTGTTGGTCTTCTAATCGATTCTTGTAGCCCTAAGTGAAGGCTGCAAGACTGATTTGCAGGAGTTATGCACTCCCTGGTGAGATTGTTCCTTAATTTTCTTCCTTTTAGTTTTCTGTTCTTGCATTTAGGCATTATTGTTGCCGGGGTAGTGTTGACCGGTTTGTTGATTGGGACATAGGAAGGGTACATCCTGTTGCATTTTATGTGATTAGGTTCTGTTTGTTGTAATTCTTTGTATTGTTGCATTTTTTTTTTGTTCTTGGATCTTGATTGCTACTTGATTTTGTGTTACAATGGTTGATGGTCCGGTTATCTCAAGTGGTGGTACTGGTCCTAGTGATCCACCACCTGAGACCCTTGTGAGTAAACTCGATGCAAGTGATCCTTTGTACTTGCATCCATCTGACTCTAGTAATTTGACTATTGTTTCCATAAAACTGAAAGGATCTGAGAATTACACGGTTTGGTCT
Source organism: Helianthus tuberosus (assembly GCA_030545235.1). Lineage (NCBI taxonomy): Eukaryota > Viridiplantae > Streptophyta > Magnoliopsida > Asterales > Asteraceae > Helianthus > Helianthus tuberosus. The sequence continues at coordinate 153,749,246 of CM060371.1, read as the reverse complement.
AATGCTATGCAACTTGCTTTACAAGTAAAGAATAAATGGGGATTTATTGATAAAAAGTGCATTAAATCAGAAAATAATGATGTTTTATATAAACAATTGGATAGGTGTAATTCCATTGTTCTTACTTGGATTTTAAATTCTATAAGTGAAGAATTGTACATGGCTCAAGTGTTTTCTAAACTTGCTAGTGATGTTTGGACAGACCTAAAAGAAACTTATAACAACATAGATGGGTCTGTTGTTTTTTTATCTATATCAGAAAATTAATAGTTTTACTTAGAATGGTTTGAGTGTCTCAGATTATTATCACAAATTGAATGTAATGTGGAGACAATTAGATCGAATCTTGCAACTGCCTGCTTGCACTTGTGATGCTGCTAAGGATTTCAATAATTTTAATCACATGATTAAACTAATGCAATTTCTAATGGGTTTAGATGGGGTGTACCAAAGTGTTAGGACTAACTTGTTGATGAAAGAAACTTTACCTACTGTAAAGGAGGCTTTTGCTGTTGTTTCTAGGGAAGAATCCCATAGAAACTCCACTAACAGTAGCAAAAAAGGACAGACTATGTCTTTTGTTTCAAAAACAACTCAACCTGTTGAGTTTAGGAAAATAATAGAGTTTCAAATCAAAACTTAAAGTGTTCTAATTGTAATAAGATAGGTCACACTGTAGATAAATGTTTTGAGATTATTGGCTATCCGTCTTGGATGAAACCTCCAAGAAGCAGTCAAGGAAAGAAAGCAGTTGCAAGTAATAATAGTACTGTTGAGTCTTCTGATAACTCTGTTAATACTTTGACTAGTGAACAAATTGCAAGGCTTCTTAGTCTATTAGGGGATAAACCTAGTGGGCCTCCACAAAGCTGTAATGTTTCAGGTAGTGGTCTGTTTTGTGCTAGTCTCTTTTCTAAACCTGTGTTTTGTTATGGTAGTGAGTCTAGTTGTGAACAGAGGGTTGGTTGGATTGTTGATTCAGGAACAAATCAACACATGATTAAAGATGAGAAATGTTTAACTGATTTTATAGATGTTTCTGAGTTTAAGATTACTGTTAAACATCCTAATGGTACATATGCTTTAGTAACAAAGATTGGTTCAGTAAGGTATCACTGCCTTGAAGACACCACTCATGTTGGACAGCCAGGCAGCATAAAATATCATCAAAAATCCAGTTTCCCACTCAACCACCAAACATATCGACATCAGACATCACTTTGTGAGGGATTGCTATGAAAAAGGTTTGATTTCTCTGCATCATGTTCCAACTAAAGATCAGCTGGCAGATGTGCTAACCAAAGCATTAGACACATCCACCTTTGAAAGCTTGATCTCTAGGATTGGCATGCTAAACATGGAATAGCAGGCAAAATTCTGTTTTTCTATGAATAAAAGCATTAAAATGTTTTCAGAAAATCAAAAATCCATCCTTAAAAATAGCTAAAAATGAATTTTTCATGAAAAATCCTAAAAGTCTGCCATAACCACTGATGGGTTCAAAAGTCTGCTCTACTTCAAACGTCTGTCCACTGCTGAAAGTCATCCCCTGTTCTCATTTTCCTCTGATAAGCACTAATGTTCAAAATCAGTGTTGTATCCACTGCTGTGCTATCCACTGATAGTTAAAAGCATCCACTGTTCTCCATTACCGTTACAACTACTGTCTTCACCAGTTGTTTTCACAAAAAGTACTGTTCAAAAGTACTGTTCTTCACTTCACCAGGGGATGGCATGCGGACAGTACATAGTGGTCAGACCTTTTGTAACCGCTGCCACGTCAGCATTCACTTTTCCTCCATAAAACCCCCCTTTCAAACCCCAAACAGGGTTTCACTGTCGAATTGAATTCTTAAAAGTTCTCTTCTCAAAGCAGTTTCCATCACATTTCATCAAATTTCTTCACAATCTCATTTTCGATTCTCATCTTCAAAATGACAAAATCGAAATCATCCGCAAAATCTTCTAAAGGGGCCTCTCAAAAGGCTACCTCCACAGAAATCCCACACGAACCGTCTCATAATCTTCTGGGTCTTCTCAAAAAACCCGGCAACATCGATACATTTGATTCCATCCTCGACATGCTCAACGCATCAAAGTACAAAACTTTGTTAACCGTTGATGCACCCATTTACTTGCAAACTCAGAGAGAGTTTTGGAAAAATTGTACCCTTGAAAAACAAGGTGAAGATGTCATAGCCATTAACTCTACTCTACAGAAAAAGGCAGTCCGCATCACACCGCAATCTTTATCAGAGGTCTTTCAGCTCGATGATCAAGAAGGTAAAAATTCTTTCCCTAAAAACGAGTTAAAAATTGACTTCATTGAGAGGGTATGCAGACACAATGATGAAGAGGGATACCTTACAAAAAGGTTTCTTCCCTCCTGCAACATGATTTTTATTCCATACCCTCCTCATGTGTGTTTCAAATAAAACCACTTCTTTTAATAAAATACCATTGAAGATTCAAAATCTGGGATATGCTATACTTCAAGAAGAAAATTTCAATTATTCCCAGGTAATCTTCAATGATTTGGTTAAAAATGTTGAAACAAAATCATTTTTACTGTTTCCAAGATTTTTAAGTTATTATTTTGAGAAAAAATTCAGTAAGGATGATATTGCGGTAACAAACCAAGGTGACTCTTTTCAGATAAACAGCTTAACTGCTGAAACATTTACAAGAATGTCAACACCTTGCAAAACACAAGCAGAGGTGCCTGAGCAGAATTTAGCAGCAAACACTGCTCCTCAGGTATCTGCTGCTGAGCCCACTGCTCAAGGTGATCAAGGTAGCCAACCAACTGCCTTGAAACCCACACCTAAAATCACCAAAAAGCCACAGAAAAAGAAAAATCAAAAACCCCCCAAACCCACCAAAAAGGCAACTCTGGAGGATGAGATACCAGAGCAACTGCCTGTGACAGCACAAAAGTCACAACAAACCACTGCTGCTACTTCCTCACAGCAGTTGGTAAAAATATCTCAAACCCTAGCCGAAACTCCTCATGTCTCTTCACAAAAAGAACAGGTTGTACAACAAGGGTCACCACATCATGATGCTCTGGAAGCACTTGTTTCCATCATCCACAGCCCAATACCCGGGGTAACTCATCTTTCTACACCCAAACTCACATCCCCAATTCCTCCAAACACCAAACTACTGTTGGATGCAATTGATCTGAACCTGGCACAAACCAGTCCTTCTCAATCACCTGTCCATGAGAATATACCTCAACCACAGACTGGGCCTGATATATCAATCTTTGCTAACCCACCAACACAACCTGAGGAGGTTACACCCCTTGAGTTACAAGTAACTCTTGGTGGTAATCCAAGTGAAGCAGCCACTACAAGTGTTGAACCTACAGGTCTACATTTGGACAGTGGTTACATCAATAAGACTTCCTTGGAGGCAATTCCTTTCATAACACCTCTGTTATCTGCTAGTGAGTTTGTATCAACCACTGGTTCCATCAAAAGATTATCAAGTGTTGAAGGAAGAAGACCCCAGTACCAAGAAAAGGGGGCATCAGTTGTTGATGTTTGGAGTACACTCCCTACCTCAACATCTGATAAAACCACTGCTAGTGGGAAATCAGATGATCCCATTAAATTGGGTGATGGTTTAAAGTACCAGGAATTAACGGCAAGAGTTGAAAAGCTGGATACATCTGTTGTAGAAATCAAAGACATGCTGCAACAGTTGTTAACAGTTCAAATGGTACCATCCAGTGTTGTTCCACCTCAAGCACCTGCTCCACCACCAGCAGATGTTACAAATGAGCTCTGGAATCCTTTTCAACCATTTCTCCACCAACAACAACAGATGGCTGAGCTACAGCATGAAAAACATGTTCAAGAGCTTAGAGAAACAATGGATTCTAGTTTCAAAACCACACAAGCAGACATCAAGGCTCTAAAATCACATATGTTGGCAACCACTGGCACTGCTCCTCCAACAGTTCTGTTTATTGATGAAATCCCCACAGATAATGCCAAAAAGGGGGAGAAAATTAAGGAGTGGACAAAGAAAGGGATTGATAATGGATTGTATCTTGATCCAGAAAAGGATGCAATGCTTAGAAATATTCCCTTGCCAGATGGTAGCAAGAAGGTTGATGTTACCCAGAATGCACTTGATGATGGTGTCATAAGTGTAAAACGGGATAGAGCGGCAAAGGATTTATCAAGGTGGAATGAGGAGAAGAGAGCTTTAATGGAGCTGAATGCGCAGGGTTGTTCTGGTGAAAAGGATGATCAAAATCCTGTTCCAAAAAGAAATCTTACTAGAAAAGTAAGGAAACCCAAGTCCACACCATCCAGTCTTCCAAAGCATACTTCAAAACCACTGTCCAAAAGCCACCAACATCAAACCTCCACCGAAACAGCTGTTGCAACTTCTGTTGTACCAACATCTGCTGGTACTTCAGTTGTTACAACAACTGGTCTCACTTCAACACACACCACTTCATCACACACCACTACCACTGCCTTATCACCACCAAAAATAACATCTCCACCATCACTTCCTGCCATAAAACAGAAGACAGCAGATGTTAAAACATCTGTTGTAATGACAACAGTGGTTGAAACACCAGTAGTTTCAACAGCTGTTTGTCAGTCACAAACCACTGCCACTCAAACCACCTCCACTGTTCCACCCAAAACATCATCTGCCTCTCCTAAAATAAAAAGGAGAAGGATTATCATATCAGATGATGATTCTCCATCACCACCACCAGCAGCTTCAAAATCCCAAGCACTTGTCACAGTTCCAAAACCCATTCCTCTCTCTTCAACTCAAATTCAAAAGCCACTACCTCTTGCAGGTGTTGTGTTTCCTTTAGAACTCATAGCAGTTAGAGATGAAATCAAATCTTTCTACTATGAGGATAACCCTGCCAAAAGGAGCTTGCCTTCAGTTAAAGGATATCCTAGGCCAAACAACATTGAAGAATATTTAGAAATTAAAGCCAAGCAAGCCGAGGATATCGCTAACAAAAATAAACAAGGGAAATCTGATAGGGAATTTTAGCAAAACTATCAGTTTCTTCTCACACAGGTCAGAACAATGGAGCAATTTGCCAAAAATGTTAGTCAACAAATTTCAGAAAGGGCTGATGAGACCCTGAGAAAAGACTACATTGAAAATATCATGACCTACAAGAAATACAAGGGGGAGAAACACATGTACAAACACTGGACCATTCCTGAGCTTGAAAAGGAAGTAGCAGGATTCATGAAATGATCAAAAATAAAGTCCAGCAAACTCCTCCTGAAAAATTCAAACAATTTGAAGCTGAAAAAGCATTAGAGTTGAAAAGAATAAAAGAGGAGCTTATTACAGCTGATTATGGGTCAAGGAACTCTGTGTCAAAGTGGGGAGAAGCCAGGGTCAGGGCCACCTATAAAAGGTTGGAGGAACTTAGGAAGAAAGATCCAACAGCTCCACAAAAACCTGACTACTCCAAAGCAGAGGTTTCAAAACGACCACCAAAGCTGCAAGCCAAAAGAACCACTGCTCCTGCTGGTGCTGCCATCTACAAAAGAATGAGTCAAAACCAGTTGGGTGCTGAAACAGTTCAAGATCTAATTACTGGAAATGACCTTGTAAAAGAGGGCATTATGTTAATGATGAAAGAAGAATCTGAACTGGAACAATCTGCAAGTACTGCTCAGCCAGTCATGAATAGGCCAGCATCACCAAATACCTCTTCAAATAAAAATCTCCCAAGAACCCCACCAGGCTCAAAAGTACTAAAGTGGAAAACTGATAAACAGACCCACGTACTGACAGTGTTCAAGTCTAGTGGAGAAGTGAAGAAATTAACAAGGGAACAAGCTCTTGGCCAGAGTCTTGAAGATTTGCAGGATCTCCTTGATCTTCCACTTAGCAGGGATAATGATGATACAGATGCCTTAACTTTTGAATTGCAACTCAAAGGGCAAATAAGGGAACTGCTGATGAGGCAATAAAGATCTACAATAATGAAGAGTTTTGGCATTATCTGTTCCAGGGGGAGATTGTTGGGATTGAACCCTACCAAAGGAACAGATAATGAAAGCCAAAACTAGATCAGAGCAGTGGATCCAGAATAAGCAGATGTTTGGTTGCAAGTCTCTCCCCTTGAAAGTGGTTTCAACATCTGCTGACCTCCTATCTGCTGATCATGCAAACTACTGACCTACAACTACTGATCAAGTCAAAGTCTGTTGAAGAACTAGAGCTCTGCTGCTCAATCTACTGCCTTGTTTCAAGCACTGCTGATCATGAAAAGTACTGATGGGTTCACAGCAGTGGAAGGATGCAGCAGCAGTTTATGTTTACTTTATGTATTGAATTGTAACATCAGTAGTTAGCATAGCAGTGTTTGTATAGGTCAGTTGTTAAGAGTTTGTAAGGAGGTTAGATGTCACTTTCATGGTGACGTCAGCTTAGATGCTCAGTAGTTTGCTAGTGCCTATAAATAGAACAGTACTCTGTACTGTTCTGTTTAGCTCATTCACCATCTTCTTCCTGCACGAACAAATACTGAGCTCGGGCTGCGGGGGAGTTTGCGAATCATACATGCATTGTAATCAAAGTTTGAAATAAATTTAATCATTTGATTCTCTGTTGAAAATGTATGATTGAAAGCATTTCTTCTGTTTGATTGTGAAAAGTTTGCTTCCATTTAATTTCCGCTGCACAACTCACTCATAATTCCATCTTAATTCAAACACAAATCACAATCAATCCAAACTCAGATCCTAACAAAAGTAATCAATAGAACACCGTATATACAATTATGATTATGTCTTGATTCACACGTACCTCTCTTATACTTTTCGATAAAAAGATATTTTACACTACGTGCTAAAGAACAAAGATTGTGTTTGTGTTTTTCGATAAAAAGATATTTTACACTACGTGCTAAAGAACAAAGATTGTGTTTGTGTTAACATTCATGTTTGTAGATTTTGAAACTGTGAAAGTAACAAAGATTGTGTTTGTAGAGTGGTGTGAAGAACTGAGAATGAGAATGAAGAAAGCTTTGTACCAATTTATACTTGTAAAAAGGGGGGGTGACCTACATGCTCCATAAACGAATGAGAAATGAGAACTGAGAATGAGGAATCACCTGTTTCCTCTTTTGAAAACCAAGTGTTAGTTTGATTTGTATTTCCTTATTTTGAAAAAGGGGGCCCGACCATATGCTTTGTACCATTAAAACACAAATTGAATTGATGAGGGTGGTGCACCAAGACAATCCCTATTTCTATGAGTTTGAATATTACGGGCTACATACATACGTGCGTGTTAATGCGTGCGTGAGTACGAAATATATTCGAAATATTATCTACTTTGAGGAGGTAATAATAAAGCATTGCACATATGCCTTCAAGTTGGTCTACAAAATGGAATCAATCAAGGCCTAAACCAGTCAAATCCGTATTATCAAACAATAGTTGCATTTAAAACAATTTGTGATTCGATTATTGGAACCATTGATTAAACTTGGAGATATTTAGATGTTAGATTCAAACAAAAATCAACAAAAGCCGACACGCTCAATTTGTGTTAAATTAGAACAGAATGAACCCCATTTATCATTTGTAGTATATTCCATATGCTCCCTTAGTTGCATGAAGCCATCTTGCCATAATTTTTTTGTAACCATAAGCACCACAACCTCTATATATTGTTAATATGTAAGAAAGTTATCAATAGAACACCGTATGTACAATTATAATTATGTCTTGATTCACAAGTACCTCTCTTATACTTTCTGATATAAAGATATTTTACACTACGTGCTAAAGAACAAAGATCGTGTTTGTGTTAACATTCATGTTTCTAGATTTTGAAACTGTGAAAGTAACAAAGATTGTGTTTGTAGGGTGGTGTGAAGAACTGAGAATCAGAATGAAGAAAGCTTTGTACCAATTTATACTTGTAAAAAGGAGGGGCTGACCTACATGCTCCATAAACGAATGAGAAATGAGAACTGAGAACTGAGAATGAGGAATCACCTGTTTCCTCTTTTGAAAACCAAGTGTTAGTTTGATTTGTATTTCTTTATTTTGAAAAAGGGGGCCCGACCATATGCTTTGTACCATTAAAAACAAATTGAATTGATGAGGGTGGTGCACCAAGACAGTCCCTATTTCTATGAGTTTGAATATTACGGGCTACATACATACGTGCGTGTAAATGCGTGCGTGAGTACGAAATATTCTTGAAATATTATCTACTTTGAGGAGGTAATAATAAAGCATTGCACATATGCCTTCAAGTTGGTCTATAAAATGGAATCAATCAAGGCCTAAAACAGTCAAATCCGTATTATCAAACAATAGTTGCATTTAAAACAATTTGTGATTCGATTTTTGGAACCATTATTAAACTTTGAGATATTTAGATTTTAGATTCACACAAAAATCAACAAAAGCCGACACACTCAATTTGTGTTAAACTAGAACAGAATGTGTCGCAACCCCCGTCCCCTAGTTAACCGGGAACGGGCGACCGCGGCCAGTTTCAGTGGTATCGGTGTTTATCATTTTGGCAGCGGAAATTACATCAGGACCGTAGTTAGGAAATATTTTATCAGAGTAAAATAGCACACTTTTATAATATTAACCACATGGGAAAATCACAAATTTCAAGTACACACATTTTTATAGGGATAAACCTTATTTTATTTAAATAAAACATCTCTTTATTTTAGGTAACTTTATAGCCACTTTTACAAGCCTTCAGTGCTGTCCAGCTGACTTCGATTTGGCTTTCACATTTTGTTACCTGAAACGCTTTAAAAACATTTTGTCAGTGAGAAATACTGGTGAGTGAATCTCAGTTTAATCAAGACATGTAAAAACCGTTGTACAGTATTGAGGGCGGTCGCGTAATTACATTTGTTTCCATCTACTTTAATTACCACCCACGGTACTGTCAACCCGACTTGTGGTCATGTTACTACTCACAATGTTGTAACAAATTTTGTATGCAAAACCCCAACATACCGACGATAATTGTAGAATACAAATACTCAATCAATCACTGTTTAAATATAATGTTAATCATTTGAGGTTTTGTAAAAATAGTTGATAAAAAGGAGAATACTGACATTGCTGTCTTAGGGTTTTCCTTAAGGATTTCCTGGTGATTATCTATTAATTACACAAATGCACACGCGTTAGTATAATAACCCAATATTTACATTAGTAATACCCTCCCCGAGACGGCATTCCAACGACTACGTCGGGCAGAACCTCGACAGTCGTTACGGAACCTAAGATCAATCGGGTAGCGTATCTAATACGTAACTAGGGGTTATGATACTTACAACGAGGCAGAACTTCGTTATTTAAGGTTATGCCCGAAAATTATTTTAACTATGTAGAAATTCGAGAGAGAAAGAAAGTTATGAACGATTTCGACTTAACAGCCGATTGCATCTATTTATAGTGTCTGTTTGACACTTCGTCGCGCCCCGCGAACGTTTTAGCCAAGGGCTACGTGGCCCGCGAGGGTAGCTAGGTTAGGCCCTAGCTTGTCCGATTCACCTCCTAGCTCCAACACGTTGCTGCCACGTGGCAGCTCAGGGTGTCGCCCTGGTGACTAGCTGTCGCGGCCCGCGTAGGAACACAAGGGGGTCTTCGCGCCCCGCGAGCACCCCTAAAACTTGATTTTTATTTTATTTTTAATTATGTAAGGGTATTTGGGCTCGGTTTTCGCATACGGGGTATGTTTTAAGATATATAGGGATAGTTTAAACATATTAGGGGTGTCGAAAAATTATTTAGGAGGGTTGTTATAGAATGAACCCCATTTATCATTTGTAGTATATTCCATATGCTCCTTAGTTGCATGAAGCCATCTTGCCATAATTTTTTTGTAACCATAAGCATCACAACCTCTATATATTGTTAATATGTAAGAAAGTTATCAATAGAACACCGTATGTACAATTATGATTATGTCTTGATTCACACGTACCTCTCTTATACTTTTTGATAAAAAGATATTTTACACTACGTGCTAAAGAACAAAGATTGTGTTTGTGTTTTTCGATAAAAAGATATTTTACACTACGTGCTAAAGAACAAAGATTGCGTTTGTGTTAACATTCATGTTTGTAGATTTTGAAACTGTGAAAGTAACAAAGATTGTGTTTGTAGAGTGGTGTGAAGAACTGAGAATGAGAATGAAGAAAGCTTTGTACCAATTTATACTTGTAAAAAGGGGGGGGGGTGACCTACATGCTCCATAAACGAATGAGAAATGAGAAATGAGAACTGAGAATGAGGAATCACCCGTTTCCTCTTTTGAAAACCAAGTGTTAGTTTGATTTGTATTTTCCTTATTTTGAAAAAGGGGGCCCTACCATATGCTTTGTACCAATAAAAACAAACTGAATTGATGAGGGTGGTGCACCAAGACAATCCCTATTTCTATGAGTTTGAATATGACGGGCTACATACATACGTGCGTGTACAGAGCCACGTCCATGTTTGGAATTTCAATAGCATGTTCGATATCACATAAAGCATATATGAAAGAAAAAATATTTAGATAGTATCATATTCATTATAGCAATTTCAATAGCATGTTCTGTAGGAATCCGTTCGTGTAAAAATAAATAAAATTCTTTTTATTATTAACTTGAATACAACTAAAATAGAGAAAGCTAAAAATACTACTATTACAACTGAAATAGAGAAAGCTAAAAATACTACTATTACAACTGAAATAATAGAAAACAAGAACCGAATTACAAAAAGAAAACATGTTCTTGGCTGAGGATCGTGTTAGACACGAGTCCCTTAAAATAAATTTCGTGTCTCCCAGGAGAACACGTTTGTTTCCAGGATACAAGAGCCCGAAGCAGTTGCACTGCCGGTCTTGATTCCAACCCGAACGAGTACCTTGATTCTTGAAGATGAGAGAAGAATCCTGTAAAGAGAGGATTGTAATGTTGTGGTTTTTTTTTTTTGGTGTAGTTCTTCAACAGGGGTACCACCCTATTTATACTAGCTGGACTTGAAGAAACTGAAAAACGAATTTAGTGGGAGAATTAAACTGCATTAAACGTCTTCAATGTACCTTAATTCGTCATTAAATTCTCAGTCAAACGCATTAACTTCGTCAGTTCGAATGCTGAATTGTAACTGCACAACATTAACTGCTGCTGAAAGCTTCTGCGCGCGCGCAAGTCTACACACTCATGCGTGGTGCGTCCTTTTGGCTCACTGCCATGCGCGCGTGCGCCTCACTGACTCAGGTCCATGCGCGCGTGCGCCACGTCACCTGTGAACCTATACGAGCACGCCACACAGTCGTGCCGTATTGGCTCACTCTGGTGCGCCGCGCACGTCACATCAGGCCCCATGCACCATGCGCAACCGCGCGCCTCCATGCCATGTGTACTCGCCCACGCCACGCGCGCGCGCATGTGCGAGTGTGTGTGCAAGTGCGAGTTAGGGTACTCCGCGAGTACACTAGTGAGTGCTTCCATGAAACAATAAGGATGGAGAGTTCCCATTTAAATACCCCTTTAAGTTCCATCTCTCATCCGATGTGGGACAAGGTGCCATTTTCCCACTTTTTTTTTCAGCATTCAAGTTTCAAACACCAAACTTTGAGCATCGATATCTCATTCATCTTAGCTCCGTTTTGGACGTGGTTTAGTTCGTTGTGAAGCTCTTCCGTCATAGAACACAAAACCACAAATAAGTATATAAAACCCGCTCATTTTATTATATTTATTTCTAGTCCAAAATAGGAAAAAAATCATTTTCCTATATTTGTGAAAAATGCTATTTTCACAAAATTTCCAACAATCCCCCACATGAATAGAAATCGATCTACCAAGTTTCAACGATACACGTTCAACAGTTGAGCATTGCAAGATAGGTAGGTGTAACCTTTGAACCTTCTTTTGTGAAGCATACTTAGCCTCCTAGGGTCTTGTAGACGCGGGGTCTTTGAACAATCCCCCATTTATGTAGGCGACAATATACATTCACACAATGCTCTCCCTAGTCGAGTCAAGTCCTCATGGTCGTGTCCGTTAATGGTCATGGAACACGTTCCTGGTTCTGCGAGAGCTCTAGGATTTGCGCCTCCCCACAAATCCATTCGAAGCGACCCCACTTCTCTCTAACATAGGTGATTCCTCTGAATCATTAAAAGCATCATGGTTAATTTGGATTTACTCAAAATCCTTAACCTCAACATGCTTAACCTTACTTTATGTCACTGATTGGAATGGACTAGGAAGTATACAACTCCCTTTGTGAATTTTGGGGCACCCCCCACAGTGACTCCCTTTGGGTTTATGATTATGTTTGCCTATTGAACCTAGATCTTGGGATCTCCAGTCAACTAGGTTAGGTTTCCCTCATATTCCCTTCATCTATGGGCTTTAGTCCCATTCCTCTTGACAACCTATACACCTTATCTGTGCTTAAACCTTTTGTTAATGGGTCCGCAATGTTCTCCTTTGACCTAACATAGTCAACTGAGATCACACCCGTTGAGATAAGTTGTCGTACTGTGTTGTGTCTACGTCGAATGTGCCTTGATCTGCCATTGTACATCACGCTTTGTGCTCTAACAAGCGCTGATTGATTGTCACAATGTATGCAAATCGCCGTCAACTGCTTTGGCCATCTTGGAATATCTTCCACAAATTGACGTAGCCACTCCGCCTCTTCCCCGCTTTTATCTAAAGCAACGTATTCGGATTCCATCGTGGATCTAGCTATAACCGTTTGCTTGGAAGACTTCCAAGCTATAGCTGCGCCAGCAAGTGTAAACACGTAACCACTTGTGGATCTGTGATCCTTTATATCCGATATCCAATTCACGTCAGTGTATCCTTCGATCACTGCTGGATCACGGGTATAATGTAATCCATAGTCTCTTGTGTATCTTATGTATCTAAGCACCCTCGTGATAGCTTTCCAATGATCCTCGCTCAGATTATTGGTGTATCTACTTAGCCTGCTCACAGCATATGCTAAGTCGGGTCTAGTATATGTCATTAGATACATGAGACTACCAATGATCCATGAGTACTCTAACTGAGAAACACTCTCGCCTCTATTCTTCCTTAGGCGTTGGGTATTATCAATTGGAGTGCGAGCTATACTCGTATCGTTCGAATTGAATTTCCCAAGGATCTTGTCCACGTAGTGAGATTGACTCAACACAAGACCATTTTGGGTTCTAGTGATTTTTACTCCAAGAATTACATCCGCGAGACCCATGTCTTTCATGTCAAACCTCGCTTTCAACATGTCTTTCGTTGAGTTGATCATGTTATCATCACTCCCAATGATAAGCATATCATCTACATAAAGATATAAAATCACATAACCTCTTGGTGTGTCTTTAAAATAAACACACTTGTCGCACTCATTTATTTTGAAACCATTGTCAATCATGACATGATCAAACTTTTGGTGCCATTGTTTTGGAGCTTGCTTCAAGCCATACAAAAACTTGACCAATTTACATACTTTGCCCTTGTTACCTGGGGCGGAAAAACCCTCGGGTTGTTCCATGTAAATTTCTTCTTCTAAATCGCCATTTAGAAATGTGGTCTTTACATCTATTTGGTGAACTTCCAAATTTCTTAGAGCCGCAATTGCAAGAACCAATCTTATGGAGGTTATTCGCGTTACAGGCGAGTAAGTATCAAAGTAGTCTAGACCCTCCTTTTGTCTAAATCCTTTGATCACTAACCTTGCCTTGTATTTATCAATACTTCCATCGGCTTTCATCTTCCTTTTGAATATCCAACGATATCCAAGTGGTTTACAACCAGGTGGAAGATCTACTAACTCCCAAGTATGATTTTGCAATATAGAATCAATTTCATTCTTAATTGCTTCTTGCCATTGAGGTCCTTCCGCGGAGGTAACCGCTTCGCGGTAGGTATTGGGCTCACCCTCAACCATATAGCTCATGAAGTCTGGACCAAAGGATTTTTCAACCCTTCGTCGTTTACTTCGTCTAAGCTCACCCTCCTCGACCTCAGGTTGTTCATGTCTTTCATCTATCCTCGTAGATGAACTTGGTCCTGCTTCATCTAACCATGTAGACGAACTTGGACCTGCTTCATCAACCGCTCTTGATGAAGGCGCATGTGTTTGTCCTAACATAGGAAACACATTCTCAAAATATGAGACGATATTAGAATTTGCCTCTATGATAGTGTGTTTATGTACATCGGGATTCTTGGACTCATGTACAAGAAAACGATGTGCGCTACTTTGATGTGCATATCCAATGAAAATGCAATCAACAGTTTTGGGTCCTATCCTAAGAGCCTTAGGAGGTGGTACAATCACCTTAGCTAGGCACCCCCACACTTTCAAGTATTTGTACGAAGGCTTCCTTTTTCTCCATAACTCATATGGAGTTTCGTCCCTATTTTTCAAAGGTATCTTGTTAAAAAGATAGTTTGCTGAGAGAATGATGTCCCCCCACATTTCTCGGTTCACTCCCGAGCTTATCAACATAGCGTTCATCATTTCTTTCAATGTGCGGTTCTTTCGTTCCGCAACGCCATTTGATTGTGGAGAATAAGGAGGTGTACACTCATGTACAATGCCACTTTTTGCGCATAAATCCGCAAAAGGTGCAACATATTCACCTCCTCGATCGCTTTTCAAAGCTTTTATCTTATTTTTAAGTTGATTCTCAACTTCATTTTTGTACAAGATAAACTTCTCTATTGCTTCGTCTTTACTCTTAAGTAAATACACGTAGCAATATTTCGTACAATCATCAATAAACGTGATGAAGTACTTATTTCCTCCACGCGTGGGAACCGCTTTTAAATCACACACATCGGTATGAATTAAATTAAGGGGTTCGGTTATTCGTTCAACCGATTTAAACGATGATCTCGTAAGTTTGGATTCGACACAAGTCTCGCATTTGTGATCGGACTCGATATGGAATGTTGGTATTAAATTTAATTTAATTAAACGTCATAATGAATTAAAATTTACATGTCCTAGTCTACCATGCCAAACATTAGAAGACTCAACCATGTAAGTAGAAGTAGAAATTTCATTCATACTTTTGTTTTTGTTTACAACTGAAACATTCATTTTAAACATTCCATTAAGGGCATAGCCCTTTCCGATAAAAGTTCCACGCCTAGACAAGACAAAATTGTCCGATTCAAACACTAGACGAAATCCAAACTTGTTGAGCATCCATCCCGATACGAGATTCTTCCGTATCTCTGGAACATAAAGCACTTTGGTCAAGGTCAACTCCTTGCCAGAAGTCATCTTCAGGATGACTGTGCCTTCCCCTTTGATGCTTGCGGTAGCTTTATTTCCCATATAAAGCTTTTCTTCACCCGACGCTTCCTTGAATGTAGAGAAAAGAGCCTTGTCTCCACAAACATGGCTGGTTGCACCCGTGTCAACGAACCATCCTTTTGGGTTTTCACCCATCGCGTTGACTTCTTCAATCATAGTCGCTTCCTCGGTTATCATTGCAATTAGAGGCATACCATCCTCATCAACCATATGCGCACGCTCACGCTTAGGTTTCTTGCATTGGTTAGCACGGTGCCCCGTCTCGTTATAGTTGTAACAAGTACCTTGGCGCAGACTTCTTTTTCACAGCCCCCTTTTTCGGTCCAAGGTTGTTAACCTTTGCTTTCCCTTTGTTGTCCTTTTTACCCTTGCCTTTCTTGCCCTTTGAGGACTCCCCAACTTCCACCATGTTTGCCTTAGCCGAAGCTTGTAAAATGGTGCCTTTTGGGCCACCCTGTTGTCCTCTTCTATACGAAGACGGACGACAAGTTCCTCAATCGTCATTTCCTTCCGCTTGTGTTTAAGATAATTCTTAAAATCCAACCAAACAGGAGGTAATTTCTCAATCATGGCTGCCACTTGAAACGTCTCGCTAAGTACCATTCCCTCAGCATGGATGTCATGTAGTATAATTTGCAACTCTTGGACTTGGTTCATAACAGTCTTGTTATCAACCATTTTGAAGTCCAAGAAACGGGCGACTACAAATTTCTTTGTTCCCGCATCCTTTGTTTTGTACTTTTTATCCAAGGACTCCCATAATTCTTTGGAAGTCTTGATATTATAGTACACATTATATAGTGCATCCGAGAGACCGTTGAGTACATAGCCTCGACATATGAAATCCGAGCGCTTCCATGCCTCTACCGCGCTCAGAGCCTGAGCCTCGGTCTCCCCTTCCGCAGGTTGGGGAGCGGTTTCAGTCAAGAACCTCGCAAGGTTCATGGTGGTCAAATAGAAGAACATCTTCTGTTGCCACCTTTTGAAGTGGAGACCCGAGAACTTCTCGGGTCGTTCAACATGATTCGCCACTGTGGACGCTCCCACAGTGTTGGCAGGGGTACCGACAACAACGTTGACGTTGGTATTTTCAGTCGACATTCTGAAAAATTCCACAAAACCAAGTTAATAAATTTGTTAGAATAATAAATGTGCTGATTTATTATTTTACTAACAAAATCGATGAGCAACAAAATCAGCCTCGTAGCTTCTAAGTCCAACTTTGAAGACTACAAGAGAAGATCTTAGAACCCAAAGACGAAGAAGGAGTAGAAGAACAGAGTTCTGTTTTGACAAAGTCGCTCCTTTGAATCAAAACAGAGAAAAAAAATATGTTTTTTAAAACACAACTGTATGAATTCAAAACTGGTTCGAATTCACAGCAGAAAATGTTTGTGATTCTACACGAACGGTGTTTTAAAAAAATTGTTTTAAGATTGTAGGAATCCGTTCGTCTAAAAATAAATAAAATTCTTTTTTATTATTAACTTGAATACAACTGAAATAGAGAAAGCTAAAAATACTACTATTACAACTGAAATAATAGAAAACAAGAACTGAATTACAAAAAGAAAACAGGTTCTTGGCTGAGGATCGTGTTAGACACGGATCCCTTAAAACAAATTTCGTGTCTCCCAGGAGAACACGTTTGTTTCCAGGATACAACAGCCCGAAGCAGTTGCACTGCCGGTCTTGACTCCAACCCGAACGAGTACCTTGATTCTTGAAGATGAGAGAAGAATCATGTAGAGAGAGGATTGTAATGCTATGGTTTTTTTTTTGGTGTAGTTCTTCAACAGGGGTACCACCCTATTTATACTAGCTGGACTTGAAGAAACTGAAAAACGAATTTAATGGGAGAATTAAACTGCTTTAAACGTCTTCAATGCACCTTAATTCGTCATTAAATTCTCAGTCAAACGCATTAACTTCGTCAGTTTCGAATGCTGAATCGTAACTGCACAGCATTAACTGCTGCTGAAAGCTTCTGCGCGTGCGCGCGAAAGACACACTGGTGCGCGCGCGCAAGTCTGCACACTCATGCGCGGTGCGTCCTTTTGGCTCACTGCCATGCGCGTGCGCTTCACTGACTCAGGTCCATGCGCGTGTGCGCCACGTCACCTGTGTACCTATACGAGCACGCCACACAGTCGCGTCGTATTGGCTCACTCTGGTGAGCCGCACACGTCACATCAGGCCCCATGCACCATGCGCAACCGCGCGCCTCCATGCCATGTGTACTCGCGCGCAGTGCAAAGTGCGCCATCAAAGCGCCACATTGCGACTCATCGCCCACGCCACGCGCGCGCACGTGTGCGAGTGCGTGTACGAGTTAGGTGCAACACCCTTCGCGAGTACACTAGTGAGTGCTTCCATGAAACAATAAGGATGGAGGGTTCCCACTTAAATACCCCTTTAAGTTCCATCTCTCATCCGATGTAGGACAAGGTGTCACTTTCCCACTTTTTTTTCAGCATTCAAGTTTCAAACACCAAACTTTGAGCATCGATATCTCATTCATCTTAGCTTCGTTTTGGACGTTGTTTAGTTCGTTGCGAAGTTCTTCCGTCATAGAACACAAAACCACAAATAAATATATAAAACCCGCTCATTTTATTATATTTATTTCTAGTCCAAAATAGGAAAAAATCATTTTTTTATATTTGTGAAAAATGCTATTTTCGCAAAATTTCCAACATGTTCGATATCACATAGAGAGCCACGTCCATGTTTGGAATTCACATTTAGAGTTTTATTTAAAATATTAGTACAATATAACAATAACAATATAATAGTAACAGTTTCGGAGCCATAAAATAACAAATTTAAATCTCCGACTATGGGTAGAGAAGATCCAAATGTGTACTCATAAAGCTTTAGAGATCCGTACATTAAAAATGTCAATTTGATGAAACGAGTTTTCATAGTTTATCTAAACGAGAATCCTACAACCTCGTTACATTTTAGATCAGATTTATGATAGCTTTATTTGTGTTGTTTGGTTCATTATTAAATTTCCAAGCTTATGACATAAAACAAAAAGAACAAAAAAAAAACATCAAGCGGTTATCTTCATTGCGGCATGGTGTATTTGGCAAGTTAGAAACGAGGTGGGTTTTCAAAATAAGACTGTGAACACTAACAAGATAAAAGAAAACATCAAGGCGTTGAGTTATCTTTGGATTAGAAATTGATAGACTTACTCAAACTTAGATTGAAAAGACTGGTGTAATTTTGTTTTGTAATGTTTGTTTCATGTTGGGCTCCAGCAATTTGCCAGTAGCTTTTTGTTAAATGAAAGTTGTTCAAAAAAAATAACTTTAATTAAACAAAATATACACATTTATTTATTTATATTAATTTTTTAATTTAATAACAGTTTGATATTAATCTATTCAAAATATTAAGGGTCAATTGCATATATCCCCCTAAAAAATTCATCAATTGCGTATTTACCCAACCAAAAATCAAAATTGCATACATCCCCTCCCTTGTTAAAACCAATTGCAAATTTACCCATTTTGATTTATTTTATAAAAAATAAAATATAGAATGACTATTTTACCCTTATTTAAATCTTTAATATTTTCCAACTTTTTTAACTACCCATTTTTAAAACAAGTTGGAGTCATCTGTAAGCAAAGTATTACAGGATTTCAAATAAATTCATTCATTCATTCATTCAAGATCTCAAAGATAATCAGGTATGTCCAGTTGAACAATATAGTTATGGTAGTCTTAGAGAATGCAGATTTCATAGTAACTAATGGAAGCATTCCACATTTTCAACAATTAGGCAGCAAAAGCCATGATTTCCATAATATAAAATACCCATCTTCAACATCAATAATCATTCTTTTCGAAAGCTTGAATGGATAACACCTTTCACAACCATTGTTTTCAAAACTAATTCATATAATCTTCCTCTTTCTTCGATTACAACCGATATTTCTCGTCCAATCCAAACAACAAATAAGATATCAATGTTATAACAAAGCCCTAACATGAAAAAAAGAGGAGATATGTATGCACCTGAATAGCGTGCAGATACTCATCGAAATCGCTCAATCGCACCTGGAATCGTGTGTGTAGCGTGTCTTTGAATCTGGAAGATTGCCTTTGCCCTTTGGTCTATTGCGAAAACATTATAGGGTTTTTTTATTTTATTTTGAAAGGGTAATATTGTCATTAAATGGAATTTAAAAAGGGAAGGGGATATATGCAATTAAAATTTTAGGTTGGATAAATATGCAATTAAGGAGGGTTTTTAAGGGGATATATGCAATTATCCCATCTCATAAAAACAACTTATTATTCTTCCCAAATTTATTTCCTAGCTTAAGTCAACATGAATAATAATAATAATAATAATGGTAAAGGATCCTGTAAAAAGTGCCCAAAATGTGAGAAGTGTAAGAAATAATCTGGTGTTGACATGTGTCCATCAATTATATTAATGAATAAGGGTAATAATGTAATTTACTCCTAATGGTAGTTAAAGTCAATTAAAGGAAATGAGATCACGTGTTAACTATTTTAGGAGAAATTTTAGGAAACATGTTTGTTTTTACGATTTTATACATCTGATTGTTTTATCTTCTTCATCATCTTTTAATCGCAACATATTTTAATCATATATTGTTCATATCTTCTTTTCATCATCTTTAAATTGCAATACAATGTTTTTTGGATTCCAGATAAAACACCATGACTTGAATCATAGTCAATGTCTCCAGATGTTTAAAACACCACACCATGAACAATGTCTCCAGATGTTTAAAACACAACGTCATGAATAATGTCTCCAGATAAAACACCATGATTTGAATCATAGTCATGGTGTTTTAAAATCTGGGAATGTTTTGTATTGATTGTCCAGATGTTAATACACCATGGATGTAATCACAATACAATGTTTTTTGGATTCCAGATAAAACACCATGACTTGAATCATAGTCAATGTCTCCAGATGTTTAAAACACCACGCCATGAACAATGTCTCCAGATAAAACACCATGACTTGAATCATAGTCATGGTGTTTTAAAATCTAGGAATGTTTTGTATTGATTGTCCAGATGTTAAAACACCATGGATGTAATCATAATACAATGTTTTCTGGATTCCAGATAAAACACCATGACTTGAATCATAGTCAATTTATCCAGATGTTTTAAAACACCACGCCATGAATCTGATTACAGTTCTTCTAAACGTAAAACACCACGCCTTGAATCTTATATAAAACAAAGAGGCTTCCGATTTAGATCTTGGTCTTTAATTCCGATATTTAAGGAAAAAAGGAGTGAATGTAGGTGTTTTTGGTTGTGTAGGATACGGTTACCATATTTGAAACATTGAAAAAGACACCATTGCCCTTCAATTTTACATAAGATCCCTCTAATTAAAACACAATTTACATTTTTATACCCTATTGATCTCAACCATTAGATCAAATATCCAATGGTTTAAAACACTTCTTACCCTTCTCACATTTTAAACACTTTTTACCATATCCCTACCCTAATAAATAAAAAACACATGAATAATAATAATAATAATAATAATAATAATAATAATAATAAACTACCTTATCCTTATGTTAACTAGTTTTATACCCGTCCGGTGGATGGGCATATTAATGGTATAATGACATAAGTCTTTTATTGTTTGTATTCTAAACAAACATGTCATGAATTGCCACCCCTAATATAAAACATGACCAGGGATTTTGATAATAATGGGAAAGCTTCTAAATGACTAAACTATACCTCCAAAGATGGGTTCATGCAAAGACCATGAAATTGACCAACATTAAGGTGACCCGTTTGGACCCATATTCAAGATTACCCGTTTTGACCTGTTGGTTGTTGTCCCACATGTACGTATCCATGGGTTAAATTAATCCACCTATGACTTTTATTGATTTTTTGTTCACTTTGACCAAAAAGTCAAACCTTGAATTTTTTCAGTCTTCCCAAAATTAATATTTTTACGCCCAAAAAATATGTATTAAATGTAGGCAAGTTAAACCCAATATAAATCCAATTGTATATTGCCAATGTTGTGTCTATTGTACATTCGACTCCATAAGTTGTACCCAATATGCATAGCAATATTCTTTACATTTTCGCATATGAACTTGTCATATATCTAATTTGGATTGTTTAGTTTATGCTGGCTTGACTTTTTTTCCTGCATAAATGAATCAATCATCAGATGTGAACCATTAATTGCAACCTCCGTTTTATACCTGTTTGAAGTAGAGTACTTTACCTTAATAACATGAGAAAATGTGTTTCTCTAAATTATACATATAAAATATAATTGTTATACATAAAGATCAAACTTCTCCAAATTAAACTCTGACATTAGGGGGAAATTTTGATAATTTAAGGAAGAGAATGAAAAAATATATATAAATCATAAAATGTTTTATAATTAGCAACTGTGACCACAATTTAAAATATTGGAAATCTTTTTATACCTTTATTAGGATGCTCCTTTTTTTAGCCACACTATCACTTCACCAAATAGCAACACTTAGTTAGCCATTAGAGACAGCTTCTTTGCTAAGTGATAAAATTGGCGCAAAAGAAATAATCCTAGATAATAATAATAAGTTAATAACAATTGAAAAGAAAAAAATTAAAATTTTTGAGAAACTTCATGCCCCTAACAAAGTTGTGGCAACACACCAGAAACAAATCCCACAATTTCTGGCAAAATGCATAGATATGTAGATGGAATAAAAGCAAGTTTTTGTGTTTTCATCTTATAGGTGAGGGGGAAAAAGATACAAGTAGCATGCTTGACCCATTTATGGAAAAAGAGATCAATCAGATTATGGGACATACAAAAGAAAACTATTCAATTAGTATGTAGACATACCTTCTTGGCGAGTGACTTACTTCGGTTTTGCAACACCCTCTCCTGTCATCAAACCTAAACATGGAATATTTTGTAAATAAGTTGCATGTTTAGTAAATTGGATCCTTTTGCAATAGAAAAAATTACAAGTTACCTTTTTATGAAGTTCAGAGATTTCCAATATCAATATTCAGCTTCTTGTGGAATGATCCATCTTTGCCAATTTTCTCCGGTCTCCATATCTCATCATTTAAAGTAAGTGGGTAGTGCTACTTATACACTGTTAAAGAGAAAAATAACAAAATAATTAAGAATTAAGAATTTTTTTCCTCTTTTTAGCAATAATAAAATGAACCAACATACATTCTCATCTATGATTTTAACAGTGAAAGCTTCAACCTTGGCTTCATGAACATGCAGAAACCCAAGCCTAAACTTCCTGCTTCTAATCCAACTTGAATTGTCGGTAAAGTCAACTTCACTAAAGTCCCAGCACCTTCTTTGAGCACAACCTGCAAGTCTAATGATCGTTTTCCTTCACGTTCTTTAACACCGTGGCTTTCGAATTCTTCACAAGTCCACCCTTCATCATCTTCATTGCTGAAATCACCTTCTAGAGCCACAACGTCTAGTTTTATTGATAATTTGAGTCCTGTTGTAACAACATGACCCGTATTGGTATCAACTAAGACAACATGATTGTTGAAATTTTTAAAACCACTAACAATGTGCTTGGATTATATGGTGCATCTCCTCCCTCCTAATCAGCTATATATACTTTGTATATATAATAGAAGTAAAACACATTAGGTCAAAAAAAGAATGAAGATATTCATTAGAATGAGAGGGAAATAAAATAATATGATAGCTATATATATATATATATAGGGGATGGTTCAAATGAAAACCACTTTTATTGTGAAAACTCGAAAACTAATTAAAAAAGCCTAAAAAACACACAAAAAAAAAAATTTTCAATTTTTTTTATAAAAATCGCTAGTTTTTATATATGAAAAAAAACTTTTTTTTTTAAAAAAAATATATATTTTTGTGTAGTGCACATGTGTATTACACATATGCACTACACAAAAAAAAAAAAATTTTGAAAATTTTTTTTTATATAAAAAAACCTCCGAAAATTAGGTTGCAAAAAAAAAAAATTTGGTATGTTTTTTTTGGCTTTTTTAATTAGTTTTCGAGTTTTCACAATAACTAGTGGTTTTCATTTGAACCTTCCCCTATATATATATATATAGGGAGCCGCTAAAATAGGAACCACCTCCAGTTGTAAGAACCGCAAGAACCCCTCTCCACCAATCAGAATATGGGGTATTTTGGTCATTTACCCCAAATGTCTAATCTAACCTTCCAACTCTCTCTCTCTCTCTCTATCACTTCAATTAATTAAACTCTTTCTCTCCTCTCTCTTCAAAATACAGAAAAATACATTCTCTCCTCTCTCTTTAATATTCACAGAGCTTCTTCAACAACAAAATTCACAAATTCATAGAGCTTCAAAAATTCTTCTCATCTCTTCAAAAACCATATTCCTTGGGGAAGAAGATTTCGTGGCATCCAACCAGTTCCTCTGTGGTGGCCGGTGGGTGACGTCGAAGCAGCAGCGGCGGCACAGTGGTGGTCGAGCAGTTCGGCGAGGACAGACAAAGAGACAGATAGAGTATGAGAACAGAGAGAGACGGCGGAGGTAGGTGGACGACGGCGATCGAGGGGGAGGAGGAGCGGCTGTTTGAAGATCGGTGGTGGGGTTGCAGGTAGGTGGCCGACGGGTTTCAAGGTGTGGTTATCGTTCAAGGTGTGGTTATCGTTCAACGAGTCGGTGTGGTTATCGTTCAAGGTGTGGTTATCGTTCAACGAGTCGGTGGTGGGGTTGCAGGTAGGTGGCCGACGGGGTTGCAGGTAGGAGCGGCTGTTTGAAGATCGGTGGTGGGGTTGAAGATCGGCTGTTTGAAGATCGGTGGTGCGGCTGTTTGAAGATCGGCAGTGGGGTTGAAGATCGGTTGTTTGAAGATTAGTGCTTTGAGGTGATTTCTAGGGTTTCAAGGGTTTTCTGGGGTTCAGTTATCGTTCAACGAGTCGGGTTAGATTGGTTATGGGTTCAGGTCAACAAAGTCAACCTTGGTCAGCGGCTCGGTTAACTGTGGTCAACGGGTTCGGTTCAGGTCTCGGGATTTGGGTCAGTTTTGGAACTCGGTCAGCTTCAATTTCGGGCTCGGTCGACTCAGCGACTCAACTCGGTCAACTCAGTCAACGTCTCAACACGAAGATTGGTAAAGATTTTACGGCGTGATTTATTTCGTTAATTTTATAGTTCTATTTATTTTCGTGAAAACGAGCTCGAACCGATTCGATCAAAGTATTGTTACGTTTTGATATAGTTGAAAAAAATATTGATATTGTGATTGATTATTGAATTTTGAAAATTATAACGACAACTTGTGTTGTCGGGGGGACCAAAAACAGAGGAAACTCTGCCCATTTTTTTTTGTAACGTAAAACGTAAAACTTAAATTTTTAAATGTAAAACGTAAACTTTTTAACGTAAAGCGTAAAATGTAAACTTTTTAACGTAAAACGTAAAATATAAAACGTAAACTGTAAACTTTTTAACGTAAAACGTAAAAACGTAAAATGTAAAAAGTTTTAAGTAAAACGCTAAACGTAAAAAGTTTACGTAAAACATAAAACGTAAAAATTTTAACGTAAAACGTAAAAAGTTTTACGTAAAACGTAAAAATTTTAACGTAAAACGTAAAATTTTTACGTAAAAAGTTTAACGTAAAACTTAAAACGTAAAATGTAAAAAACGGCGCGTTAAAAAACATGAAAAACGGCGCGTTAAAACGACGCGTAAAAAAACATGTAAAAAACGGCGTGAAAAAAAACGTGTAAAAATGGCGCGTTAAAAAACGAGTAAAAAACGACGCTTGAAAAAATGGCGCGTAAAAAACAAGGGGCGTGAATGCGGCGCATAAAAACGCCGCGTAAAAAACGGGACGTAAAAAACGCCGCGGTAAAACGGGACGCCAAAAACCGGCGTGCAAAAAAACTTCGCTTTGTTAAAAAAATCTGAATTTAAAAAATGCTTTTAATAAAAAAATCTTTTTAAAAAATAAAAAGTAATATAATAAAACTAAAAAGTAATATAATAAAACAAAAAATTAATTAAAAAATAATAAAGACAAAAAGACAAAAAAAAGTTATTTTACTAAACTACCCTTTTGGATTAAAATATTGAAGACATAATAAGACAAAATGTATTTAATATTAATTTTTGTTACTTTTAATCTCATCCATCAATCTTGTTGATCTAAAGGCTAGAAAGTGGTTCCCATGGTTCTTACAACTAGAGGTGGTTTTCATTTTAGCGATCCCCTATATAAATATATATATATATATATATATAGTGAAAATGAAAAATATTTGGCCAAAAGGCCTACCTTGTCAAGAGGTATTTCCTTTGCACGCTGCACCTTAAGGTCAATAGTGAAGTTACTCATATCTGCAAGAATCCCATTAACTTTAAAGGTGTTACAAAAAAATAGGCTAGAATTAGATCTCTTGGAGAATAAAAAAACTAAATAAGAGTTTTATGTAAAAAAACTGACATAAATATGACTGGTATAATATGTAAATACACCAACAATAATTGTAAATACCTGAAGAGTATAAAGATCATCTAAGCCATTATCTAATTGTAATGATTAAACATATATACACCAACAATAACTTCTCAATATCTCAAATTCATTCATGTAGCTTTAGAACAAATAACTTTCTGAACAAAATCTTTGCCTTATGTTGATAAAGTGAGTTTCCTGCATCAAAAGCAACCTCAAAGAACCCAAATTAGAAAAGATAAACAAAATTAAGAACCCTTTAGCCTAAAAAATAGGTCTGAAAATGATTCCCTAGACAATTTATCCAGCATGAACATGATGCAACATCATTGATTTCAAAACACATAATAACAGAGACCAGAACTGTAGCAGCCATCTCAACAATCTACATTCACTAATGGCATAATCGAAACAGATACACATATAAACAAACAAATTTGTCAAGTAACAATATACACATAACAATTCTCGATCTGGATCAAACAAAGATGACGATCAAAAAGAATTAGACTTGGAGCATGGTTGCACATCTTGATTAGAATATTGAAAGCCTGAGGGGATGACAGTGGCATCTGACTTTGAAGTTCCCATAGATTTCAAAAAGTGACGCCTGGAGATCGATTACACAACGACTTCTGGCTTCTTGGGAGAGTGGATGTAGAATAAGGTTTCAAAATTCAATATGTAAGATGAAAGTCTAAATCACAGTTGCCTGCAAGGAAATAGGAGAAAGAGCAGGAGAGTGGGATGGTAACCGTTGAGAAAGAGCGTAAACCTCCTTAAACTGCTGCTTCAAGAAGAAAAAAATGAATTTAAAAGGTCCAGATTAAAAGTTAGACAATTTGAATGGTCAAGATCAATCTAAAAAACAGTTAAAATTAAGGGGAACATAAGAATATATAATTAGCAACACACTATTTTACATTTTAATATTCTCGAGTCGTTCGTTAGTTCACGGTTTGCCAACTTAGGATACGTATTGTGCTAATTACAATAAATATAAAGATACAATTTAGGATACGTATTTTGCCAAATGTCAAGCTCTATTCTAATATTTCCCTGCAGTCAAAACGGGAGGATAGCGAATGTTGAGACTGTTACGAAAATCGTCGAATAGAACTTTTGGCAAGCCTTTGGTGAAAATGCCGGCTATTTGATATCGTGAGGGAACATGAAGAACCCGAACATTACCTTTGGTGACCTTCTCGCGAACGAAATGTATGTCCATTTCGATGTGCTTTGTACATTGCTGTTGGACTGGATTGCCGGCTAAGTAGATGGCGCTATCATTATCTCAGTAAACCAACGTGGCTCAGTCAAGTGGATGATGTAGTTCAAGTAATAAATTTCGGAGCCAACATATGTCGGAAACTACATTTGCAACGCCCCGGTATTCTGCCTCGGCGCTCGAACGGGACAAAGTGGGTTGGCGTTTCGAAGACCATGAAAGTAAATTGTCACCCATGTATACGCAATACCCAGAGGTTGACTGGCAGGTGTCGAGACGCCCTCCCCAATCCGCGTCCATGAAGGCTACGAGAGAAGAAGTTGGGGATGGTTGAAGGTGTAATCCATGTGTGATAGTGCCTTTTATATGTCTCATAATCCTTTTTAAAGCATTCAAATGAGTAGTCTTTAGATCATGCATATGAAGACATACTTGTTGGACCGCGTAGGAGATATCGGGTCGTGTAAAGGTGAGATATTGTAATGCTCTAGGCGAAGCTTCGGTATCCGGTGATGTTTTCTACGGGCGTACCATGAGTGCCACTCCATTTATTTTGCGTATCAATAGGGTTGGCAGCCGGGTTGCAATCCGTAAGGCCGGCTCGTTCAAGAATTTCCCAAGCATATTTCTCTTGTGAAAGAAAGAGAGGATTTTTGGTTCTTGTTACATAAATTCCATGAAAGTAAGTAAGTGGTCAGAGATCGGTCATGTCGAATTCTTTAGAGAGAAGAGCCATGAATCGGTCACGTAAACTATCCGTGGAGGTGATCAAGAGAATGTCATCCACATATAATAAAATGAAAGCCATATGTGTTCCTTGTTAGAAGATGAATAAGGAATGGTCGTATTGGCTATGTTGAAAACCCATCTTAGAAAAAAAATCGGCGAACCGTTGGTACCATGCCCTTGGTGCTTGTTTAAGACTGTAGAGAGACTTTTTGAGGAGGCACACATGATTAGGAAAAGTCGGATCTCGGAAGCCCATAGGTTGGTGCATGAAAACCGTTTCATTTAGGTGGCTATGTTGGAAAGCGTTTTTTTACATCAAGTTGATGTATTGGCCATATTTTGACAATGCCAAAGAGAGGCAGTTCTAATGGTAGCCGGTTTAACAATGGGGCTAAAAGTTTCCCCGCAATCAACTCCGATTTGTTAAGATCGACCATCACAAACAACCGAGCCGTGAATCTTTCAAGAGTTCCATCAGTTTTCTTTTTGTGCCTAAAAATCCACATACCCGGAACAATATTCATAGCATTCTAGTCGAATTGTCTAATGGACAAACAGGGAAAAAAAGTTGGATTAATATTAACTAGTAATCTTAGAAAAGTGTTCACTTCAAAAATTTACCTACTTCATAAAGAGTTTACGTCAACAAGCTTTATACAATTTAAAAGCGTACCTACAATAGAGAATTTACACCGCACAAAATAAGATAATGTGTAAATGCAATATGGAAGGCAATCTCACCATCCCTAAACTACATATTAGATGAACATTATTAAAAATAGGAAAAATTACACGTTTTGTCCTTTATCTTGATACCCTTTTCAGGCGGTGTCATTTTCAATGAATATTGACAGGTTTTGCTCTTTATATGGAATTTTGTTGCACGTTTTGTCCTTTAACCCTAACCCAGTTAGATTTTTTTGTTAAATCTAGTCATGTGAGTTGCACATGAGGGTAATTTTGTCAATTTACTCTCATCTTTCTATCTCTCCCTAAAACACCTCATCCTTATCACCACCACAAGACCCACCTTCACTGCCACAACCCCACAAGCCTTCCACTGCCACCAGACCTCCACTACCACTGCTCACACCACCACCCCATCCCATGCCAACACAAAACCACCACCCATACAACCTTCACCCACCACCACCATAAGTATCCACCAACCAACCCACCACCAAACCCTCGCCACAACCTCCCACCTAAAACCCCTGTCGCACCTGAAACCCTTGACACAAAATCATTCTCCGTCGATCACCCGTCACCACCACCAGCCAATCATCCATTTACAACCCGCCACCACAAGTCGGCCACCCATCATTGCACAATCCCTATCACTTTATAATCAATCTATCTTATTGGAACGAAAAGGAAATATCAGTTTTGATTTGAATACCATGTTTAAAAAATTTGCCAGAGTAGGCTTCTTCGTCTGAATATTATTCCGGCGAATGATAGTTAGGTTCCCGGCGTCATCTAGAAAGCCCCCCCACTGTTGTTGCGTCTGAATATAATTTCAAAATTCATATTTGCACTTTTTTTATGATTTAGCCATGTAAAATCCGTTTTAAGACTTTCAATTCAAATGGGCTTTTGAAACTCTTGAAAGCTATCTTAAGAAGATCTGCATGTTCAATGATGACATACAAGTTAGAATCTATTTCTTGATTCAAAAACATCGGAAGAATCAATAATATTTTGTTGGTTTCAAGTAAGGCCCACATACATGTATATGTTCTTTGTAAGACCATCACCAATGCAAAGTGATAAAATGCAACGCCCCAAAATTCGATTATTTATATTCGTCATATGTTTCCATAAGCTATAGCATGAAATAAATCAACTAGGTTCCGATACGAATAATTCGTGAATGAGTTCCCTAGTTTTATGGCATGGAGTGGGTTAACAAGTTATAAACAACATAACTAAATCATGGGTTAAATAGTGGGGAATGAAGTTTGTGATAAATAAGAAAGAATGGCAAAGTTTAGGGACTAAAAGGGAGAATTTGGATTGAAGTTTGCAACTAAATAGAATGTGAAGGAGATTATGTGTGTGTTTTTGTGTGTGTCGACACAAATAGAAGAAAAGGGGGGTTCTTCCCCAAAGCCTCATAAATTGAAGAAATTGATGGTGAAAATGGAAGCTAATCTCTTGCATGAATGAAGAATTATCATCATCTCAACCTAACAAACGTGTGGTAAGTTGTAATTTGAGATTTGATGATCATTGATGAAATGGGTTGTGTTTAATCCGTGAGTTTATGTGAAATTAGAATGATAATGAATTAGAATCATCTCATGAAACATGAATCATGCTCGAATTTCTGATTATTTTGATGTTTAATGAAAACCCACTTGTAGAAATAATGTTATGAAGATGATGATGTTGCATGTGCTAAATCGAGTATAGTTTTGATATATATGAAGTTGGATGTTGTAGATTATTCTTAAATGAACTTGATTTAGAATGAAAGTTATGTGAAATTAGTAAAATTTGATGATCTTGATATGAGCTAGTAAGATTATGCATAAAATACTTGTACTGTGTGCATTGTACACCAAGTGTATGATGAAATGTCTAAGTGAAGTTAGGATGTGAGATTGTAGGAAATGGCTTGACACATATGAATGAAATATGATAATGATGAGATTAGTAGTGAAGTAACTTGAAGGATGTACTTTAGATGGAACTCGTACAAGAATTGGGGTTGAATCAATGTTTTGTTCAAGATTATGCATTAGGAGCTTGTACATTGTGCTTGAATGGTGATGCTCGCCATGTGTTTCATTAATTACTTAATTGCGATGAAGAAGTAAATGTGTGCTAAATATATAGCTTATGACCTTACTAGTAAAGGATGATGTTGTGATTATGTTAAATAGACTAACCTTGTATGTGGTTGTCAAACGTGAGACAATGAAAGTATTAGCATATGAAAGTATGTGTATGTGAATGTATATGTGAATATAATTAGGTGATCAAGTGGTTGTAAGCATATTACATCATGAGTATGAAATGTATATAGTGTCATTAGTACAGCCTAATAAGATGACACGAATATATGAGGTTAAGTCGAAAGTTGATATGTTAAACGGTTGACTTGTGAAAGTCAACTGCGCATAAGAAGCATGCTAGACTTGTTGTCACAATTGTAAGATTATAGAAAGTCATATGGTATGTGTTATATCAATATATGTTATATGGGATGACATGATGAATTATATGAGTTTGAAATGATGTGATTTTGGGTATATGTTTTATGCTTGTTAGAATTGACTAATGAAAGTCAAATGCGAAATATGCATTTGATATGATCGTTAATATGCATAATCATGTATGCTAACAAGAATGTGATTGCGATGACATGAAAGTATAGGGATCATGTCGAGATGGACTCAAGCATGAAAGGCTAACGGGTCAAGAGGAGGCAAGGAAGCGAATACGAATACGAACACGAACGCATAAAGTAAGTGATTTCCGGAACCTCACTTCTTAGTACATAATTAAAGTCTATTGTATGAAGGTTAGGAGTCATGTAGGATTGATCGAGAAAGGTAAGTAAACGGGAAAGAACGTTGTAGTATGTTGTTTACAGTTCAAAAGTAACGGAAAGTGCAAGGTAGAATCAAACGGGTCAAAACACGGAAAGTAATTTGGTACACAAATGAAGGGTAAATGATGTAATCCTTCTAAAGAAGTTGTTTTTAAATGGTTTTCAAGTTTAAAGAATTATTATAAAGAAAGAAATTTTATGGTACGTATTTTCTGCTGCGTATTCATGATCAAAACGTGTAGGGTGTTACATAAAAGCATTCATAAACGTGCATAGTGAGTTAGCTGCCACATTAAATTTCTACAAATACACTAAAAATACATATTTTCTCTCCGATCCTACAAATACATTAAAAATACATATTTTCTCTCCGATCCTACAAACATCTTTACCAATACTTATATTTCTACATCATTACCACTTTTATATTTATTTTTATTAATTGAGTTATTTCTATCAGTTTTACATTTTTTGTTTTCGCATTATTTATATCTCAACTGCATGTCGCGCGTATAGCGTGTGACTTCAGATTGTAGTTATTATTTGCCTATGAGGGAGAAAAAAGCATAACTCTTTTTTTTATTTGTCATTATGTGAATTTAGTTATTATTTGGTCAACAATTTCTTTATCGTGTTTCCATTATTGTTATTTAACCTTATCTTTTATGCTTAGGTATATTATTTTCCTTGCTTCATTAAATTGTTGCTCTTGAAAAGGTTGGTATAAGATATGATTTTGCAGCGGATGATGTTCTCGTTCATTGACATTATTATTGCTTTTCAAAGTGAAGGTCATGAGTTCGAGTTTCATCTAGAGCAAAAAACTTTGGGTTGGACCAAAGGTTTTACCATAGTGGGAACTCAAGTGGTGGATTTTTCTATAGTGGGCCAGGTAAGCAATGTTGTCTCATGTCTGCGTTCATGTGCGTGGGTGGCTTTTTGCCGTTGGGTTACCTAGATGGTCAGGCTTGTTGGTCGTTCAAAAAAATATAGGTATATAGATAGAGATGCACAAAAAAAAAACGGTTAATGACCTGACCTGGAACCGGTTCCGAGTCCTCTCGGGGCATCCACTGGAACAAACGAAGTACTCCGGGAATAGCCTGAGTCCACCACCAATTACGGGGAAAACCCAGTAACTCACCCGCCCGTAGGCACGACGGTGAAATTATCAGTAAAACCCGTTTGGCTCAAGAATCGATCGAACTCAGGTTTCCCTGGGTCTCCTATCATTGTCCACCAGTGCCTCAATCTGCACCAAGTGGGAGTTGAACATGCATCTCTCAAAAGAAATGCAAGTCTTCCACCACTTGATCTAGAGATCATTGGCTACAGTTAGACATTTTAAAACTTAAAATTAACATTATTCAACACTTAACATTAACATTATTCAAACACTTAAAAATTAACCTTAAATATTTTATAACCCAAAAATTAAACTTAAACAATTCAACTATCTAGTTTTAGTTTCATGGACGCTTCCCCTTTTGTTATTAGACCACCCGTAGTGGTAACAACTTATAATGCCCCCACCATGGGGCATTATCCGACACGTGTCATCCCAGTCAGCATGGGGCATTATAGCAAAAAGTGGTGTAGTGGGGCATTATTCCAATAACGCTCATGCAATCATTTGACAATTATTTTTTTAATTTAAAACATAATAAACTTCATTAATTTAAAATAAAAATTGCACTACTTGAAAAGAAAAAAAAAACGAAATAAAAAACAGAAAATTAAAAAACCTAAAAAAAAAATAAAGTTAAAAATTGCTTTTTGTTTTTTTCCCCACCAAAGGTCCCACCACTCCCTTCTTCTTCTTCCTTTCTTCTTCTTCCTTTCTTCTTCCCCACCTCCCACCTGCAACTTCATTCTCTTCTTCCTCTTTTTTTGTTTTTCAGAAAAAAAAAAAAAACTAATCATACACACACACAAATATTATATACACATGGCAAGGTATCATTGGACAAAGAAATGAAGCTCCGGCGTTTTTTAAATCACGCCAAACCCATTTTTTTTCAAAAAAAACGCCCGGAAACGCCCTATGTAGTGGGGATCTCGGCGTTATCCGGCGTTTTTTTTGAATTTTTTTTAAAAAAAAACGCCCCACTACGGGGGGTCTTAGTTGTTTTTGGCATGAACATGTTTAACCGTATGTTTTTTGAGTTCGTCACGGCATTGAGGAACTTCCCACAGTATATGAACGAGCCATCTGGGTGTGGTCTAACGACTAACATAAGACATAAGTCGTAGTGGGTCCAAATCTTGGGATTTTTTTTGGTTTCGAGTAACACACCAGCTTTTTCCTTGTTTGCCATCGTTGGTTTACTTGAAAGTTGAGAGGTTTGACCGTTTTGCGTTTTAGTCAGTGTTTGAGTGTTAAATAAGTGGTGTAATCAAATCTAAACCTTCATGTAGGAACTGGACCGGACTCGACCCTAACCAGGTGAATTACACACCCTGTAGACCCCGGGTCCAGTTGTACCAAATTGGGCCTTACCTGATTCCTATCGGATTCCGGTTCTGACCTAATTCCCGATTGATGCGTTTAGATAAATTTATGTTTAGTTTATATAAAAAGAAAAAATGTATATAAGTGACGTTTCTACTTATTATTATTATTATTATTTTTTAAATTCTAAATATTTTTCTTTTAGTTATGTTTTTCTCAAAAATTGTTTTCTCGGCGACGTGCATGGTGCATTGGTGTGGAGAGGTGGTTACCAATCAAAGGGTACCACGTGGAGCAGCAATAACATATTTTATTCTGTTTGTTGTAGTAACAAAATTTCCCGCCCACCCCACCCCACCCCTGTTATATAACTAACTAAGGTGTGTATTACTTACAATCTCATCCGGGCCTCCATATTCGGAAAGAACGGGCAACGAGTTTTGATTTGGGGCCGTATGGCCAGATGCTCCAGTATCCCACATCCATGGTGGTGTTGAACCTGCAGTAGGATAAGCAGAAGTATAGTTAACTGAGGGTGCCGAACCTGTGGGACCATGACCCGGGTAGTTGTAGTCGCGTAGGAAGCGTCCTAGTTTGCGACAGTCCTTAGTCTCATGACCAGGGATGTTACAAAAGTGGCAAAAGGTATTGTTGCGGTTGGGG
This sequence comes from Helianthus tuberosus, assembly GCA_030545235.1. Classification (NCBI taxonomy): domain Eukaryota; kingdom Viridiplantae; phylum Streptophyta; class Magnoliopsida; order Asterales; family Asteraceae; genus Helianthus; species Helianthus tuberosus. The sequence goes on along the minus strand of CM060371.1, from coordinate 153,714,774 downwards.
CGGTTCTGATTTGAATGGGCAGGTTTGTCTCGGTTATTCCAGGAGGGTCGAGAGTTAGGTGTCGGATTTGGTTTTTGATGGCGATAGTCAGATTGTGGTTTGGAATAATTGCGGGCAGGTTGTCGTTGGGTTTGGTTGACCGTGGTGATGAGCGGATCGGTGGTGGTTTGGATTTCCCTTTCAAAGTCCACAAGTTTAGCAAACAATTCTGAATAGGACACAGGTGTGTCACGAGTTTTGAGTGCAGCGACAATAGTTTTGAATTCATCACCCAATTGATTTAGTACATGAATCATCAGATCCTCGTCTTTGACAGGTTCCTGGGCCAAGGCGAGTTCGTCCGCAATTGAACGCATCTCATGAAGGAAGTCGGAAACAGGGTGCGACCCTTTCGGGTTAGCAGTGAGTTTCGACTTAAGTGAGATGATTCTTGAACGAGATGTGTTAGCATAGGCTGATGTTAACCGCTGCCACGCTTCACGAGAGGTGGCGGCGGATGAGATGAGGGGTTGAATGGCATCGGTACAGCTACCGAGGAGAGCGCTGAATAGAATCTGGTCTTGCCGGTACCAGTGAGAGTACTCGGAACTGGTGGCTGTTGGCGGGCGGGGCGTGAGTTGTCATCGATGTGGTGGTGAAGATCCAGGCCAATTAAGGTGGATTCTATCTGTCTGCGCCATGTTGGAAAATTTGTTTGGTTGAGTCGGATCATGAAGTGAGCGGAAGCGGTAAGGTGAATGATGGCTGGAGATGTTTGTTCATCAGGTTTAGATGGCATGATTGACTGTTGTGGTATGTGAAAAAAAAAAATAAAGGAAGGTGATAAGGATCGTGAATCTCAGAGGAGATATTGGAAGGCTCTTGATACCATATCAAGTATTGGTTTTTGTGATGAAAAGGTACACTGTTCTCATTGATGTACATACATTATATACAGACTACAAGCTCCAATTTAGGAGAGAAACAAGCTAACTGACCTTGACCAAAGACTAAGAGATAACTACCTAAAATACTATGTAACATAAATACAATAATCATAACATAAATACAATAATCACAAGGCATAAATCATGGCATAGATCATGTATGGTTAACAGCTTTTAAGCATCTGCGTTAGCAGCATCAGCCTGTTGTGCATATATAGGACCATCCTACTAGTTGGTAGGGGTACAAACGAGCAGAGCCTTATCGAGCTCGAGCCTCGCATGCGAAGCTCGTTATTATCGATCGAGCCTTAGTGTAAACGATTTCAATTGTTGTATTATGTGTAACACTAGCTAGTGTTTTATGGTTGATTTCAGTTTTATATATGTAGTTACAATGCAGTTAATAACATAATTAGTTTTTGATGTAGTTAATAACCTAATTAATCGATACGAGCCGAGCTTGAGTCTAAAATAAAGCTCGTTTGTTTATCGAGCCTCAGTGTAAACGAGCCGAGCTTATTCAAACTTGTTTACAAAGCCGACCTCGAACCTAAAAATAAGCTTATTTAGTAAACGAGCCCGAGCTTCACTTATCGAGCTCGCGAGCCTAAAAAATCTATTATTTATGTTATTTTTATTTAATATATTAATTAATTAATAGACAATAAACGAGCCGAGCCCGAGCCCTCATAGTTAATCGAGCTCTAGCTAGCCTAGTCAACCTCGGGATCGGCTCGGCACGTTTGCACCCCTAGTGGTTAGGTAGCTTAGTTACAGCCAACATATAGTGCAATGAGTGAGCGTAACTCAGTTTAGAAAGATGAGCACAAAATTTAATTTCCTTTTTGGTGATTGATTGTTTTTGGTAGAAAGGCACCTGGCTGACAGTTTATCTTTTAAGCCACCATGTTCTAGCTAGCCTGTATTTGTATTACAGTTCAGAGTTCTAGGTGTATATGTAAGATGAGGAATTGGTGGACATACGCTTTCCTGATGGGGTAACTATAGGCCGGTGATTAATATATATTGTTTACATCTGATCAGCTAGGGATGGTCTCAAATGGCTTTGCATTAGTTAAAGGCTAAACCTGCGTTTTGCTTTATTTTAACATGTTTCAAAGTGTTCTTTCTTCATTCATTTCCCGGCCTTTGATTTCTTCAACTCTCCACTTTTGTTCTTATTTTGTTTCAATAGTTCCTGTCAGGGTGTGTTCAACTTTTTATTTACTGTTTTTCCCTACTAATTAGTGATTAACTAACTGGGAGTTTTGATAGAAATAACAGTAGCTAGGAAATGGCAGTTAGTTTCTTGTAATGTAAGTGACGTGGCTATCTCCGCCTTGCGCTTTTGGTGTGTTTAATGAAGTTTGCCTTACAAAAAAAAAAAAACACTTAGTTTTGGAATTAGGTGTTTGAACCAGAGAGGGAATTATTTCATTCTTTAGACATTATGCCCTAATTAAAACATCTAAACTGAAGCTTAAATTAATTAGTAAATTTTATATGAGTAAATGTGTGATTATTTTTTGTAATAATAATTTTGGTTCTTAGAAATCATATCATCATCTTTCTTGAATTTTCCAGGTTTCTCCTGTCTTGGCTTTTATTGCCATGGAACTCATCAGTGCCATCATTACCAAGGACTTTCAGGACATGTATCCCTCCCAATGCTACAATTCTGAAGCCATTGTTGTCCTTCAAAGTCAACAAAAACTTCTTTATCAGTTGTTTGATCCTCGTTGTTGTTCTCATCCTCATGTCGATTATCGACGAATACCTTAGGAGTCTTAAGTAGTGAAGAAGGTAAATACCAGGAAAGGATATGAGGAAATGAATTGATAAAGATGTTAGTTTGTAGAAATTTTAGATTAATAATAATGATACTAATAAAAATAAAAATGATTCAAAATAAGTAAAAAGTTGATTGATTACCATCAGTTTATTCTTTTGAATACCACATCTTAGAAACGCGAGTAAAAAGTTGATTGATTCGTTCCGGTGATCATCGACACAACAAGCCGCAACCATTGCAGCTGCTTAATTGACTCAGTTCGTTTGATCATCCGAAACTCTAGTATTTGGTGTCCGGTTAGCTACGTTTGGCGTTTAAGGTATCCAAACAAACCCTTTTCTGATTTATTTAAATATAGATTTACAAATTATGGTTTCGTCTCGATTGTCCGGTGACTAAAAAAGCTTTTATGATGTGCGGTAAGTGTCGTATATTTTAGGTGTATATTTTAAGCCCTTTTTAACACTTATTTTAGCCAAGTTTTAAATTTATAAAACACGATATTTCACTGACACTAAACACACATATGGGCAAGTGCACCCATCGTTGAGTGTAGCATAGTGTTGGTAAGATACCGAGGTCGTCCAAGGACACAAGAGTTTTTAGTACCGGTTTATCCTCAACGTCTAACCAAAATAAAAGTTTAGAAAAATGTTTTAAACTAAGAAAATTAAAAACTAACTAAAATGCTGAAAAATAAAAATAAAAGAAAAAACAGATAGACAAGATGAATCACTTGGTTCCGACTCGTATCTAGTATAACCTTTGATTATTTCCGCACTTTTGCACATAATTAAGAGATTATCTTAGTTATTGTAGTAGGCCCCTCTTTTGAAGGTGACGTTACCCTCACCCCAGTAGTTTGAGTCAGCAGGGATACAATCCTAAAAGGGTGGATTATTGGAAGATAATGAATTAAGTTATTAATGCAGTATTGTGGTAGGCCCCGCTTTTGGCGGTGACGTTACCCTCGGCTAAGTAGTCTGAGTCAGCAGGGATACAGTCCTAAATAGCCGGGTTATAGTATTAATAGTAGTTAACTTATGAGGGGATCAAAGAGTTTGGACCCCCGCCATCCAATACCGTGAAGTATTGAAGGAGGTCCTACTAAATTTGACCCAGGTCCATTGCAGGACCTCTAAACGCTGAACAATGGCAAGACCTTTACCAAACCGTTCCCTTAACCCCCTACCAGGTAGCCAACATACCTCCATATAGACCGTGGAGATATGAATGGTGAAAATCCTTTATTTTATATAGACAGTAAAATAATGCCAAGACACCACGGACAAACGATAAGGAAAGATCACCTTCAACATAAGTAACTAGTTATTAAAGTCATTAATACAAAACCAAATAAAAAGTGCAAAAGATTAGAAATAAAAAGTATTATACTAGACACTTTGTCTTCACCAAGTGATGTAAGAGACTTAGGCAAACATGGCCTTGATTGTCAAGAACTCTTACGATCAATCTTGGATCCCGAGACGACTCACACACTCTACGATGGACAATGGATGATGGTGGTGGATGATGGTGTTGTGATGGTGGTGGGTGGTGGATGAGGTGTGAGAGAGGTGGTGTGCCAAGGGATGAGATGAAATGAATCCAAGCACTCCTATTTATAGGCTGAACAGAGTGCTGGACACGGCCCCGTGTCCGCTGGGCACGGCCCCGTGTCCGTCTGACAATCTCTCTCCTCATTAATTGTAATTCGCAATTACAATAAATGCGCCTGCTGTACTTTCGACACGCCCCCGTGTCCGCTGAGCACGGCCCCGTGATGGGCAATAGAAGCTTCTATCGATTTGTCTTTTCTGCTGCTTCTTGGGCACGGCCCCGTGCTGGCTGAGCACGGGGCGTGTTCAGCCTTCTGTCTTCTCCTTTTTGCTTTGGAAGGTGTCGTTGAGGGGTCGGGCCATCCACTAATGTTCCTTTCCTTGTATTTATGTTGGATTTAGCTGTCTTTTTGCTTCTTTTGCGTTTTTGAGCTCATTTAATCCTGAAAATACAAAAGGAAGACAAAAACACTCTTTTTCCAATATTAGTACTTAAAAAGGGTTAGTTTTATGCCTCATTTGATGTAATTTATATGTTGCATTTTACACACATCAAATACCCCCACACTTGAACTTTTGCTTGTCCTCAAGCAAAACTCTTTAATATGTGGCTTTCACTCCCAAATGGAATAGGTAGAAGAGAAGGTTTTGGGCTTGTCGTAGAGTGTCGGGATTTCCAAGATCTTTTTGGGTTTTATTTTTATTTATTTACACTCCTATTCGTAATGATTTATTTAGAACTTATCATAAAAGAAATTACTTATTTGGGCATAACATGCCTTTTTTAAAATTCTATTTATATACAAGTTCACATACCTCACGGGGAAATCACTCACACTCGGCCGAAGGTGTATTTTTAGTGAATCACTCGAGAGCGGCATGGAACTTATCCCTACCATAGGCTTGCCAAGAAATCAATCCTCCTCCTTCTTAACTTTTATACCTTTGTAGATATCAAGAGGACTTTGCGGGTTAAGGGTTAGGCTAGGGTTAAAGGTAGGTGGTTGGGTTAGTGGTTAGTAGAAAAAGGGCTAAAAGCGTAACAAGTGTCGGTTTTCGTATTTTTGCAATTTTTTATTTTGATGAAGCTTTTATTCAAACTAAGTTATTTTTGATCAACTTGTTTGTTTATTTTCTTTTTGCTTCATCATTTTTTTTTTTTTTTTTGAGAAGAACCGAACTTGTTACTAAAATAAAGGGTTAAAAATGAAAAAGGTTTAGGTGGGTAAAAGGGTTTTTGTTTGGGTGATGAAACGAAAAGGTTTAGGCTCAAAGGGGCTAACTAGGGGGATTTTTGGGTAGGTGGTAAAAGAAAAAGAAAAAATAATGGTGTAGAAATAAAAAGGGTTAGTCCTAATGCCTCCATCATTTACTTACTCGGGTTTAAGTTGATAAGGACTGGGAATGTATTGTCATGGCAAGTTCTAGAGTCGTAAGAACCAAGCGGCTATTCACACAAGAAACGAAAAATGAGCATTTAGTCAATTGATATGTAATTGTGTGCTCAATAAAGGCTCAAAACTCACTTTTGTGGGAATGGGTTTTTATGTGATCAAGTATATATAATCAAATTTTTAATAAGTTTGTCATGCCTTTTCATAATTTTCTTATGTTGGTTCTTTTTATCACTACGCTATCGGTTGTAAATTTGTAAAAATATAACCTTTTTGAGAACTTGAATTTCCCGAGTTAAACCTAGACAAGTAAGAAAAATGAAATTTTTGAAAAAATTTGGGGTGATTAGCGGTTCCAGTAGAGTTTTGTGTAAGGCTTGTATTTAGGACTTGCAAAATTCAAGGTTTTAGCATCCCCCCCCCCCCCACACACTTAAATTACACATTGTCCTCAATGTGTCCCAAAAATAAATTTTTAGGTTGATTAGATGTGTAAAATAGTGTTTAAAAAGCAAAAATTTGTGTTACTGGGCACTGAACACGGCCCCGTGTTGTCCGGGCACGGCCCCGTGTTGTCCGGGCACGGCCCCGTGTTCAAGTGCCAGTAACAAAATTAAAATAAGAGAAACAGAAGTCTGGACACGGGGGCGTGTTGGGTGAACACGGCCCGTGTCCAGGTACCTGAACTGGGCGTTTTTCTGCAGGTGGTTCGGCACGGGGCCGTGTTGGTTGGGCACGGCCCGTGTTGAACCTTCTGAAATGGAGAAAATTGTCGGGTTGCCTTGTTCTTGTGCATGAGTTCATTTTTCTCGTTCCCCTTTTCATCCTTTACCACCATGAGTGTGTTTTATTCATTACAAACCATCCAAACCTCAAAACCATCATTTCATTTCATCATAGAGAGAACTTACATAGTCCTAAATTAAACTAGATAAAACAAGGAAATAACAAACCATGGAGTCCTAGCCTTTACTTTATTTTAGTTAGCAAAATTTCCAAGAAGCAATTAATCTTGGTTAACCAAGGCCTTTTTGAACTCCATCTTCCGCGTGCGGTTCTCCTCAAATGTCGGCGAGCCATTCTTCCACCTCCCTTGGTAGGAGAAAGTAGGGTTCATTGGCATTAGTTTGAGGAGTTCCAACTTCCACCGGGATCTCTTGTAGGTGTTCCACAGGAGGTTCTGCTGGCAAGTCTTCCCACCCGGTAGGGTTGTTGATTCCGAGTGCTAGGTTCCAATCCTGCTGTGGAAGGACCGGTTCCATCGGAGGTGCTACAAGAATATTTAACCTCTGGTGCAGGAGGTTAATTTCTTGGAAGCTGATTTCAAGTCCCATCGTAAGATCGTTAATACGGTCAAGTAGGACCTCCTCTACTGAAGTCATTTCGTCGAGAGCCTCCCTTAATGCTATCACATAGTGCACAAGTGTAGCTTCAATGGAGGGTCTTCTTCCTCTTTGGCTGTTTGACGAATGCACAGAAGATGTATTGCTGTTTTCACTCGGCATCCTATGAAAAATAAACTAAAAATAGTTTATTTAATGAAACAGTAACCGGACACGGCCCCGTGCTCACTGAGCACGGCCCCGTGTTCATCTTTCTGCAGAGTTTTTTGAACAAGGAAACTTGGACTTTTAAGTTATTTTCTGAACTTGTGGGGCCTTTTTAGCTATTAATAACTTAAAACAATGTTTCATAACATGTTTTTACCAAGATTCCTTGAACAAAACTCATTCATCCCTACCATAGAGTTGGAGGAATTCCAAACTTTCAATGGTAGCTCTTGGAGAAAGATGGAGAAGAAGGAAATGGCTAAAAGAGGAAAGGACAAGATGGGTTGTTGGAACCTTCTTTTAGACTTACCTAGGATAGTTTGAGAGAAGATTCCTGCAAATCTCTGTCCCAAGTTGGTCCAAATGTGCAGAATTCTTGGCTGCATTTATAGAAAATGACAGCATCCTGGACACGGCCCCGTGTTCAGTGGACACGGCCCCGTGTGCAGGTGGAGTCCTGACACAGTTTGTCCGTATTCTGACGTACTAATCAGAATGGAATCTTTCGATGGACACGGGGGCGTGTTGGCTGGGCACGGCCCCGTTTCTAGGGACTGTTTTATGAAGTTGTCTAGTTTTTTAAGGCACTTGTTAGTATCGGGTGGCTCCTGACTGGTTGGAACAACCCCAAAGTTCCTAAGATACCTTAATTGTCCTAGACTAAGGCGAGAACGCAAGAGGTTGTCGGTGAGGGTAATTCCTATTTTTATTCTAGGTGGACAAGTCCAACCCTTTCCCGGGCTCTTGTTAAAGAAGGTGTATGCCGAATCGCTCAGGTCTATGTATGCACCGAACGAAGTCGATGGAGAGTCCTTCACGGCACAATCGACACAGGGACGACTATCGTCCAAGTCTTTGCTAGGTACGAAGGTATTTTCGGGAGCAACGAGGTTGTCGGAATGCGGTTCCAACATTTCTTCATGGTTATCGTCTTGGGGTGGATTAATAAAATCCTTCCTAAGCTCTTCTAACCAATTCTGAACTAGCTCTTCTAGTTGAAATAACTCGTCAAGGAGCATTTCCCCTAGAATATCTGGCTGGGCGCATTCGAGGGAGAAATAGTGCTTATTTTTACTTTCGCCCCTCTTAAGGTTGTGAGAAGTTGGTGGGTCCATGTAGTGGGGCCTATAATTTAGGAAGTAACATTTTACTTCTTCATGTTCGCCGCCACATAATGGACACCACGTACCATAAGAGTGCCGAAAGTAAAAATAATTACTATCACTCATGTTTATGTCAGAAATTACCAACCGCCGGGATCTAACGGTTCTGTTTTCAGTAACTGAAACTTGGGCACGGGGGCGTGTTGAGTGGGCACGGCCCCGTGTTCAGCTTACTGTCTGATGTAAAACAGGATTGCCAGTTCCAATGATTGAGCACGGGGGCGTGTTCAGCGGGCACGGCCCGTGCTGAGCTCTGCAGAAGCTGAAAAACTAAGAAAATCCTAAAAAAAAATAAAAATAAAAATAAAAGATGATTAGGCCGTTGATTCCTAACTTTCTTAAAATCCTTATGTCCCCGGCAACGGCGCCAAAAACTTGATGTGCGGTAAGTGTCGTATATTTTAGGTGTATATTTTAAGCCCTTTTTAACACTTATTTTAGCCAAGTTTTAAATTTATAAAACACGATATTTCACTGACACTAAACACACATATGGGCAAGTGCACCCATCGTTGAGTGTAGCATAGTGTTGGTAAGATACCGAGGTCGTCCAAGGACACAAGAGCTTTTAGTACCGGTTTATCCTCAACGTCTAACCAAAATAAAAGTTTAGAAAAATGTTTTAAACTAAGAAAATTAAAAACTAACTAAAATGCTGAAAAATAAAAGAAAAAACAGATAGACAAGATGAATCACTTGGTTCCGACTCGTATCTAGTATAACCTTTGATTATTTCCGCACTTTTACACATAATTAAGAGATTATCTTAGTTATTGTAGTAGGCCCCTCTTTTGAAGGTGACGTTACCCTCACCCCAGTAGTTTGAGTCAGCAGGGATACAATCCTAAAAGGGTGGATTATTGGAAGATAATGAATTAAGTTATTAATGCAGTATTGTGGTAGGCCCCGCTTTTGGCGGTGACTTTACCCTCGGCTAAGTAGTCTGAGTCAGCAGGGATACAGTCCTAAATAGCCGGGTTATAGTATTAATAGTAGTTAACTTATGAGGGGATCAAAGAGTTTGGACCCCCGCCATCCAATACCGTGAAGTATTGAAGGAGGTCCTACTAAATTTGACCCAGGTCCATTGCAGGACCTCTAAACGCTGAACAATGGCAAGACCTTTACCAAACCGTTCCCTTAACCCCCTACCAGGTAGCCAACATACCTCCATATAGACCGTGGAGATATGAATGGTGAAAATCCTTTATTTTATATAGACAGTAAAATAATGCCAAGACACCACGGACAAACGATAAGGAAATATCACCTTCAACATAAGTAACTAGTTATTAAAGTCATTAATACAAAACCAAATAAAAAGTGCAAAAGATTAAAAATAAAAAGTATTATACTAGACACTTTGTCTTCACCAAGTGATGTAAGAGACTTAGGCAAACATGGCCTTGATTGTCAAGAACTCTTACGATCAATCTTGGATCCCGAGACGACTCACACACTCTACGATGGACAATGGATGATGGTGGTGGATGATGGTGTTGTGATGGTGGTGGGTGGTGGATGAGGTGTGAGAGAGGTGGTGTGCCAAGGGATGAGATGAAATGAATCCAAGCACTCCTATTTATAGGCTGAACAGAGTGCTGGACACGGCCCCGTGTCCGCTGGGCACGGCCCCGTGTCCGTCTGACAATCTCTCTCCTCATTAATTGTAATTCGCAATTACAATAAATGCGCCTCCTGTACTTTCGACACGCCCCCGTGTCCGCTGATCACGGCCCCGTGATGGGCAATAGAAGCTTCTATCGATTTGTCTTTTCTGCTGCTTCTTGGGCACGGCCCCGTGCTGGCTGAGCACGGGGCGTGTTCAGCCTTCTGTCTTCTCCTTTTTGCTTTGGAAGGTGCCGTTGAGGGGTCGGGCCGTCCACTAATGTTCCTTTCCTTGTATTTATGTTGGATTTAGCTGTCTTTTTGCTTCTTTTGCGTTTTTGAGCTCATTTAATCCTGAAAATACAAAAGGAAGACAAAAACACTCTTTTTCCAATATTAGTACTTAAAAAGGGTTAGTTTTATGCCTCATTTGATGTAATTTATATGTTGCATTTTACACACATCATTTTATAATTTAGATAAAAACTTGAGTACGTAGAAAATGAACAACTCAACTTAAGTCTTAAGACTGAACATGCAGATGTGTTGTTCTTTTTATTATGTGAAAATTACCAAAATGTCTGTTGACCAAGTGCATTTACAAATTTGTCACGTTCCTGCGTCTTTGGAAGCTCCTCCCAGGTTCGGAAGCGGCCGTCCATCATATTGAAGCGTCCATTTCGTTCAAGCTGACACGTGTCCCACACAATGTTCAAGCGTCCACAGACGCATGACTCCATGGCTTGCGTCCGGCTTTGTGTTTTGCTGACGCATCATTTCTTCCTAAAAGTTTTGGCTCCCAGACGCTTCCAACGGCTTGCCGACGCTTCCTCCGATGGCTTCGCCGACGCTTCCATTGGCTTGGCCGACTGTTTGAATTGTTTGGCTCGGCTGATTTCTCTAATATATATTTTGTTGTTTTTTTATTATATTAAACATAAATTTTTCCAACGTAAAAATATTATAACCTAAAAATATTAGTTAAATCTAAGTTTTTAAATTTTGAGCCTATATATACTGGCCCACGTTGTCCATTAGTGTTTATGAGCATCATGGCAACCGGGAGGCGTTCCAGTAACATACCAGATTCAGTAGAAAACACTATCTGGGTCAATGATATAGAAGATTTATGGCTGATCAACTGTATGCTGGCCGCTATGTTTAGCAAATGTTAACAAAATTAAATAATATAATTGATGCGTGTGTTAGTTCGAGTCCCGCTGCGATCATTATTTTGATGTAAAAAATTAAATTAAGTTTAACATAAAAATTAAAAAAAAAACTAAAAAATTATAATATTAAATTGATTTATTAACTAAGCCGACGCTTTAAAAATTCGAGACGTTCTGCGTCTGCCATCTTTATTGCGTCCACAGACGCTTTCAAAATTCGAGGCGTTTTGCGTCTGGCATCTTTATTGCGTCCGCAGACGGTTTCATAATTCGAGGCATTTTGCGTCTGGCATCTTTATTGCGTCCGCAGACGGTTTCAAAATTCGAGGCGTTTTGCGTCCGCCATTAAAACGTCCGGAGACGTTTTCCATGCCTACACGTGTTCTCTTCTAGCGTCTGCCAGACGTAGCATATTGGAAGGACCACATCTCTACCTCATTCCCTTACGCCATTGACGCTAAACCAGGGACCACCACGAGACCCGACCCGACCCGTTTCCGGTGCCAAACACTCACAAAAAAATTTAACACGGCCCGTTTCCGGTCCCAATCACGTGGTCATGGCCGACAACATGGACTTTTGGAGTCAAGATTTCAACGGTAATGTCGGAAACAGTGTTTTCGGTAACTTGGGGCAAGACCCAGGTATCGGATTCGGAAACATTGGTGAGGTCGGAGAGAGTGTATTCGGAAATGTTGGTGGTAACGCCGGAAACACTGACTTACAAAACGTTGCCAACGCCGGAAACTTAAACCTCAGAAACTTTCTTAATGCTGGAAACATTGATTTCCATCACGTTGCCAACCCCGGAAACAGTGACATCGGAAATTTCGGCAACGACGCAAACACTGGCTTCGGAAACATAGTTCACGGCATCAGTCCGAATACGAATGTTTTGATGCAAGACAAAACATCTAAACGGAAGAAAGTAAGTATTTCTTTCATTTGATGTAAGAACCAACTTTGTTACGTAAAATAACATTTATATTCTAATTTGTATTATATAATTTAACACTCTATTGTTTTACAGCACAACTATGCTTGCATGATAAACTTGTATAACTCGAGAGAGAAAACCGACCGTTGGTGTATTTTACCGCCTCATTTTCAACCGTCGCTTTTTTACTCAGGGACGAGAAATGTTTTTAAGTATTATTATGATGGATCATTGGAGCCCTTGCCACGAATTGACCAAGTTGACGAGGTAACAAAAAATTTAATTTTTAGTTATAAGTATTTTCTTTGGTTTATTTTTTATTCAGTTTGTTGAATATATGTAGGTTTATGTTCCGTTGAATGTACTAAATGAGCATTGGTTCTTGGGAGTTTTTCATCTGCACGACAAAACGTTAACGATATATGATAGGTTAGTGTGATTTTTCTTTTTAAGTGTTGTATGCGATGTTTAGTAATCCTTTCATTTTTTTAACCTACAGTTTCCTCGATTGGTCATCAATAGACAAAGAGAGAACACAAGTCATATGTCATATCAATTTTGCATTTGACTCGTGGTTGCGAATGAACGATTACTATGATGACAAGGCATGGTCATTGTCATTCCCGTTCAAGGTTGTTTACCCAGATAATGTCCCTCAACAATTCGGATCCTTAGGTGATTGTGGCGTTTGGGTATGTATTTTCATGGAGAGGTTGATTAACAATCAACCTCTGTTACAGCAACATGAACAACCAAAACAAACCGCAATGCAAATGCGACACAAGCTCGCGATCAAATTTTTTGATAGTATTTTGGAAGACAATTTTGATATGGCTTCTACTAGCCAAATGATAGTCGATGAGACTAACAAAAATTTATTTCCGGATTAAGGTATTGTATTTACAGTCTTTTTAATTTGTTAGGAGTATTATATCTTTTAGTCATATGTTGTGCGTTTTTTTTTAACGGACCGAGCCGAGATGAAAACCTCACGTGGGACTTTCATACCGTTAAATGATATGGGGCTGGCTACACGGGGAAGACCCGTTTTAGCAGTGTTAAAATAACTTTTAAAACTTATACCAAACCAATCCAATCCATTAGAAACGGTTTGGGCATTATTACGTTTTTTATAATACATAATATTAGTTTTAAGGTTACAACTAAGAAAATAAAACATGCATTCCCATTAAATGTAAGAAGCAATATAAACGTAAACATAATATATCGTAACCTCAAACATAAACATTAACATAAACAATAAATAAACATTAACATAAACATTAGACATAAACATAAACATAAACGACAAATAAAACATGAAACATAAACATAGACATAAACATTAACATAGACATAAACATAAACATTAACATTAACTTAAACATAATATATCTTCATATTTGATCTTTGATAATTTCCCAAGCGTCCACGTGTTCGAACACCTCATCGTATTTCTCGGCGTAGTCAAAACACGCCTCTCTAATAAGTTCACTTTTAGAACGATCATTATCAGGATTTGGAAGCTTGTTGTAAATCGAAGAAAACAAGTAACATCTTAAGTAGATTAAAGTACCCCACCTCTTAACTTCATCCAATTGACGGGTTATCTGCACAATATTACGAAAAAAATGAAAGTAAACCCGCTCCCAAAATGCCTCGTTCATGCTAGCATATAAAGCTAAATCAGCCACTTCGGCGTAAGACGTCGCCAATTCTACGTCTTCTTCTTTGGACCAATTTTCGGATGAGGTAGACATTTTTCTTCAATGAAATCGTTTTGGTATTTCAACACTTGAAAGGGTTTGTTTGATATGAACAAACTTGAATGGTTCTATGCAAGCATATATATATGTGTGAATGTGAATGGTTTGTAGTAAATTAATTAATAAAAATTTTAATTTATTAAATAAACATTAAAAGTCACCAAGATTATATGACGGATAGGTATTTTGAAATACATATTCCTGAAACTCTTCTGGTTCAAGTTGAACAACCTCAGGATTGGCAGACGATTTTTTCTTTGAACCTCGACACGAAGATTTCTGGGAAGGCATGGGAAGGGTGCAACTGTCACGATGATGGTCATACGTTTTACACCTACTACAATACAAACGAATGGGTTCCTCTCCGATAGATAAGATTCTTTTTCCCTCTTTTGGACGACCCGCTTGACGTTTAGTAATGTGTGGTGGCAGAAGATTAATAAGGTCTTCAGGTACTTCCCATTCAGATTTATGCGGCAGTGGATATACCGCTTCCTCATACGTTCTCTTGTAAACTTCATTGCTATAACAAGAAAACGCATATTGACTGCAACTCGTTTCACCAAGAAATCTGGAAACGGAAATGACATGGCCACAAGGAAACCCAGATACCTGCCACACCCGACAACTGCATGTTTGGTTCGAGAGGTCAACAAGGCCCCTTTTTTTCCCGTCTTCAACGTCAAAAGTATTTTCTCCAATGCCATCAACCGTCCACGTCCGAGACTTGCATATCTTTTTTTCTATTTTTTTCTCAGCCCATTCTGTAAGCAATTGCTTACCATTGATACCCTGATTTCGGCGATCATAAAACCAACGTTATACAGAGTGTCGAAAAAATTCGACCAGTTGGGTTATTGGCATTTTCCTCTGGTGTCTAGATAGAGCATTCATAGACTCTGCAGTCCGCACTGTTAGATGTCATATAATGATATCTTTTGCCGGTACAGTGTGCTCTAGACCATTTATGAAAACCAATGCTTATAAGTGTCTGTCGAATTCTCAGTACAGCTGCACAAAGCGCGTCGAATGATTCTTCGAAATCGGACATCCTATAGGATTTACAAGTCTTCCACCAGAGGCTCTCGTGTTCCTTTTTCTTATTGGACGGTAAACGAAGATTGACCATCAAATGCCGGCAACACAGGCCGTGAAAGGCTTCTGGAAAAATAGCACGTACGGCTAAGTGAATGGAGTTTGCACGATCAGATATGATGGCCAATTCCGGATGAAAACCGATACACTCTCTTAATTTGGACAAGAACCAGGTCCAGGACTGCCCGTCCTCAGATTTACCAATGCCGTAGCCGATAGGCAAAATCTGATTGTTTCCATCCATGGCAACTGCCAAAAACATTGTGCCTTTAAACTCCCCTTTCAAATGAGCCGCGTCTATGATAACAACAGGTCTTAAGTTGTTAATAAAAGTCCGAACCTGAAAGATAAAAAAAAATATAAATATCTAGCAAAAATTATATCAAAAATTTTTTTATGTACATTTAGGACAAAAATTACCGCAGCACCAATGGCGACAAATAACATTTCAAAACGACTCTCGTTGTCTATCAATATATGTGTCACTGTTCCTGGATTTGCCTTCTTCAAATTGTGACAATATAATGGAAGTTCGGCAAAAGAATTTTCCAATGTTCCTTGCAGATTTTGTAACGCGTTACATTTACCCCGCCAAGCTTGCATGTAAGATAAATTCACTTGAAAATTTTGTCTAAAATCTTTAACGATATCAGTAGCTCGGTAAACGCGACCGCCTTCCTTCAATTGCTCTTTTACGTAACTTCCAACAACACTCGGGTTTGCTTGACGCAAACGTGGATGCGTCTGCGTCTTAGAACATGTATGACTGTTGTTAAAATATTTAATATAAAATACATCACTAGATTGACGCCTATAAGCTCTAAAAGGCCACTCGCAGTCGTCATTTACACATGATGCGACATAACTTGTTTTTGATGACCTTATTACTTTATATTCGAAACATTCTTCAAGACATAATCTTCCTAGTTCGATTTTCATCTCTTCTTTGTTTCTAAAAAGATACCCTTCTTTTAACCGACAATGTGACCGAACTTTTTCTATAACATTAAAAGAAACAGGTGATTGCTTTTCAGAATCAAAATTACCTTTATCACAATCATTAAACTCATTAGTTTCAAAAACATTATCGTTTAAATCGGGGCATTTGAAATTAGTGCGTTGACTTCCAGAAGACGAACCAACGCCAATTTCTTGAACTACATATAATTTAAAAAGCTCATAGGGATGTTTTTCAATAAGCTGGAAAAAAAAAGATCATAATCATTAGTTAAATCAATGGGATCAGTAAAAGATGACATTTTGTATGATAAACGTGTGATATTTTGAACACCACAAATCTCAAAAAGATATGTTACAAATTCAGTATAAGAAATATTACTGTTCGGGATTTCTAAAAGACGTCTTACTGATTGACAATCAACAACATATTCCATGTTGTTATTAATAACTTTCCAGTTTCCACCAAGGTATAAACCAAATCTAAAACCCATAATTGAGAATAAAATCACACGTGATGTCTTTTGTTTAATTTTCTACTACTAATACTTCCTGAGGCCCCAATAGTGTCTATTTAAAACAGTCAAATGTTTATACAATCCAAAGCGTCCACATGTGATTTATCCGTCGTTCATACGATTTTAAAGCGTCCAGCAGGTTGCGCCCTTTTGCGTCGGCGGGACTTTCTTTCTGCGTCAGCGGGACTTCCATTCTGCGTCGGCGGGACTTCCCTTCTGCGTCGGCGGGACTTCAGCTTGCGGCGGTACTTTTCGTCTGCGTCGGTAGTGTCACACCCCCAAAATCCACCATGCGGGGTATCACCGCTTGGAGGAGTGACATGACCAGGAACGAGCCACCAATCATACTGAACAACGTACTTAAGTAAATAAAGACAACCACAATACGATTGGTGACCAAAAGCTAGTTAACCAAGTTTTTAATTTAGACAGCGGAAGCATAAACGTAAAGTTCAAAACATAAGTTCGCAGTTCATAAGTTTAAAGTCCAACACATAGGTTTAATAAGTTCATAATGTTTTAAACATTAAACACTGGACATAACCGTCCGCACACCACAACGACTCCTTCCTCGTGCAAGCTCCAAATGTTTAGCGACCTGTAAGGCATGTAACAACGAGTCAACAACAAAGTTGAGTGAATTCACAGTTGGTTGTTTAGTTATAGCATTCATTTCGTAAATCATCTGTTCGTTTTGAAAACCATGTATCGTATAAGTTTGCATCGCGGTCTTTTTGACATGTTTGCGAAGATTAGTGGGGGTTTCCCATGTGTTACTAGACCACGCGTATCGACTGCTACGAAAATGTAAGAGGTGCCCTAAGTCAATGTCTATCAGCATTGACCCTTTGCCCATAGTCCATTAGTACACGCCCGTCCGACTGGCACGGTGTGAGGTTTGTTAAACCTAATAGCGCTATTAACTAATGACCCGCTCGCTATAGGCCTCGGCGATTAAGTCGATAAATGAGGGACTTAAAGTGATAGAGTTGATGGTCTTATGATCGTGTACGTAGGTTTTACGTACGTGCCCTTCAATCCGAGGACAGTAGTAAGTATGAGTGTACGTAGGTTTTACGTACGTGCCCTTCAATCCGAGGACAGTAAAAAAAGTAGTTTAATAGCAATGATAGTACAAGTAGTTATTCAATCCCATTCCCAACCCTGGGAATCCCATGCCTTAGAAAGAGTGTGAACTCACCTCGGTTTGCTCGGTTAGGTTCTCAAATATAGTTAACAGTCAAGGTCGGTCAATCACATCCTAATAAGGTACGGATAACAATCAGTTTCTCATGCATAACACGTATCCTACGTATGGTTTATTTGCACATTACTTCGTCCACATAACAGGTACACACTTTAACGATTTATGCCCATATAAACTCCCCATCCATTCCCCACTCATAAACAAACATATGATATTGCACGTAACACATAATACATGTTAGATCATTCACCGATAGCTTACTCGACATTTAGACACGCAAGTCACAACTTATGTCAATTCAGCATTAATATTCAAAACCGGCTGTTTTCGGACATTTAAATAAAATAGTTAAATTATTCCAAAAATTCCCAAATTTTTACAGGACGTCTCACATGAACCAAAAATTATTGTGTAAAAATATCGGGGTCCAGTTCATTATCAGAAATTTATAGAAATTCGTTTACCGGACTGCAATCAGATTTACTACATTCTGATTGCAGTTCACGGGATAATTCGTCTAAAATTTCTCGGAAGTCCGTTTGACAAAATTCCAGTTCGAGGGTCACAAATACATCAGTGACTATCTATGGTATAAATTTTAGGAGCTGGTTCAATTCAGGTCCCAAATTACGACCGAAAACGTACAGCCCATTTTACTGCAGTAAAAAATCAGCCTTAGCGGCTGTCACGAAAACAGACTTTTAAAATAGTAAACGACCTCAAAAAAATACGATTCCAGCGCCATTTCTTTCGTTTTTCGAAACAGACCCGATTTAGGCTTCATAAATTCCATTTTCGATTTGTTAAAGTCTGTTTACGGCCTGTTGAATGCGGCTGAAAAAGTACATCAGAATGCTGTTTCGTGGTTTAAGCATTACTAAATCGCATCAACGAGTGTCCGAACAATGGATTTAACAAGAAACCAACAATCAAACATCAAGTATGATTTAACCAACCCTCAACCGACAAGATTCCGCTTCATAATTCATACATAAGTAAACTTTATGTAACTTTAATATTCTTTAATTTTCTTTAACATCTTCTAGTCTTTTGTTCTTTTAGTGATTTAAACAACACATCATACTACAAATCATAATTTTGAACAAGATGAAACAAGTTAAAATGAGACTTACTACTAGCTTAAAGCTAGGGATGAATCTAATGCAAAGTGATGAGAAAATGGTGGTGAGAAAGACTAGAACAAGCTCCTTTGAAGTCCCTTTAAGTTGCACCTTCCATGGCTCACTTCAAGCTTGGAATGAACTTGTTAATGGAGGAGATAGATGATGAAATGGTGGGGAGTGGGTTCGGTTTGGGGATGACCGAAAGAGAGAGAGAGTAGTGAGGAGAGAGAGAGATCTTGGTGGAATGATGGTTATGATCTAGACCTTGCTTCATATAGATCACCCACATATTATAGCAAGATCCACAAGCAATCATCCATATAAAATATTGAGATTAAATCAAGTTGGAAGATATGGAGTATGGCAAAAATGTTGTGAGGGTCCCACTTGTGAACCGATTTCAGCCAAAGGGGGGGGGGGGGTAAAGGGAAACATTTTTCCAACTAAGGTGCAATTACTAGTTAGAAAGTAAGTAATGTGATGGTATATGCTAGTTATAATGTTTTTAGGGGTGTTATGGTATACGGGGACCATGACTAGCTCAACAAAATTAAATAATGTGTTTGACAATATTTGGTGTCCCGGGTAATGTCCGGTTGTTCGGTCGATACTGTTCCGTTAAAGTGTTTAATTGTACCGTAAAGTGTCTTATTTATATATTTTTGTAATGAAATAAATTTCTAACATATAGGAAAATATTCAGGACCATTTAGTCAGGTTTTCTGCATACTACTAGTATGTTAACACGCACATGTGAATATAACACAGAAATCAGAGAGCAGTTAAATATTTCCACACAGTCGTCAAGCACTTTAATTATCATTAATGAATTGTACGGAATACATGGGATTTTGAGGGTTGTCACAGGTAGGCCTTCCTTTTGCGTCGGCGGATTTCAGCTTACGTCGGCGGGACTTCAGCTTGCGTCGGCGGGCCTTCTCTATTGCGTCAGTCGGACTTTTCGATTGCGTCAGCCAGATCGTTCCAGTTTTTCAATGTAAATGGAGATTCCCTCAGAATTTATATAAGAAAATCATATTTTAATATTAATCTGTTTCCGGTTAAACAATAAATTTTTACTTTTTTACTTTTACCTCATTGGAAAAAATACTAATGTTAATCTGTTTCCGGTTAAACATCAATGTTAATTTTAATATTAATTAATCGTCCAGACCATTTTTAAAGCGTCGGTGGGTGTTCTCGATTGCGTCAGCCAGACCCATTGGTAAAAACTAGAATTTTTTTCATTGAATTTTCTTGCAATTGAACTAGAATTTTTTTCATTGAATTTTCTTGCAATTGAACTAAAATTTTACAAACGTAAATCAGTAAACTTTATAACTTTATTATGATTGAATACAAAGTACATAAAAAACATAACACAAAAACATACAAACATAATCATTTGAACTAGAATACATCAATCGGCTACTCCCATAAATTTAAAACTTGAACTAGAATACACCAAACCGCTACTTCCATAAATTTAAAATGGGTTAGGAGATCCGGAATCTGATTCCGGAATTTGCAACGAAACACCTAGCAATGATAAAGATGGGTCGTGAACTGGTAAGTTCCATCAACCCACATTTATATTGGACTAGGTGATAAGTAAGGGGTTGTTCACATTTTCTTCAACGGTTCGCCGGCTTCTGTTATGTTTGGAACCTGGCAAACACATTGGTGAACAACCCTTTTGGACTCTTCACGTGTCCGTTGTAGATGAGTTCTTGAACCCGATCGACCCCGCAGAGCACGTGGAAGGGGGAATCCGATCACATCCGATGAAAATCGGAGGAGATCTGTGTCACGTTGT